>CAWUFW010003318.1:1200000-1859479 GCA_963921515.1 Calotriton arnoldi
CCAATACCACCACCACCACCACCAATACCACCACCAATACCACCACCAACATGACCACCAATACCACCACCAATACAACCACCACCAATACCACCACCACCACCAATATCACCACCACCATTACCACCACCAATACCACCACCCCCACCAGTACCACCACAGCCAACACCAGCACCACCAATACCACCACCACCAATACCACCAGCACCAAAACCACCACCAACATCACCACCAATACCACCACCACCAATACCACCACCACCAATACCACCACCAATAACACCACCACCAATACCAACACCGCCAATACCACCGCCAATACCACCGCCAATACCACCACCAATACCACCACCACCACCAATGCCACCACCACCAATACAACCACCACCAGTACCAATACCGCCACCACCATCAACACCACCAATACCACCACCAATACCCCTGTCACAACCACCACCAATACCTCCACCACCACCAATACCACCACTAGCACCAATACCACCACCACCACCAATACTACCACCACCAATACCACCACCACCAATACCACAAACACCACCACCAAAACCACTACCACCACCAATACCACCACCACTAATATCACGACCAATACCACCACCAATACCACCACCACCGTCAATACCACCACCTCCATCACCACCACCACCACCACCAATACCAATACCATCACCACCAATACCACCACCACCACCAATACCACCACCACCACTACCACCAACAAAACCACCACCAATACCACCACCAATACCACCACCACCAATAGCACCACCACCACCAATACCAATACCACTGCCAATGACAATACCAATACCACCACCACCAATACCACCAACACCAATACCACCAACACTAAAACCACCAACACCACCAATACCAATACCACCACCACCGATACCATCACCACCACCAATAATACCAATACCACCACCAATACCACCACCACCAATGCCACCACCACCACCAATACCACCACCAATATCACCACCACCAATGCTACCATCACCACAAATACCACCACCATCAATACCACCACCACCAATATCACCACCACTAATACCACCAAAACCACCACCAATACCACCACCACCACCAATACCACCAACACCACGAGTCACGTGACCGGTGAACATGGCGGCTGGCTAACGCTGGTCGGGAGAAATCTCCGTGCAGCAGAGAAGCGAATCTGACGGATTAACGGCGTTCTCGAGATGTGAAGCAAGGTGGCGATAGCGGTAGTCAACCGCAATAGATTCAGCGCAGAACTGAACTGTCATTGAGTGTTTTCGAAGGTAACATCCTGTATGGGCTTGGACGCGGGTCTCACCGCGGCCGCGAGACGCGACTCCGCCCCCTATGGGAGCTGGAGCCGGGCGGCTGTTTCTCTGAGGAGATCCCGGGCAATCACTACGAGGCTGCTCAATAGATGGAGGGGAGCCCCAATGAAACCCTGCGGGCTGTGCATATGGCAGGTAAGGGGCGGTAGGAAGGCAGATATAACCCTGGCAAAGGGGGCCACTAAAGGAGGTGCCTTGGGAGTTTTGGGAGCCACACTATGTACAACGGAAGTCTCTGAGCGGAGATACAGCCCAAACTCCAGCTTTAGAGCGAAGTGGGGGTGGATGGAGAGAGATCCCCTCCCCCGTGATTTACCTCCTAATGTCCAGAGCCTTGATAGTACGGGGGTGCTAAGTGGTATTGGGGGCTCCTCGACTGATCAGGATAATACCGGGGCGTTAAATATTCTCGGGGACCCTGTAGATGTAGGTAGGGGTGCGCAACTTGTACCAGTGAGGAGGGGTAGATATCTTCTACGCTCTTCCCCTGAAAAGAAGAGTGCAGCGGGAAGGGGGAAATCTGTAAACACACCTCAAGCTGTAACTCCTGTTAAGAAAATCCCTAAAGGAGGTAAAGTAAAAAAGTGCGGAGCTAGAGAAACACGTTCTCTTCCAAAGCCTCCCCCCTCCCTTAGGTCCTACTTTAAAATCACGGAACAGGTGGCAGGATCAGTAGGAGTAGAGGGGCGTACCGGGAGTGCAGGGGATGTGACAGAAGATACGAGGGCGCAGTCGAGTCAGGGTGAGCAATTGAGGTTGGAGAATCGTTTTTCCCCTCTAACAGAGAATCCAACAGAGAATCAAGAAAATAGTGCATCTAGCTCCCCTAGCATCCCGAGCACTCCCTTGCCCATGGTACGACCTACTCAAGAAGGAGGGGTGTTTGTGAGTAAAACAGGCAATGTAGTGTCCCCGAGTAACGATGTGAGCCCTAGGTTAGATCATAGCCCGCAGGAGGGACCTTCTTCAGGGACCCAGGTGGCAGATCTATTATTTAGTTTGAGGCAAGACATACTGGTCAAGTTTGAGACCTCCAAACACAATCAGAAAGACATTCAAGAAAAGTGTGGGATTCTTGAACAGAAGATTGATAGAATTGCCCTACGTACTGTAGCTTTGGAGGAGGAGGTGAAGAAGTTAGATGAGGTTGCTGCAGCAAACTCTAGAGAAATAGTGGGACTCAAAGAAGAGAATAAGACCTTACAAGAGGACTTGGAAAGGCTTGAGCTGCAGGCCAGGCAAAATAATGTCCGCCTTTTGGGGGTCTCTGAAAATGCAGAAGGTTCGGATATCAAAGGTTTTGTGTGCAAGTTACTGGGAGAACTGCTACAGGACAGGACGGATATTGACTGGGAAAGGGATCCCTATAGGCTCCATCCAGGGAGGAAGGCCCCAAGGAAGATATTAATAAATTTCCTTACTTTCTCAACTAAGGAGTTTGTGTTGGGACGAGCGTTGAAAGAACGGCAGTTGAAATTTGGAGATGTCACCTATCAAACCGGCTCTGATATGGGCAAGAGGACTGCCCAGAGGCAGTGGACATTAGGTACAAAAATGAGTGAGTTACGTTCTAGGGGGGCCCAGGGGCACATGAAGTTTCCTGCTATGTTAAAGATAATGTGGCGAAACAAAATGTATACTATCAGAGACCCTGAAGAGGTTGACTCCCTGTTAAAGCAGATGGAAGGCCCAGAATAGAGATCTGAAATGTATATAATATGTATATAGAATGCACATAGAAGAGCAGAATGAATAGGTGTAGTTAGTTATTTAGATATAAGTATTAGTGATTTGGCCACCAAAGTACACACAATACGCACTAACATCTCTTTTCTTTATTTCATTTTTTGGGATTAGATATTGAGCTTGTTTTAGGGATTTGCTTTTCACTAGCATGGGGATACCTCGAAGGCTTTCGCCTAAGAGATAGGGAGGGGGGTTCCCCAGGGGGGTTGGGGTGGCACGGGTGGTTGGGAGCATGGGGGAGAAAAGAAAAAAAAAATAGTGTCCTTACTCTGTCTTATAGTCGGTGGATTCCGATAAAATGTGTTGACTTTTTAGCGCTCCTACATAGGGTGGTGTAAAATAGGTTTAATTTTGAGGGGGTAGGTAGGAAGCGAGTCGATAGATGAATAAAAATCTGGTTAACTTTATATCCTGGAATGTAAATGGCTTGAGGTCTACGAGAAAGTTGGCTCGAATAATGGAATTTCTTAAGAAAACTGAGGCCAATGTTATTTTATTACAAGAAACCCATTTAGTGAAAAGTGAATGTAAAAGTGCATTTAAAAAGTGGGCTTGGGTTCAGGATATTGCCTGTTCAGATCAGAGTGGCAATACGAGGGGGTAGCAGTTATTATAAGAAGTAACTCTGGTATTAAACTGGAAAGCTACCAGACAGATTCTTCTGGGAGATGGGTATTAGTTAAGATAAAGATACAAGGAATGTCAATAGTATGTGCTAGTTATTATGGGCCAAACGAGGACAATCCAGATGCATTAATTAAATTGGAATCATGTTTATTGTCAACTAATGCCCCCATGGTAATTGGAGGGGATTTTAACATAGTCCAAAGCAAAGAGTTAGACAGAACCTCCAAAGCTAAATATGTTAGCCCACCCAAAACAACGGCGGTACTGAAAACCTTGATCAAAGAACTAAATTTAGTGGATATTTGGAGAAACAAGATGGGAGATAAGAGGGATTTTACTTTCTCTAGCAAGAAATATGGCCACCACTCACGAATTGACTACTTTTTAATTGATCATGAGTTGTTGACGGGGGTGGAAAAGATTAATCATCTACCTGCCATACTCTCAGACCATTCAGCCGTTTTTTCTCATTGAAGCTTCAAGATAAGAGGGGTACAATAAGGTGGACTTTAGATAGGACTATCCTGTTAGATGAGGGGTTATATCCAAGATGCAAGATGAGGTCTCGGTGTTTTTTGAAGCTAATAAAAGGTCAGCAAAAGTTCAAACTATATGGGATTCTTTTAATGCTTTTTTAAGATCTATAGGTACTGCTACAATGGTGGGTAAAAACGCAGTATGAGGCAGCAAGAGGAAACACTTTCAAAAACCATTAAAAGTAAAGAGCAGGAGTTACAAAAGGCATCACTAGAGAGTCTTAGCAAGGTGGTTTCGCTGACCAAAGAATTAGAACAGCTCCAAGCAGAATATAAAGGAGCCCTTGATAAAACACTGTCGGATAGATGGAAGGTTAGCAAATTACAACACTTTGCATATGGTGAGAAGAGCGGCTCTCTCTTAGCCTGGAAAGCTAAAGTAGATAAAGCTCGCAATCAAATAAGTAGTTTAAGAGAGTCTACAACAGGAGATATAGTTGACACTAATATAAAAATTGGTCTGGAAGTATGCAGACACATGAGTCAACTGTATAAAGAGGATATCTCTCCTGGGAGGGAAACTATTGAGGGCTTTTTAAAGAAAATTGAACTCCCAAATTTAAGAGAAGATCAGAAGGGGACTTTAGCAGCAAAGATAACTGAGGAGGAGATTCGACTACAGTTGGGAAAGATGGCTAGAGGGAAGGCAGCTGGGCCAGACGGCCTCCCAATTGAGATATACCTCAGTCTCTTAGATTCTATAGTACCAGTTCTTAAAGAGCTTTTTAATGCAATATTGATAGAAGGGGAAGATCCTCCGTTAACCTGGGCTGAGGCAACGGTAACTCTTATCTTGAAACCCAACAAAGACCCTCTCGCGGCAGATTCTTACAGGCCTATATCACTGTTGAATACAGATTATAAGGTTTTCGCAGGGATTTTGGCTGCCAGGGTAGCCAAGATTATAAAATGCATTATACAAAGTGACCCGAGAGGCTTCATTCCTGGGAGGCAACTTAACGAGTTAACCTTTGTAATGCTTGGGGTAGTGGATTTGGCAGAAACTTATAATCTACCAGTAACAGTTGTGGCAGTGGACGCCGCTAAGGCCGTTGACCAAGTTCACTGGCCCTATCTTTGGGAGCCTCTAAAGATCTTTGGATTTCCAAATAACATAATAAAGGCTGTCCAACTCCTGTATCGTGTACCTAGAGCAAGGGTGCTTGTAAATGGAGAGCTAACCGATTGGTTCAATATAACGCGCTGAACAAGACAGGGGTGTCCCCTATCCCCGCTTTTATTTAATTTGTATATTGAACCGTTAGCGGCATGGATTAGAAAGGACGATACCATTGTTCCGTACAGATATGGAAACCTAGAGATAAAATTAGCTTTATACGCTGATGACCTTATACTGTATACTTTGAACCCCAAGAGGGCTATTCCTACTCTAATGGCCAAAGCAGAAGCTTTTGGAAAGATATCAGGATATAAGTTAAACAGAAATAAGACAGAAATCATGGAATGGAACCAACCAAAACAAACCCTGGGGGCAAAATCGCATATGCGCTACCTTGGTATCATAATCACTCAGAAATGAGCAGAAGTGACTACTGTGAATTGGAGGAAGATTAGCCAGGAGGTAGGGAGATTGCTGGTTAGGTGGGCAAACCTTCCCCTAAATTTGTACGGTAGGGTAAATCTTATTAAGATGATTATTTTACCAAAAGTTACTTTTCTTTTTAATTCTATACCATTATTATTTGACAAAAGGGAGATTGCTAAATTACAAGGAAAGATAGGTAGCTTCATTTGGGCATTGAAGGGTTCCCGTATATCTTGGAAAAGATTAAGGAGGAGGTTGGAGAAGGGGGGGCTGGCACTACCTGATTTGATGATATATGGGCATGCTTTTTACTTCAAGAATTGTCGGATGCTTTTAAATAAAGCTGACAGTTCAGCAATAGGAATCCTCTTTGGGGCAATGCTTAGTGAGCTGAGAGAGGGGCAAGATCAATTTCTATTTAAGTTTCGGGACCCGAAGTTTTTTAAGAAAGTGAGATTGAAGATTTTATTGGAGGCATTGAAAGCATGGGTCTGTATCCGAAAAAAGCTAGGAATATCCTACCACTCATCTAGGGCCCCGATATGGGAATCACCAGGAACCAGGAGTGCCTGAAAGACTCACTCAGCCTCCCTTTGAAGAACGCGGGTATTTCTTGCTGGGGAGACTTGAAGTTGGGAACTGAGTTAGTTGGTTGGGAAACGTTGAGTGTATGTACAGGGGGCCAACTAACCAGATTCAAGTATTATCAACTTTCTGCGTGGTGGGCAAGTCAAGACTGGGATGAGGAGGAAGATGATACCTGGTTGGATCAAGCAACTAAAATCGGTACCGTCAAGAAGGAGGTTGCCTTGTGGTATTGTATTTTGGTAAATGCAGAAGATGAACTGGATAAAGACATTAAAAAGCTTTGGGGAGATGATCTGATAAACACAAACTTGAGTGAAGTTTGGTTGGGCTCTTTCGCAATGCTTCGGGAGACAGTTAAACCTGCTTACCTTAAACAAAATCACCTTTTTACTGTCTACAGGGTGTATTGGTCCCCAGCAAGACTGGCAAAATTTTCAGGAACACACTATGCATGCCCTAGAAGTAGAGATCCCTCAGCAGACGACTTCCATATGTTTTTAACATGCCCAGAGATTAAGAAATTCTGGTTTGAAGTTTGCGAATTCTTAACAGACGTTACAGGTATACAGGTGAGGGTAAGTCCCCTACTTGTATTCTTTGGAATAGGTCAAGATAGTGCCACCTTTACTAATAAGCTGGATGCAAGATTCATTTTTGATGTGATTTTACTGGGGAGACGGGAGATTTGCAAATCATGGAAAGCCTGTGTTCCACCTCCCTTTTTGGAGTGTAAAAAGAATGTTATAACTATAAGCCAACAGGATATAGCATGTGATCCCAGCAGTCTGAAAAAAGTATGGGCTAAGTTGGTGGACTGGATTCAAAAACCTGGGGTCCAATGATTAAGCCAATGATTTGCTGTCGGTCCTGTACCCTGCAGCTTTCTATTCTTGAGTGGAATGACTCCAACCCGGCCTGGTTCTCCAGAGATGGGAAGGGAGTATTGCCAACAAGTGAATTGGCAGAATGAGGACACAAAAAAAATAAAAAAAATACCACCACCACCAATACCACCACCGATACCATCGCCACCACCAATAATACCAATACCACCACCAATACCTCCACCGCCACCAATGCCACCACCACCACCAATATCACCACAACTACCACCACCACTACCACCACCACCACCACCAATACCACCACCACCAATACCACCACCACCAATACCAGCACCAATAACACCACCACCACAAATACCACCACCAATACCACCACCACCAATACCACCGCCACCAATGCCACCAGCACCACCAATACCAATACCACTGCCACCAATACCACCACCACCAATGCCACCACCACCAATACCACCACCACTAACACCGACACCAATACCACCACCAATGCCACCACCACCAATACCACTACTACCACCAATACCACCACCACCAATACCACCGCCAATACTACCACCCATTCCACCGCCATCCATACTACCACCACCACCACCAATACCACCACCAATACCACAAACACCACCAATAACACCACCAACAGCACCACCATCAATACCACCACCTCCACCACCACCATCAACACCACCACTACCAGTACCACAACCACCACCAATACCACCACCACCAATACCACCACCAATACCACCGCTACCACCAATACCACCACCACCACCAATACTACCACCAATCCAATACCATCACCACCAATACCACCACCACTGATACCAATACCTCCACCACCACCAAAACCAGCACAAATACCTCCACCAATGCCACTATCACCACCTATACCACCACCAATACCAACACCGCCAATACCACCAATACCACCACCACCAATAGCACCAACACCAATACCACTACCACCAATACCATCACCAATACCACCAATACCACCACCAATACAACCAATACCACCACCACAAATACCAATACCACCACCACTGATACCATCACCACCACCAATAATACCAATACCACCACCAATACCACCACCACCAATGCCACCACCACCACCAATACCACCACCAATATCACCACCACCAAAGCTACCATCACCACAAATGCCACCACCATCAATACCACCACCACCAATACCACCACCACTAATACCACCAATACCATCAATACCACCACCACCAATACCACCACCACTAATACCACCAATACCACCACCACCACCAATACCACTAACACCAATAACACCACCACCAATACCACCACCACCAATACCACCACCACCGATACCATCACCACCACCAATAATACCAATACCACCACCAATACCTCCACCGCCACCAATGCCACCACCACCAATATCACTACCACCAGTGCTACCACTACCACCACCAATACCACCATCAATACCACCACCACTACCACCACCACTACCACCACAAATACCACCACCACCAATACCATCACCAATAACACCACCGCCACAAATACCACCACCACCAATACCACCGCCACCAATACCACCAGCACCACCAATACCAATACCACTGCCACCAATGCCACCACCACCAATGCCACCACCACCAATACCACCACCACTAAAACCGCCACCAATACTACCACCACCACCAATACCACCACCAATGCCACCACCACCAATACCACCACTACCAATACCACTACTACCAACAATACCACCACCACCAATACCACCACCATCAATACCACCAACACCAATACCACCACCAACACTACCACCCATTACACCACCATCCCTACCACCACCACCACCAATACCACCACCAATACCACCACCAATACCACAAACACTACCAATAACACCACCAACAGCACCACCACTACCAATACCACAACCACCACCAATATCACCACCAACAATACCGCAAATACCAGCAATACCACCACCACCAATACCACCACCAATCCAATACCATCACCACCAATACCAATACCAATACCACCACCACCACCAATACCACCAACCACCAATACCACCACCACCAATACCAATACCTCCACCACCACCAAAACCACCACAAATACCTCCACCAATGCCACCATCACCACCTATACCACCACCAATACCACAACCACCAATACCACCACCGCCAATACCAACACCACCAATACCACCAATACCACCACCACCAATACCACCACCAACACCACCACCAACACCACCAGCAATACCACCACCACCACCACCAATACCACCACCACCACTACCACCACCAATACCACCACCACCAATAGCATCAATACCACCAATACCACCACCAATAACACCACCACCAATACCACCACCAATACCAACACCGCCAATACCACCAATACCACCACAAATACCATCACCACCAATACCACCACCATCAACACCACCAATACCACCACCAATACCACTGCCACAACCACCACCAATACCACCACCAATACCACCACCACCACCAATACCACCACCACCACCAATACTACCACCACCACCACCAATACCACCACCAATACAACCAATACCACCACCACCAATATCACCACCAATACCACCACCAACACCGTCAATACCACCACCACCACCAATCTCATCATCACCAACACCACCACCAATACCATCACCACCAATACCAATACCACAACCACCAATATCACCCCCACCACCAATACCACCTCCAATGCCAATACCAATACCACCACCAATACTACCACCACCAATACCACCACCACCAACAATACCACCACCAACAGCATCAAAACCACCAATACCACCTCCAATGCTAATACCAATACCACCACCAATACCACCACCACCACTAATACCACCAATACCACCACCAATGCCACCACCACCAATACCACCACCACCACCAATACCACCACCAATACCACCACCAACACCACCACCACCACTGTTACCACCAACACTACTACCAATACCAACACCACTAACACCACCACCATTACCACCACCACCATCACCAATACCACCACCAATACCACCACCACCAATACCACCACTACCAATACCACTATCACCACCAATACCAATACCACCAATACCACCACCATCAATACCACCAACACCAATACCACCACCAATACTACCACCCATTCCACCACCACCCATACCACCACCACCACCAATACCACAAACACCACCAATAACACCACCAACAGCAGCACCATCAATACCACCACCTCCACCACAATGCCACCACTACCAATACCACAACCACCATCAATACTACCACCAATACCACCACCACCAATACTACCACCACCAATAGCACCAACACCAATACCACCACCACCAATACCATCACCAATACCACCAATACCACAACCAATACAACCAATACCATCACCACAAATACCAATACCACCACCACTGATACCATCACCACCACCAATAATACCAATACCACCACCAATACCCCCACCACCAATGCCACCACCACCACCAATACCACCACCAATAATGCTACCATCACCACAAATGCCACCACCATCAATACCACCACCACCAATACCACCACCACTAATACCACCAATACCACCACCACCACCACCAATACCACCAACACCAATAACACCACCACCAATACCACCACCACCAATACCATCACCACCACCAATAATACCAATACCACCACCAATACCTCCACCGCCACCAATGCCACCACCACCACCAATATCACTACCACCAGTGCTACCACTATCACCACCAATACCACCATCAATACCACCACCACTACCACCACCACCACCACCAATACCACCACCACCAATAACACCACCACCAATACCATCACCAATAACACCACCGCCACAAATACCACCACCAATACCACCGCCACCAAGACCACCAGCACCACCAATACCAATACCACTGCCACCAATACCACCACCACCAATGCCACCACCACCAATACCACCACCAATACCACCACCACTAACAGCGCCACCAATACTACCACCACCACCAATACCACCACCAATACCACCAATACCACTACTACCACCAATACCACCACCACCAATACCACCACTATCAATACCACCAACACCAATACCACCACCAATACTACCACCCATGCCACCACCATCCATACCACCACCACCACCAATACCACCACCAATACCACAAACACCACCAATAACACCACCAACAGCACCACCATCAATACCACCACCACCATCAACACCACCACTACCAATACCACAACCACCACCAATACCACCACCAACAATACCACCAATACCACCAATACTACCACCACCACCACCAATACCACCACCAATCCAATACCATCACCACCAATACCAATACCAATACTACCACCACCAATACCACCAACCACCACCACCACCACCAATACCAATACCTCCACCAAAACCAAAACCACCACAAATACCTCCACCAATGCCACCATCACCACCTATACCACCACCAATACCACAACCACCAATACCACCACCCCCACCAGTACCACCACTGCCAATACCACCAATACCACCAAAACCACCACCACCAATACCACCACCAACACCACCACCAATACCACCACCAATACCACCACCACCACCAATACCACCACCACCACTACCACCACCACCACCAATACCACCACCAATACCACCACCACCAATACCATCAATACCACCACCACCAATACCACCACCAATACCACCAATAACACCACCACCAATACCACCACCAATACCAACACCGCCAATACCACCAATACCACCACAAATACCATCACCACCAATACCACCACCATCAACACCACCAATACCACCACCAATACCACTGCCACAACCACCACCAATACCACCACCAATACCACCACTACCACCAATACCACCAATAGCACCACCAATACAACCAATACCACCACCACCACCAATATCACCACCAATACCACCACCAATACCGTCAATACCACCACCACCACCAATCTCATCATCACCAACACCACCACCAATACCATCACCACCACTACCAATACCACAAACACCAATATCACCACCAATACCACCTCCAATGCCAATACCAATACCACCACCAATACCACCACCACCAATACCACCACCTCCAACAATACCACCACCAATAGCACCAACACCACCAATACCACCTCCAATGCTAATACCAATACCACCACCACCACTAATACCACCAATACCACCACCAATACCACCACCACCAATACCACCACCACCACCAATACCACCACCAATACCACCACCAACACCACCACCAACACCACCACCACCACTGTTATCACCAATACTACCACCAATACCAACACCACTAACACCACCACCATTACCACCACCAATACCACCACCAATACCACCACCACCAATACCACCACTACCAATACCACTATCACCACCAATACCAATACCACCACCACCAATACCACCACCATCAATAACACCAACACCAATACCACCACCAATACTACCACCCATTCGACCACCACCCATACCACCACCACCAATACCACAAACACCACCAATAACACCACCAACAGCAGCACCATCAATACCACCACCTCCACCACCAATGCCACCAACACCAATACCACAACCACCATCAATACTACCATTAATACCACCACCAACAATACCAACACCACCACCAATATCACTACCAATACCATCACCACCAATACCACCACCACAACCAATACCAATACCACCACCAATACCACTACCAATAACATCACCACCATTACCACCACCAATACCACCACAGCCACCAACACCACCACCAATACCACCACTACCAATACCACTACCACCACCAATACCACCACCAACAATACCACCACCATCAATACCACCAACACCAATACCACCACCAATACTACCACCCATTCGACCACCACCCATACCACCACCAATACCACCAACAATACCACAAACACCACCAATAACACCACCAACAGCATCACCATCAATACCACCACCTCCACCACCACCACCAATACCAATATCACCACTACCAATACCCCAACCACCACAAATACCACCACCAATACCACCACTCCACCAATGCCACCAATACCTCCAATACCACCACCACCACCACCAATACCACCACCAATCCAATACCATCACCACCAATACCAATACCACCACCAATACCACCATCACCACCACCAATGCCACCACCACAAATACCAATACCACCACCAATACCAGCACAAATACCTCCACCAATGCCACCATCACCACCAATACCACCACCAATACCAACACCCCACCAGTACCACCACCGCCAATACCACCACCACCAATACCACCACCACCATTACCACCACCAACACCACCACCAATACCACCACCAATACCACCACCAATACCACCACAACCAATACCACCACTACCACCACCACCAATACCACCACCAATTCCACCACCACCAGTACCATCAATACCACCACCAATACCACCACCTCCAATACCACAACCAATACCACCAATAACACCACCACCAATACCAACACCGCCAATACCACCACCACCACCACCAATACCATCACCACCAATACCACCACCACCAATACCACCAACACCACCACCAACACCACCAATACCACCACCAATACCCCTGCCACAACCACCACCAATACCCCCACCACCACCAATCCCACCACCACCACCAATTCCACCACCACCACCAATACCACCACCAATACCACCACCAATACCACCAATACCACCACCAATACCACCAATATCACCACCACTACCACCACCAACACCGTAAATACCACCACCTCCACCACCAATCTCACCACCACCATCACCACCACCAATACCAACACCAATACCACCACCACCAATACCAATTCCACCACCATCACCAATACCACCACCACCACTACCACCAACAATACCACCACCAATACCACCACCACCAATAGCACCACCACCGCCAATACCAATGCCACCCCCAATACCATCACCACCAATACCACCACCACCACTAATACCACAGATACCACCACCAATACCACCACCACCCCAATACCACCACCACCAATACCACCACCCCCACCAATACCACCACTGCCAATACCACCACCACCAATACACCACCACCAATACCACCACCAACATCACCACCACCAACATCACCACCAATACCACCACCACCAATACCACCACCAATACCACAACCACAACCACCACCAATACCACCACCACCAATACTTCCACCACCAATACCACCACCACTACCAATACCACCACCACCAATACCAATACCAATACCACCAGTACCAATACCACCACCACCAACACCACCACCAATAGCCCTGCCACAACCACCACCAATACCACCACCACCACTACCACCAATACCACCACCACCACCAATACTACCACCACCAATACCACCACCACCAATACCACCACCACCACCACCAATACCACCAATACCACCACCACTAATATCACCACCAATACCACCACCAATACCACCACCACCGTCAATACCACCACCAATCCCACCACCACCACCAATACCATCACCAGCAATACCACCACCAATACCAATACTACTGCCAATGACAATACCAATACCACCACCACCACTAATACCACCACCAATACCAGCAACACCAATACCACCAACACTAATACCACCAACACCACCAATACCACCACCACCAATACCAATACCACCACCACTGATACCATCACCACCACCAATAATACCAATACCACCACCATACCACCACCACCAGTGCCACCACCACCACCAATACCACCACCAATATCACCACCACCAATGCTACCATCACCACAAATACCACCACCATCAATACCAACACCAACAATACCACCACCACTAATACCACCAAAACAACCACCAATGCCACCACCATTACCACCAACACCAATACCACCACCACCAATACCACCACCACTGATACCATCGCCACCACCAATAATACCAATACCACCACCAATACCTCCACCGCCACCAATGCCACCACCACCACCAATATCACCACAACCAGTTCTACCACCACCAATACCAACATCAATACCACCACCACTACCACCACCACCACCACAAATAACACCACCACCACAAATACCACCAGCAATACCACCACCACCAATACCACTGCCACCAATACCACCAGCACCACCAATACCAATATCACTGCCACCAATACCACCACCACCAATGCCACCACAACCAATACCACCACCACTAACACCGCCACCAATACCACCACCAATACCACCACCAATGCCACCACCACCAATACCACCACTACCAATACCACTACTACCACCAATACCACCACCAACAATACCGCCACTACCATCAATACCACCACCACCATCAATACCACCACCTCCACCACCACCATCAACACCACCACTACCAATACCACAACCACCACCAATACCACCACCAACAATACCGCCACTACCATCAATACCACCACCAATACCACCACCAATCCAATACCATCACCACCAATACCAATACCACCACCACCACCAATACCACCACCACCAATACCACCACCACCAATACCAATACCACCACGACCACAAAAACCACCACAAATACCTCCACCAATGCCACCATCACCACCAATACCACCACCAATATCACAACCACCAATACCACCACCCCCACCAGTGCCACCACTGCCAATACCACCACCACCAATACCACCACCACCACCACCAATACCACCACCAATACCACCACCACCACCACCACTACCACCACCACCACCACCAATACCACCACCACCAATACCATCAATACCACCAATACCCCCACCAATACAACCAATAACACCACCACCAATATCACCACCAATACCAACACCGCCAATTCCACCAATACCACCAACACCACCAATACCATCACCACCAATACCAACCCCACCAATACCACCAACACCACCACCATCAACACCACCAATACCACTGCCACAACCACCACCAATACCACCACCAATACCACCACCACCACCACCAATACAACCACCACCACCAATACTACCACCACCAATAGCACCACCACGAATACCACCACCACCAATACCACCACCACCAATACCACCAATACCACCACCAATACAACCAATACCACCACCACCATCACCACCAATACCACCACCAACACCGTCAATACCACCACCTCCACCACCACCAATCTCACCATCACCAACACCAGTACCAATACCATCACCACCAATACCAATACCACCAATATCACCACCACCACCAATACCACCTCCAGTGCCAATACCAATACCACCACCACCAATACCACCACCAACACCACCAATAGCACCACCACCACCAATACCACCTCCAATGCCAATACCAATACCACCACCAATACCACCACCACCACCACTAATACCACCAATACCACCACCAATACCATCACCACCACCAATACCAGAACCAACACCACCACCACCACTGTTACCACCAATACTACCACCACCACTAACACTACCACCATTTCCACCACCACCAATACCACCAACAATACCACCACCACCACCAATACCACCACCATCACCAATACCACCACCACCAATACCACCACCACCAATACCACTACCACCACCAATACCACCACCACCAATACCACCACCAATACCACCAACACCAACACCAACACCAATACTACCACCCATTCCACCACCACCCATACCACCACCAATACCACAAACACCAACAATAACACCACCAACAGCACCACCATCAATACCACCACCTCCACCACCAATGCCACCACTACCAATACCACAACCACCATCAATACCACCACCAATCCCACCACCAACAATACCACCACCACCACCAATACCATTACCAATACCACCACCACCAATACCACCACCAATACCACCACCACCAATACCACCACCACAACCAATACCACCAATACCACCACCAATACCACCACCACTAACACCACCACCATTACCACCACCATTACCACCACCAATACCACCACCAATACCACCAATACCATCACCACCAATACCAATACCACCAATATCACCACCACCACCAATACCACCTCCAGTGCCAATACCAATACCACCACCACCAATACCACCACCAACACCACCAATAGCACCACCACCACCAATACCACCTCCAATGCCAATACCAATACCACCACCAATACCACCACCACCACTAATACCACCAATAACACCACCAATACCATCACCACCACCAATACCACCACCAACACCACCACCACTGTTACCACCAATACTACCACCACCACTAACACTACCACCATTTCCACCACCACCAATACCACCAACAATACCACCACCAATACCACCACCATCACCAATACCACCACCACCAATACCACCACCACCAATACCACTACCACCACCAATACCACCACCACCAATACCACCACCAATACCACCAACACCAACACCAACACCAATACTACCACCCATTCCACCACCACCCATACCACCACCAATACCACAAACACCAACAATAACACCACCAACAGCACCACCATCAATACCACCACCTCCACCACCAATGCCACCACTACCAATACCACAACCACCATCAATACCACCACCAATACCACCTCCAACAATACCACCACCACCACCAATACCACTACCAATACCACCACCACTAATACCACCACCAATACCACCACCACCAATACCACCACCACCACCAATACCACCAATACCACCACCAATACCACCACCACTAACACCACCACCATTACCACCACCAATACCACCACCAATACCACCACCACTACCAATACCACTACCACCACCACCAATACCACCACCATCATTATCACCAATACCACCACCAATACTACCACCCATTCCACCACCACCCATACTACCACCAATACCACCAACAATACCACAAACACCACCAATAACACCACCAACAGCATCACCATCAATACCACCACCTCCACCATCACCACAAATACCACCACTACCAATACCACAACCACCACCAATACCATCACTACCACCAATGCCACCAATACCACCAATACCACCACCACCACCAATACCACCACCAATCCAATACCATCACCACCAATACCAATACCACCACCACCACCAATACCACCGTGACCACCACCAATACCACCAGCACAAATACCAATACTACCACCACCACCACCAATACCAGCACAAATACCTCCACCAATGCCACCATCACCACCAATACCACCACCAATACCACAACCACCAATACCAACACCCCACCACTACCACCACCACCAATACCACCACCACCAATACCACCACCAACACCACCACCAATACCACCACCAATACCACCACCAATACCACCACCAATACCACCACCACCACCAATACCACCACTACCACCAATACCACCACCACCAATACCACCACTACCACCAACAATACCACCACCAATACCACCAATACCACCACCACCAATACCACCACCAATACGAACACCGAAAATACCACCACCACCAATACCATCACCACCAATACCACCACCACCAATACCACCAACACCACCATCAACACCACCAATACCACCACCAATACCCCTGCCACAACCACCACCAATCCCACCACCACCACCACCAATCCCACCACCACCACCAATACCACCACCAATATCACCACCAATACCACCACCACCAATATCACCACCAATACCACCACCAACACCGTAAATACCACCTCCTCCACCACCAACACCACCACCAATACCACCACCACCAATATCAATACCACCACCACCAATACCAATTCCACCACCATCACCAATACCACCACCACCACCACCACCAACAATACCAATACCACTACCACCAATAGCACCACCACCAATACCACCACCAATACCAATGCCACCACCAATACCACCACCACCAATACCACCACCACCAATAGCACCACCACCACCAATGCTACCACCACCACCAATACCACCACCAATATCACCACCACCAATGCTACCAGCACCACCACCAACAACACCACCACTACCACCACCACCAATACCACCACCACCAATACCACTACCAATACTACCACCACCAATACCACCACCACCAATACCACCACCACCACCACAAATACCACCACCACCAATTCCACCACCACCAATACCACCAGCACCACCAATACCACTGCGCCAATACCACCACCACTGTACCACCAATGCCACCACCACCAATACCACCAACAATACCACCACCACTACCACCACCACCAATACCACCACCACCAATACCACCACCAATACCACCACCGCCACCAATACCACCACCACATACCACCACTACCAATACCACTACCACCACCAATACCACCACCACCAATACCACCCATTCCACCTCCACCCATACCACCACCACCAATACCACCACCAATAGCAACACCATCAATACCAACACCTCCACCACCACCACCAATACCACCACTACCAATACCACAACCACCACCAATACCACCACCAATACCACCACCAATACCACCACCAACAATACAACCACTACCACCAATACCACCACCACCAATACCACCACCACCTATACCAATACCAGCACCACCACCACCAACACCACCACCACCAATACCACCACCACCAATACCACCACCCCCACCACCAATAACACCAATACCACCACCACCAATACCAATACCACCACCACCAATTCCAATACCTCAGCACCTCTCACTCACTAGTAATAGCAGGGGCACTGTACGAGGCCAGAGCTGCAGCCGAGACCATCCCTCCCTTCCTCCATGCCTGCCATAAAGCCCAGCCACCCAGCACCAGGAGGTGAAGCCAGGGCCCTACTACAACTGGAGTGTTTTTTATTAGGCCAAAGATAGCAATGACATTACGCAATGCCACACTGCACACTCAGATCACTGAGAGGGCAAGAACTAGCCCCCCTTCCGCTCTTCCTCCTGAGCCGTGACAGGTGTTGGAGCGCTTTGTTAGTTTTTATAGCTTGGATCACATGTAACTCTCACTTCACACTTTGTGTCTGTGTAATTTACAACACTTACACATCTTCTTCACTGTGCTATTTATCACTACTTTGAAGACATCGCAGGCTGGTCTCTTCCTCTGATATTTACAATCTAACAAGCTGTCGAGAAGGCCCGTTATTGCAATACAATAGGTCTCGCACTTGCGAGAGTTTAAGCTATTAGTATTGTAAATGACAATTGCTTTGATTTATGTTTTAAAACCCAAAACATAAATAAAAGGCATTGTCATTTACAATGCCAATAGCTCAAACTTGCATGAATGCGAGACCTATTGCATTGCAAATGCTTGTTTAACTATAGAAAGGAGCTCAGAATGCTTGAGAAACTAGGAAATTTGAAAATTGTTTGATGCACCGTTGCTCATCAATACGATGTGCACCGCCTGAATGACAAGCAAGAGTCTTGTCTAATCCAAGTAATCCAAAGTAGTCAAAGTTACATTCAGTGTTTTCCTTTTTATTTCCATAAATCTTTCAGAGGCATAGTGATTCCAATTTTCAAAATGCTAATGGTGCGCCCATCCAGGCTTATCTCCACAGCATGTCGAAATACACGTTCTCATCTAAGTAGACATGATGGTATACCTAATGCATTTCGGGCAGTTGGCCCTTCTTCAGAGGTATATATAAAACACAATAAGCACACCAACCCATCAGTTGCTTTAGAATCCACAAGTATGATTTGCGTAATATGTGACATGCACTTCATGAATGTAATGTGTGCTGACCTTCAAAAACCTGCAAAAGAAAGTTGCCCCATTAACTCCTGTTTAAATAATATCACCCTTGTTATCTCTGTGACCCCACATTTGATCAACACCATGCACAGCTGGAAATATTGTCTTATCATGAGGCCTGGGTGGAATTTCAATTATGCCGGACTAATCTGAGTAATTTCAGTAATTCTGTGTTTACTTTGATGTGGAGTTACCAATAATAACGTGATTATGCTCTGTTGCGTAATTAACAGTAATTTGGGGGGCAAAATTCTACAGTGGGAGCACATTTAGCGGGGCTGATTGCACTGGTACTCCCCATTCATGTTCTATTGCATCTAGCACTATTCCTTAGTGCAAAATGCATCCTTGCGCCCATTTTGGATTCAAGGGTGCATTTTGCACTAAGAAAATATCGCTAAAAGCCCAGAGTAAGTTGAGGGGAAATCCAACCCCAAGTGCACCTTTGGCGAGCGCGAGTGGCTGCTCACTCTCGTTATTCATGTTCTCTTGCATTTAGCACTATTTTTTTAGCGCAAAATGCATCATTGCATCCATTTTAGATGCAAGGAGCATTTTTTTCTACTAAAATAGCGCTAAAGAATTACTTTTCTCGTGTAATTCAGCATAATCTTGCGTAATTTTTGGGTAATTCTCTACTGAAAGGTGATCTGTAGCAGTGTACCTCTGAATGTACAATGAATAAAAATCTCCTGCAACGGGAATAAGTTGGTGTTTTTTTAATGAAAGTGCTTTTCATGGATTGGCACGGGGCTGTTGCTGGCTGTTTTGATTGGTGAGTGGTAAATGCGTCAAGAGTCAAGGCCATAAGAATAAATGAGCACATTGATAAATATGTGAGTGGTTAGATGGTATGGATAGTTGGATGGATTGATAGATGTAAATTCATAGACGTCTTACTTCATGAACGAATTAATGCAACTATAAATGGATCAGTGCATGAATTTGTCAATGAGCAAGAGCAAGGATAAATCAATAGCTTAGTTGATGAGAAAGGTTGAATGAATGAGTAGCGTTGTCTAAATGGCTAAACAGCTTGGATGTGTGTGTGTACTTTGCCATCAAAATATTGAAATATGTTTTATTCAGTTTGACCATCCGGGTCTCACGTTGCAGTAGATGGATGTGCATGTAAATGATTGCCAAAAATGATGACCAGCAAGCCAGTGCTAATATTATGTCAGTAGTAATATAGTCATAACATGGATACCATCATTTTGACAGAGGCGGTCAATGTTAAACCATAGATTACAACATGATACTTAGGGTTTACACTGTTTTTACAGGGTTATCATTATTCCAGAGGTGACCACCATAATGCCATGAGTGCGCAAAATATGTTAAGAGTTTACGCTGTACTAGCTTCAGCCCCATCTTTATAATAGATTTGGGGGCTATTAGGCCATAATTCCATGGATGCCCATGTCATGCCAACAATTACCAGCACTAGGCCAATACTTAGGTAGGACCACATTGATATAAATATATAACTCTGGCCGGTAGCCAGAGGAAAAACAGGCACTCCAAGATGCATGTGCAAAATGCGCCCTTTATTTCACAGATTCCAATGGCTCAGATGCGTTTCAGCTCAACGAGTCTGTCTCAATTTCTTATATTTTTCAGAGGTGGTTATAGTGAGAACCTAGTTTCCATGGGAAAAGCGTTTATTGTTTTGCTAATAACTTTTGGGCCATTTGACGAATTGTCTTCATAATTTTCAAAACAAGATTGTCTTTCCAGCTGCTGTTTGGAAAGTTTCAGGGTGATTCGTCAAGTGGGGGCCAAGAAATAGAAGGGGGCCAAAATGCGTTTTCCCCATGCAATGTCCCATAGGGAATTTAGATTCGACTACAGCCCAAACTGCTGAACGGAATTACACCAAATTTGGCAGAAAGCTCGATATTGGTCCAGAAAGGTATCTTTTTATAATTTGGTGTAAATCTGTTAAGTAGTTTTGGAGTTATTAAAGAAAAAAATATGTATATCTTGAGACATGGATCCACTGTGCTGGATCTGCATATCCATGCACCAACTACAATGCCATGATTGGCTGCCACCACTTCAACCAGGAAGTTGTGGCAGACATCTTGGGACTCGTACCCAGCCGAGTCTAAAAAAAAAAGGCAAAAAAGACCAAAAGGTAGCAGGGTAGGAATATCCTGACCCCCTAGGCCTGTTGGTAGGGTCCCACTGGGTTCCTGCCTGAGGCCATAAATGTTTTTATTTTGCTACACATTTGCAGAGGATCTGTAGCAAAATAAAAAAAAACAACCATGGTCTCCTTCACTTGTTTTTATATGCCCCTGGAGTGGGCCAATTCCCGGGGGAGGTAAATAGATGTACTTGGGTGGAGAGGGCACATGTGGCCCCCTGCCCAGGCCAATTTCATCCCCGTGTAACCCATCCCTAGGGGCCTGGCTGATTTTCAGAAGGGGGATGGGGTCCACATGGCCCACCACCCTGGTCGTTTTCTTCCCGGGGACCCCATCCTGGGGCCTGGTCTTCTTAAAAAAGGGGGGAGGGGCATGCAGCCTCCCTTCCAGGGCTGATTTGGCCCCAGGGATCCCAACCTGCGGGCCTAGATGCTAATTTAAGGGGATAAGGAGGCACATGGCCCTCCTCCCTAGACTGCTTTTGGCCCCAGGATGCCATATCCTGGGGCCTGGCATTAATAATAAAGGGGGAGGGGGCATGTGGCCCAACTCCTCTGGGCCATGTTCAGCCCCCATCACCTGGGGCCCACCTATGCATTAAAAGGAGCAAAGGGCTGTGCAGCCGCCCTCCCTGAGCCATTAATGGCCCTTAGGCTATGTCCCGGGGAGCTAGCCCAGGGACATAAGGGTTTCCCTGCCCGCACTGGCGCAGGCAGGGAAACCTGTGTTTGCTCTCGCTTTGCGGGGCCAGTTTCAAAATGCCTGCCAAGCGAGAGCAAGCACCAAGTCCAATCCTAGCAGGCGGAAGCATGAAGATGCTCCCACCCGCTGGGAGCTGACTTTTTATCTGTTTCCCTGCCTACACTGAAGCTGGCATGATAACAGATACAAATATTTCTCCCGCCCAAAATGAGCAACATTTTTAGCTGCTCCCTGCGGGCGGGAGCAATGCCAGCTCTTGCTGAAGGCTGGTAGCTTGTAGCTGGTGGGGGCTTTGGGGCTTTCCTTGTGGCCCCCAAACTTAGTGTGTTGGGTGCCCTGGGTGGGCACCAGAGCACCCACCCTTTGTTGGCTGGGCCCCAGGGTTGGGGTCCCCAGGTGATTGAGGCCATGTGGCCCCCCAACCCCTGTGGACACTGGCCAGGCCCTGGGGGAGGGAGTCCCAGGGGACAAAATGGTCCCTTTGGAATAAGGCCAGGCCCCAGGAGATGGGGTACCCAGGGTACAATAGGTCCATATAGTAGTGCCATAAGAAAAAGCACCGGGCCCAGAAGATAGGATCCCCATGGCCAAAATTGGCCCAGGGAGGGGGACACGTGCCCCCCTTCCCCACAAAATTTGTCAAGCCCAGGGGATGGGATCCCCGGGGCAAAAATCAGCCCGGGAAGTGGGGCCGCATGCTCCCCCTCCCTATTAAATATGGTGCCAGGCCCCTTGGGAAAGGGGTCCCAGGGGCCACAATAATCCTGGGAAGGGTGGCTGCATGCCCCCCTCCCCGGAAAATGCTGCTGGGGGATGGGGTCCCCGGGGCCAAAAGTGGCCCAGGGAGGGGGCCCATAGGTTGTCTGCCTCTGAGGGGGTTGGTCTGAGTGCCTGGCCACAGGTCAGGCCTTGCGGCAGTACATGGCGGCGGTTGGATTAATATATGGTAATTAAATGTTACTTTATGTTAAAAAAACAAGAAATGCATTAAAAAAACTAAAGTTACAGGGACGTTATAGTTAGGAAATAGTGTTAAAAAACATAGAAATTCACTGAATAAAGAAAGGTTAGAGAGACATTTTAGTTAAGAAATAGAATTTTAAAAAATCCACTAAAAACCCAAAGGTTACAGGGAATTTATAGTTAGGTTTAGATTTTACACACACAAATCATATAATTCAGCAGTTATAGTTATCTCAAGAAACTTAGTGCCCTAGGGTAACTATAAGTTGTGCTCTCACCATGCGCTGCTAAGTCATGACATCTTCTATGACATCATTGATAATATCACTGTAATATTTGCAATAAAATTATTGATGAGAAAACTGTGCATAATGGGTATGTGAGTTATATGTAATCAATGAAAAAAAGCAAAGGTTAAGGCTAAGTTATAGTTAGGAAAACTGTATTTATTCTTTCTATACAAGCCCAACTTAAACCATACAAACATTAGAAATTCTAAAGTTATAGTTAAAACTTATAATTATAATGTATAGTTTAAGTTGGGTTTGCATTGAAAGAATAAACAAAGTTTCCTAACTATAACTTATCCTTAAAATTTGCTTTTGTAATTGAATTTAAATGCATTTTGCTTTTTAATAAAATGCTTTTCAAATTGTAGTGTTGACTGTCATTCAGTTGAGTGTTTTTACGTAGGGTGTTGTAGACTATAGTGAAGGACAGTTTCATAAAGCCTAGTGTCACACAATGTAGTGTTATAGAGTGGAGTGGAGAAAAGTGGAGTGGTGTAGCATACAGTGGAGTAAAATGTTATACAGTGGAGTGGCCGGGCATTGAGTGGAGTACAGAGTTGTACATTGGGGTGTACGGGGATAGAGTATCGTAGAGTGGCATAGACTGTTGTAGGGTTTCGTAAAGTAGAGTTATATAGAGTGGAGGAGAGTGTTTTTCAGTGGAGTGGTGTAGAGTAGGCTAAAGTATCATACAGTGGAGTAGTCGAGTTGAGTGAAGTTGCATAGGAAAGAGTTGAGCAAAGCGTGATAGAGTGGATTGTTATGTTGTAGAGTAGAGTAACACAGAGTGGAGTAGAGTGGCCTGGTGTATCATACAGTGGAGTAAAATGTCATAGAGTGGAGTGCTGTGTCATACAGTGGAGTGAACTGGCATTTCATACTGTGTTGAGAAATGTTGTAGAGTGGGGTACAGTGGAGTGGCACAGAGTAAATTAGAGTGCTCTACAGTGGAGTGGCATGGAGTAGAGTAGAGTGCAGTACAGTGTAGTAGAGTGGAGTGGCTTAGAGTCTCGCAGAGTTCAGTGGCATAGAGTAGCCTAGAGTAGAGTGGTGTACAGTGCAGTAGTGGAGTGGATTAGAGTAGAGTGGAGTAGTGTTGCATAGAGTAGAATAGAGTGCTGTACAGTGGCATAGAGTAAACTAGACTGGCGCACACTCGGATAGACTGAAGTACAGTGTAGTGGTATAGAGTGAAGTATTTTGAGGTAAAGTGGAGGGGCATAGAGTGTCTGAGTGGAGTAGAGTGTGACAGAGTGGAGTAGGGTGGAGTGGCATGGAGTGGAATTGGGTAGAAGGCAGTGGTGTAAAATGCAGTGGCGTAGAGTGAAGTGGCATGTTGTAGAGTGTTGGAAAGTGTCAGAGTGGAGTAAGTGTTATAGAGTTGAGTGGCATGGAGTGTAGTGTCTTACAATGGTGTAGAGTGTGGTGATATAGACTGTTGTAGAGTTGAGTAGCATAGAGTGGCGTAGAGTGTAGTGGCATACAGTGGAGTGGAGGAGTACAGTGGAGTAGTGTATCATAGAGAAGAGTGGAGTAAAGTGGGGTGGGCTGGCATAGAGGGACTTACGTAGTGTGTCTTGGGGTGGAGTAGAGTGTGTAGAGTGGCATAGCATTGAGTACAGTGTTGTACAGTGGCATAGAGTGGAGTAGAGTTTTGCAGAACTGACTTGTATAGAGTAGAGTAGAGTGTTGTTGAGTGGAGTGGCATATAAGAAGTGTCGTACAGTGGCATAGAGTGGGATAGTGTGTTGTGCAGTAGAATCGAGTGGAGTGGTGTAACATACAGTAAAGTGTCATTAAGTGGAGTGGCATGTCTTAAGTACAGTGCTGTGAGGTGGAGTAGCGCAGCATAGACTGGAGTAGTGTCATTGAGTGGAGTGGTGTGTCGTAGTGTGGAGTAGTATGATGTGTTGTTGAGTGTGGCAAACTCGTAGACTGCAGTGGCATAGAGTGAAGTACAGTGTTTTAGAGCAGAATGGCGTACAGTGGCAGCATAGAGTGGAGTGCCGTACATTGGAATAGTGTATTGTAGAGTGGCGTAGAGTGGAGCTGCATAGAGTGGGGTGGAGTACAGTGGAATAGCATAGAGTGGAGTGGTGTACACTGGAGTGGGATCAAATGGAATAGCATAGAGTGGAGCTTCATAGAGTGGAGTGGCATACACTGGAGTGGCATAGAGTGGAGTAATTTACAGTGGAGTTGCATATAGTGGAATATCATGAAGTGAAGTAGCATAGAGTGGATTAGCATATAATGGAATAGCGTAGAGTTAAGTGCCATGCAGTGGAGTGGTGTAGAGTGAAATAGCGTAGAGTTGAGTAGCATACAGTGGAATGGCATACAATGTAGTGGGTTAGACTGGAGTGGCGTATAGTGGAATAGCACAAAGGTGTGTGGTATAGAGTGAAGTGGCATTGAGTGGAGTGCCATACACTGTTAATAGTGGATAGTGGAGTGGCATACAGTGGAGCGGCATAGAGTGGAGTGGCATCCAATGGAATAGTGTAGAGTGGAGTAACATAGAGTGGAGTGGAGTACACTGGAGTGGAGTAGTGTACAGTGGATTTGCATATAGTGGAATAGCATACCACCAATACCACCACCACCAATACCACCACCACCAATACCAATACCACCACGACCACCAAAACCACCACAAATACCTCCACCAATGCCACCATCACCACCAATACCACCACCAATATCACAACCACCAATACCACCACCTCCACCAGTGCCACCACCACCAATACCACCACCACCAATACCACCACCACCAATACCACCACCAACACCACCACCAATACCACCACCAATACCACCACCACCAATACCACCACCACCAATACCACCACCAATACCACCACCACCAATACCATCAATACCACCAATACCCCCACCAATACAACCAATAACACCACCACCAATATCACCACCAATTCCAACACCGCCAATTCCACCAATACCACCAACACCACCAATACCATCACCACCAATACCAACCCCACCAATACCACCAACACCACCACCAACACCACCAATAACAACACCAATACCACTGCCACAACCACCACCAATACCACCACCAATACCACCACCAATACTACCACCACCAATAGCACCACCACGAACATGCGCTGCTAAGTCATGACATCTTCTATGACATCATTGATAATATCACTGTAATATTTGCAATAAAATTATTGATGAGAAAACTGTGCATAATGGGTATGTGAGTTATATGTAATCAATGAAAAAAGCAAAGGTTAAGGCTAAGTTATAGTTAGGAAAACTGTATTTATTCTTTCTATACAAGCCCAACTTAAACCATACAAACATTAGAAATTCTTTTTTTTTTTTTTTTACAGTTCTATTTTTTATTTGACAAGTAAAAAATTAAAAACATCATTAAATAACTCAATTCAAGCCAATGACTACAATAAACATAGGAATGAGAATAAAGGTGCCATGGCGTTCATTCATAGTCA
This sequence comes from Calotriton arnoldi, assembly GCA_963921515.1. Classification (NCBI taxonomy): domain Eukaryota; kingdom Metazoa; phylum Chordata; class Amphibia; order Caudata; family Salamandridae; genus Calotriton; species Calotriton arnoldi. The sequence continues at coordinate 1,228,742 of CAWUFW010003318.1, forward strand.
CCACTTGAAAGATAGCTCATTTTGGAAAAGTTACTTTTGCATACAGCTGTCCTCAAATTACATAACATTTTTTCCTTTGGCACCTTTGTAGTACATTAGCTAACACTTCATGGTCGACTTTCATTTTTCAGACCAGACAGTTGAGGGAATGTGACCCCATACATTTCTGGAATGGTGGAGGCCAGAAGCTAATCATCTGTGCAAAAAAGTTGACCAATGCCTAAAATAGTTTACGCTTTCCTTTTTCCTTTTTTTCTTTTTTTCTTTTTTTCCCCCAATCCATGATAGTCACATAACATTACATGTTTATAAACCCAGGTTTTAAAAGAGAAATAAAACAGTCTTAAAATCGAGCAGTGAGCATGGACATCAAATTAAGCTAAAATCTCCAACATAATTCATAATACAATATCCCAATATACACATATATACACCATAGAGAAACTTTTTTTTTTTTTTTAAAGTGCAAGTGCAAATGCTAAATATCTTAAGGAAACATTTCAATATAAAGTCTCATGCTTCCATATACGTCACAACCGGTCCCCAAATTTCCATGCCCAGCTTCCTCTTTTGGGGGCCTTTTAAAGCATATAAATTATGCTCTAAGTTAAAAATCGTCAAAAACCTAGCCCTCCATAATTCAAAAGTTGGAGCATCCTTCTGCAGCCACATGGAGGCGATACACAGCCTTGCAATAGCAGAAACTAAAAAGATCAAATATCTAAATTTATAAGCTGCTTGATCATTTCTATCACTTTCCGCTACGCCCAACAATATATGACTAGCTGACAGTGAGACTGGACCCCTAGTGATTTCCACTAAAAATTTCTCTATACTCTCAAAAAAATCACCTAAGTGCCTACATGAGAAAAAAATATGTAAAATATCTGCATCTTCCATACCACAGCGAAAACACCGACCATCATTTGTCCCACCCCATTTTAATAATCTGGCCGGAGTATAGTAGAGGTTGAAAATAGTTTTATAATGTTGTGAGCGAAGATTAGCAGATTTAATTAACTTTCCGGCCAGCTCAATAGAGTACTCTACCCGCGTTCCTTGACACCCTAGCCTGTTGTCCCACTTAATATTATGTGCATCCAAATCCCCGCTTTTTGTGTCTAATAATAAATTATATAAAACACCAATATGCGCATTCTTTTTCACTGCCTCTACTATCGGATTCTGTTCAAATTTCCTTCTGCCTTTACATAAATAATCCCGGATTTGTAGATATTTAAAAAATTCGACTCTAGGTAGGCAGTATTTTGTGGCCAGCATCTCAAAAGACATCAAGACCCCTCTGTATATAAATCCCCATATATTGTATACCCTTAATCCGCCATCTATCAATAATCCTGTCCCAAAATATAGATGGCAATAATGTTGTAGCTACAAACGGGGTATAATAAGATATCTTCTCAAATTTATAGAGTTTTCGCACAGCTTTCCAGACCTTATAGGCCGCATTTAGAACCTTAAACCTGGTTTTTTTATAGTAGCTTGGTTCTAGGCTAACAAATAATCGATTTCTTGCGTCACTGCCTAATAACAGTTGATATATAGAGGGTGTCTCAGCCTTATTAGAAGGATCTGCCCCAATTAATAATATATTCATATGCTGTAATATACACACGTAATAATACAAGGTAAAATCTGGCACTGCCCATCCGCCTTGATCCCGAGGGAGAACCATAAAACGCATAGCTCTGCGGGGCTTCCCCTGCGCCCATAAAAACCTAGCACAGATCGACTGAAGTGCCGCCAATTGAATACGAGAAATTTCTAATGGAACCGATCTAAAAAAATATAAAACCTTGGGTAATATTAGCATTTTAAGAACATTGCATCGCCCCAGAAGTGAGAGATGTAAACATTCACAGCGGTCCAGTTGTTTCTGTACGGAATTTAAAATATTGGCCCAATTAACGTCTACAAGAGACTTTAGACATGTCTTTATTATGACACCCAAATATATCACCTCCTCCATGATTCTATGATCTTCATATCCCACTTGATTCAGACATAATATTTGTGTCTTTGATTGATTGAGTTTATATCCTGAGACTGCTCCAAACTCAAGAGCCAATTGTTCTATAATTGGCATAGCCGTCATAGGGTTCGGGGTGACAACTGCAACATCATCTGCATACGCAAAGACCCGATAATGCTCTTGTCTCACAATCACCGCTTCTATCCCCATATTCCGTTCTAGCATCTTCAAGAAAGGGTCAATATACAGTGAGAACAATAAAGGGGAGCACGGGCATCCTTGCCTTGTACCACGCATGATATATACAGGGTTTGATTCTAAGCCCATTATACAGATTTTAGCGGTTGGTGACCGATAAAGAGTTTGAATAGCCGTAATAAACCCTTGTTTAAAACCAGCATCTCGTAATACCGCCCATAAGAACTTCCAAGCGACCCGGTCGAACACTTTTTCGGCATCCAATAAAATCATACTAAATTTGCTCCCCGAGTTATTAGCTAAATCCAAAAGAGTTACAACCCTGTTGATATGATTAGTTGTACCTCTTTTAGGGATAAACCCATGCTGCCGTATCGATACCAACAGAGTTAAGACATCCGCCAACCGGGTCGCAAGAATCTTGGCATAGATTTTGCCATCGCAGTTTAATAATGAAATAGGGTGATAGGATCCTGGCTGATCCGCTGGCTTTCCTTTCTTTTTAAAAATTAGTATATTCCCCTCATCCCAAGACAACGGCGCCCCGCCTAATTGTGCCAGTTGGAAAGTAGCGAGCATATCGACCTTAAGTTCACTAAAAAAGGTTTTATAAATTTCCAGTGGCAACTTGTCGGGTCCTGCCGCTTTGCCAGTAGCCATATTATTAATTGACCCTTGCAACTCCTCTGTAGTTATGGGTGCTTCCAGCATTTCTGCATCTTGCGCAGTGAGTTTTTCGCCCTTAAGACTCTGCAACAGCGTTACCCCTGCATGGATATCTGAATTATCACTAGAATAAAGTGCCTTATAAAAATCATGAAATATTTTTAATATCCCGGTATCAGTTTCTACGATATTACCTACAGAGTCAGTTATTGCTCCAATTCTTTGGGCCGATTCTCGCGATCGAAGCCTTTGCGCTAAACAGCGACCAACTGACTCCCCATACTCGTAGCTTTGTTTTTTACCCGTATAATACTTCTTAGCAATTTCTTTACTCCAATGGGAGTTTATTTTAGCCTTATGTAGGGCAACCTCCGTCTGAAGTGCCGTAATCTCTCCCCCTGCTAAGATCCCCTTCATGAGGTTTTCTTCGGCCGCTGTAAGGTTGTTATATAATTCCTGTAGGGCCAATTGTAGCAGTTTTTGCTTATGTAACCCAAAGCTAAGGGTCTCCCCTCTAAAGCCAGCTTTAAGAGCATCCCATACCATAGCGGTCCCTGTCGAATTACGGTTTAGGGCCAAAAATTGTCCAATCCAGATCTTCATATATGTCACATATCCTTCATCTAACAGTAGCTTCCTATCAAATGAAAATGAACGAAATTTATTTCCACCCATACACAAATATAATTTCAATACCAGAGGTCCATGATCTGATGAGATCCGCGGAAACACCTGTATATTGGCCCCGAAAAGTAACTGATTTGATGAAAAAAATAATCTAACCTAACTAATTTCTGATGTGGGTGTGAATAAAATGTGTATCCCGGATCTGACCCCCTTAAAACCGCCCACACATCTATCAGGCCATGATCCTTTAATAAGGCTTGAAGCGCCTTAAATACCTTGGGCTTCCTGCCCTTATATTGCTTACTATCATCCTGTAGACCCTTTGGCTCCAGATGTATGTTCAAATCACCACACAGAATTAAAGGAGTGGGCCATGTTGCAAGCTCCATATTCAACCTTTCTATTACAGATGGATCGTCAATATTTGAGCCATATATAGAACAAATTGTATACTTTATACCACCCATTAAACATTCCACAATGGCCCATCTCCCATAATTATCCACCAATATTTTCCCCGTACCTTGTATATGACTCTTAGCCAATATCGCGACCCCACGTGTAGTGGTGGACTGCTGTGTACTTGCTAGGACCGAAAAACCGAGTTCCCTCAACAGCTTTCTTTTCCCCCATGCAATGTGGGTCTCTTGTAGACAAATCAAGTCAGGCTGAATAAACCGAAGTTCACTCATAACCCTTTGCCGTTTATTATAGTTGTTTAGCCCACATACATTCAAGGAACAAATCCGAAATCCACTGCGTGGATACCTATCCCCCATCTAACTTTCTCATTTCTCTATGCTCTAAGACCATAAACCAAAAACCACTGAGTTTCATACTTTGTTCCAATATGCTATCATGGATTATTTTTCCAAATGCCACCCCCCCACCCCTGCCCCCTTGAGCCCAACAACCCACCCCCTTGCCAGGCTTCGGCCGAAGCCCGGACCCCCCCACCCTTTCCCAACCAAGAGGCTTGGAGACTCAAGTCTCTAAGATGGAACAAGCTTCTGCCCTCCCAGGACCCCTACTCCACCGACCTTAAAAAAAAAGACCCTGTAATAAGGAAAAAAAAAAACCAAATACCCATGTTTGTCCCTAACACAGTCAACCACCACGTTAACATAAAAGATTTTAACTAGCATTGTGACTCTTTTTTTTTTTTTTTCCCTTTTTTTCCTTCTCTCCCTTTTCCATTCCTTCTCCCATCCCCCCTTGTTCTCTCCTATTTCCTTCCCCATTTTCCCTTTTCCTTTTTTTTTCTTCTCCTTCCCCCACATTTAATTTTCTCTCATATAGACTGCAAATATTCTTTAGCCGCTAACTCAGCAGTAAAAAATCGCACGTGCTCATTATGAATAATCTTGAGCTTCGCGGGGTTAAGTAAGTAGGCTTGTGCGCCTTTGTCTCGAAACGGAGTAATGAGTTGGCGTAATTGCCATCTCCTCTCAACAGTTAAGGGGCAATAATCAGGGCGCACAAAAAATTCTACACCTTTCCCCTTCTTTTTCCGATCCGGTCGTGCCAGATCATATACTGCTTCTCTTGCCAAAAAATTATTGATTGAAATCAATATGGCCCTCGGTCTAGAAGTGTTCTGACCAGATCTATTACGCTGCACAAACGGGAATCTATGTGCTCTCTGAATTTCTCGATCCCAGTCCCACTGAGTTAATCCGGGGAAAGCCTCAGAGAAGAGCTCCACCACAAATTTCCGCGCATCCTGTCCTTCTATTCCCTCCGGAATATCTAATACACGAAGATTGTTCCGCCGAAGGCGATTTTCTAAGTCCGTGATCTTCCACAGAGTATCTTCTTTAGCATTCCGTAGAGTTTCTGTTGTCACCTTCTGAGTAGCAACCTCATCTTCCAAATTAGAAATGCGTGTCTCAGCCTCAGTAAATCTAACCGCAAACTCCGAGCATGATTTAGCCATCCTACGGACGGAATTTTGAAGTTTACGACAAGCGCCCTGTGTGCGCTGGCTCTCAGCGCGCGTCTCTTCCCTGTGTGCCATAATGCTCTTATATATGACAGCAAGGGTAATATCTGCTGGTTTCTCCACATTGTGTGGATCTGATTGTGCCCCATCAACAGCATCGTTAATCCCTGGTTCACCCATGTAGGAGTAGTCCCATTGAAACCGATCTTCGTTCTCAGTCATCTGAAAACCAGCACCTACCCCTACCCCAAAATCATCCCTTTTCCGCACTGTTTTCGGGCTACTCTCCGGCGTCCCGGGCGAATCAGCCCCCCAGTCTGTAACATCATCCTTCTGTAGGCTGCTGGACCCTTTATGCGTAGTACCAGGAATTTTTTTTTTTTGTCGTTTGTCCAGCATGCCAAAATCAATTTCATCTCCAGAGGTATCAGAGGGATCCGACATTGAAAAGAAGGGACATTCACCAGAGTCACCATCTTTAGTAGGGTGCTGGTCAGCTAAGCTTTTCTCCAGAGTCACCAAGTCTATGGTAGCCAAACCATTGCCCACTTCTCCATCCCCTTCTGGATCAGTCCCTGTATTTGTAAAAGAACCCAGGGGTGCATCATCAGCTATATCCCCCTGAATGGGCAAAGAAACAACACAGGCTCCCTTGCCCGAAGAAACAGAAACAGAAGGGGGTTGTTTTTTCAATTTCCCAGTTAAAAACAGAGCGGGAACTACCTTCTTACCGGCACCATTCCCACGAGTACCGTCCTTTTTTTCAGCGTTTAGATCCTGCCTTTTCTTCTCTGCAGCTCGCCCACCCTCGGCGTCGACCGCATCCGGAGTATTACGGGCTCTGCCGCATCCAGGTTTCGGAGGCATCCCGAAAGTGCTTACTGTTGACCCGGCGTCAATCTCTCCTTCCGGCTGTTTCCACAACACGCCCTCAAACCCGGAAGTTAACCTTACGGACGTCAGCAGCCGCCAAAGAGCCGCTCGAGAGATCACCGCTGCGGGACAAACACGCCAAAGCATATCCACCAGTACTGTCCTATTTACATTGCCACACTCCTCACTCCATATTCCAGGTCCGAAGCAAAACGCATGAGTACAGGGATACAACAGTTACGACACGGTGAGTGAGGTGGGGTGGAGATCCGGGAGCTCGAGCTCACACGACCGTATTCACGGTCGCCATCTTGCCTCCAGTTTACCCAAACATTAGAAATTCTAAAGTTATAGTTAAAACTTATATTTATAATGTATAGTTTAAGTAGGGTTTGCATTGAAAGAATAAACAAAGTTTCCTAACTATAACTTATCCTTAAAATTTGCTTTTGTAATTGAATTTAAATGCATTTTGCTTTTAATAAAATGCTTTTCAAATTGTAGTGTTGACTGTCATTCAGTTGAGTGTTTTTACGTAGGGTGTTGTAGACTATAGTGAAGGACAGTTTCATAAAGCCTAGTGTCACACAGTGTAGTGTTATAGAGTGGAATAGAGTGGAGTGGAGAAAAGTGGAGTGGTGTAGCATACAGTGGAGTAAAATGTTATACAGTGGAGTGGCCAGGCATTGAGTGGAGTACAGAGTTGTACATTGGGGTGTACGGGGATAGAGGATCATAGAGTGGCATAGACTGTTGTAGGGTTTTGTAAAGTAGAGTTATATAGAGTGGAGGAGAGTGTCTTTGAGTGGAGTGGTGTAGAGTAGGCTAAAGTATCATACAGTGGAGTAGAGTCGAGTTGAGTGAAGTTGCATAGGAAAGAGTTGAGCAAAGCGTGATAGAGTGGATTGTTATGTTGTAGAGTAGAGTAACACAGAGTGGAGTAGAGTGGCCTGGTGTATCATACAGTGGAGTAAAATGTCATAGAGTGGAGTGCTGTGTCATACAGTGGAGTGAACTGGCATTTCATACTGTGTTGAGAAATGTTGTAGAGTGGGGTACAGTGGAGTGGCACAGAGTAAATTAGAGTGCTCTACAGTGGAGTGGCATGGAGTAGAGTAGAGTGCAGTACAGTGTAGTAGAGTGGAGTGGCTTAGAGTCTCGCAGAGTTCAGTGGCATAGAGTAGCCTAGAGTAGAGTGGTGTACAGTGCAGTAGTGGAGTGGATTAGAGTGGAGTAGTGTTGCGTAGAGTAGAATAGAGTGCTGTACAGTGGCATAGAGTAAACTAGACTGGCGCACACTCGGATAGACTGAAGTACAGTGTAGTGGTATAGAGTGAAGTATTTTGAGGTAAAGTGGAGGGGCATAGAGTGTCTGAGTGGAGTAGGGTGGAGTGGCATGGAGTGGAATTGGGTAGAAGGCAGTGGTGTAAAATGCAGTGGCATAGAGTGAAGTGGCATGTCGTAGAGTGTTGGAAAGTGTCAGAGTGGAGTAAGTGTTATAGAGTTGAGTGGCATGGAGTGTAGTGTCTTACAGTGGTGCAGAGTGTGGTGATATAGACTGTTGTAGAGTTGAGTAGCATAGAGTGGCGTAGAGTGTAGTGGCATACAGTGGAGTAGAGGAGTACAGTGGAGTAGTGTATCATAGAGAAGAGTGGAGTAAAGTGGGGTGGGGTGGCATAGAGGGACTTACGTAGTGTGTCTTGGGGTGGAGTAGAGTGTGTAGAGTGGCATAGCATTGAGTACAGTGTTGTACAGTGGCATAGAGTGGAGTAGAGTTTTGCAGAACTGACTTGTATAGAGTAGAGTAGAGTGTTGTGGAGTGGCATATAATGAAGTGACAACATGCCCTGTGCACACACATAAATTTTAAACAACATAAAGTAAACGTTGTTTGCCAATGACGACAGGAGAAACGTTCTTCCAATGTTCATTTACTGAAGTGTAGAATCAAATGCCAGCCAACACGTGTTTCGTCAATGGGTGTGTAACCCTTGACTTCCTCAGGGCTGGAATTACATAAACATGGCTTATGTCATAATTAAATAACATAAAATAACATAGTCACATAACATACGTATAATTATGTGGATATGGCTAGTACTGTCAATCCGACATTTATTAGGTGTGAATAGGTGCCATAAATCTAAGAAGGAAACGGGATGGAACAAGAATTACGTGACATCCTGAGGTGTCATGCATAATAATCCAACGTGAGTTTGTGTCCCGATGCTAATAAGCATAAATATATAAAATTTATATATTTTAAGAGATATATAAAATAGTGCAGTCCAAAGGCAAATGTCACAAAAAGTTTTTCAAGCCTCGGTATAATAAAGTGAGAAGTTTAGCGGTAAAGTCCGTGAGAAAGTCATTTAGGTGACCAGCAAACTAGGTGTGTGGTGAAGAGGTTAGAAACGGATACAGTGTGTCCCAGCGTACTTGCGGTAAGACGGTGACCCATAGCGTGTTGTAATAACCAAGAAAAACACGGTTAAATTATAATGCCTACCTCAAAAGCAATAAGGTAGGGCTTAGGACCTGTGGGTGAAATAATAGCACCGTAAGGCTAAAACCAGCGCATCTATATTCTGTTCAATGCTTCTCATTGGTAAGTATAGCAAGAGTAACCCTTATTACTTCACATCTCACCTCCTGACTGGTGATAATTCCGACCCAGCGGGTCCTATTTGTAAGTCCAAACCGACGAGATATCTCTTTAATTTAGTGGATAATCTGTATGAAAAAAGTTTTAGAACAAACCTACAATCAGAAGTGTATCAAATCCAAAAGTACACTCATAAAACGGTTGCCATAGAATTAACAAGGCTTTACCTTAAACAAAGTTGTATGTCGACGTGTATATGTCTTCCCTCGGTGTATTAAATAGTATCAAAAGTTCTCCTTGTGCTTGGTAATCCTTTTTCTATGTTCAGGTTGTGCCAGTTTGAATCCTTCTTATTATTACGCGGTATAAATAACCGCAAGCCAACTACAAACGTAAATATAAATAGATAGAGAAAACGTCACTCAAATGACCTGAAAAGGAAGCCAATCTAAACGCAACCTACAGCAAAACGCTGTCTACCATATCATACCGCTTACCTTAAGGCGTGTGCACCCGTGGCTGATGCTCCGGCACCGAGTAAACCGGAAGACAGGGAAACGCACACCGGAAGCAGTTTTAAGCTACCGGGTCACCGTCGTAACTAGACCGCTCACCCCCTAGTGTTTGGATAGAGTGTTAAATGGCCATATTGTACGGCGCATGTGTATTCACCGACCCGGTCTATTTTGTGTAAAGTGAAAATCCAATTCATTGGTCATCCGTGCTCCGCTTAGAAAACAATCTTAAATAAAGTCCTGATACAATGCACATTAAAATAAAAGCTGAGAGGCATCCATGATTATATATGACTTTTCATCACAAATAAGGCAGACGATTATTGCGAGGTCTAAATCCTGAATATGTAAGTATTACTACATCAGAAAACACCCTGTTTCATATGTAATTCATTTTCCGGCGTATCAGAAAGAGCGTTATAGCATATATTAGAATACTGTGAACAGTTGCAAAATAGGAATGAAAACCATTAATAAAATAAACAGCAAAGCTATATAAGTGATAAAGGAATCTAAGGCATCTACAAAAAGTTATTACATAGGTCCTCCATGCTCCGTGATTAAATAGTATTATACAATGCGCTTAATCAGCATTAATAGGCGTACAAGAGAGAGCTTTGTGGCGTTATACTGAAGTACTGTGCATACTCATAGTAATTCAACAAGTATCATAATAGCAAAATTAGGTTATATATGGGAGAGGTAGGGATCAAAGGTGTAAATAACTACCTTCTTATGTCAAATGTCTTATGTACAGATAGTGAGGTTATCCCACTAATTAATTTGAACCAAAGTATTCTCAATCACAGTTTACTGACCCATCCGGGTAATATAAACATATAAAACATAAAGAATAGAAATACACATTATAAAGCCACATAGAACCTTTCAGATAGTATAATCGATTGCTAATCTCCTAAAAAATAGTGCATTTCTCGATCGCTATTAAAACCATGTTCATAGGTTCTGAGACGCATGATCCAAATTGCTTCAGACCGTCTTAGACGTAGTTCCCGATTACCTCCCCTTGGACTCACTGTGGTGATATCAATCCCATAAAAGAGGAAACTCTTGTATACACCTTGAGAGGGACACTCCCAAATGTGTGTGGCCATGGGATATCTAGGATCTTGGTGTTTCAGAGCTCTGACATGTTCTCCAATCCTCTCTCTTAGTGTCCTTATTGTACTCCCTACATACCTACCACCACATTTGCACTCAAGGACGTAGACCACATATTTGGTGTTGCAATTAATATTAAATCTAATATCATATGTTCTGTCGGGACCAACGAAGTTACTTTTGCGATCAGCGGCCCACCTGCAAATGCCACATGAGCCGCACTTGTAAAAGCCCAGAGTCCGTGCATGAAGCCATGACTCTTTGGTAATGGATCTTGAGTAACTTGGACTAAGTCTAGTTCTGAGCGTCCTACCCCTTCTGTAGGTAATTTGTGGATACTTATTGATGTGTTGTACTAATGTTGTATCTGAGATCAGTAGTTTCCAGTGTTTATTCAGACTCATGGACAGTGCCCCACTTAAGTCATTGAAATCTGTAATTAGTCTCACTGTGTTGGTGTCTGTCTTGCAAATCTTGTCACGTATGGTATCTTCCCGACAAGTATTTCTGATTCTGGTGGCAGCTTTAGTTAAGTTCACATGTGTATAACCTCTATTCTGGAACCTCGCTTTCATAGCTGAAAGACAACTTTCAAATTCGTGGTCTCTACTGCAGTTGCGTCTAGCTCTAGTGAATTCCCCATATGGAATCGCACGAATCTGATGGGGTGGGTGTGCGCTATGGGCATGGAGAATAGAATTACATGCAGTATCTTTGCGAAAAATGCGCGTCTGTATTGTATTGTTGTTGATAAAAATTTCTATGTCTAGAAAAGTGTGTGTGCACAGGGCATGTTGTCATTTGTATAAAACGGACTCGCGTCCTCTACTGAGGGTTCAGGTGTTCTCCCTCACCTGTGGCACCACAAGGTTACATTCTTTTATATACATTTACGTAAACAGGTTAGCGCCACATATACCTTGTGTTTAAAAAAAAACCTTTCTCTTTTTATGGCATATAATGAAGTGTCGTACAGTGGCATAGAGTGGGATAGTGTGTTGTGCAGTAGAATCGAGTGGAGTGGTGTAACATACAGTAAAGTGTCATTAAGTGGAGTGGCATGTCTGAAGTACAGTGCTGTGCAGTGGAGTAGCGCAGCATAGACTGGAGTAAAGTGTCATTGAGTGGAGTGGTGTGTCGTACAGTGGAGTAGTATGATGTGTTGTTGAGTGTGGCAAACTGTCGTAGACTGGAGTGGCATAGAGTGAAGTACAGTGTTTTAGAGCAGAGTGGCGTACAGTGGCAGCATAGAGTGGAGTGCCGTACATTGGAATAGTGTATTGTAGAGTGGCATAGAGTGGAGCTGCATAGAGTGGGGTGGAGTACAGCGGAATAGCATAGAGTGGAGTGGTGTACACTGGAGTGGGATCAAATGGAATAGCATAGAGTGGAGCTTCATAGAGTGGAGTGGCATACACTGGAGTGGCATAGAGTGGAGTAATGTACAGTGGAGTTGCATATAGTGGAATATCATGAAGTGAAGTAGCATAGAGTGGATTAGCATATAATGGAATAGCGTAGAGTTAAGTGCCATGCATTGGAGTGGTGTAGAGTGAAATAGCATAGAGTTGAGTAGCATACAGTGGAATGGCATACAATGTAGTGGGCTAGACTGGAGTGGTGTATAGTGGAATAGCACAAAGGTGTGTGGTGTAGAGTGAAGTGGCATTGAGTGGAGTGCCATACACTGTAATAGTGGATAGTGGAGTGGCATACAGTGGAGCGGCGTAGAGTGGAGTGGCATCCAATGGAATAGTGTAGAGTGGAGTAACATAGAGTGGAGTACCCTGGAGTGGAGTAGTGTACAGTGGAGTTGCATATAGTGGAATAGCATAGATTGAAGTGGAGTAGAGTTGTTTGGCATATAATTGAACAGCGTAGAGTGGAGAGTTATATATAGCGTGAAATAGCATAGAGTTGAGTAGCTTAGAGTGGAGTGGGCTAAACTGGAGTGGTGTAGAGTAAGCCCGGGCAGAAAACTCCGCTCGCATACTTTGCTGAATTCGGGCACTCCACGCTCTGCAGAGTAATCCGGAATTCCTGAATTCCGCCATTCAGGCACGAAGCGGAGTTTTTTTCCATTTGCACGCTCGAGTTTTCTTTTGGCCCTCAAACGCGCGAGCCAAGACTCTCGGGCCATTTGCGAGCTCGCACGATACTTCTCACATTGCCAGCGAGCTCCAGTGAGACTTCACGCTCACTCGCACGGTTTCCGGCCACGACAGCACCAATCTAGCAATCTTAGAGTTGATCGCGATCGCAAATGGAGTGGTCAAGCAGCTTTTCTGCTTGAGAATGCAGCTGAGAGCATTTGGAGTGGACTTTATTCTCAAACTGGCAGTTGGAGTTGTTTTTTTTGTGCGCGACGCCATTTTTTTAAAACTTTTTTTTCAAACCAGTAGGAAGTGCCCCAGAGACTCCAACTTCCTGTTCCTATCCAGCAGGCTCCCCCCAGTGCTTTGTCCCTCTTCTGGTCACTTTTCATTGGGATTTGGAGCTCTCCTTGCCTGCTGCATATATATCATCGATTTTAAGGGCTTTGTTTTTGAGATATCACAAGTAAGTTGAAAAACTGGTGTATACGGAGGGCTGTTTGTTTCAAAATATTTATTGTGGTGGGTGGCCTGCAGTTTTAGTAGGGGCCTAGTTATGTTTTTGCATGAAATTTATCTTCTTTTGTAAAGGAAAAATGTTACACAGTTCAGTACATTTTCTTCTCTATGTTTTTTAATAAGTTTGCAATATTGATTGATTTAATTCACAATGCGTGTTTTAGTCTGCTAATTGGCCTTCCAGCCAGTAGGTCCTGTACTGTTCATGGGTGCATGAAACAACTGTTTCTGTGGTGGCTGTAGTATTGAAACATCATTTAGGCCATCGCTGGCAATGGATTAAAATAAAAAATGTGTTTTTTGTGGTATTTCATGTTTTTCTTCCTGCAAACAATGTTTAGGTGGGGTAATGCCTTTGGCGGATGTGTGTTGTTGTGAAAATGTTTAGCCCTGTTAATTTTTGTTTTTGGCATTGCTAAATTAATGCTGTGTTCTTTGTGTTACTATGCTTCTTTTGTCTGGCCACTGTGTGTGTGTGTGTGTGTGTGCATGTGTGTTTGGCATGGGCCACCATTTGCCTTTGTTGTTCATTATGCCATGTGGCCAGGGCCATTTTGTATAGTCAGTGTCCACTCTAGGCTTGCATGTGTTCTTTGTTTTCCAGGCCTCCTGCTTCTTCTGGTTCTTCTGTCCATGTGCCTGGAGGCCATTTTGTGTAGCCAGCCAGTGTGCTTTTCTCATAGGCCTGTATTTCTTCTTTGTTTGTGGCCAAGCCTCCTTGCTAGTTGTTGTTGTTGTCTGACCATGTGGCAGGCAGCCATTTTGTGCACCCAGCCAGTGTGCTTTCCCCATAGGCCTGCATTTCTTCTCTGTTTGTGGCCATGCCTCCTTGCTGGTTGTTGGTGTTCTGACCATGTGGCTGGCAGCCATTTTGTGTAGCCAGCCAGTGTGCTTTTGCCATAGGCCTGCATATCTTCTCTTTGTTCTCCATGCCTCCTTGCTTGATCTTTGACCATGTGGCTGGTGGCCATTTTGCGTAGGCATCCTGTGTGATTTTGCCATAGGCTTGCATGTGTTGTTGTTCTATAGGTAGCCAGTGTGCTTTTGCCATAGGTCTGCCTGTCGTCTTCTCTTTGTTCCCAATACCTTTTTGCTTTGTGTTGTTGTTGATGACCATGTGGCAATGGCAGGCAGACATTTTGTGTGTCCAGCCATTGTGGCCCTTTGCCATATGCTTGCATTGATGGTTGAGCAATGGGATAGCAGTTAAATAAATTAAAATTAATGATATGCTTGAGGATAATATCACCTTTGAATTTTTTTATTTTTTTCCCGATTTTTTTAACCATTCCCATAACATCTGGCATCAATGAATCAACCCCATGTCTGCTATAGGTGTACAACAGCATTCATTGTGTAAGGATTATTCTATTGTCATTTGTCAGTGGCACCTCCCTGAGTGCCACATCCCACGTGATGCATTGCTCATAAAGCAAACAGTTACAGCTGTATGTTTTGTTGTTGTTGTTGCTCTTTCTAATCCTTCCTGAGTTTACACAATGAAAGTTTATGTTGGTGTAGTTTTCTGTTTTATAAATGAACACTGTATTGTTAATTATTTATAATAACTTAAATAACCACACTAAATGATATTGTTTGTTTGTACTACTACTTGAACTGCAACAATGCCATGTTTTCCTGATGTTTTTCTTGCTTGTTTGCTTTTAGGTTCACAAGAGAAGAGACATCACCTACAGTACTGCCAAACAGAAGGCCTGTACACAACATGATGCATGACTGACAACGCAACACGGTCATCTCTTCAGCTTGTTGTGAAGCTAAGAGCCACTGCCAACTGACAGCTTCAAGATGGCTCCAAGGAAAGGTGCTGCTAAGAAAGTGGCTAGAGGGTAGCAGAAGAAGCAGATTTCCACCTCTGGTGTGCCGACCGCAACCTTTTTCACGGCCGTTGTGCCTGCCGCACCGGCCTCCTGCGAGCAAGCTGAGAGCAGCAATCCTGCATCAACAGTACCACCCTCCAACCTAAGCCCAGGACTATGTCCGTCAGTGAGAGAGCCAGAGCAGTTATGTCGACGCCGACGAGTAGTGATGTTGAATTGCATTTGTCTATTTCACAAAGTAGTACACAATCGTTTCAGGAAACACAGGAAAGTGGACAGCAGCTGCAGCCAGCAATGGGTTTGTCTGATGTTGGAGCAGAACAGGAGGTTGAGCTTCCTTCAGAGGAAGAAGTTGAGCCTCCTCTTTTAGAATCATTGGCTCCCACATCTCCAGCAAGGAAAAGGAAGGGTACTACAGCATCATCTTCTCCAAGCACCACTTCTGATGATGATGATAGGGACATGGAATGGATCACGACAGAGACCAGGAGACAACAGGCGAGGCAAGGGAACAGAAAAGTTCCAGAAAGACTTAGACTTATGGAAGGGGATGAAGAGGAGGATGACGATGATGAGGTAGTCATGGTGGAAGGTGACTCAGAGGAATCTGACATTGCTATTCAACCAGCTCCGAGGCATGTGGCACAGGTAGCACCGCCACCAGCTCGCATATTTGCAATGGCAGTAACATAGTCAAGGCCATGTCAGATGGAGGCTATTTCAGAATCCTGTGTTTGGCCCATTGCATCAACCTGCTGATGCAAGACTTCCTCAGAAGGAAGACATAGTCAGAAACATACTGACCAACTGCAGAAGAGTCTGCACCCATTTCAGCCATTATTTTAAAGCCCAAAAGCAGCTGCTGATGATTCAGCGTAATAATAGAGCATCAGTTAAAGCCCTGATACAAGAGGTGCCAACATGTTGGAACTCCACCTTTTATATGCTGCGACGTCTGTTTGAGCAGTACAAACAGATCAATGTCTATGTCATTCAAAGAGGAGGGGATGCAGTTGGGAAAGCTATGACCAGGGATGTGGACAAATGGGGTCTAGTCAAATGCCTGACACAGATGCTACTCCCTTTTGAGATTTTCACACGGGATGTTAGCAAGGAGGACAGTACGATGGGCCAAGCTATCCCATTGTTGCATCTCCTACAAGACCAGGTAAAGAAGGCATCTGAAAGGTTCACCCCTGTAGGTGTGAATGAAAACACAGAAGCAAATGGCTTGATTAAGAACTTAGTCCTGTGTTTGGCTTTTAATGTAAGGCTGCAACATGACATCATCGAGTCCAAAGACTACATATGTGCCACACTACTTGATCCACGGTACAAAACAATTCTGCCCACTTTCATCCCTTTTTCTGAAGGGGATGTTTTAAAATGCAAGAGGTGGATTGTAGAGCAAGCCAGAGACTTGGAAGAAGAACGGCTGGAACTTCGAGTCCCACCCCGCAGTTCTGGGGTGCCTCATTCAACTTCCAGAGAGGGCAGTCTTGTCTCACAGCAGCCAACAACACCATCAACCAGAACACCGGCAACAAAAGCAAGAGAAGGACCAGACCCAACGTCTGCATTGTATTGGTTTTAATTGGCAGAGCTCAAGTTCAGTGCAGAGGCAATGGCAAAACAGGTTGAGCAAGTGGCAGCACCAATGACCATCCGAGGATGTTCCAGGAGTATCTGCATGATCCAAAAGAGGTCTGTCTGGATCAAAATCCATTGATGTATTGGTATGGGAAGATGTGCCAATGACCAGAGCTCAGTAGGCTGGCAATAAAGAATCTGGCTTGTCCTATCACCAGTGTGTCTGCTGAATGTGTGTTCAGTGCAGCTGGTGCGGTCGTCACAGTGAGAAGGACCAGTCTTTCACCTCAAAATGTGGAGAACTTGACTATGATCAAATGGAACCAACATTTTATACCACACAATTATACTGTTCCTGAAACAGCAGCACAGGAGGAGGAAGAGGGTGAGTGGTCCAAAATGGAATCAAATGTGTTAGCTGACCAACTTCTGGGTGAACCACCTGAGTTTGAGGACGAACTCTACTTCCCGGACTAAGTATGCCATTGCTCCCATGGAACTTTTACAAAAAAATTAGCTAGAGCAACATTATTATTTTGTAGTCAGATTTATGCTGCCCCACCTTTGTTATTAGTCACATTTATATTGCCAGATTGCAGTTGGACCAGTGTGCATTGAAGAAGCCTCCACTATTCCTTCATGACTTTGGGGATAATGCCTGCCCCCCTCGCATGCCTATTGCCTAATGCCTATTCCTTTTAAGTTGATTGATGATTCATGTGGTGGCAGACACTGAGTGAGGGTGTGTGTTGAACTGTAATATGGGAAATTTCTTGAGATGATTATGGATTTGCATTGTTTGGGGCTTGAGTGATGGGTGCCCATTTTCTTCCGTGTAGGTGATGATCACTCAGCCCTTTCACACCTAGCCAGATTTAATTAATTGCAGGGGTGTTCTCTTTTTTCTTGGTCTTCAGACACCAGAGCAGTCACTTTAGTTAACAAACAAAAACCTATGTAAAATACTGCAATTCTGTTTCATCCTCTACTTGTTCTTCAACAGCAGTGCACTGCACTCCACATCTATCTTGCTCGGGTTATCGTGATTCATGATGATGATGATTGGTCTGGGACGGCGTTACTTGGAGGTAGGATTGAAGGAGTTCCATGGAAGAACTCAGGGTGGGACTTGTGGCAAAAGTGAAACTCTGTGTCCCCCTTTTGTTTTTTTGGCACTGCTTCTGAGTCTTCTTGATACACTCCTCATGAAGCTTACCTTCCTTCTGTCCTTCTCTTGACTCTAAATACAGTTTCTCTTTTACAATCCGCAGGCCTTCTTCTAGTCTCCTTCACGAACAAAAGGTGAAAGCTAGCTGAGCTCAACAACACTCTTGCTTACCCACCTGACCAGTGCAGACAGGCCACAAAGAGTGGAGATTCGCGAGGAGAATGAAGTCTCACCACCAAATTTTGCAATACAGTATCATTTTTCTTTTAACATATTAACAAAGTGAAGTGGGTGGGTGGGTTCACTCTCTAACCTACAAGACAGAACATTTAGATATATGGTATATTGGGTCTCGGGGGCAGAAGGACTGTTTGCAATGCATGTATCTGTACTCTGTCATACTCATTCCTTTGTTTCCTTCTTACAACAGATTGATGGTGAATGATGTGCTGCTGCTTATTGCCCAGATGAATGTTGACCTTGTGCTGTAGTGTTTGTCTTTGTCAAACCTTTCCCCAAATCCCATTACCCATCCATTCATCAAACCCTTGACCCTCTTCCACTGAGCTGTGTGATTTATTGAGGTGTTGCTTAAATTACACCATCAATGGATCACACACTTGGAGGGGCAGATGTGGTGAAAGCAACACCACCTTACTGTAGAATCTTCTGAACAGTAGTCCACACCAGCTCATTACCAACCCGTGCATTAAAAATTATCCATATATTTTTAGATATAGAATGAACAACATCAGTTGTCAGCATCATCATCATTCAGGCCTTGTGTTGCCTAACCATAAACGCCTAACCTAAGCTTGTCGACTCCAGACTTTGAGTCCATTTTTGATAACTTGAGGATTTCTCAAATAATACTGCTAGCTCCACTTTAGCCAAAACTTACTAGTATGCTATATTTTCTATTTTAGCACAATCAGGCATTCTCATTGTGTCATCACTTAGTTGGTGTCAATTCTTTGCAAATCTTTGATAAATATATAATCTACTCAGTCTTTCTATTTCCATTGATGCATAATCAATCAATCATTCAGATCAATCCTGCAGTTGTAGCTCACCTGGGTGGAAGTGGGACCTTGCTTGTGAAGTTGTGATGCCTCCCCTGTTATTGCTGCATGTAGATTCAGGTAAGACAACTAGTATGGATGTAATTTAACTTAGTAAGAAATAAATTAAATGCTACTGTTTTCTTATCTATATAGAACTTCAACACAATATTGGTCATCATGGCAGCATCCCCCATAATGGTTAAGATAGTTACAGAAGTATAAGCCTAGACTCTATAACTAAGTGCTACGCTACCTCTTAAGTTACAAGCACATAAAGAGGCTGTGTAAAGCTACTTGAAGGCAGCAGTGAAAAGTAAAAGTAAAATAAACTACTTCAGGCATAAATTTAGATTAGACAAAATTGTTTCCCCCCTTATTTATTTACAAAGCAACCCAACCTCTCCACCCAAACAACATGTCCACCCCTCTCCCAAACAAAACTGAACCGAGCCCCAAAACTCAAAATGTCCAAGAAAGTCTCTCCAGTTCCAACTCCCTTCCCACCCTCTCCACCCAGCCCCAACAAACAAAAAATCACTCCCAACAAAACCAAATATTTTAAAAGAGGGCATTATAGACTTTGGTCCGGAGCTAGTCGATGCTCTGCTCCATCGAGGTGCCCTTGCCCTCAATGGTGTCCAGTCCCTGCAGGATGAGGCGCAGCTATGAGCTGTTGCTATTTTGGTGGAGGGTGGCAACAGTTGGCTGGTGGCGGCACCGGTGATGGAATGGCCAGGAGGTTAGAGGCTGAGGGGGACCGGCTGCATTGGGGCCAGGCAGCTGTACATTTATTTCTTCCTCCTCCTCTTCTAGGATCACCAGCCACCGGTATTCCTGCTGGATAAGCTCCAGCCTCTGCCGCCGCAAACGGGCCACTCTCTCCTGCCTGTCGTGTGGTCTGGCTGGACCAGCAGGAGCAGCTATACTGAGAAAAACAAAAAAGACAAATTGTCAATAATGCTCTGTGCAAACAGTTGTTTTAAATATCTGTGTGGCACAGTAGCAGTATATTGCTGGTCCCCTATGGCCATTGTAATTTATTTGATGTGATTATGATTAGGAGAATCACAAGGCCACATTCATGTTTTCTTTTACCCACACGTTGCCAAACATAGAAAAGCAGTGACTGTGTGGCACAAAAGTTACAGGCAGAGAATAACATCATAGGATTAAAAAAACAGTGATTGGATTATTATTTTTTTCTAAAGGCTTTTCAAGTAACTATAAACAGAAACAGACACTTTTAGTTGAAAAATAAATGACTTCTCATTGATGAGTACGGCATTATGCACTATATGGAGTACAAGTTGTGTATGGTGCTAAAATAATGAAGCCATGCTCATTGCTAGCCAGCGCCTCTGCTAGTTTGCTACTGTCTGCAGCTGTCGTTGACAATTATCTATTTTTAATTCCAATGGCCCTGCTCTTTGCCAAATGCATTTCTCTTTCTACCCTGTGTCCAAAGAGGCTGATGAATAATAAATAATAATATTAATAATAAGAAGAAGACTCTTTATTCGGCAATATTCTCTGCCATAAAAGATACAATAGATTAAAATTCCAATAGCAAATCCATTAAAACAATATTTCATCACTGTACAAAATCACAGAGGTCCCTATCTCTCTCTATTATGTCTCGAGTTTTTTTAACTTAATAATGCTCTTAAAAAATTCATAACAACAAACAAGGTGCGAACATTCTGCATAAGTTGCAAGTGCAAAAGTTCTATACGAGCATGCCTGAATCCCAATTCTTTTAAATAAGGTTTAAGATACAATCGCCTAGGATGGGTAAAATATTTACATAAAAATACAAAATGTAAAATGTCCTGTGGAGACCTATTGTCGCAGCCATTGGGTCCTCTATCCTCAACTCGTAATACAAAGCCTGAAGGAGAGGCCACTAAATGATGGAACATATTTAATCTAAAACAAGTAATTAAAAATCTATCATGGGCGCTAATTAAAATGGCGAGATAAGTCTCTGTACCCTGCACTGATTTGACTAGAGCATGTGCTCTTACTATGGGTTTACTGAGCTCTATGCCCTCACGCTCTGCAGTGGCTTTTTTTAAAAACAAGTCTTTAATCAATTTTTTGTCCTGTCGCTTCACGGAATCATATTTTGTAAAAATGTCTGATCTTCCTAGGGGCATGAGAGTTTCCTTAACGTATCTTAACCAAGGGATTTTTAAAACATGATTAAGCGAGAGGCAATCCAATATTACTGCTCGATTAAAAGATGCCTCCTCATTGGACCAGACATTTCCCCAACACAACAAAGGCTTAACTGCAACTAAATCGGTAATATACTTAGTCCCAATTTCCTCATGTGCAGAGTAAGCGGGGGTTCCCTGGGGTACTTTCAAAATACGTCCTAGAAATTTATTTTGCGCCATCTGTAATTTGTCGGCTGCCAAGTACCCCCAAATCTCACTCCTGTACAGGACCTTAGAGATGCAAAAGGACTGATATAATTGTAAAATCACCCCCGGGGACCATGTGCCCAATCTATGTGCATAATTTGCAATAACTCCAAAGGATTTTTTCAGGTCCCTTAGCTTCTTCTCCTTCAGATTGTTCCAGTTTAGTTTGGCATCAAATAAGACACCAAGATATGTAAATGCCAGGACCTTGGCTAGGCTAAAAGTGCCTGCCTTGTAAGTTTTTAATGTAGTCCCTCGACCACCTAACTCCATCACAAATGATTTGGTAAAATTCGGGGACAAATCCAACCCATTCATAAAAGAAACAAACCCATCTATTAAAACTTGCAGCACCCTGGGAGTACGTGCTATAAGCACCGCGTCATCTGCGTACAGCAGAACTGGCACTGATCTACTGCCTATTCTCGGGGTATCGGCCTGAAGGGATATCAGGGCAGATTCTAGTCCATTGATAAATAAAGTAAATAAAAAAGGGGCAAGGATACACCCTTGACACACTCCTCTCGAACATTTAAAATTATCAGTGAGTCCCCCTTGTTTTCTAAATCTAACTGCTGCTGTTGTGTGGGCATAAAGAGTCATTAAAACATTTATTATTGCTCGCTCAACTCCTAATTCATCTGGTAGCAGCCACAATTTATTACGGTTCACTCTATCGAACGCTGCAGTTAGGTCCATGAAACCTAAGTAGAGAGGGCCCGCTTTGGCGATCATATATTTGATATCAAAAGATAAAGGTTCAAACATTGGTCTACTGTGGATTTACCTATAAGGAAGCCATATTGGACCTCCGAGATAATTTAATTTTTATCTGCCCACTCAGAAAGCCTATTTAATAGAACCCGACCCAAAACCTTAACAATAGAGTCGATCAGGGTTATGGGGCGGTAGCAATGAGGATTCTCCCTGTCTCCCTTCTTGAAGATCGAGACAATAATGACCGTAGACCATGTAGGAGGCAAAGATGATGACACTGTGACATTTAATACCCTGGTCAGGACCGGCGCTCACACATCTATATTGTCCCGATACAAATCCGGGGGGATCCCATCTGGACCTGTGGCCTTATTCTGGGACAGACCCTCAATGCCAATCCTAACCTCCTCAAGGAGAAAGTAAATAGGTGCCTCACATGGGAGGAGCTCTAATTCATTAGTACCTCACTCTCCTTCACCATGGTTATAAACCTTCTGGAAATGAACCTTCCATTGATCAGGAGTGATGTGGTGACATAAATTCGTCTTGTCCGGGTCAGAAAAACAAGGACTATTGATGACCTTACAGAAAAGGTCACTATCTTTTAATTCACTTGCTTGTATCAGCTCATCCCAGGCTTGTTTTTGTAATGGATAAGATACTACATTGAGGAAAATTAATTTAATGGTCTGCACTACAGGTAAAGGAACAGATTATATAGATTTTATTTGGCACATTCATCACTGTGTATCCCATATGCCAAACTTGATGTCAAATCATGCACTTACTCCTACTTTACTCTGTGGCCTCACCCGCCACCACGTATTTCCAGCAAATTCATTTGGTGGTCAGTAACCAAGGAAAGGAAACTTGATTTTCTCTACTGCAGGGGGTAGGGTAGAGGGATAATACAGGTATACAGAAAAGTTTTCTCCTTTGCATCATGGTACATGCAGTCCATGATTTACACTCCCCTCAGTGTTGACTGTAGTGTCAACACTGAGGGGAGCGCAAATCATAGACTGCTCAACACTGAGGGGAGTGCAAATCATGGACTGCATGTACCAAGATGCAAAGGAGAAAACTTTTCTGGGATAGGATGTAGTGTCCGGCCACACCCTTTTCCCTGCCCAAACTGATTTTCATGAACTCCTCTACCATTTATCACACGTTCCTAACGTACCTTTTTGTAAAAAATTGCATTCCGGCCCATTGATTACACTTCATTGGGCCTGAGCCGGAGAGTGCGGCTGGAGCCAGAGAATAAGGCAGGAGCCGGAGAGTATGGCCCGAGTGCGGAGAGTATGGTCCGACTGCGGACATAAAGATACGACTCATAAATGACCTCTGCGAATACCAGAAGTCGTAAAGTTAGACTTTTGTCTCAGATTGCCTTTGTGAATCGGGCCCATTGTATGTTCGGTTTGCAATGCATTGAAAACATTATAAATGCTGCATTAACTGAAGCAGATGCACATTACACAGCCAACACTCCAGTCCCAAATTGATTGCCCCGTACTGCACTTTGGTCATAGTTGGCAAAAAATGCCATGGGCGGGGAGGGAATATGACGAATGATAGGTAGGATACATCTGGCTCACTTAACAAATACAGCGAGTCAAGGAAGAAGAACAAAGAATAAAAATAAATAAATAATCCCCACTTAGAAGAACCATAGCTTTGAATGATAGTGATAACCCTGCATAAACAAAGTAAGCAGAGTAGGCGAGCAGCACGCTCCTCATGAGAACTGAAGAGCTGCTTTGCTTATTCATTCAAACAATCCTTTCATCCTAATGCACCCATAGCCACCGTGATTAAGCTTTACTTTCTCCCATCCAGTCTTTCACTAAAATTTCTAATACATTATCCAGCCATTCAATACATAGCAACCCTTTCTTCAAACCATCCTTTCGCCCATCCACCGTGCACCCTTTCACCTACCCACCCTTTCACTCATATACCATTTCCTTTCTTTTAAGTTACCTTTCGTTCTTTCATGTCTCCCTCAAGCCATCAAAGCTCATTATGTGAGATTTTGCTGCATTGCAGATAGAAGAGGCCATAATAATAACTCAACCACCACTGTGGCTGTTAAAGCTGGGGGGAGGGTTCACCTCACAGGCATTTTTGATGATGACAAGCAACACCATGGCAATAGCTAGTGAGTATATCAATTGCAAGAAATATGTGACTTACCAGTGCCCGTCCCTGCTGCCCCTTCTCCCCCTCCAACTGACCCGTCACCATCTCTTCCTGCAGTGGCACTGGAGCCGGCATCATTGATGTTCTGTGTGGCGTGAATAAAACATTACACATAATTTAGATCCCAGATACGCAACCACAAATACTACAGCAATGCAGCACCACAGCTTAATTAGCACATCGGTATCTTCCAAATATCACTCTGGGCATTTGATTGGTTGGTTCACAAAGTTAGGTGTGGAATAATTGTCAATGAAAGACATATGGTGTTGGATGGCAAATGCAATGGGAGTGGGACCTCATACTTTTTTTCCAGCCTTGCTGCACTGTCATTGGAAACTGCTAGTATACTGTAAGTATAAATTAACGGGTCTACAGCACACTACATTTGGGAGGATGTGGTCCATGATGACCATGGCCACTGTCTCGTGAACTGTGTTAGAGCTAGGCATATGCAGGAAAAGGAAAGCTTTCTGAACAAATATACATGGTGATTTTTATTTAAATACTATCTGAATCTTCACGAATCAAAATAGATAGCACCAACATTCCAATAGACCAATAAATACCGCAAGATTCTATGGTTCTATACTAAGAAGTCCACAACAATCATAAAAGGACTTACTGGGATCAGCAGCGCCCTCAGCAGCGGTGCTGGTGGTCGGCACCGGCTGAACAGCTTGCCCTGGACCCTCTGAATCGTCCCTCTTCCTGCCCTTGAGTGCTGATGAAAGAAATTAAGAAGATAAATAAAAATAGATTAGTGATTCTGTTAATAATCTCCACAAATGTTTTATGAATAGTCACTTAAATAGATCATCTATAGTACTACTAGTTGCGACTCAAGTCAATCGACTGTTGTTAAATCCATATTCCAAATCTCATAAATAAAAACTACATTTGGAACGAATATATTGCAATGAATGATCTTTTCTCAACACCCTTGATGAGCCAACTCAGTCTTCCTTTTTTGCAATGCATAGATGCATACTTCACATCATCACCGTGAATTCAATTAAATAACATGGAACTGTACGAGCTACATAAACAAAGTCACAGAAAGAATGCGCTACTTAGTGATTCTCTATAGTGACAGAAGAAACAGTCTACAATGGCTTCTTAATTAATCATCAAAGGGAGTGCCTGATGAATGTGATTAGGTAGTGGCACCTGTCTAGCAGAAACTAGAAACTGGATCACACAATAATATACCAGTGTAAACTTTACTAAACATAACTTACCTCTGAGTGTGAACAGCATGCTATCCGGATTTTTTTTATTAGCATTGTAGAACACAAACACAACAAATAATTAATACTCACCAAGCCCCAGAATCTCGACACCTAGCAGGTTGAGCGGGTCCTGTTACCGGTCGAGAATGTTGGCCCAGCGGTGCCTCAGCTGCTGGGTGGTACGACGAACCTTGCTGGTGCACCACACACACCGGTGCACCATCCCCCAGCGCCGCTGCCGATGCTCCCGCAAGGACTAGCCACTACCAGGCCTGCCGCCTGCTGCTCTCGAGTAAATCCAGGGACAGAGAACAGACGCTTGCACGTTACTCTCAAGTATTTCTAAGTGAAGGCAAAGTGAAGGCCTGGAACACAGGACTCCAACCAGCTGGTGGATGTCAGTTGTATCTGTGGCGCACGTTTAAGGCTCCTAACCAGCTGGTGGAGACTTTCAACATACTCGATTGGGGTGTTTTTCACATTTAAAGGAACTGCACAATTGATTGTGTGCACCGGACGCTTTAATTTACTACTTTCAAACACTGGAGAATAATACAGGAATATAGGATCTCCTACTCCGCCTTGACCCCTTGATTTTCAAACTAGACCATCATATCGCGCTAAATCCATTGATTGGAATTTTCTTCGTGTGTGGCTGTCCTCCCCTTCATAGTCCTGAGGAAGACCTGCAGTGACGCTCTACAATTTTCGCGCCGTGTCCAGAGTCGAAATGTCAACACTTTTGTATCATACATGTCTATACAGTTTTCTTGACCACTTTAATCATCATTGTGTCTTGTATTACATGTACTAAATAAGGAGACAGACCAAAAATTGAAAATATTCCTTTATTTCATGTCACATATTTATGTTGTGTATATAGTGTATCGTTTCACTTCACTAGTCACTACGTCACTTTCTCACAATATTCACTTTTGTATCTCTGCAAATTTAGTTGTGTTGATGACAGCCTTTTTAGTATTCAATATTTCTTGAGAATATAAGAGTAAATCAACTCAATCTATGTCTTTTGGGTGTGTTCTTATTTTTAAAATCGTTCTCCATGCTATGGAAATAAGGAATTTTGAGATAATTTTACCTGTGTATTAAGTACAGTAATCACAGCAATTGCATAGCCCAACAGAACCAATTGTTTACTATAGTGCTGCCTGCTGCCAGCATAGAGAGGAGGAGGCGCTGCACAAAAAAACTAGTGCTGCCACCCCCTCCTCTCCAAAGATCGCCCGGGGCTGCACATCTGGAGGGTGGTGCCGCCCGCATGGAAGCCATCCCTCTGCCATGGCGCTGGGTGGGGAAATTATAACTAAGAAGTAAAAGGAAGGGAAAGTAAAGAAGAAAGAAATAAGGAAAGAAGGGGAAATAAACTAAGTAAAAAAAGTCACAAAAACACAAAAAAAATTACACAAAAACATAAAATACACAAACACAAAGAAACAACTATTGTAAAAAAAATTAATTAGGGGTAGAAAAGTAATAAAGGAGGAGGATCACAAAGATTAAGAAGAGATTAAAATTTAGGCCCAGCACCATAACAGAGAGCAGAAAAAACAGATGACCGCGCCCATGCAGACCGCATGGTGCTGTTTGTGCGGGATTTAGAGCGTGAGCGCACTTCAGGAGCACGTAGTGGCGCTCCCATGCGATTTTGAAGCACGCGGATGTACTCCATGTTCCCAACGCAACTCGAACGGTCCCGCAGGCAAACTCCACCCGAAAGCGGAAACTCAGCGAAGCACGGAGGGAGTTTTTTTGCGACTCTGTGGAATTCCGTGTAGTAGGACTTTGCAAACTCCACCCACCCCTAGTGTAGAGTAGAGTGGGATGGAGGGGAACAGCATACAGCAGAGTGTTGTAGAGGGGAGTGGCATGTGTAGAGTGTTGGAAAGTGGTAGAGAGTGGAGTACAGTGGAGTGGCATAGAGGGGAGTAGAGTGTCTTACAGTGGCATAGAGTGTAGTGGTATAGAGTGTTGTAGAGTTGAGTGGTGTAGTGTACAGTGTCATACAGTAGGGTAAAGTGTTGTACAGTGGAGTTGAGTGGAGTGGAGTAGCATAGAGTGGAGTGGAGTTGCATGTCATAAGTACAGTGCAGTAGAAAGGAAAGCAGTAGAGGGGAGCAGCGTAGAATAGTCTGGAGTGAAGTGTCATTGAGTGGAGTGGTGTGTCATACAGTGGAGAGGTATGACATGTTGTAGAGTGTGGGAAACTGTCCGAGAGTAGAGTGGCGGAGGATGGAGTGAAATACAGTTGAATAGCATAGAGTGGAGTGTCATAGTTGGAGTGCCCTACACTGGAATAGTGTATAGTGAAGTGGGATAAAGTGGAGCGACATATAGTGGCGTGGTATACAGTGGGATAGCATAGAGTGGAGTTGCATAGAGTGGAGTGGCAACCAATGGAACAGCATAGAGTGGAGTGATGTTGAGTGGAGTGGCGCACCGTGGAGTGGTGCAGAGTGGAGTAGCGTACAGTGCAGCTGCGGCCCGTGCAGGTAAGAGCAGTGGGGCAGTAGGGCCGGGTGGGGGGGGGATTTCGATGGATGATGACGAGGGAAAATTAAATAAATAATTGATTTTCCCTCGTCATCGTACGTCGAAATCTCCCCCACCCGGCCCCACCGCTCTTACCTGCACACCCCGCATCTGGTACAGTTGAATATAATGGAATAGCATAAAGTGGAGTGGCATATAACACAATAGGGTAGAGTTCAGTGGAGTGGCATACAGTGTAGTGGACTAGACTGGAGTGGCATACACTGGAGTGGGGTAGAGTGGAATAGCATAGAGTGGAGTGGCAGAGAGGGGAGTAGCTTACAATGGAGTAGTATACAGTGGAATAGCGTGGAGTGGTGTAGAGTGCAGTGGCATACAGTGGAATAGTGTACAGTGGAGTGACATACAGTGGAGTAGCGTTGACTGGAGTGGGGTAGAGTGGAATAGCTTAAAGTGTAATAGTGTAGAGGGGAGTGGTGTAGACTGGAGTGGCATATAGTGAACTAACATAGAGTGGAGTGGCATAGAGTGGAGTGGCTTACAGTGGAGTGGCGTGGAGTGGGATAGAGTGAAGTGGTGTAAGGCAGAGTACTCTGCAGTGGAGTGGCATAAGTGGAATAGCTTAGAATGGAGTGGTGTATAGTGGGTTGACTTCGAGGGGAATAGTGAGGTAGATTAGAGTAGAGTGTGATACAGTGTGGCACAGAAGGATGTTGAGTGGAGAGGCATAGAGTGGAGCAAATTGTGGTGAAGTGGCATAGAGGGAGTTGAGTAGAGTGTCGAAGAGTGGAGTAGATTATGGTAGAGTGGCATAGAGTGGACTACAGTATTGAACAGTGACATTGGTTGGATCACAGTGTTGTACAGTGGAGTAGCATAGAGTGGAGTAGAGTTTGGTAGAGTGAAGTGGCGCAGCATGTCTGAGAGTGAAATAGAGGGTCGTAGAGTGGAGTAGACTTAAGTGGCATAGACTGGAGTGGCATAAAGTGCACTGTCATACAGTGTGGTGTCATAGAGTGTCGTATTATAGACTATCATGCCTTAAAGTATCATGGTGTACAGTGTTATGGTGTATAAAAGTATGTCTTTAATTTCCTTATGACACATGACTTGTAACGCACCTAGTAAAACAAAAAAGAGGCAATCCGGTATTCCTAGCAACCTGGAAAAGCAATTAGAATCAAATATAATGGCACCCTCAGATGAGGTAATTGTTTTATTTTTCAAATCAATAAATAATTGACAAGCATTTATACTGAATCAACAGTCCTCTAATCTCAATTATCAAAATATTGGGCAAATGTTTACCTAAAAAAGTATGTGCAAAACGGTTTGAAGGGTGTTGAGTTTGGAGAGGTAAGATGGCGTCCGCAAGTTCGGACGTGTGAGCTGGCTGCTCCCGGACTCCCGCACCTATATGGAGTTTTGACGTGCCTTATGGCGAAGGAGGAAGAATGGACATACCGTAATGACCCGCTAGACGTCCGAGAAGATCTTCAGTAATTCATCGGAGTGGTTCTCTCGGCATGTTAGGCACCGCTGCTACAGCTTTTGTGGCGAAACTGTGGCGTCTCCACAGTGTTTACTGGAGCGTAGCGAGGAGCCGGCGCTGGGGCTGCTTTGCGGCTGTCACACTTGACGGAAGGCGGAGAGGGGAAGGCAGCTCTGCGCGGACGATGCCTCCCAAGGCTGGGAGAGGGTGACCCTGCTGGAGCCGGAGCCAGCACTGTGGGTATCAAGAATGTGGTGAATGTGAGCACTAACGGGAAAACTGTTAAAAAAGATACCGCAGCAACAGGAGAAAAATTTCCAAAGAACAGTTCGGGTAAGTGCATTATTCCCCTTTTGTTTTCTGTGGGAAAGGATAAAAAAAACGTGTACAGCCCTCTCAGGTTGACTCTCCTTCGCAAGCAACAGGGGGTAGGAAGGTATTTGACCCCTCGGTAGAACAGGACTTTGGGGAGAAAGACTCTGCTAGTGCCCACATTGCTACGGGCGATACTGATTCTGGAGTATTACTTATCCCGAATGCTATTCAAATGATGGAAGGTGCTCCATGCGGGGGCACCCAACAGATCACGTTAGGCAGTGTACCTGCCCCTGAAAATGTACTGAATGATAGCGGCTCCGAGACAGCTCATGCCTCAAATGCGGAAAGCAGTGAAAAATCTGGTTCTGGCAAGAAGAAGGATTGCCAAAGCATTAAATCTCCTATGAAGGAGATAGACTCTGGGGATAACTTTTTTTCCCTCTCGGATCACTCGGATTCTTCCAGCGATGACTTAGAGTCAATTTTGAAGGCTCAGGCTAAGACCGGGTTTCGTGGTGGCGGGGGCAGCAACCTTAGTAGCACGTTGCCGGAAGACACTGGGGGTGATACATCGGACGACAGTCCTCGGACAGTATATAAGAACCCAGAAGCTAGAGAAGGAGCTAATCAGACAGATGGTAGTAATGGTAGCAATGCTTTACAATGGGATTACTCATTTCCAACAGAGATAGGTACTGGCAATGGCCGTAATTTGGACATTGTTAAAGAAAAAGCAGCAGAATCTTCATCAGAAGAGGTTTCATTGGCTCTGATCTATCAAACCATCATGACACATAGGGAGGAGACACGTGCAGAGAGTCAGAGGGCCCAAAGCTCATGCCGCAAATTGCAGAATTCAGTTCGTCGTATAGCCAAGACTTGTATGGAGTTTACTACTAGGTTCAATGAAGCTGAAGCTCGTATCTCGTGCCTAGAGGACGAACTAGCAGCACAGAAGGCTTTAACTGAGACCCTGCGAGCTCTAAAAGAGGACACTCAGTGGAAATTGGTTGACTTAAAAAAATCGGTCCCGCAGAAATAATCTGAGAGTTCTACAAATTCCTGAGGGCACGGAAGGGCAGGATCCGCGCAGGTTTGTTATT
Source organism: Calotriton arnoldi (assembly GCA_963921515.1). NCBI lineage: Eukaryota > Metazoa > Chordata > Amphibia > Caudata > Salamandridae > Calotriton > Calotriton arnoldi. Next base: position 1,259,562 of record CAWUFW010003318.1, read on the forward strand.
GATCTGTTTACGGAGGCCTTCCCAGAACTTACGCAGTGGGACTGGCAGAGAGAGATACAGAGAGCACACCATTTTCCGTTTTCCCTCCGTCCTCGATCTAGTCAAACAGTAACTAGACCTAGAGCAATTTTGATATCTTTCAATATTTTTCTTGCCTGGGAAGCTGTATTTGAGCTAGCGCGTCCTGATAAAAAGAGAGCTGGGAAAGGGGTGGAGTTTTTCGTTAGGCCAGACTTTTGTCATCAAACTGTAGAAAAGCACTGGCAGCTAGGCCAGCTTATTGCTCCATTTCAGGCCAAAGGGGCTCAAGCTTTTCTATTAAACCCAGCTTAGTTAAAAGTCCTTCATAAAGAGCATACTCGATTTTCTATCTACGAGGTGCAAGCCAAAGATTTTTTCAATCTTTGTAAGAGTAAAGTAGTTGTTTAGGCTATTGATATTCTGCTTTCGGTGTATCATGTTTAAATTTGTATTACTCTTTTCAGGATGTGTAAGCTTCTATATGGCTAGGTTTTTTCTTGGTCATTATGTGGATCGTTTAGCTTTGATATGTACATTTCCTCCTTTTTTCCTTGCTTTATGGCACCGTATGAGCGATTTTTTTTTTCCTTATGTATAAAAGCTCATTACTGCATTTGCATTATTGGTATGGTGTATTGGGATGCTTTGTGTTTTATTGCTGCATTTGCTGCATCTTTTCACACATAGGATAGTGTATAGGTGCGGGGGGGACAGCCGGGTGGCGGGAGCTTGTCATCGCAGGGACCATCGGTCCTAAAGCCTTTTAAAGGGGTGGGGTTGGTTTTGGAGGGTGGGGTGGGAGATGAGTCCGGTTGGGTGGGGTTTCAGGGGAGGGTCGGGAGGGGAGGGTCGGGATAAAATAAGAAAATTAATCCGCAGTATCGTTAAAGTGTTGAAGTTGAGAGATTTAAGGTTTTTGTTATATCAGAATGGAGCAAGTGTTGGTACCCATGTCTAAGTAATGGCTAAGATAGGTCTTCGAATCTGTTCTTTAAATGTCTATGGGTTAAATAATTATAATAAGAGACAGAGAGTTGCCGCAGAGCTCCGCGTGATTCAGCCCAATCTAGTGTGTTTGCAGGAAACGCATATACCATGGGGAAAGCGGAAGATCCTGTCAGAATTGGATTATGTGGTCTTGGCAGCCTCAAAGCAATCAATTATGACTAGGGGGGTGGTGGTGCTAGCTAAATCGGCAATACAAACAACAGGATGTGTGTTAGCTGATAATCAAGGACGTTGGGCTATTCTGGAATGTATTTTGGGGAAATTCACGTTCTAACCTTGATGAGGCCCTCGTTCTTGAGCAATTAAATTTGGAACTTGCTCTATGGCCTACTCCACTGGTGCTGTGCGGGGAGTTTAATATTAATTTGAGTGGGAAAGAACTCCAATCTGTTATTCAGAACTATAAAGGCAGGGTTTTTAAGGCATTATATCATCTGTTGTCTGATCATGGCCTGAAGGATGTTTGGGGCACTTTCCATATGCAAGATCCGGGGTTTACGTTCTATTCACACCCGCATAGCAAGCTAGTACGGCTTGATTATTTTTTTGTATCTCCTTTACTATTTACAGGAATTAAGATACAAGTTTTTCCGAGAATCACTTCCGATCATGCACCAGTAGTATTGGATATTCCCGCACTTGATACATGTATAGTTCCAAGGGGTTTTTACTTTCGATAGGAAACTCCTTCTGGACAATATTTTTAAGGACCACATGAAAGTTTGGATAAAGGACTTCTTTCAAATCAATCGGCATTCCACGTCACATGGGGTTGTTTGGGATACATTTAAAGCTTGTTTTAGAGGGGAAGTCCTGAGCTATGGACTACAAAAACAAAACCAAGCTAAACTTGCAGTGCAGGAATTATATAATAAACTTAAAACAGCGGAAGAGAATCTGGCAGGGGGGATTTCGGCTGGCAATATTACTGATCTGCAAACTGGTGTGGCCAGGTACAAAGCCAATATTAATTTGTTATGGAGTAATGAAATCGTGTTAAAATATAAAATTTACAAAAAGTATTGCTACGAGTATGGGGAGGCCACAGGGCATTGCCTAGCTCAGAAATTACGCACAAAGGAGGCTGTACAGAGAATAAATGGTATGAAGAATGCTCTGGGTAATATAGTACACGATCCTCAGGAGATCCTTAAGGTTTTCTATGACTTCTATACAGAACTCTACACAGAGCAAGATACAGGGCGACACCCTAAGGATCTGGGGCTCCAATATTTATTATTGGAACCGTTGGATCTGGAGGAAGCCGAGATGCGGGACATCCCTATCATTATTGATGAATTAGAGCAGGCTATCAATAGTATGGCGATCGGAAAATCTGCAGGCCCGGATAAGCTTCCCTCTGAGGTATATAGGACCTTTTTTCAAGATCTCAAAATTGATATGCTTGCTGTTTTTCAAGCAGCACAAATGGAGGGCGCACCGCGATCTTGGGATGAGGCTAATATAGTCATATTTAAGAAGAAGGACAAACCATCTGACCTGCCGGGGTCCTATCGTCAGATTTCTCTTGTTAACTGTGACGGGAAAATCTACGCCAAGATTCTTGCGAATCGATTGGCTAAAATCATCTCCCACCTGGTCTCTTTAAGACAACACAGTTTTATACCCGGAAGGGGGACAGTGAACCATATTAGTAGGGTAGTGACTATTTGATATTGCGCAGGCTGAGTCTAGGGACCTAGGATTGATTTTGCTTGCTGCTGAAAAGGCGTTCGATCGCGTTGCGTGGGACTTCCTTTGGGGGTCCTACAGCAAATGGGGTTCGGCCAGGGGTATATTCAGGCTCTACGGGTTTTATATCGATCTCCCGTGGCAAAGATATGCTCAATGGGGCTTGCATCTGAAGCAATACAGATCTCCAGAGGTACATGGCAGGGGTGTCCTTGTTCCCCGCTCTTGTTCGCTCTGTACATCAATCCCTTTTTAAACATGTTGGAGCTGAGTGACCAGATTAAACCTTTCGTTGTTCGGCAGGATTGTTTCTGTGTTTTGGCTTATGCCGATGACATTGCGATTGTAACATCTGATCCTGTCAATGCTTTACCTGAAATTGAATATTTGGCACATGAGTTTGGTTCTGTTTCAGGTTACAAGCTGAACACGTCAAAAACACAGATTCTTTGTACGAACCAAATTTTGGTTAATGATTCCAGAGCAGTCAAGGAAGTTACTTATTTGGGCATTAAGATTTGGGTCTGTCTAAAAGAGCTCGTCGAGGTTAACTGGGGTGCTATTATTGACAATGTTAAACAATCACTAGAGAGATGGGAGTGTTTACACCTTTCCTTGGTGGGCAGATCTAATGTCCTTAAAATGAATATATTGCCCAGGGTTCTGTATTTTTTTAGAGCAGTTCCATTGAAAGTATCCCGTGGACAACTTCAATATTTACAATCATTGTGTGCCAGATTTCTGTGGGTCCCAGGGAAACCACGTAGAGCTGTCCGCTCCATGACTCTTCATCGGGACAGAGGTGGGTGGTCGGTTCCCTATTTTGCACTCTATTATTATGCATGTATTTTATCGAATATACGTATCTTACTGACTGGAGAGGAAGTGAATAATCTAGCCGAGGCCCCTTCAATATATCAGATGGTCTTGGGGACCGAGGTTAAAAATTGCCTGTTTAAAAGAATAGATGGTAGTTACTATAAATGAACACGCTTTAAAACTTTGGGTTCAGTTTTTAAAGTTTGGAATACAGTGCGAAAAAACTTGCAGATTCCAGGGCTATTATTTTATACACCTACCTCCGCAGTAGGGTTACTTCCATCGATTTTCTGGGATTACGTGGTAGATAATTGGAGATTGAAGGGCATCACCCAAATTGGTGATTTTTATCAGGCTGGGGGGCTATGCTCTTCTTTTTCAAGCTTGATGGATAAATACCATTTTCCTAAAACTCAATTTTTTTAATTCTTACAAATACAGGATTTCTTAGGTAAACAGTCAACTATTATGACACTGCACAAGATAGTAGAAGCTATCAGACGTCAGGAAAAAATAGGGTCTTTTTATAAGGTATTGTTAGCTTCTAGGATGGATGACTTAGACAAGCATAACTCTAAATGGGGAAATTGGCTCTAGAGAAGTCGATTGATATTGCAGGGAAAATTCTCCTTGCAGCGAACTTAAAAGCCCAGCACTATAAAACATTGTTCAATCTGTACCACACCCCTGCAAAGATGATGAAATGGTGGGGAGGAAATGATGGGAAATGTTTTCGGTGTGGTGCAGACAATGCTGATATCCTTCATATATTCTATTCTTGTGCTAATTTGACTCCTTTTATAGGATATATAGAAAGGTTTTTATCAGAGGTTACTGGAGTGTCTATAAAAATCTCAGCCTCCATGATGTTGCTAGGGATTGGGGAAGATCTACGCCAAGGGATGCCAATGCACAAATTTCGTTATTTAATTTTTATTGCCATGGCAGTAGCGTGGTTATGTTCAGCATCCACTTGGCTACAGCCCGATGCACCATCTTTCGAAATGTGGCGTGCCAGAGTTTACAACACCTTCAATCTGGAGTTTAGTCTGTATTCTGTTAAAGGGCCCAGAAAGCGAAAAGTTGGTCTCTATGTGTGGGGGGCAATGATTGATCATATGACGGGTTGACATTATTGTGTGCAACGGGGAATGGATCTGAATTGTTACTGTCCTCTGGGTTAAGATTTGCTTGTACGTATTTATTTTTGATATTTTTGGGGGCATTGATTGACCATCATGATGGATTGATATTGATTTTCGCACAGGGGAATGAATTGAATTACTACTGTGCTCTGATTTAAGATATCTGTATTTATGTATTTTTGATACTGTGGATTTTAATAAAATAAAAAAAAACAAGTGTGTGCTCTGTAGAACTGCACAGCAATAGGTGCTTAGTTACAGAAGTGAAAAATGTGTGCTGTGATGATAAAGGAAAGCACTTTGACTGTAAGACAAATTGAATTAGAAAACCACATACTTTGTTTAGAGTTCAGGTTTGTGATTTGTACATTTTGTTCACATAGCCAACAAACCTATGTGTTTTCTTTATCATCACAGTGCAGGGTATTCAAAGACTGCATGGTGTCAGATGGATCAAAATGCAGGGACTATGTTGTAAGCTTAAAATCATGAAAAGCATGAGTCAGCAAGGGGAACTAAGGTAAATGTGTATTCTTGATATCTGGACTGCAAGGTGCTGTGTTCTTATGTCTGTGTGTGGTTGGTCATGAAAGAGCCTTTAACATTTCTTTAGTGTTACATATAAGAATGGATAATACTCTGAATAGAGTAAAATACCTCTGCTCTACACATAGTACAGTGCAGGATCGCAACCCCAGTCATTGTGCAATTATTACTAATTCTGGCAAGAGGACGTAAGCACTTGTAGTTATAATGACTGTCAGAACCCCTTTCATATGGCCACGGGGCACACAGGGGTTACTGAGCCCAACTGTGGAGGTTCAGGCCTTTCGCTCCTGATGTCCCGGGCCCAACAACTGGGCCAAGTGCCCCTTCTGCACTTGACTTTCAGTGGTAGCTGTGGTCAAGCAGTCAAGGCACCCTCGGGGAGAGGTATATACAGGTCAGTGTACATGACTCCTAGCTCAAAATGCAAACAGTACGAGCAATAAATCAATCTCCAGCCAAATACTTGCTTTTATTTTTTAAAAGTTGTAATTTATTTCCAATTTTACACATGGGAAGGAATATGACATTCAAAACCAACAACACAATCCCCCTTGAGGTCAGGGCTCTAGCAGGTTAGGCAAATCCCTGTCCCACCCTCCATTGTGTAACGTGTTCAGGGTTATTCCCCGTTCACTGGTGGCGGCATCAGGGAAGGAAAACTATTAGACCATACTCAAGAGCTCTCCCTTCTGACATTTTAGGAACTTAGACAAAACTGTATATGGTGCCCCAGCACCATTTGCATCACGTCCTCCGGGGCCCCAAAAGCAAATTTTCAATCTTACCTAGTCTAGCAGTTTAGCAGCGCTCAGTGATGCAGCGAGTGCCCTCTCTGGTGCTCCCAAGTCCAGATCTAGTACGGCGAAGTCGGGCCGCTCCCTAGTGGTGGAGAGGTGCTGGTGTGATCCTCCAGCTCCTGACCAGAGCTACAAAAAGAGGCCAATGCCCCTGGAGGTGTCTCAGTGAACCTCGAGGGCTTCATCAGGAGCAAATCATGAGGTGCGTGCACAACCCGCTAGTCACAGTAGCTCTTCTTTGGTCTGGGGCAATGGCCTGAACTCTAGGCCATAGTGGTACTGGCAGCCCTTCCTGGTGTACCGGGTTAGCTGTGGTACTCACAGTCAGGGTGCAGGCTCTCCTTAGGTGATCGCCCTCTATGGAGGCCCTTCCTGGCACAAGGGTTCGCCAATCTCAGCAGTCATAGGTCCTGCGCACCTGGCTCAAAATCAGTTCAACGGTGACCCCCTCTGGCATACGGGGTCAATGTGGCATGGTGGTGTGGCTTGGTGCTTCCTATCCAGTGCTTCCGATATAGCTCAGAACGATGCTGCAGAGCCGATACTGCACACGGACAACAGCCTGATCAGTGCACAGCCTCCCACCTCACTCAGGAAACCTACGTGCAGGACCCTCCACTGCATTTTGCTCCCTCCAACGCTCTCCTCCTCCTTACAGACGCACTGGTCTTGACAAGCAGGCAAGGGATGGTGCTCCAGGCCAGGTGATCTTGGTTTCATGGGTGATGTCCCCTCACCCAGCAGGGAGACTAGCAGGCCTCTGCCCCCAGTCCTGGTCATAGGCAGAAATCTTGATGAGCTTCCCCTTCTCACACAGCTCATCTGACTTTGCACTGGCTTTCCGCCCGACATCATAATCAGGACCTAAATGTCATTCTCAACGATGGGCCTCATAATGAGCTGAATTATTTCACCCAGAGAGATAACTCGATGTGAATAACCTAAATCGCTTTACAAGTCTGTCTGGCCCCCGAATTATCGGGTCCCAAATCTCCGGACCCAATAAGTTTGGTATTAGGGCCAGAGCTGACGACAGAAGAACTCCATAACCAAGTTCAATTCTCTGTGTTGGCTGAACATCCCGTGATTCTGGGCAAATCACTTAATCTCCCCAGTGCCTATAAACAATGAATATGAAGAGATGAAAACAAAGCCTTAACAGGAAAGACAAATTGATATGGATTTACTGGTTGGTTTGTACATAGTGAAACCAGAAAACCTGGATAAATCACAACGTTCCCGCTTAAACTGTGTGATCTTAGGCAAATATTTAATTTCACCAAAACTCTTTTTTAGGTTTCGCCTGCACAGTGCTTGTGCTCTGCCGTGATATCGCTTGTATTTAATATATCTTAAAAGGTGGTTCTTATTAGTTTCCAAAGCCGAATTACTGTGTTCATTTGCTTTTGTGTAGAACTTTTTTTTTGTTAACTTCCCCTGGCTGCATGCGTATACAGTACTTCTACTAAAGCTGTTCCCACTGTTTAAGCCCCATTCACTGTCAAGATAAGATCTCTTTCCATGGAAAAGGCAGACAGCTTCGAACAGTATGATGGAAGGCTTCCTTTGTATTACTTAGAGCCTTGTTACGATGTCGGGCAGAAAGCGTCTGCCCGACAGTCAGAATTCCCTAAACTGCATCGGAACCCCCTCCGACTGATACGGTGTCGGGCGGAAAGTTTCCACCCAACATCGTAATGAGGTCCTTAGTTGTGTAACGTTTGTAGAATTTCCTATTCATGCGTAAGTACCTTTCTTTGCCCTTCGTAGGCATTATCGGATTGATTTTTTCAAATAAATGTTTTGGGTCATTATGATCAAATTCTAAATGTTGTAATAAACATTGCAGATTTAAAAATAAAGTTAATATACAAGAGCTATGCTATATTTTACTACTAAACAGGCAGCCACAAGTGCAGTTACCTTGCAGACAACAGGGTGATGATTTGAATGGTGCAGCAGGGGCAGTAGCACCAGGTCCAAAAGTTGTCAGAACTCCTCTAAACACATAATATTGCTATATTTGATTAAAGCTCTAGGGACTCCACTAAACCCAGATTATTGCTAAATTTTCCTACTGAAAAAGACAGTCCCAAGTGCATTTATCTAGCAGGGAAAGGGGTCATGATTTGAATGGTGCAGCAGATGCAGTTGCACTAGGACCAAAAGCTTTAGACACCCCACTAAATACCTAATATTGCTATATTTTACTACTAAACAGGCAGTCACAAGTGCAGTTACCTTGCAGACAACAGGGTCATGATTTGAATGGTGCAGCAGGTGCATTGGCACCGGGCCCAAAAGTTGTCAGAAGTCCTCTAAACACCTAATATTACTATATTTTACTACTATACAGGCAGGCACAATTGCAGTTATCTTTCAGTCAAAAAGAGCTTGATTTGGATGGTGCTGCAGGTGCAGTGGCACCGGGACGAAAAGCTCTAGGGACCCCACTAAACGCAAAATATTACTACATTTTACTACTAAACAGGCAGTCACAAGTGCAGTAATCTAGCAGGCACTGGGGCCATGATTTCAATGGTGTTGCAGGTGCAGTGGCACCAGGGCCAAAAGTTGTCAGAACTCCTCTAAACACCAAATATTACAATATTTAACTGCTAAATAAGCAGTCACAAGTGCAATTACCTTGCAGGCACTAGGGGCATGATTTCAATGGTGCAGTGACTCCGGGCCCAAAGCTCTAGGAAGCCCTCGAAATGCCACATACTGCAATATTTTACTGCTAAAAAGGCAGTCACAAGTGCAGTTATCTTACAGGCAATAGGGTCATGATTTGAATGATTCAGCAGGTTCAGTGGCACTGAGGCCAAAAGTTGTCATAACTCCTCTAAACACCAAATATTGCTATGTTTTACTACTAAACAAGCAGTCACAAATGCAGTTATCTTGCAGGCACTAGGGACATGATTTGACTAGTTCAGCAGGTGTAGGGGCACCGGGCTCAAAAGTTGTCAGAACTTCTCTAAACACATAATATTGCTGTTACATCAATTAATTCTATTATTTCCCTCTTTCATTTCATATTTCAAAGTGATGCTATTACTTACCTGTACTATACCATTAGTAACAACACAAAATATTGCCTTTTGTACATAAACAAGTCATAACACTTTAACAGACTTTCTGAAACTTATATTGTACAACTACTCAGCAAGTACCAACTTACAACAAAAACAGCTTATTACTAATCACATAGGCGAAATCTAATGCATTTACCAATGCTTGTTTCTTCATTATCGCGTATGACAGCACTTTCGAATATGTGAGTTCAGACTACCAGTTGTACAAAACTGTCACTTTTAAAAAGTTCTTCTCACTGAAGTGCTATAATGGGCCCGATTAACCTCAAAGCTTACACATGTTCAAAAATATTTGTTTTCAATGTTGAAGCCGCTATATCAAATTTTACGCAGTTTGTTGTATGATTTACATAACTCATAATTTAAGGGTTTGGCTCGTGCACGGGTCTAAGACTCAAGCCAGACCCATGGCTCGGCTCTGGCTCGGCTCCCCCTTTTAATTTGTCGGCTCACCCACCTCTATTGCCTGTTATAATAACAGGACAGAGACCTCAGCAATGGCCCTTGGACTTTAAAAACTGACCTCCAAAGGCTCCAGTCGAGCAGGGAAATAGCAGATGAGTTTAAAGGCCAATACAGCTCTGTCTGGTGACACTGGGTCTGTAAAATAAGCAGGAGGATAAGAGCATCATTGCCTAGCCTCTGCCCTCTCCCTGAATCAGTCCAGGGGAGAAGATAATGTTCACCTTGGATAGTCAAATGAGTGCTCTTCCTCCCTACCCCCCAACTAACCTCCCCCATACCCCACCAGAAGCCCATTGGACACTTTCTGCCTGCTCAGAGCAGTCAGAAAATGTCTGCATTTTTTATTTTAACCAAAATGGTGAATAATTGCCAGTCAAAACACCAGGTAAGTTTGGATCCAAGCAGTTATTCCTGAAAATCTCGTCATGTCCAGAATTTGCTGTGGAGATACCAGCTGATAATTTAAATTCCAATCCTCAGGCATTTCCGTCAGACCGCCAGCTCGTGATGAGGCCCTATGTAAACCTCTCACTGTTTTTTCCAGCAAAAGGTCAATATATAATTAGGGAAGTGTGCATGGTGACTACCATGAAAGCCAAAACTGTCTACTGTCACATTAGCATCATTACCAGATGTGCAGAAACGTGGTAACTTGTTTGCATATCACAACTGCGACAAATACATAGCTGTCTAACAATCTCTAGTTTTTTTCGTATTTGAAAGGCATTTTGTCCCCATTGCCTTGCTAATTGTTTTTCAGTTTCTTTATAGTTATTACTTTGCTTTTGCATACGTGGCACCAAAAATCATCTATGAAGTGTGATGAAACAGTTGCTTCTACAAAACACACTGGAGCATGTCATGTGAACAGCTAATTTGGCTACACCTGTTCGAATCGGGGTTATCCTTTCCTTTCCTTCTTTGCTTAGGAAATTCTTTTTAAGGACTGTGACTGGACTTTTGGATCGACATAAATTAAAGTTGTCTGAATGTAATTTAATGGAAGTAATCTGTGAAATTTGAGCATTCATTCTGACTATGTTACCATGCAAATTCACTAGATCAGCACTGTAAAATACTCAGTGAAAGGCAGTAATCCTGGCTTCTTTAAATTGCTCTTTCAAATACAATGGATCTTTTGTGGATTATAAATACACTGAAGTGAAGTAGATATTGGATACAAGAAATTATCACAAGATGAGTGTTTCAAATGCAGGCGAATATACTGCATGAATTTATGCTCTTTGGGAAAATGTATTAACGTTGGGTCAGCTTTTAGAGACAATTGGAAAATTGGTTAATTGTGAATGCAGTACTACGTAGCTGCAGAGGCTGCTAAAAATCTATTTTCATTGTATACTCCTGTAAAGATCAATGGCTTAATTGCAGTGGGTGTCAGGCAGGGGCCTCGAATGCTTGCCCTTTGAGGACGAACATGTTTCGTAATGAGGCAATGAGATGCAACACTCCTTTCAAAAAAGGCTGTTTAGCCTCCAGGTCGTCAGATATATGCACCCATTGAACCAGGCATAGCCGCAAATGATGAACACTTATGATATCTTTCTCAGATAGAGCTCCCCTCACCAAAATGGAAGATCTTCACTTAGTGCGATTCCAGTGTTTACAGCGGTATTCATTTACTATTAAAATATAGTATTTATTTACTATGCATGAAGACTGTAGTATGCCCACAAGCCGAAATATGCAAATGAGGGAATACTAGTTCTACTCAACTACCCTTCAAATACATGATGAACACTTCAATTGATTGCTAAAAGAAGACCAGTAGTATTCTAGAAGAATAGTATTTGAAGCTTAGTAGTATTCTGTTAGGGTTTATTTGCAGCTCTTGTGCTATTTCAAGAGCAAAATGAAGGCTAGTCTCATTGATTGTGACCACTGTTTGAAGACTAGTGGTATTCTTTGTGAGCAATATCTGAATACTAACGGCAATAATTGTGAAAGGGGGGGTCATCGCGCGGGGGAGTCGGTCCGCGTGGGGGGACGGTGTTGCGGGGGGGTCACGTGGGGGGGTCACGCCGCGGGGGGGTCACACAAATTTACAAAAGAGACTCGCCCTCTACTTGGCACGTGGAAACAACATTTTTTCAATGAGTCTCTGAGTTGAAAGTAAACCTCTTGGTGATACTGCAGTGCCGCTTGTAATTCATGTGTTAAACTGTATCCCATAGGCCACAACCATAGTTGGGCACTATTGCACCACAGTCTTCAAATCTTTGTTTTAACCTCCTATACTTATTAATGTCTTCTACACTTTCTACAAAAATGCTGCCTTTCAGCCGAGATATGCAAGTTGAAGACACCATAGAATGGAAGGCTATGTGAGGAAAATATGGTAGTAAGCTTAGTTCAGCTGAGATCTGAATAAAAGCAGAAGAAACATCCTCTCCTTGCCATTCTTTTAATGGGAACACTATTTGTAAAGATGACAAATCTCTGAGTCTGAGCTGAAAGTAAACCTCTTTGTGAGAGACAGCAGTGTGCCCACACCATTTTGTATCTCGTGTTACTACTGCTGCCGCAAGTAATGCGTGTACATTTGAGTTAAGCACGGGTACGGCACCAATCTACAGTTCAGTTAAGCTGCTGCTCATTGCCACCATATCTATCACAATTAACATTATGAGCTTTCATTTATGTACTTATGTCACAATATAATTCAACATTTAGGAAAGATTTGGATAATACTTGCGTAAATGTGGCACTGGCAGTCAGTCAGACATTAAAGGAAGCATTAAATTATCAATCAGACATCAATGAACTTGTTAAAGCCCCGATGCTGCTAGTGGTGAAGTTTAAATAACAAATCAAGGTCACGCTCACAGCATTCTGTGTACTTAATATTAGAAGGAGGACAACTGGGTCCTCAAATTTTAAAAGCATTCAAATAGCTATACGAGGCGTATGAAATTGAAAATATTGGAGGAGGTTTTTTTTTTTTTATTTACGTGCTCTACACAGATAACAGTTCATAGGCAGATTGCGTGAAATTCCAAGAAAGTGATCTAAAGGAAGGTATTTTCATAATATTTAACCCAAGAAGAAGGTTGTAAATATTCAAAGATCGATTTGGGATATATAGAGATAGACTCCCGCCCACCACGACTTGGCGCCGACACACTTTCCGAAAACGCTTACTTTTCATGCCAGCGCACGCAAAATAACATGATTTGGCTTTCAATTCAGGGACTGAGCTGAACCCGCATGTCATCATTGGGAAAAACGGAACTCATAAATTATGAGACTGCAGATTTTTTAAAACTAGAAGTCTGTCTTTTCACTTGTTTAACCTCTGATTGCCACCATGGCGTCGCATCTCCGTATGAGTCTTTCCCTTTCAGCTGCAGGCGAGGTCAGATAGAAACTTGCGAACCGTAGCATCTCCGAGTGCCTTTCACTTTTAGCTGCAGGCGAGGTCAGGGAGAAAGGGACTTGGAAGAAACTCGTCTCTACCACTCACTCACTCACACGCAATGCTGTTACTGGCGCTCCTAGATTGAAAAGGAGGCAATCTCACTTCTCTAGAGTTGCCAATTGTTCATATTTACATCAGTAGGCCACTGGCAATAAGTAACTAGTATCCCTGTGACAGGGGTTATTAGAAATGGGATCTCTAGTTGGCAAGGGCTTGCACCTTTGTCCAAGTAGGGACCCTTCTTCCTAGTCAGGGTAAGGGAGTTACACTCCTAAAATAGCCCCTGCTCACCCCCTTGGTAGCTTGGCACGAGCAGTCAGGCTTATTCTAGAGGCAGTGTGTAAAGCATTTTCACATAACCAACAGTAATACAGTGTAAGCACTACAAACGGACACCACACCAGTTTAGAAAAATAACCAATATTTTTATATACACAAGACAAGACCAATTACGACAAAAATCCACAATACTATACTTTAAAAATGAATGCTTGATAAGGTAACTTCTTCTTTGCAGGAACAGCACAAAAGCAAAGTTCGTACGAGTCGGTAGCACCGTCCGGGTCTACCGCGATGCTGAATTACACAGAGTCCAACAGTTCCAGCCGACCGCGTCGCTACGGGCCAGCAGAGTCGTGAACAGACTCGGTCACAGTACCTTTCTCGTTGTGGCTGGTACGGAGTGTACGAGCCAGTCGGCGTTCATCGTGGTTGCGGTACAAGACGGAGCGATGCAAGGTGCGTTGTCCCTCGATGCGGTGCAGGCAGCGGCTCGAAGAGCGTCGTGCAGACGGAGTTGGTGAGTCCAAGGCGTGCGGTGCAGGGCGAGACGGTGTACGATGCGGTGCTGACAGGTTGCGATGCAGGCGACCAAGCCGGAGTGCGGGAGCTGGCGTCGGACAGCGGTGCGAGTCGGAGCGGTGCGTCGCAAACGTGCGAGCGGTGCCCCAAATGCGATGCGGTCACGACTGTTGAGCCAGTTGCAGCGTCCGCGTCGGTCGGGTCCGGCTGGGTCAGTGAAGTGATGCGATGCGAACTGCGGTGCCCACAGGTCACGGTGCAAGCAGCGGCTTGGTGTTGACGGCGTCGGACGTCGCCTACGGTGAGACCAGGGTTTGCGATGCGAAGCGGGGCGATGCGGTCTGCGGTGCAAACAGGTCACCGGTCAGGGATGGATTCGGTTGACGGAGTCGGTTGCAGTTCCCTTCCTCTGTGGCAACTGAAACAGCGTTCCAGAAGCGGTACCCAGAGGCTTGTGAAGTCTTTGTAGTCCCTGAGACTTCTTAACAGGAGGCCAGCTCTGTTTCAGGCCCTTGGAGATACTCAGCACAAGTTTGTAGAAAGTTAGGTCCTTTCACTGCCCAAGACAGAAGCAGCAACTGCAGGCCAACCCAACAAGGCAATAACTCAGCAAGGGGCAGTACTCCTCCTAGCAGCTCTCCAGCTCTTCTTCTTGACAGGTTCCTTGATTTCAGCGAGATCTAAATTCATGGGGTCAGGGCCCCAATATTTATATCCCAAATTCCTTTGTTCTCTGAAGGCAGAGAGGCCTTTGCCTAGTCCAAACCAGTTCTGGAGCACTTTGTTGACAAGTCTCCGTCCCTTCTTTCAGAGAGTAGGCCAGGGACATCAGACGCACCACAGGAGGTGGAGCCAGCATTGTGGAGGGAAGGCACTGTCCTATTCAGGGCCCAGGTGCAACTCCTCCCACCCATCTACAGGTAGATCTTGCTATTCAGCCCTGTGCTGACTCCCCCTGTCTCCTGGCATCCCCCAGCCCTTGTCACTCACACTCCAGACAAGGAATACACAACCTCGCAGAGGCAGGCTTGGATGGTTAGACAAGAAAATACCCACTTTCTAAAGGTGGTATTTTCAAACACAGAATGTTAAAACCAACTTCACTAAAAGATGCATTTTATCATTCTGAGTCCAGGCATACTAAACTCGAATTTCTACCATGTTCCCGGGGTCAGTTAGGATTATAAGCTGTAATAATCAAAACTGCCCGTTCTGGCCTATGGGGAACAGGTAGCCTTGCAATAGTGAAAAACGAACTAGGCTGTAATTCACTATCAGGACATGCCACACACACCAGGGCATGTCCTACCTTTCGCATACAACGCACCCTGCCCACAGGGGTACCTTGGGCCTACCTTAGGGGTGACTAATATGTAGAAAAGGGAAGGTTTAGGGACTTGCAAGGGTGCGCACTTGCCAAGTCGACATGGCAGCCCCAGGCTGCGCACAGGCTCTGCGATGGCAGGCCCGAGTTACACTTTACGGGCTGTTTGCGTGGGTGGCACAATCCAGTGCTGCAGCCCACCAACAGCATTTGGTCTATAGGCCCTGGCACTCGCAGTGCACTTTACAAGGAGACTGACACATAAACCAAATAGGCCAATCATGGAAACGCCAATCCGCAACACATTTAATACAGGAGCACTTTCACTTTCCCACTGGATAGCAGTGAGGAAAGTGCGCAGAATCATTACACCAGCAAAAACAGAGTCAAAACCGGGAGGTCAGAAAGCAAAAAGTCAGGGGAAACACGCCAAAAGATGCCAAGTCTAACACATGTCCCCTCCAGCTGAAAGTAGGGAGAACTACCCAACCCCATTGGAGTTCTCTTCACTAAGGCGGAAGAACCTGGACAGACCATCTGCGTTGGCGTGTTCTGTACCAGGACGGTGTTCCACCGTAAAGTCCATTCCCTGTAGGGAGATGGACCACCTCAGCAGTTTTGGATTCTCACCCCACATTTGCATCAACCATCTGAGGGGCCTGTGGTCTGTCTGAACCCGGAAGTGAGTCCCAAACAGGTATGGTCTCAACTTCTTCAGCGCCCAGACCACAGCAAAAGCTTCCCTTTCTATGGCACTCCACCTCTGTTCCCTGGGGAGTAGTCTCCTGCTAAGGAAGACTACCGGCTGATCCAGGCCCTCTTCGTTCAGTTGTGAGAGAACCGCTCCCACACCATGCTCTGAAGCGTCAGTCTGCACGACGAATTCCTTGGAGAAGTCAGGTGCCTTGAGCACGGGCGCCGTGCACATGGCTGCCTTCAGGGCATCAAAAGCTTTCTGGCAGGACTCAGTCCAGATCACTTTCCGGGGCTGCTTCTTAGAAGTCCGCTCTATTAAGGGGGCCACGATGGTGCCATAGCCCTTAACAAATCTCCTATAGTAGCCGCTGAGACCTAAGAAGGCTCTCACCTCTGTCTGGGTCTTGGGGGGCTCCCAAGCCAGAATGGTGTCAATCTTGGGTTGTAGGGGCGCCACCTGGCCGCTTCCTACCTGGTGTCCCAAGTACACCACAGAACCCTGCCCGATCTGGCACTTACTGGCCTTGATCGTGAGGCCTGCACCTTGCAGGGCCCTCAACACTTTCTCAAGGTGCTGTAAATGTTCTTCCCAGCTGGAACTGAACACAGCAATGTCATCCAGGTAGGCGGCACTGAAATCCTCCAGCCCAGCCAACACCTGATTGACCAACCTCTGAAAGGTGGCAGGGGCATTCTTCAACCCAAAGGGCATCACCCGGAATTGGTAATGACCTTCTGGGGTTGAGAATGCTGATCTCTCCTTGGCCCCATCGGTTAAGGCAATCTGCCAGTACCCAGACGTCAAATCAAACGTGCTGAGGAACCGGGCAGCTCCCAACCGATCAATGAGCTCATCAGCTCTGGGGATGGGGTGCGCGTTAGACCTGGTGACGGCATTGAGCCCACGGTAGTCCACACAAAACCGGAGTTCTGGAGTGGCACCGGGCGCAGCAGCCTTTGGGACCAAGACCACTGGGCTGGCCCAAGGACTGTGGGAGGGCTCAATCACCCCTAACGCCAACATCTTAGAGACCTCCTCCTTGATGCTGGCTCTGACCTGGTCAGTCAACCTGTAAATCTTGTGCTTCACAGGAGGGCTGTCACCAGTGTCCACGTCATGGGTACACCAGTGAGTAACACCGGGGGTCAGAGAGAACAGTGGGGCGAACTGTCCCAACAACTGGTGACAGTCCCCCTGCTGCTCCTGAGTCAGAGTAGGGGAGAGGATCACACCTTCTACTGACCCATCATGCTCCTTGGTAGACAGGAGGTCAGGGAGAGGCTCACTCTCCTCTTCCACCCCATCATCTGTCGCCAAGAGCATACTCACTTCGGACCTCTTGAAGTGGGGCTTGAGGCGGTTCACATGAAGGACCCTCAAAGGGTTCCTTGGAGCTTGCAAATCCACCAGGTAGGTGACGTCACTTTTGCGCTCCACCACCTCATATGGCCCAGTCCACTTGTCCTGCAGGGCACAAGGTGCCACTGGGGCCATGACCCACACTTTTTGCCCAGGTTGAAATTCGACCAAAGTGGCATTCTGGTCATACCATCTCTTCATTTCTTCCTGGCTTGCTTCTAGGTTCGCCTGAGCGAGTTTCCTGAAGCGGGCAGTTTGGTTTCTAAAGGCCAGCATGTAGCTAAACACATCCTGGGGAGTTTTCCTGGGAGCTGCCTCCCAGCCTTCCTTTACCAAACTCAGAGGTCCTCTGACAGGGTGGCCATACAGGAGCTCAAAGGGGCTGTACCCAAGAGACTTCTGAGGCACCTCCCTGTATGCAAAGAGTAGGCATGGCAAGAGGACGTCCCACTTACGCCTCATGGGTTCTGTTAGACCCTTGATCATGCCTTTCAAGGTCTGGTTGAATCTCTCCACCAGACCGTTTCCTTGTGGGTGGTAAGGAGTGGTGAACTTGTAGGTTACCCCACACTCCTTCCACAGGGATGTCATATACTTGGATATGAAATTGGTCCCCCTATCAGAAACCACCTCTCTGGGGAATCCCACATGGGAAAAGATCCCCATTAACGCCCGGCCCACCACTGGCGCCGTCGTTGTCCTGAGAGGATTGCCTCCGGGTACCGGGTGGCATGGTCCACCAAGACCAGGATGTACCTGTTGCCCATGGCTGTCTTGGGATCCAGTGGCCCCACAATATCCATCCCTACCCTTTCGAAGGGTGTACTAACAACAGGAAAAGGTTGGAGAGGAGCTTTGACCTTCCTCCCACTCTTACCACTTGCCTGGCAAGTTTGGCAAGACCTACAGTGTGCATCTGACTGCCTTCGCATTTGGGGCCAAAAGAAGTGGGTGACAAGCCTGTCAAAGGTCTTGTCCTGCCCCAAATGTCCTGCCAAAGGAACGTCATGAGCCAGACCCAGTAGGAAGGTCCTGAAGCGCTGGGGTACCACCAGCACACGGGCTGACCCAGGCTCAGCAACCTTAGGCTCACTGTATAGGAGACCACTCTCCCAGTAGATCAGATGTGACCCGGACTGATTACCAGCTGCCTGGTCTGCAGCCTGCCGCCGCAGACCCTCCAGAGTAGGGCACTCGTTCTGCTCCCTGCAGAACTCCTCCCTGGTGGGACCCCCTTCTTGCTGCCAATGGGTCAGCTCAGAGATGTCTCCCAGTTCGGCTACCTGCTCCCCTGTAGGCACCGGGGCGTCCCCCTCGAGGTCCGCCTCCTCCCGGTCCGTGGGAACTTCGGGGGCCAGTTTCCCGCGCCCCCTGCCCTTTCTCTTGGCAGGGACTTGGGCCACTGTTCCAGGCTCCAAGTCCTCTTGATCACCCTTCCTGGCTGCCATTGACCGAGTAGACACGCATGCCCACTCTGGCAACCCAAGCATCTCCAAGTGAGACCTGAGCTCAACCTCCTTCCATAAGGACTGCTCCAGGTCGTTACCTAGCAGACAATCTACAGGCATGGTAGGGCTCACAACCACCCTCAAGGGACCTGAGACCCCCCATTCAAAGGGAACCTGCGCCACCATGCACTGGCGCTCAGAGTTGTCTACAGCAACTACTTGGTGGAATGCCCCTGGGACTACCTGCTTCTCAGAGACCAGGTGACACCGGACTGAGGTCACACTGGCTCCAGTATCTCTGAGAGCCTCTACCCTGTTCCCATTGATGGTCACCCAGGTGCTATATTTCTTTGTGTTAGGGGGCACCTGGTTTCCTGGGACCATCTCACTCTCCCCTAGTGAGACAAGGGTCAATTCTGCGGGATCCCCACCCTCCTGTGGGCACCCCTCCTTCCCAAGCGTTACAATAGCCAACACTTTGGACTGTCCACCGGTGGGTGGCTGTGTCCCCTTTGGGCACTTGGGGTCCCCCTTAAAGTGACCTACCTGGTCACAAGCATTACACTTGCGGGGGCCGGTCTCAACAGGCTTCCCTGTAGAGACCCCTTTCTTCTTATCACCGGGGGGCTGGGAACCTTTACCCTGGGTACTAGTTTGGGGCCCTTTAGAGAACTCCTGTGCTTTACCCTTGTCCCCCCACCTTTCTGCTGGGGACCCTGCCCACCTTTGGCTGAGTCTCCCCCAAACGCTTTCTTGTGGACCCTGGTACTCACCCAGCGGTCCGCTTCCATAGCAAGCTTCCTGGGGTCAGTTAGCTTACTATCCACTAGGTGCTGGCGCAGATCTGCAAAACATAGACTAGACAAGTGCTCCCATGCAATCAAGTTGTAGAGCCCCTGAAAATCTGTTACACTACTGCCCTTCACCCAACCATCCAGTGACCTGCAGAACACATCCACACATTCCAACCAAGTGTTGGCATCAGACTTCTTACTGGACCTGAACTGATCCCTGTACTTTTCAGGAGTAAGACCATACTTAGTGAGAAGGGAATCCTTCATGTCAGCATAGGTGAGGTGATACCCCTTACCCAAAGCTATCAGAGCATCCCTTGCTTCTTCAGGGAAAAGTGGCCAGAATCCTGCTCCCCAATTTTCCTCAGGGACCCCATTCATGTGTATGGCTGCCTCATAACCCTGGAACCACCTTTGTATGTCATCCCCCTTCTTGAACTCCTTGCCTACATTCTTGGGAATGTGCACAATCCTGTCTGCCTTTCTGGAT
Organism: Calotriton arnoldi; assembly: GCA_963921515.1. NCBI lineage: Eukaryota > Metazoa > Chordata > Amphibia > Caudata > Salamandridae > Calotriton > Calotriton arnoldi. The sequence goes on from CAWUFW010003318.1 coordinate 1,279,508, forward strand.
GAATTGCTGCCACCATCTGAGCCCGACTTACTCCTAAGTTCTAGCTCCTTCAGTTCTCTCTCATGCTCTAAGAGCATCTTCTTCTCCTCCATGGCCAATCTCCTCTCCTCCCTCTTCTCCTCCCGCTCACTCTCCAGCCTGAGCTTCTGCAGCTCAAACTGCCTTGCCTCCCGCCTGTCCTCCAGCTCCTCTGGGGACAGACTGCTGCTGCCTGACCTGGCGGGTTCCCCCTCACCCAAAAGCACATCCACCCTGGAAATAGGCTTCTCCACCTCCTCACTGAGATTACCAGGCTGCCCACTGGCATGTCTGGCTGCTACCCAGGCCCTCAGCGCCTTCTGTAGCTCCTCCTTTCTTGTGAGGCCTTTAATTTGGACTTTCAGGTTTTTACAAATTGCTCGTAGCTCCTTTACGGCGTAGGTTTCCAACCTATCCTCCTCAAAGATAACTTCCAGAGATGCAACGGATGATGCAGTTGATTCAGGCATGACAAAAGTAGTGAGTTGAAAACTGGCAAGATCAAAAATAGGCCAAAAGAAAAAGAACCAGTATGTGGTACGTAATGGTCTGCGATATGGTAGTAGTGCACACCAATCACTGTAAGTCAAGTGCAAACACAAGTCCTATCCTCACCGCTGACAACCAATGTTAGAAATGGGATCTCTAGTTGGCAAGGGCTTGCACCTTTGTCCAAGTAGGGACCCTTCTTCCTAGTCAGGGTAAGGGAGTTACACTCCTAAAATAACCCCTGCTCACCCCCTTGGTAGCTTGGCACGAGCAGTCAGGCTTATTCTAGAGGCAGTGTGTAAAGCATTTGCACATAACCAACAGTAATACAGTGTAAGCACTACAAACGGACACCACACCAGTTTAGAAAAATAACCAATATTTTTATATACTCAAGACAAGACCAATTACGACAAAAATCCACAATACTATCCTTTAAAAATGAATGCTTGATAAGGTAACTTCTTCTTTGCAGGAATAGCACAAAAGCAAAGTTCGTACGAGTCGGTAGCCCCGTCCGGGTCTACTGCGATGCTGAATTACACAGAGTCCAACAGTTCCAGCCGACCGCGTCGCTACGGGCCAGCAGAGTCGTGAACAGACTCGGTCACAGTACCTTTCTCGTTGTGGCTGGTACGGAGTGTACGAGCCGGTCGGCGTTCGTCGCGGTTGCGGTGCAAGACGGAGCGATGCAAGGTGCGGTGTCCCTCGATGCGGTGCAGGCAGCGGCTCGATGAGCGTCGTGCAGACGGAGTCGGTGAGTCCAAGGCGTGCGGTGCAGGGCGAGACGGTGTACGATGCGGTGCTGACAGGTTGCGATGCAGGCGACCAAGCCGGAGTGGCGGAGCTGGCGTCGGACAGCGGTGCGAGTCGGAGCGGTGCGTCGCAAACGTGCGAGCGGTGCCCCAAATGCGATGCGGTCACAACTGTTGAGCCAGTTGCAGCGTCCGCGTCGGTCGGGTCCGGCTGGGTCAGTGAAGCGATGCGAACTGCGGTGCCCACAGGTCACGGTGCAAGCAGCGGCTCAGTGTTGGCGGTGTCGGACGTCGCCTACGGTGAGACCAGGGTTGCGATGCGAAGCGAGGCGATGCGGTCTGCGGTGCAAACAGGTCACCGGTCAGGGATGGATTCGGTTGACGGAGTCGGTTGCAGTTCCCTTCCTCTGTGGCAACTGAAACAGCGTTCCAGAAGCGGTACCCAGAGGCTTGTGAAGTCTTTGTAGTCCCTGAGACTTCTTAACAGGAGGCCAGCTCGGTTTCAGGCCCTTGGAGATACTCAGCACAAGTTTGTAGAAAGTTCAGTCCTTTCACTGCCCAAGACAGAAGCAGCAACTGCAGGCCAACCCAACAAGGCAATAACTCAGCAAGGGGCAGTACTCCTCCTAGCAGCTCTCCAGCTCTTCTTCTTGACAGGTTCCTTGATTTCAGCGAGATCTAAATTCATGGGGTCAGGGCCCCAATAGTTATATCCCAAATTCCTTTGTTCTCTGAAGGCAGAGAGGCCTTTGCCTAGTCCAAACCAGTTCTGGAGCACTTTGTTGACAAGTCTCCGTCCCTTCTTTCAGAGAGTAGGCCAGGGACATCAGACGCACCACAGGAGGTGGAGCCAGCATTGTGGAGGGAAGGCACTGTCCTATTCAGGGCCCAGGTGCAACTCCTCCCACCCATCTACATGTAGATCTTGCTATTCAGCCCTGTGCTGACTCACCCTGTCTCCTGGCATCCCCCAGCCCCTGTCACTCACACTCCAGACAAGGAATACACAACCTCGCAGAGGCAGGCTTGGATGGTTAGACAAGAAAATACCCACTTTCTTAAAGTGGTATTTTCAAACACAGAATGTTAAAACCAACTTCACTAAAAGATGCATTTTATCATTCTGAGTCCAGGCATACTAAACTCGAATTTCTACCATGTTCCCGGGGTCAGTTAGGATTATAAGCTGTAATAATCAAAACTGCCCGTTCTGGCCTATGGGGAACAGGTAGCCTTGCAATAGTGAAAAACGAACTAGGCTGTAATTCACTATCAGGACATGCCACACACACCAGGGCATGTCCTACCTTTCGCATACAACGCACCCTGCCCACAGGGGTACCTTGGGCCTACCTTAGGGGTGACTAACATGTAGAAAAGGGAAGGTTTAGGGACTTGCAAGGGTGCGCACTTGCCAAGTCGACATGGCAGCCCCAGGCTGCGCACAGGCTCTGCGATGGCAGGCCCGAGTTACACTTTACGGGCTGTTTGCGTGGGTGGCACAATCCAGTGCTGCAGCCCACCAACAGCATTTGGTCTATAGGCCCTGGCACTCGCAGTGCACTTTACAAGGGACTGACACATAAACCAAATAGGCCAATCATGGAAACGCCAATCCGCAACACATTTTATACAGGAGCACTTGCACTTTCCCACTGGATAGCAGTGAGGAAAGTGCGCAGAATCATTACACCAGCAAAAACAGAGTCAAAAGCGGGAGGTCAGAAAGCAAAAAGTCAGGGGAAACACGCCAAAAGATGCCAAGTCTAACAGGGGTCATCTCCAAATCCAACCCTCAAGAAACAAAGGTGGATTTTGCAGTCATACAAGTACCATTTCATAGCTGAGTCATGACCAGAGCTGGATAAAATTGCAAACTGCAACTCAAGGCACCCCAAATAAGCCACGCTAAAAGAAATGGAAGAGACCAACCAGACTAAGAAAATGTGTACCATTGTAAAAGCTATTGTATCTTCCACCCTGAAGGTGGAGGAGATATTGCAAGCTACTCAAGATGGGTACCTCTGGACCATTATTTGACCTCATCTGAATAACGCATAGAAATCCGAGGCCCAGAAGGCTTTATTGCATTCATGTCCATCAACAATGACCTTGCAGTATCTATCACATTTATCACACAATTGACACACTCCTCTAGCCAAAAATACCCTTTCAGATTAGAAGCTTGTTCAGCAGATCTTTTAAGTCATTTTTCTTCTCAGTGAAGCCACCTGTTTTGAGCTCTCTTTGAAGCAAATTACTTATGTTCATTTCATTTGGAAACGTACCAGGAGTACCCTAGGGAATCTTTGACATTTGTGGATTTCCTTGAGAATTCAAATGTATACAATTTATGCATGCTCCTCTTTTGAACAAATGCCTCACTTTCATCAGATTTTCAAAGAATTCCTGAATTCTCCAAGCAAGGCTAAGACAGCCATAGATTTTATTAAGTAGCCATATGTATAACATTTATACTCATAGATTTTCCACCGGGTGGAACACTGTACGCATAAATGTGATGCAAATGTGCATTTTCACATTTATGTATACATTTTTCTATGAGATGTATGTTTTTCTGATGCAGAAACCCCTCCTCTACACCGTCATTGCATGTTAAGATGCTCCCTCCCCATTCCCGCCGAGAAAGCATCCTTTTGGGCGTGCACTTGCATCCATACACATGGAGGGAACCTATCTGAATAAAATAAACCCGAATATAACCTTCAATTTGTGGATGCAAGAATTCCGCCATGCCTCCGGAATTACCTCGTTCACAAATGTACTCTGTAGGCACATACATTTCACAAATTATGATTATGTGAATTTCCGTGCACAAAGTAGTCAACTTCACTTCAGAATGCTTTTTGAATCCGGGCCACTCAGAGTTTGGCGAGACATTTGTACGAAGGTGGGAGAGACGTTATATTTTGAAAAATGTCCTAGTTTTTCGGCCTTGGGGAATGTTGGCAGTGTTTTAATCGAAGTATTTAGGCCATTGTTGTGTGTAGAGCTGCTGCAGTCCTGTTTAATAGTTATCGCTGTGGCCAAAGCTTCTCAGTATTATGCCGCTTACACTACAAACCCATACACAACATAGATGGCTGACCAATGGCTCTGCCCCACCAGACTCGGCTATGGAGACTTTAAACAAGGTGCTGCATACAAACACAACAAAGAGGCGAGAGCTGAAAGTGCTGCATAACGCTGGATGGACACATGAACAAGAGCGGTTGCCATTATTTCAGTTCACTGCATCTAAATAAAACGTTAATTTAACCATAGGTCTCCGAGCCTTCATGCAGGAAAGGACGCCCACTATTTTATAAATAACGCTTAGTAGGCACGGGGTTGTTGAACATAAAATTCTTCCATTTCCAGACCTTGAGAATGGGTGTTTTTTTCTCTCGTGGGCATGACGTGAATTGTGTACTTAAACTCCAAAAATATATGGAAGCAAGAAAACGGGTTGTTTTTGTTTCATTACTGAACCTGAAATGACGAAGTTAATGGTTCCTTACACAAGCTGATAACAAGGCTTCTGAAAAATCTGCAGCTCAAAATGGGTTCCATATCGTCACTGGTTTGAAGCCTATATGTGGAGAGCAAGGGACTAAAACCCAGTCGGCTCGCAATACTCGTGGGGGGGTTGGGGAATTTAAAATAATTAAAAAAAAGAAAAACGTACCTGACCAGTGACCGGGTCTGCGCCGCCTCTGCTCCTGGCCTGGGGTTCCACGTTGGCGCTCTTAATTTCAATTGAAAACACTGCGCAGGCGCAGAAGGAAACTTTGCAGCCTAAGTCGGACAAACTGGAGCCCAAAAAGAGCCCAACTCAATACTATTACAGGACCGGAGGCTTCGTATTATGCTTCTCTTTCTATTTATTGCCACTCACAGCAGCCAATGAAAACTTGTATTTATGTAAATAAACTACATTTCCCATGATGCTCATGGTACACCTCACATCCTGTAGAGCCCCATAAGAGCCACTGTCACCGGAACTCGTCCTCTTTCTTTGCTGCTCACGCAGACAGATAAGTGCATTTGTCCTCATGTGGACTATTGATTAGTTTATGGCACTGTATACATGCATGCGCCGCAGAACTTAATTATGTATTAGCACTGCTCACGCTCGACATTACGCGCTCTGCCTCAATCAGTGCCTTACCTCACTCTGCGTTCCAGCGCCTTGTGTGCCGCGACCTCTGGTCCATTTGACTCCCGTGCGCAATCGGGATGTAATGCCGAGGAGTTCAGATCCCCGTCCTCTGCCGGCTTTCAGCTCAGCTGCCCTGGGGTTTCTCCCTGCGTGCTGCTAATCGCGCGCATACGGCGATCTTAGGCGATCGCTCCACGTCCCTGCGGGGAGTCCCGGTACCGTACTGCCTTCGGCAGAGGGAAATTTAATCCACAATACAAGCGCACAGGCTTCCCTCATCAGCCCACGCGCTCTGAGCCTTATTAACCCCGATCTCCCCGGATTCTACGTGCGTAGCCCAATTGGGCTATTTTTTGGTAGGTTTTGGGCTACGCATGTCGTATCTTCCCGATTTCGATCGTTTTCCTTTCAATATTCCCCTGTCCCTCGAAGGAACACCTTCTATACGCCTGGCTGGCTGGAAGAATAGCTTTTGGGCCCTGGAGTGTGCACAGCTCCTCATATTTCGTTTTTCTGGCTCTACTTACGCCCTGAGGGCTGCAAGAACATATATACAGCTGTGGCTGAGGAGCTAGGTACCTGTCCTTATTTGTGCTGTGGGTTGGCTCCCCCCTTACTCCTTTGACCCTCCCTTCAAGAGTATATTGCGGGTTCTGTCCCATTATGGAGGCTTGGGTCAGGTATGATGAGGAGGACACCTTGTATGAGGAGGAAGTGGTGAACCCTCCCTTAGAAGACAGCATTGTTGAGGCCCTGGACGCTTCTGTTCAGGAGTCCGTAAACAAGGCCCTTGAAAAAGCAGTTCCGGGAACTGTGCAACAAGCAATGGCTTCGGCTTTAAAACCAATCACGAAGCAACTAGAGAAATTCGCAAAGCGTCATGGGTTCACTGCTCCAGCTGAATCTCGCAAGGACTCTTCTGCGTCAGAAAGCCGACCCAAATCCTGGCCACATTCTTCCGCGCTCTCCTCCTTACCTGCCCCGGATGCTGGCAAGGCCAAGAATACAGACACTGATACGGACACAGATACTACGGCTACGGACACACCCGATGAGTCCCCTCCTAAGAAGAGGTCCAAGAAGGCGAGGAATGTGGAAACACCACAACCCATTTCTACGCCCTTCACCTTTAATCCTGCTGACATAGTTCACCCCAGGTCCTCTGATTGGCTACCCCTCCCGCAGTTGCGGCATATTTACACGATAATATCCGTAGAAGTTTTGACAAGGAGGTGAGGAACAGACTCCGCTCGGAGTGCCCCAGACCGGATATTGCTGATAAAGTGGCGGACACCCCGGATATAGACCCCAGTCTCTTAACCTTCTTGAAAAAATGTACTAAAGACCCCAAGAAGGGTATTGATCGAGCCTGGCGTGGGTGTCAGGATAAACTTCTAGATGTAGTGGGTCCCCTGGCGAAGATCTTAGAAATGGCACTAGAGGCGCAGGAATCCGGGGCTACAATGGATCCCCACATCCTGGCGGGGTGGACGCAGAGGGCCATATGCCTTTTAGGAAACGCTAACTGCTCCAGCTCCACGGAGCGGCGCAAGTCGCTCCTGATGCGCATGGACTCCAATCTCACGGAGTTGGCTGCAGCAGAGCCAGGACCATTGGCGGACGGTAACCTGTTTGGCGAACGTTTCGTCAAGAATGTAGCAAAATATGTGGGCACTCTCACCACTCTTGACAAGGCACAGTCAGGCATAAAAAGAGTCCTGCAGGCTGGTGTTTTCAACAGGGCCGGACGAGGCCGAGGACGCTCGTTTGGCCGTCACTACTCCCAAGGTCCTCAGAGAGGAGACTTCGGTCGAGGCAGGGGAGAGTGGGATTCCACCCGTGGGGGAACCTTCTACCCCACCAGGCAACGTTTCAACAGGCGACGATTCAACAGAGGGGCCTATCGTGGTGGCTTTCAAGCCCCTGAGTCTTCAGGTAAGAGCTCCAGACCCTTTCCAGTTGCCTTTGGGGGGTCATACTCAACTTTTCTTTCACAATTGGGTTCAACTATCTCAGGATGCTTGGGTATTACAGACAGTTCAGGGTTTTCATCTAGATTTCTTTCGGAGCCCTTCTCAGGTCAAACAACCCAGACAGCTTTCTTTTTCCCAGGTAGAATGCGTTTTTATAGATTCCGAGCTCGAAGAATTGCTGCGGAAACGCGCGATAGCACGTTGCGACGAGGGCCCTCGCGGTTTCTGCAGCAATATTTTTCTGGTACAGAAGAAAGGTGGAGGTTACAGGTTGGTACTCAATTTAAAGGATTTCAATCAGTACATCACTTACAAACACTTCAAGATGGAGGGCATCCATCTGCTGGCGGACCTCTTGAAACAAGGGGACTGGATGGTCCATCTGGACCTGAAGGACGCCTATTTGTCCATTCCCATTTTCCCTCCTCACCGCCGGTTCCTGCAATTTCAAAGCGGAACCAATCGTTCGAATATTTGGTCCTTCCTTTCGGACTCTCCTCAGCACCATGGTGTTTCACCAAGGTGCTGAAGCCAGTGATAGCATATCTCAGGGAACAAGGGGTTCGCATGATAGTATATCTGGACGATATACTTATCATGGCACAGTCCCCAGACTTGGCAGTTCAACACTTACGCATGACCATTGCTACGCTACAAAACCTGGGGTTCGTGATCAACGAATCCAAATCGGTACTCTATCCTTCCCAAACGATGGATTTTCTAGGTTTCCTGATCAATTCTCAAACGGCTCAATTGTGCCTTCCCCGCTCCAAGCTGCGAGACATCAAAAAAGAATTACGCTCCCTGTTATCGCATCAGATGGTCTCACTGAGGGTGATCGCCAGGATAGTGGGCCTCTTGGCATCCTCCATTCAGGCGGTTTTTCCAGGCCCATTACAATATCGAGCCCTTCAACGGCTCAAGATTCAACACTTACAGAAGGGCCTCTCTTACATGGATCTGGTCCCTCTTTCCCCGGAGGCGCGGGAAGAAATTCAATGGTGGCTAGTCCACATGGAAGCGTGGAACGGCAGAGATATATTCGGCTCCCTGCCGGAGGTGGTCATAGAGTCCGACGCCAGCGGTTGGGGCTGGGGGGCTCGTTGCGGCAATATTTCTACGGGAGGGCCTTGGTCCCTCAGCGAACTAGACCTCCATATCAATTGTCTGGAACTCCTTGCAGGGTCGTTCGCGATCCAGACACTATCGCCCAAGAGAGTCTCGTGTTGCATCCTCTTGAGGATGGACAACATTTCAGCGGTTCGGTACATCAACAAGCTGGGAGGAACACGGTCCTCCATGCTGGTACAGATAGCGAAGGATTTTTGGCATTACTGCCTGAGTCACCAGATCTCGGTCATAGCCGAGTACATTCCGGGCCAGTCCAACGTAGTGGCGGACTGGAACTCCAGACATCTCAAGGACTACAGTGATTGGCAACTCCAACCCCGGATAGTACAGTGGTTACAGGCGATCTGGGGGAATTGCGAGATCGACCTGTTTGCATCCAGACTGAACCGTCAAATGACCAAATTCTTCAGCTGGAGGCCGGATCCGTTAGCCCTGGCGACGGATGCTTTTTCTCAGGATTGGTCCCTGAGTCTGAATTATGCTTTTCCCCCCTTTATATTAATTCCTCGAGTGTTCACACAGATAATGCGCCAGAAGGCGGAGGTGGTCCTAGTGACTCCTCTGTGGAAGTCGCAACCTTGGTTCCCAATATTATTGGAGGCGAGTTGCGACTCTCCCAGGATGATCCCGTGGTCGTCAGCGATGCTCCAGGGCCCTCATGGAGAGATGCACCCGATGGTTCTGTCGGGCAGTTATCCCTGATGGCCTGGAGACTTTCCGGCAACGTTGGCAAATGCCTGGATTTTCGGAACAAGCTTCAACTTTTATCAACCAGGCTTGGGCCCCCTCAACCAAGAAAAGATATTCTTCAGCTTGGAAGGGTTGGGTTCGTTGGTGCATGGAACAACACGTGGATCCCGTGGGGGCGGATTTACCCTATGTTGTAAATTTCCTGTCACAAAAGGCTTCTGAGGGTATGGCATATCGTTCCGTCAACAATTTCCGCTCCGCCATTTCGGCGGGTCATTCCCAGCTTGAGGGTAAACCGGTAGGAATGCATCCATTAATTTGTAAACTGTTAAAAGGTATTAGGGTAGCGAATCCACCCAAACCTAAATATTCTTCCTTGTGGGATGTGTCGTTAGTTCTTTCCTTATTCAATAAATGGCCACAAAATAATTTGTTAACAAGGAAACAACTTTCAGCCAAATTAGCCATGCTGTTATGTCTTTCCGCATGTAGGCGGTCCTCTGATGTTAAAGCTCTGGACATTACAGGTAGAGTATTTACTCCTGAAGGAGTTTCCTTTAACATTACATCTAGAACCAAAACCATGTCACGCAATGTGGAATATCATGCTTTTCCTGCTAACTCAAAACTCTGTGTAGTTCAATGTCTCAAGACTTATGAGGAATGTACCAGGTCTACTCGACCTGATGGTGTGGTGCAATTATTAATTGCCTTGCAAAAACCTTACAAACCTGTTACTGCAGCTACTATAGCCCGATGGTTAACATCGGTTATGCAAGAAGCCGGTATTAATACCCAAGTGTTTGGGGCACATTCTGTCCGGGGCGCCATGGCCTCTAAGACGTTCATGTTGGGTTCTACTGCACAGGTTATCATGCATTCTGCAGATTGGTCATCTGAGTCAACCTTTAAACAGTTTTATTATAAACCGGTGGGTGATATATCCTCTGTGGTTTTTAATCAGCGTTAAACTAGCATAATATTGAAGCCTCCGGTCCTGTAATAGAATAAAAAATTAGCTAGCATTCGCGCTAAGAATTTTCAATTCTATTAAGGACACGGAGGCGAGGATTATCCCACCCGATTACATTACAGTATTGTAATTATTACCCACCCGTTGTATATATATTCTGGTTATACAGAGGTTACGGGTTGTTTTTGTCTCTCATTCTTTCAGGATCTGACAAGAAGAAGGATTAAGTGTAATCCGGATTAAGAAGATGTACTTTCCAGTTGGACTGGTTCTTCCACGTTGGAGGATTGTGTTGGACTTCAGTTATTATGTTGGACTTTATTGTTCGAAGCAAAGAAAGAGGACGAGTTCCGGTGACAGTGGCTCTTATGGGGCTCTACAGGATGTGAGGTGTACCATGAGCATCATGGGAAATGTAGTTTATTTACATAAATACAAGTTTTCATTGGCTGCTGTAAGTGGCAATAAATAGAAAGAGAAGCATAATCCTCGCCTACGTGTCCTTAATAGAATTGAAAATTCTTGGCGCGAATGCTAGCTAATTTTTTACTCTGCTCGACAGAACAAGCACAGAAGACCAAAAGAAGAAAGACGAAAGCCTGAAAGAACTGGAGTTCCACATAATAATGAAAATAGGTTACAAAAGTGAACGAGCACATCGAGGAGAAACATTTATTATCCGTTGTAAAGCAAACAGCTTTATATGTAGTTCAATTAATACTGTATTGCAACATGAAAACAAAAATATGAATGTAAAATATTTAAATTAAATTGTCTGAAAAACGCAGAAACAACTTTTAAAGCTCAAACCATTTGCAGTAGTAATGTCAAAAGGTGACATAAGTTTCACAAGTTAGTTTGCATTTTTTTAAGCTCCTAATTAAAATTGAAGTGCATTTTGGGGGTTGTAGTTCTAATTCACTTAACCAATTATTAAGCTAACACAGTCTTATCCATGTCACTGTCATAGCTGCCAAGGTTTTAGATTGCTATGTGTGACATTTTCATAATTGTAGTGTAATTATGAGTGACATTCAACGATTATGAGTGACACTTTCGCACGAGCAAAATCAAGCAATGAAGACAAGGGAAACATATAAATATCACAAATTACCCCTATTTGAGCAACGAGAAACTCTAAGAAGACCTTAAAACTGCTGAAAAGTACCAGAAATAGAAGGGCGGTAACGTCGCAGAAGGGCCTCATAGTGATAATATTGAAGAAAAAGAGCTTGTGAGGAAGTTTACCACAGCTGCATACCCCCGACCGCTGCACACTGACACTGCAGGGATGGCCTTGCAGCTGAGCAGTAACTCTCACACTACAGCTCTCGGCCCCTCTCAGGCCAGCTGTGCTCTCTGAGGTTCTTTCAGGGCTGGTGGTGCCATGACAGGCAGCTTCTTTGCTGTGTTGTCTCTCTCCCAACTCAGGTTAGGGATGCAGTCACAGCCCGCCTCTTCTCCAGAGAGGGACAAACGACGTGGCTGGAGGGCTTCACTGGTAAGGGTGAAATTCAAATCCCTCCACCCCTGCCGGTCGATTAAGTCCAGATGGGCTGAAGGGGGCAGGTGCAGGTAGGGAAAACATCCTGCGCCGAGCCAGCGCCACCAGCACAAACTCGCAGTACAGACCAACGTAAGTATTGTGCATGACAGGCCTATGGGCAGGCGACAAGGGGAAAATGCAAAGTAATGGTTTTGTATAGTACATTGCCACCACCTATAGTGAAAAGTGTTGATGACCTGGCAAAACCATCTCTGCATGACGATTGCACAGGCCCAGTATCATGAGGATGAGGCATTCTTTAAGCACTTCCTAAGGTAATGGCCCAGGTTGGAAACGTGGCTAAACTGAATTTTGTGCATACTGCACTGTCACTGCTGCGGATCGCTCAGGTGTAACTTTTACTCTAAGGGGCTGAATTAAATTTGGAAGCCAAGGAGAAGATTAATACAGTGACACTTACTTTGTGTTAGCGAGCGCCTTGATGGTACGGGCGAGGACAGCCGCGACGACTCCCCCTGGCACTGTCCCTCCCGGTCTGGGGTAGGCAGCGCTGTGGTCCAGGACACTGACCACCTCATCCAGCATTGCTCTTCATCACAGCTGCACTGGTACAGTGCAGAACGACCAGGCTGCTGAATACCGCACCACCACTCTCCTGCGGCCGCCGCAGTCCAGATCAGTGTGCAGCATGATTACGCCTAAGTGCGCGGGGCATGCTGCAGAGGGCGGTTACCCTCTCAAACTGCACAGCCAAAGAACTTAAACTGGGGTCCTCTCGCACCGCGGGCGGCCAGGCCCGCCTACTGTCGACTAGGAGAGCAAAATCCACACTGACGACTCATGAGGTGACGTCATTACTGAAATTTAAATTGCTGTGGCATTGGGCGAAAAATTGTAGCCACTGCTGCTAGCCAAGAGCTGAGCCAGCCCCCAATCCTGCCTCAAGCGGCACGCGGATCGCATTCTGTCAGCTAAAGCTTTGCCTACTGGTGGAAGTGCAACATAGCAGCACTCAGGCAGGCAGCTGAGGTGCTATAAATGCGCGACAATGCATTTCAGTGCGGAGATGCGGAGCACCACACTGAAATGCGTTAGTCTAACACCTAATGCGTGGTACTTGGCAGTACTGCACTGTACGTAACTTCACATCCCAATACTGAGTTTAAGCCACTGCTGAGTTTTTGTCAAGTGTTCTGTGGCAGTGGTGCCTATATGTGTCTGATACGAGCACACTGTAATTTTTCCCAGTTAGCTTCAATATATTTAACTACTACTGAGCCAAGATGGAGCTCTATCTGTCAGTGGTTCTTGTCCTGTTTTAGCACGCCACAATCACATTGCCACCATTCCTCCCCCTTTTAGCTGTATTAATGTACTAGTCCTTTCCCTTATCGTGTTGTTTTTCCTTATAAACCATGTTTGTCACCTGCTGTGCACGAAAGGCTGAACAGCCAAAAATGTTTGAATAAACTAAGCTAAAATATAAACCCTGTGAGCACTGTACAACGGTTATCAGAAGCTTAGAGCAGCCAGACTAATAGGCCAACTGTACTGTTTGGATGGTCTACCTATAGTTCAACTAAACACACACACTGTACATATTACACCTTTCAGATCATGTACTTAATGCATAGAGATACACAGAAATACAGGAAATATTGTTTGGGTTACTATTCTTAATGCCTACATAAATACATTATGCATACATAAATACATTATACACAAATACCTAATCTATATGTAAATGCATACAAATCATTTGAATATCATCAGAAACAATACTATTTTATTGATGCTAGTGAAGTCATCAGATACTCATTTTCAAATCATCCTCAAGTTATCAGAAATAGTCACACCTTATGAAGTAATCAGATACTTTCAAATCTTCCTTGAGTCATCAGGAATATTCACATCTTGTGAAGTCATCAGATGCTCATTTTCAAGTCATCCTCCAATCATCATCTCCCAAGTTTCTAAACTTTGCTGATGACTTCAAGAGGTTCATGATGTCTGATGACATGAACATTACTGCTACAGTAGTTCGATGGTCATTCAATGATTCTAGGATGGCTTCTAAAGTAATCATGTTTGACGTGGGAAATAAAACAATCAATGGCTGCATTTAAGTCACGTGCTCCTGCCTTTCACACAAAGCGCTGCTCTAACTTCCTGCCTCTCCCTCCTTTCCACCCCCCCAAAAAAAATACAGAACTGAATGGAAGAATGCTTTCTCCGTCCCCTCTCTAGTGAGCAGGGCACCGGATCCACAACCTGCTCGGCACAACAGCCCTTGATCTCGGTCACACTGGCACTGTGCTTCCACTTCCTCTCCGATACAATGCAAGTAGATAAAAGAAACAGAAAAGGGACTGCACCAGGTGCACAGTGCAAGAATTAACTTGGCGGCCATCAAACATTTGCAAAGACAACCTGTCCCCAACTTATACTTACAACCTCTCTGCAGATATGAACACCATCTTTAGAAGCCTTTATTTTTTTTTGTTTGAGCCAACTATTGTAGAAGCAGGTGAGACACAGAACGCATTTTAATTTGTGTTGGAAGTAAAACATTTAAGTGGAGTTTTATATAGCGCAAACTCGGCCGAAATACATCAGAGCGCGCTTTATGTGAGAACAAGATATTTTTACACTTGAGAGCCAGATGTTGCAATTTTTCTTTTTTTCGGAACAGGGAGGGTAAGTGAACTAATCAGGGGTTGTTGAACATAGTTCGGGATTCGAAACACGAAGTTGTTTCAACACTTCACATATTCTTTTACTATAACTGTCACAATATTATTGTGGAACTGTGTATTCCTTTACTATAACAGCCACATAAATTAGGGTTTTTTAAGAGTACCAAAAATGATTAGAGAAAAAAAATCACAAACAGTTTGTAAACTTTATTACTAGTTAGATGGTACATCTTTTTCAGAATAGCACTACATTTAAGGCTCTAATAATTTAAATTGATCCTAATAATAATGAAAATATATACACACGCATGCATGTTTGTTTGTTAGTATTGTGATAGAATATTATTAACCTAGCCATACCATTCAGTTAAGCTTTCAAAGTTTGGACAAAAATGCTTTGCACATACATCTTTTTAATATGTTAGTAGTAAGCACATAATAGCTCATATTCATACAAATCTCTGCATACAAAATCATTCAATTCAGCATGCAACACTTGAATAGAAGAATGTGATCAGTAGTCTGGTAATATTCATTACAGTCCTGTAGTATTCATATTCACTGATTTTTCTGCATTGTAAATGAAGACTATTTGATTAGCAAATAAGTATTTGAGAAGTATTCTGTTAGTGTTCAAGAAGTATCACTCACATTCCAGTAGTCTTCATACACTAGCCTTCCCAAAAAGAACACTATTGAATACTACCCCAACAGTATAATAAATAAGGCATAATAATAGTATAATAAATAAGGCCATCTACCATTCAGCATGCAGCTTGAATAGAACGTTAATAGTAGTCTGGGTAAAGTCCAGTAGTATTCAAATTGTTTGTATTCACTAAATGTTCTGCATTGTAAATGAAGACTATGCGATTACAAATAAGTATTTGCTTAGTATTCTGTTAGTGTTCAAGAAGTACCACTCACATTTCAGTAGTCTTCATGCACTAGCCTTCCCAAAAAGAACACTAATGAATACTAAAATTGGCATAAAATAGTCTTCGAATGCTATAAAAAGACAGGTTAACCACTAAATGTAGTATTCAACTTCGGTAAGGGTCATTATGTATGCTTGTTACTGCTTGCTGCTGTACTACTACTTCTGAT
Source organism: Calotriton arnoldi (assembly GCA_963921515.1). Lineage (NCBI taxonomy): Eukaryota > Metazoa > Chordata > Amphibia > Caudata > Salamandridae > Calotriton > Calotriton arnoldi. The sequence goes on from CAWUFW010003318.1 coordinate 1,295,009, forward strand.
TAATGTGCCAGTGGAAGCTTGGCTCTGACTTGCTCCCGCCAAACATATGCGAAAGAAGGCAGGGTTTGCCAATGCGTACCATTTATTTGAAACACAAATACACATCCATCAACCCGTGAAGTCTCCATCCCTGTCTGAGGACGTTTATCTGATAATATTGTCGGTTCCAAAACTAACACCGCATGTTGGCCTAGCTACCAATCCACTTTGTCTGATTGTGGATGATGTGCCTCAAGAAGTTCTGACTGCTGAAGAAAGCTATAGATTATTCTGCAAAATATGTGATGTTGCTCCAACATGCTTGAAAAGATGTTCACAAGCATCCTGGGACCAGTTTCGGGGTAACACCCCTCATCAGTCAGGCTAGCTTGAATCCAGTGGCACAGCGAGCAAGGGACCCATGTCTGGGCACACTCATCCCACTGATGCAGCGGAAGCATTGTAAAATTGTGGGCACAGGCACAAGTTACCCACTACCCATAAACTCAAACCTTTGTAATGTAATTCACAAGAATACAGAGTTTGGGCCCCTAGAAACTCTACTTCCACTTACAAATCATGAGGTCCTCCGATAGATCTTTGTAAGAGCTAATAGGGACTCAGATAATTAGAGACGGAAGGCATTCCTTCATGAGGACCTGTAATGAAGAAATGCCTATCTAGCAACAATAATCAATACCCATAACTTGTCAATAAAATTCATCAATGAGTAAAACAAAACTCAGTATAGTTATCAAGGCACCTTTATCTATTCTTCAAGATGAATGGTCAATACACAAAACCACATTAGGTTTTCGAATCATGGTTATTCAATTGAAATACAGGTAAAATCACAATACAATCACAGTTTAAAGCAAAAATACATCATAAATCAAATAACTTGTGTTAGGAGAGCGAGAGAGAGAGAGAGAGAGAGAGAGAGAGAGAGAGAAAGAATAAACATGCATTGCAAATTCAGTATGCAATTTAAGAACTAATACGAACCAAAATTCAGTCGTAGATTATCAAAACCGAGACGCAAAGGTGAACTAATGCACAGCGTGCAATAGTCTGGAATAATTAACTCTTCAGCCAAAATGTTTAGCCTGCTCAACTTCACCAACTGAGGAAGTGCAGGGGAAACAGGAGAGTTCAGTTCAGGATAGTCAGAGTTTGGACCGACAGCATGTCACGCCCAAGAATTGCAAGGAAAATAGGCGCACACGTACTTTTCCCACAAAGTTTTTATACCACCATTCCAGCCCACAAGAGTAGCTTCTTCACAGTTTTGCATGATTCTATTGGTTGGGATCCATGGTGTGATCGGGGAATGATCATTCTTCAGCCCCAAATCATGCGGAACCTACATGTAATACCTTTGTTCCCTGCCTACAGTTTTCTAAGAATGTACAATATTTAATTTCACCTCGGAAATAGGTACCACACTTGCAAATCAACATGTCCACATGCTCGATTCCGAGTTAGCTTGCAACAAAGTTGAGGCATTTATTCATAGAGAGAGAATGTTCAGACTGTAAGAAGGAAACTTCAGTGATAATACTTGTAACTAGAGCAATCAAGTCCGTATTTTATTCTATTTCGAAGGGAGTAATGAAGGACAAAATACATTTCTCTAAGGCCTGTAATGGAAAGCCATAATACATTTTTGAGGCCTACATGGACAACCAAAAACTTGCTAACTTTAAAACACTGGAAGAAAACATAAACGCATAAGAATCTAATATATCTACCATTTCACTATTTTCATAAGCATAGTCTAATCATATTTCATTAATAAATAGACAGTTTCTCTTTACAGTTTCAGATTTTCATTTGAGAAAACATAGCAAAACACATTTCAATAGAGAAATTCTTTCAAATCATATTTTGCTAGAAATCCACCAACTGCATTATTACTTTTCACATTATTAATATAACACGTTAGTAGTTTCTCTCTTTGTCGTAAATCTCTCAGTTTCACCAGTTTGCGAACCCTTCTGCATGCTTTTATGATGCAGTTTTAAAAACTCTCAGTATTCAACAAGACGCAAGGTTAGTCATGTTCTTTAAGTATGTTTTAGTAATTCACATGCAATGAGCAGGATTTGACAAAGCAAAATCATTCTTAAATAATCATGCTCCATCAATCCCTCCTCTGATGGCGAAACAAGCCATCACACAATCTCCATTAATCTGATTACACTCTGATTATCTTAGAATGCACTTGTTTTCAACTGTTTCAACCTAACACCATCTACATCCCTTAATACTTCATAATAAGCACCCTTTATGTCTTCTAACACTATTTTGTCACTTTTTTTTTCTACCTCTTCGTTTTGTCTCTTCTACTTTATGTTTACAACATCTATATATCAGTATTATAATTATTATGCCAACAGCAATTATTGGTGTTAGTATTTGCCCTACTAAGCTGTTACCCAGTGCTGCAAACCAATTTCCCAACGAGGAAAAGCCCTTACCAAGTTTCTCCAGTGCACCATCAACTTTTAGTTCTGTTAAATCACCATGCAAATTAGTAATGTTACTGATATATCTCCGCAAGTCTCTGAGTTTGTCAAGGATATAAGTGCAACATTGTTGGATTTTCAGCATGCTACAGACTCTGCCCTCTTTTGCCAATAATACGTCAAGTGGGAGACGGTTTTGTAAAACCATCGATATAATAGCAACCATTTCAGTATCAATCATGAAGAACCCACCAGCAGTATCAGTTGATAAACGATCAACCACTGCAGACAATTTTCTAATTTTATGTGAGTTCAAAATCACTCCCACTGAAGGTATCAAAGCACCAAAAATATCTCCCACAATTTCTGCAACACTTATTCCCCTTTTACTCTGTGTTAATTTCTTTTAATTGGTTCCATGATTATCCACATGATAGATATTTGGAAAGACAATTCTCACATAACAACACCCATACCCATGTTGAGGCAGTCTATAATAAGCGTTTTTACCACATACAAAATACACTCCAGGAAAAACTGGATTAGTCCCACCTCTTAATCCCCAACCCCCGTAATTAGGAAGGTATGTTCACATTCACTGGAACCAATGAAATAATTATTATATTCAGGGGGATATTCTCAAGAACGGGCAATAATTATCGCCAAACTAGGTTAACGCAATTTTACATAACGCCGTCTATCAGCAAAAATAACGCTGTGTTAACGGCGTATTCTCAACACGCCGGCAACAGGCAATAGTTCCCCGATAACACATCAAATGTCCACGTTAAAATTACCGGGCCGCCGATAAAAAAGGAAACCCGAACATGAAAAAAGTGGCGATGGGCCGTAACAGCGATAAAAATATCAGCGATAAGCAGCGCCAGGCTTGCTATTTCCACGTCAGGCGGGAAAAATCACCATAAAAGCTGCAAAAAAAAACAAAAAACAAACAACTGAGAAGCACCATGGAGGAAGCTGGAGCAACTACAGAGGCCAACCAGAACCCCACCAACCCCACAAACCCCCCGGAGGGCCAGCCAGGGACCTTGGGGAAGGAGAGGGGCAAGGAGAAGAATAAGAGGAACCCGTGATTCAGTCCGCAGGAAAACAAGATCCTGATCGCGGAGGTGATAGAACACCACCAACAACTGTTCATCATCTCCACTGTGTCATTGGCAACTAAAAATGCAATATGACAGTCATCTTGGCCAAGGTGAATGCAGTCGGAGTGAAGAGAAGGGAAGTGGATGACTGTAAGAAGTGATGGAATGATGTGAAGCGCAAAACCAAGCTGAAACTCGCCAACAACCGGAAAGCCGCAATGCAGACTGGAGGTGGGAGTCCAGCGCCACAGCAGGAGCTGGATGAGATGGAGGAAATGGTGTCCACAGTCATCAGTGGGGAGACGGTGGCAGGAGTTGGGGGACCGGACACTGCTCAACATGACCTGACCCAACAGCAACAGGGTGAGTAACGACCAGGGACTGGGGGGACGGGGGGAGATGGGCACAATGGCACACATGCACAATTAAGTATAGCACAGTGCACACCCACATTGACTCTGGATCATGTCCCTGATCTCCTTGGCGTACTGCAGCACACATAGAAACAGCAAGTAGGCCCCCGTTGACAATGTGCCCAGAGGGAGCCCTCCCCACACATCACTAATCTCACAACAAACCCATGCACATGTGCTGAACCCAGCAAAGCTGCGGGTCCGTGAGCCACACTGACAATGCAAGTGACACTGCATGACGATTAGCATGGCTGCAGTCCAATTATCATGACATGGTGCACGCCACGACACTGAGGTGGCTGAGTGTGGACCACATCCGTAAAGGAGCAGGTCCCACTCTGACACATCCACGTGCACAAACAACCCCTGACGTCAACAAGACATCTGCGGACAAACCATGCCCAAGAGTCCCAACTCACACCAAGAGCCCAATTTACCCAAGTCTGCAACATCACAGCACTGTATAAGCACAGAAGTGAAAGGCACACCGCCTGAAAGGGATAAGGGCCAGCAAAATCAGAGCTGCAGGGGCGACTCTCCCACAATGCAGCACACACACATAAGAATCAGAGCACATCAACATTGACAACAATGTGGTACAAAATGCAACACTTTCAAAATAGAACAGAGGACACAACTGCTGCCGCTTGGGTGTAGAAACTGGCCAATCACATTTGGCAAAGCAGGAAACTGTGAGATGATAATGTAAAAGTACAACCCAACATCCCTGATGGTGTAGAAATGTCCACTGTCCCACATCAAATAGGCATCGCCTCCCAAACAGTCACAATGTACATTGTCATGCAGTCTGTTTGTAAACTTGTCCAATGCGTGAACATACATGGAACACACTGTTAAACTGCATCTCCCCTTTACATTGCAGAGGGAGAATCAACACCTCCTGCAGAGCAGACCGTACATCTCTTCACCGATGATGAAGAGGACCTCCACACCATCGACACCGACGCCCTCCAACAGCTCATTGACACCTGCAGCACCCCCACCCCCAGGAGCAGGGCAGCCCAGCTGCATCGAGGAGACCCTACCCCCTGCACAGACCACACAGCAGGAAGCACCCACCACCACGGCTGTCTCCCAGGACCCCCACGACCAACACATGGCATTCCAACGCCGTGTGTTAGAGGGCCAGAAGGAGATGGCTGATCAGGTGCGGGTGGGGTTCGACCTCATGGCAGCCAAACTAGATGCCATACGTGGGTGTCTAAGTCCCATCAGGGACCACTTACAGTCCCTAACGGACACCCAGAGTCTGCTCCATGCTCTCCAACAAGCCATGGCTGACATCGCTGGAGTCATGACTCTGAGACAAGAACAACTGTCTAGTCAGAGTGGCCCTAGTGATGTCAGCCGGGAGTTGGGACACATGCAGAGGATCATGGAGAACATGGAGCGGATGCAGGTGGAAAGAATGGCTGCCACGGCTGCACGCCAGCGAGAAGTAGCTGGGATCTTCCATTTCCTGCAGATCCTCATCATGGCATTGCTGCCACAAGGCCTGGCGCAGATGAATGCTGCTGCTACTACTCCATCCACATCTCCACCCCCTGATGTGTCAGTGCCTCACAGTGCGGCAGACAATCCACCTCCGGCCCCTGATGTGTCACTGCCACATGGTGCAGCAGACATTCCACCTCCGGCCCCTGATGTGTCAGTGCCACACAGTGCTGCAGACAAAACACCACCACCCACATGTGAGGCACATCACACATCAGAGGACGATGATGTGGATGATCCTGCCTTTGTGATAAGAAGGAAGCAGTAGCATTCATCTCCACCATATGGCCTGTTTCAGCTTGGTTCTGCCCTCTGCATCATGCCCTGGAATAACACCTTCCACTGTCCCCCGATACACTCAGCGACACTCACCATGGCCCTCGACATGGACTGCCATATTTGGTTTGGTTACCAATGACACAGCAATAAGACTGCGGACTGAACTCTTTCTCTTCCGATGAACTTGTCAATCCCTAAAGGACTCTGGCGGCCATCCACGGGGCAACAATGTAAAGTGGGGTTTGCATTGCCATGTACTGGTCCAGCTTCAACACTCCACCGAATGTGATTAAAACATTCTAATTCACACAGATGTGCCATGTCTATGATCAAGCAAGTATGAAAGTATGGATGGATGTAGGGCCAGTGATTCCAAAAAAAGGTACTTCCTAGGAACTGATATCAATGCGCATGTTTGAACGTGACCCAGATAGGCAGTGAGATGACAGTGATGGGTACAGGTAGCTGTGAGGAGGCGCGTGACTTCTCACCTTGCACAAATTAGCTGACACTGTTCACTACTATTGATGGATGACGTCCGTGTACACATGTGATCTGTACATGGCACATATGTCCAGGGGACACCTTGGTGTGTTCTACGCAAGGTATTCCTGCTGGCTTTTTGGCTGGTGTGCATCTCCCATGTTGCTGAGTTGTTCACTGTGCCCCCATCCCCCTTACGTCCATGTTGCTCATGTTGTGGGACTTGAGTCACAGGGTGCATCTCTGCATCAGGGTGGTTCATATTTGACCCCAAATGACACCCGCAATTTCATATTTGACCCCAAATGACACCCACAATTTCATATTTGACCACAAATGACATCCTGTTGTCTTTTTTGGAACACCAATGACAGCCTTCATATCATGTTTTTGTACACATGAGATACGCTGATGAGTGGGATTACGTACTACATTTGACACCCTGAAATGGCATTCCGAATAAGTGACACCCTGAACAGCCTCTCCATACAGAGGTGACATACCCACCATCTATTTGCTATTTGTGAGATTGTTAGCACTTAATGTTGCACTTACACTTGTCAGAGTGATGTGCTAATGCAGAGGACTGACATGCACACAGGGAGGGGCCGATTCCGATTCGTGTCGGTAATTTCTCCGACCGAGCCGGCCTCGGAGAGATTTCCGACCGAATCGGACCCGTGCAGTCCGACCGAACGAGTCCGATGCATTCGTATGCCACCGGACACGAGTCGGTCGGACTCCCATTGAACTCAATGGGAGCCGGTCGTACAACGCGTACGCGGGCTCCCATTGCCTCAATGGGTGCGAGGCAGACAAGGGCGCTCCTACAGCGAGTACGCCGCGAGCGCTCGCGGCGTACACGCACAGGTAGGGGGACCCATGGGTCCCCCTGTGTGCGCCGCACGGGTACGCGTACAGGGGGTCCGACACGGACCCCCAAAGTACGGCTCCGACAGCGAAGTTCGAGTCGGACGGCGCGAGTCGGTCGGAGCGGTCGAGGTGCGCATTGTACTTACCCGGCCGGAAAACGTCTCCATTGCGCGGTGCGAATCGGGTCCGAGCGAGTCGGTCGGAGCGGTACGATCCGGGAACCAGTCGGTCGGAGCGGTCGGGTCGCCCGGACGAGTCGGTCGGCGAATACGCATCGTACTCGCTCGCCCGGACGCGCGTACGACTCGGTCGGAAATAGGCTCCGGATCGGATCCGGTAAAACCGAATCCGATTCGGAGCACTACCGGCCGAGATCGGAATCGGCCCCGGAATGTGTGTTGGAATGAATTCATTTGCACAAGCTGTTCATGTGGTCATTTTGTACTGTTCCATGATTGCTGAGGACAGTCACAATGTGACGTGCTCATGCGAAGAAATTGTTAAAGATTGTGTTCCTTCAGGCTATTCCTGCTGCAGGTGCAGTGGGGTGTGGTCCACCTGCCTCATCTTCCTCATCATCGTCCGGTGCATCTGGCACTTTGATCCATGGGGCATTGGTGCGTACACATATGTTGTGCAATACACAACATGCAATGATCATCTTGCACACTATTTCTGGGCTGTACAGGAGTCTTCCACCTGTGATGTCAAGGCACCTGAAACGTGACTTTAACACGCCAAATGTGTGCTCAACAATGCCCCTGGTGCGTTTGTGGCCCACATTGTACTGCCTCTGGGCCGGGGTGTTCGGGGCTCGGAGGGGTGTCATCATCCATGGGCAGAGTGCATATCCTTGATCACCTGTGAGAGGTAAGTGGGATTAGTGTAAATTGGTGGTTCTGCATGCTGTGTTGGCAGACTTACAAGTTTTGTGGTGTGTGATTTGTGTGACTTTGGGATTCATGTTTGCCATGTATTGCTTCTGGCAAATGTGCGGGATCAATGTGTATTACGTAGCCTCACAGCTGCTCCTCCCTCCCCCCGAGCGTATTTACTTGTGTGCGCTGCGCGGTTGCATCACTTGCACTCCTACGACACACCATTGTCATGCCTGTCTGCGCATGTCCGCAAGCCTGACAGCAACACTGTAATGTTGGCCGTTGAAGGTGGGTGGCCACGTGTGTGTAGGCCTATGGTAAGGATAGGGCGGACACAGATGTGGAGTTCAGGCCTGGCTGACCTCGCGCTGCGATTGAGGCTAGGCCTTTGGCTCATGCTGCGTCAATGAAGATACACACACAACAGTTGGCATGTATGAGCCAAGACCCCGAGCGGTCTTGCACTCCTTTATTTATCCATTCGGGCGAGCCCGCCCTCCGGGTGCATGCTACATTGCAACATTGTCGATCAAGGGCCGGGTGGCGCTGACACTACAACAGAGACACACGCCATAGTTACTTTTGTGGCCAGCCCGGAACTGAACCACGCCCAGAACTGAACCACGCCCAGGGCCCGGGCCATTTCTTCACACTCCTCACACGCCTACACGTGGGCCGCCGCGGCGGCGCTGGGATGTCGTGCGCTTCGGAGTACGTCTCCAGACGTTCCACCCAGGCTGTGCAGCGGCCTGCCTGGGACGGGGGTGGCCCCGTGACTGTGAAGGGCTCCAGTGGCGTTACTGGGGACATGCTGTTGGCTGCTGGAGGCGGAGTTGTGGGGTAGCCCCACGGGACGATGACTTGTGGTGCACAGAGGTAGTGGCACATGAGGCACTGTGTCCGGCACAGGCCTACCGCCACATGGCGATGACTTGTGGTCCACTGAGGTAGGCCCACCTGAAGAGCTGAGTGGGTGTGCAGCCTGCGATGATGTAGTGGGCCTGGAGGCTGGACGGTGACTTGCGGTGCACTGAGGTAGGCCCACCTGAAGAGCTGAGCGGGTGTGCAGCCTGCGATGATGCAGTAGACTGGAAGGGCAGACTGGAAAGGGTTTGTCTGAGACCTGCTGGACCGCAGTGTAGGCCGGAGGGAGCAGTCAGCACACACAGAACTCTGCGGTGCGGTGCCGCAGGGTGCGCTGGGGGCCTGTTGCGTGGAAGCCAGCGATTGCCTGAGGAGGCTGCCAAGCTCGCGGGCCTCGGGTTTGAAGATTGCACCGCACGTGGTGGGCCCTCTTGGAGACACGCCAGTGGCGGCAGGTGAGCAGTGAGGCCTGGGTGCGCAGGGGCGGGCAATCACCGCTGGGTGCCGGACGGGTCTGGGGACCAGCGGGCTGGGTTGCAGCAGGTGCACAGGATCGCGCAGGCACCACCGGTCATGGCAGCGGCCTCCTGGCAGGGTGAGGGGCGCCGCCCTGGCAGACACACCCCTGTAGGCGATGACGAGATGTGCGCCGGGTGGCGTGTGACATAGCCACCTCGTCGCTGGTGTAAATTTGGCCATTGAAGGTGGTCGGCCACGTGTGTGTAGGCCTATGGCCAGGATATGGCGGACACAGAGACACACGCAGTAGTTACTGTGGTGGCCATCCCGGGAGTGAACCACGCCCAGAGCCCCGAGCTATTTATTCACACTCCTACGCTGGACTGGCATACGCCACGCCAGCCCACTACACTTACTCTTACAAGGGGGCGACATAGCTACATGTCCAAGGTCTTCCCCACTTCCTGAGGTAACATGGTTGCGTGCACTGTCCACAACACCACAAACACCAGCAGTATATGTCCACAAGGACATGTCTGTGCTCTGCATACTCAAGACTGTCCAGCACATCACTGCCACACTTGGAATTGTGTACATTCTTATTCATGGGTCACTTGCCTCCTTTGCACATTCTTGGTTCCCACCTCTCCCCACATTCTGCAATTGTGTGGCAGAGGGGCTATGCCTTTGTGGATGGTTTGTCTTCATGTCTGGCCCCTGTTACCACAGTTATTTGTGTTGTCGTGTCTGGTAGGTGGGCATGTTGGTTGGCATGTTGTATGTGATTTTGTTACGTGTGCATTCCCACAGTTGTGAGTTGTATGATTGTGGAGTTGAGGTGTGTGGTGTGTTCCGTTGGTACTTACCGACGAGCAGTGCATTTCCATAGGTGCCATCCTGAAAGCGCTGGTTGATGATGGACTGTCGGAAGATGTAGGAATCATGCACACTGCCTTGGAAGTTTGCGACGACATTGGTGAGCAGTCCCTGGTGGTCCACTATTGCCTGCACATTGATGGAATGCGTGTGCTTTCTGTTGCGGTAATTGTGTGCAGTGTCGGCAGGGGGCACAAGTAGGACATGTGTGCAGTCAATTGCACCCAACACGTGCGGGAAGCCAGCTATGGCGTAGAAGCCTTGCTTGGTCTCCAGCCTTTCCTGCGCAGTGTGGGGGAAGTGAAGGTGCTGGGGTATCAAGCTGATGATGGCATCCAAGACAGGTGTGATGAAATTTGATGGGGCTGGCTGTGAGACTCCTCTGACTCTGGCAGTTGTTGGTTGGAAGGTACCAGAGGCCCACAAGTGCAGCACAGCCAGCAGCTTTGTCTGCGGAGGGATGTTGGTTGTCCGCTGTGTTTGTACCGTCAGCCTGTGGGCAATGTGGGTCAGGATGCGGAGGATGGTTGTCCTTTTGAGCCTGTGGTGGGCAATGACATCCTCTGGTGTTAAGTCTCTGAGGCTGGTGCGTTTTCGGAAGGTCCGCTGTCTTGTTCTGCGCTGCCTCGGTGGCAGTCCGGGGAGGGTGGTCCTGGGGGTGCTGGCGGTGAGTGTTGTGACCCTCTTGGGTCTCCAAGCTGCATGATTAGTAGCTCCATGGCATCTTTTGGTCTTCAGATGTGGCTCTGGGCTGGGCTCCCTTTCTACTGCAGGTTTTCGTCCTACTTAAGACCAGAAAAAAGCAGGTCTTAAGTCCCTGCTGCTAACGTGCCTTATCGCCTATTTTTGGGCCGCATCGCCGATCTGGGTGGTCGTTGAGAATATCGCGAAGTGGTGTTTTCGTGAGTTTTTGCACGGGAACGCCTACTCTGCATATGATTAGCGTTAGTTGTCGCTGCAGCCTTGGCAATGTTTTTAGCTGCAGCTATCGCAGGAAAACTGATGATGTCGGCCGTTAGCGCAGGCTTGTGAATAGGGCGATAAATCTATCGCCACTTTCGTGGCGGAAAAGTGTCGCTAAATCGGCGATGTGTCCTTGAGAATATGCCCCTCAGTCTTTTGTCTTAGCAAGCACAGCTTTCCCTTGTGATCCCAATCCAGAGTCATTGAAGCATAAGTCTTACCTTTCTTGTAATCACCCTCCCTATGAGTATTTTAGATTTGTGCTCTACAGATTTTCTTTTAAACTCTTGTAGTCTATCCTCTGGGGTATTTATAAACTCTATTTCTACACTCCGTAGACTACAGGTTAGGTTGTTTCTATGCGCCAATACAGTATCAATAGGCTCAGTGGTATGACAAATTTCACCCATATATTCAGCATTCTTTGCAGAAGCCACTATATTCATGTTCTTTTTAACAGGAACTTCCGAAAAAGCTAAATCATAATTAGAATAAAAATATTGAAACTGCTCCTTGCCATAGAACAAACTTGTTAGTACACTACATGAAATTCCATATGTTAAAGGAAGATGATGACAAGTCACCCCTTCCGACACAGACAAAGGTAATTGCATGCACACATAACAATCTCTTACATCCATCGTATAAACATATTCATACAAAAGTTTAGTAAAAACATTTAACAAGAAATCATTAATAGATTTATCTTGGTGTAAGTCATTTCCTGTTAGTTTCTTAATATCTATCTCTGTATCTTCTTTTAGGACTTTTGTTACTTCTGTGGTTGTACCCACGTATTTATTAGTGGGTTTAACAGGAAACATAAAATAAGGCACTATTAGTATTAACACCAACAAGACAAGTAATAATACAAGAACACATATAACACAAGTGTTAAAACACTTTTTTCTATTTGAACTTCAATTTTGTTTTCCATTCTCAAAACTATCCATTTTAAAGAGAAAAATATTCAAGAAGTAAAAAACATAATATTGAAAAATATTCAATCAGCTAAACTAGCAAGGTTTGTGTATCTCACACCTTCTTCAAACTTCAGCTTCGACTGACTTCAGATCACAGCCTTATTTTTCAAATCTCCTCTCTTTTTTCTTCTCTTCAGCACCCTTTTTCTCAGCCACAGTTCATTTAAAGTGGCTCATATGATGAGTTATATTTTTAACAAAACGAAATGAATTATTTTTCCCAATCACTCGTGGCAGCCAAATATGTCGATTCAGGTGCTGCGTATCTTTGACTTGGAACTCGTGCTCTCTTTGTTCAGCGTACTGTGTTTTCTTCTCTGTCTGTATCACTTTGTTCAGATTAGCTAGAAACGTCTACTACAGTTGTTGGAATCTTTCTGCTCAAAGTATTTTTCAACTGCTCAGTTCCTCCAGGCCATTTATCACCTTTTTGCACATGTTTTTCTGGTACACTGTTTATTCCATTTGTCTTGAGACTTTGCTTAGTTGATTCCCTTTTCCCTCTTCCTCCATCACTTTCAGGAACCAACTCTCTTTCAGTTTCAACAGTGTCAGTGTTATGAGACCCAGTAGCTTGTACCCACTCTATTTGATTCTCAGTCTGTTCAGGTTCTCTTTGTTCACCTTTAATTGACTCTGTACTTTCAAGTGAACATGGGACTCGACCAGTGTGCACGGCATGCACCCAATTTGGAAAACCACCACATTTAACTGCTGTTGTTGTCATCAGAATCACTTGGTATGGCCCACACCAACGAGGTTCCAAACAAGACTTCCTCACGTGTTTTTTCACAAGTACCCAGTCACCTGGGCACAAGTTGTGTGTTTGCTCTTGTTGGACAGTAGTTGCGACTTCTCCAACCTGGTGAGACACAGAACGCACTACGTCAGCCAATCCTTTACAGTAATCGAGCACTAAATCATCAGATATGTTCACAAGCTGATTTGCTGGGACTGTTGGCTGTCTCATAGCCCTCCCCATATTAATTTCATGCAGGGACAGTCCTGTTCTTCTGTCTGGGAAACTTCTCAAACTCATCAACACCAATGGTAATGCATCAGGCCATTTCAGTGTTGTAGATGCACAAACCTTAGCCAATCGTGATTTTATTGTGCCGTTTACTTGTTCAACCACACCTGACGCCTCGGGTCAATAAGCACAATGCAATTTTTGTTCAATTTGTAAGGTAGCACAATGCATACGCACTACTTCATTATTAAAGTGCGTTCCTCTATCTGATTCTAATGAGACTGGATATCCGAATCTCGGTATCAACTCTCTAAGCAGCAATTTAGCAACCATTAGGCTGTCATTACATCTTGTCGGGTATGCCTCAACCCAACGTGAAAACAGACACACAATCACCAAGACATATTTTAATCCTTTGCAAGGAGGCATATCAATAAAGTTCATCTGCATACGCTGCTCCTGATTTTCCAATTTGACCCAAACTGACAACTGTTTTCTTTCCTGCATTTTGTTGCTGACAAGTTATACATCTTGGCACAGACTCTCTGCAATGACTCTGAATTTTGTATTGTACCATGACTGTTTGAAATGCCTTATCATAGCATCTCTGCCTACATGAGTCAGACCATGGCAAACTCTCGCCATTGGTGACAAACTATCTGGCAACTCAGTTCTCCCATCTGTGTAAACGCAGACATCATCTTCTGCTCTACGTGTGCATCCTGCTTTGATCCACCCTTATTTTTCTGCTTCAGTAATTGCATCCTGTAATTCTCCAAACTCTTCCCAAGTTTCAACAATTGAAAACATTAGTCTGCGTTCTGTTTCATCAGATTGTTCTTTTAAATGTTCCCCATTGACAGTATATGAATTTTGAGCACAAAAACATGCAATCTCATCAGCATATCTATTGCCAACGGTGACATAATCATGACCAGATTTTTGTGCTAAACATTTCACCACAGCAATTTGGGCCGGCAATTGTAATGCCATCAGTAGGTTCTTCACACACTCCTTTTCGTATAGTTGAACCCAAAGAGGTCATGAATCCACGTTGAGATCACAATTGCCCAAAATCATGCACCACCCCAAAACCATATTGACTATCTGTAAATATGGTATCTCGCATGTGTTTTGTAATACAGCATGCCCTAGTGAGAGCAATTAACTCTGCCACTTGCGCTGAACTCACTCCTTTCAACCAAGATGCTTTAACAACACTCATCACTGAACAAATTGCATATGCAACTCGCAAGGTACCTTCAGAATCTCTCAAACATGATCCATCCACAAACAAAACATTATAATATTCAGGTAATGGAGTATCCTGTATGTCAGGTCTCAGCTTTGTACAAAGTTCAGTCACATCCAGACAATGATGATCTGCTTCATCCACCACCACTTCACAACTAGGAAGCAGTAACAAGGTAGCTGGATTCAAACTTGTGCATCTTGTCACAGACACATTCTCCGCACCCAAAATCACCTGTTTGTATTTTGTTAAGCGACTGCTTGTAAGGTGCTGTGTGCGAGTTTGCATTAACAAAATCTCAACTGAATGTGGCATATATACTTTCAATGGCTATCCCATCACAATAGTCTCACTCTGTTCCAAACTCACACAGGTAGTTTGCAACTGCTTTCAAACAACCAGGTAAGGCAGCAGCCACTGGATCCAGTGTAGCAGAAAAATATGCCACTGGACGGCGTGCTGTTCCATGCATTTGCGTCAGAACTGAAAGTGCACAACCATTGCATTCACTGCAAAACAGTGCAAAACTCCCATTAAAGTCTGGCATTCCCAATGCTGGTGCCCGACACAAACTGTCTCGTAATTCAAGAAATGCTTTCATGCATTCATCATCAAGCTGTATAGGATCTGACACATCTTTGTGTGTCAATCTTTGTAATGGCTTGACTACCAGTGAAAAACTTGGTATCCACTGCCTGCAATATCCAACCATTCCCAAGAACATTCGAACCTCCTTTTGTGTACTCAGCGGATTCATTTGCAAAATGGAATTGATCCGATCTTGAGACACTTTTCTGACTCCTTTCTCAATATTATGCCCTAAGTAAAGAACTTCTTTTTGACAAAATTGTAATTTCGCTGGTGACACTTTATCCCACCTACTGCCAAATGGTTTAGTAGAGCAATTGTATCTGCCACAAAAGCTTCTATTGTTCCCGATGCAACCAGCAAATCATCAATATATTGCACTAAAACTGAGTTATTAAGCATTATTAATGTCTCCAGTCATTTCTTCAATATCTGATTGAAGATTGAGGGGCTCTCTGTATACCCTTGAGGAACTCAGCACCATGCCAATACACGGTTTCTTAACCGGAAAGCAAATAAATATTGACTATCCAGATGCAAAGGTATCGAGAAAAAGGCTTGACACAAGTCAATCACCGAAAACCATTCTGCTTCACAAGGAATTGGGTACAGAATCACTGCTGGGTTTGGCACTATCGGCCAACAAGGTATCACTATCTGATTTATTTTCCGACGGTCCTGAACTATTCTGTATTTACCATTAGGTTTGTGAATTCATATTATAGGCGAATTACAAGGACTCCCTAAAATCTCTTTTAGAATACCTTGTTCAATTAACATCTCAATCACAGGTGCTACTCCTGCAATTGTCTCAGGACTCATTTTATATGCGGGTGTTCTCGGAAACTCTGCATTTGGTTTTACAGTAATCTGGATTGGAGCTACTCCTTTCATCAGACCAAAGTCTTTTCCTGAAAAATCCCACACATCAGACAGCACTGTATCTCTCAGCTCAACTCTTAAATCATTCGATGTAAATAGAGAATACAAGTCATTCACTTCTGTTCCTTGTCGTGCCATTTTAAATACTACATCCTCATCTTTTGTATGAAATGCTATTCCATCTGGTGTACAATAAATGGAACAATTCATCTTACATAATAAATCCCTACCTAATAGATTTACTGGACTGGTGTTGCATACCACAAATTTGTGTAAATCCTGAAGTCCTCCAAACTGTATTTTCATGGGTCTGGTCACTGGGGTCTTAATGAATTGGTTTGAAACTCCTACAACTTGGATACTTTCTCCCGAGAGGGGTAGGTTGGGAATTTCTACAGTTCTTACAGTGGAACGGGTAGCACCAGTACCTATGAGGAACTTAACAGTGTTTCCGTCAACCTCACCAACCACATAGGGACCGCTCTGATCTACCTCTAAAGATGCGCCAAGCACGCATTCCTCCTGCCCCCGCAGGCACCGTCATTGAGATGTCTCTGAACCGCTGCCATCCAACTGCATTTAAGTACTGCGAAGACACCTGTACATTTGATTTCAATGGATCATTTGTATGAAAACCCGTATTCGCATTGTATCATTGCACTTGACCATTCACATTTTGCATAGGAGCTTGCCGCATTCGCTGACCCTGTCCTCTACCAATCGACATCTGCTGATTCTGACTTTGTTGATTCATTTGCGTCTGACTCATTCCATCTACTCCTGTGTCTATCAATTATACATCACCAGTATTTGTCTGAATATGCTTACACTTGCGCATCCAATGCCCGAACTTGCCACACACATGACATGGAAACTTCTTCTTCATTTCTTCTACATTACCACCTTGACCTTTCCTTTGTGGCAATGGTATCATACTCATCACGGTATTTCCATTTGACACTACACCACTCATACCAGTAGTAGTCTGACCATTTCCCTCATAAACTCCTGCAAAATCCGTATTCATATTCATAAATCCGCCTTTCTTTGCTGCTTTCATGTGAGCCAACATCAATTTCTCTTCCAACTTTTTATGACACGAATCAATATCGTCACCACAGTATTTCGCATAACAAAGAATTTCGTCAATCGATTTGCTTTGCCAACAAATTAAATGCTGCTGAATCATGGCACTTATTTCTGGCCTTAATCCGTACACAAACCGATATACAAAATGTCCCATATCTTTCTCAGAGACATTCTCAATGTCACTGTATTGTTTAAACACCTGTAAAAGCCTCTCATAATACGCATGAATTGACTCTTTCAACTCTTGAGTAGTCCTGTCCATTTTTACCCAATCTGTTTCTTGTGGTGAAATTTTCCCTTTCGAATAGGTAATAACCTGATTAAATTTTTTCATAACCTCTTCTGATGGAGCTCCTGTCTTTGGATCTCTTGGATATTCTTCTTTTGGACAATCTACAGCAATTTTGCACTCAACCCATAAATCAGTTTGAAGTACAATATCAAACAAGCCATCCAAATGCTTCCACAAAACTTTAAAACCTTTGACAAACCTTTCCATCTGTTTATACCATTCCACTGGCTTCTCTCTCAACCTGGGAAAATCATTCGTAAATGACAATATATCCTGTCTTGACCATGGGACATGAACAAACCCACCTCCTGGTACCTCTCTCATAGGAAATACCATTGCATTTACTACATCAGTTTCTGTCTCTCTCACAAGATACAGTGGTAGAGCCACTGAAGTTACTGTTGCATCCTCTTTCCTTTTTGCCCATCTGCCTTCCCCTAAATCTACTTCACCCCAAAGCTTTAGAGTGTTAATTAACTCTTTGATCAGCAACCGTTTTCCTGAAACATTCAAACTCTCAAAATCTTTATCACTACAATCTAATTGATATGTCTTCTGTAAAGCCTTAGACTTTTCTATGTCAACTTCATATGTTTGTGCAATCTCAGCAAATTTCTCATGTATGTTTCTCGCTTTCCGTGTAATATCTTTACACATAAAAAGCAATTCTTCATCTTGATATTTACCTAATCTCTCTGGACTAATTGTTCCCAGAATCATTTCTTCTAGTTCCGCTTTTAATCTGCTCACATCTATACTTGAAGAATTATTCTGTATACTACAACCAGGTGCTATTTCTTTTATCCACTCATCTATTTCTTCTGGAGAAGGACCTAAAGATGTACCCGATCTCTGGTTTTCTTCACTAATTCTACCTGTCTTTGACCCTCCTGATCATGGAGTCATCCATCTTTCAATCCGCAACATCCTTTTTGGATCTATATGTACACCTCTTTTTGGTGTTTCTGCTGAATTTTCTGAAAAATTAATTAATGGTTCTACCCTTCTCTTGTAACAGCACTTACATTTGCTCAACTATTCTCATCCCAACTTTCACTTCCCACACTCATATTTCTATTGGGTATTGTTAAATTATGTACTTGTGAAACTCCTTGTCCATTATTGTATAATGGAACAACAGGACCAATAGTTACTGGAACTGACAAAGCATCTGCGTTCATTGGTGCCATCTTTCTCGTCAATTCTTCTCTAACTGAAATCCGATTCTACTCTTGTGATATTTTCTCATATGCTAATTCTGCGTGCACTATTGGGGCACTTGGAAGGGATACTGACTCCACACAATTCTGTTCTTCATGATAAGGTGGAGGTCTTTTCATCAGTAACTCATTCAAAAAATCATCATCTATGTCATCAGCTCACTCAACAACTAACCCAGTGTTTTTAGTCTTTGACTCCTCAACATTCCTCTTTTTCTCTTTCCATTTCTCTCCTTCACCAGACTCAGCTACCATGACTGGTAGCATTCATGTTCCTTCAGCTATATCTCGTCTCCACATTTTCTTCTGGGCATCCCATTTTGCCTCTGAATATCTACTCACAGTATTCTTGTACTTAGTCTGAAACTTATCTCTTTCTCTTTTGTATGCCTCATGTTCCCATTCTACAAGAGCTTCATACTGCATAGGTCTAGGATCTGGTCTCAAATTATTCATTTGATTCCTTAAATTTTCTAAAATTCGAGTTTAAAAGTCCCATTCTCTGGAAACGCTAAATTTCCATCCTGCTCAGTGTATTTCACCCAATTCTCCAACCACATACATGTGTGATAACCCCTTTCTAATGACATGTATGAAGCAGGGGTTCCTTCAGGAGCCACAGGTACTCCTCCTCTAATAGGTATCAGCTCATCTTTACTAAACAAGGTTTTCAACAATTTAAAAAAATTCATGATCTTCTATGCTAAAAATCAAACTTTTACGAGAACATTTTTCAACAACTTCTTTTCCGCGTTATGATTCCTTACCACCAATCAAAACTAGTCTCGCTGTCCCATACCACCGCGACTCACACCAACCAACCTATACCAGCGCGGCACCTGGTGACAAATTCACACCAACCGTCCAATACCAGTGCGGCACCTAATGACGTCAGCTTAGCTCCTGCTACTGACCCTCCCTTTACAAAGTCAGCATCGGCGTTTAAAGTCTTTAACAAAACAAACAACATAAAACAACTTATCTGCTCAACTAAAAGAAAAAACAATAGATCTACACAATCTGAGACTTTGTTTTGCTTCCAGCAAAATCTCGACCAGCGTGATTTCGCCCTCACTTAAATGAAAATCATCAAAAGTTCTCCAGATGCGCTTTCTGAAGCAAGCTCAAAAATCCTCACTGGTCATACTTCAAGATTTCCTATTTTAGCACTGGCAAAACCTCTTTCACAGCACCACTTCCACAGCAGACAACACGCTTAGTGTATGCCACACTAAGACCGCCCTAGGCTTTATCCCGGGATCTTAGGCCAACGACGGACCCATTACTTCCATTAATGTCAACGACGGACCACAACATAAAACATAAAGGTATGAATTTCTATAACCTGTCAATGTCTTTAGCTCCGTCTCTTCATTACCTAGTATATTTTTGTCAAAATAACCATCCTTTGCTACCAGAAAACTGATGCAGCAGAAGTGTTGTAAAATTGTGGGCACAGACGCAAGTTACCCACTACACCATAAACTCAAACCTTTGTAATATAATTCACAACAACACAGAGTTTGGTCCCATAGAAACTCTACTTCCACTTACAAATCATGAGGTCCTCCAATAGATCTTTGTAAGAGCTAATAGGGACTCAGATAATTAGAGATGGAAGGCATTCCTTCATGAGGACCTATAATGAAGAAATGCCTATCTAACATCAATAATCAATAACCGTAACTTGTCAATAATATTCATCAATAAGTAAAACAAAACTAAGTATAGTTATCAAGACACCTTTATCTATTCTTCAAGATGAATGGTCAATACACAAAAACACATTAGATTTTCAATTAATGGTTATTCAATTGAAATACAGGTAAAATCACAATACAAGCACAGTTTAAAGCAAAAATACATGATAAATCAAATAACTGGCGTAAGGAGATAGAGAGAGAGAAAGAATAAACATGCATTGCAAATTCAGTATGCAATTTCAGAACTAATACGAACCAAACTTCAGTCATAGATTATCAGAACCGAGACGCAAAGGTTAACTAATGCACAGCATGTAATAGTCTGGAATAATAAACCTTTCAGCCGAAAGGTTTAGCCTGCTCAACTTCACCAACTGAGGAAGTGCAGGGGGAACAGGAGAGTTCAGTTCAGGATATTCAGAGTTTGGACCGACAGCATGTCACGTCCAAGAATTGCAAGGAAAATTGCCGCACACATACTTTTCCCACAAAGTTTTTATATCTCGAAATATTCACCATTCCAGCCCACAAGAGTAGCTTCTTCACAGTTTTGCATGATTCTGTTGGTTGAGATCCATGGTGTGATCGTGGAATGATCATTCTTCGGCCCCAAATCATCCAGAACCTACTCCTAATACCTTTGTTCCCTGTCTACAGTTTTCTAAGAATGTACACTATTTAATTTCACCTCGGAAATAGGAAGCACACTTGCAGCTCAAAATGTCCATGAGCTCGCTTCCGAGTTAGCTTGCAACAAAGTTGACACATTTATTCATAGAGAGAGAATGTTCAGACTGTAAGAAGGAAACTCAGTGATAATACTTGTAACTAGAGCAATCAAGACAGCATTTAATTATATTTCGAAGGAAGTAATGAAGGACAAAATACATTTCTCTAAGACCTGTAATGGAAAGACATAATACATTTTTGAGGCCTACATGGAAAACCAAAAAAGTGCTAACTTTAAAACTTTGGAAGAAAACATAAACGCATAAGAATCTAATATATCTACCATTTCACTATTTTCATAAGCATAGTCTAATCATATTTCATTAATAAACAGACTAATTTCTCTTTACAGTTTCAGATTTTCATTTGAGAAAACATAGCAAAATACATTTCAATAGAGAAATCCTTTCAGATCATATTTTGCTAGAAATCCACCAACTGCATTATTACTTTTCACATAATTATCATAACACTATCATAACACACTAGTAGTTTTTCTCTCTCGGTCATAAAACTCTCAGTTTCACCAGTTTCTGACCGTTCTGCATGCTTTTACGATGCAGTTTTTAAAACTCTCACTATTCAACAAGACACAAGGTTAGTCATGTTCTTCAAGTATGTTTTAGAAATTCACATGCAATGAACAGGATTTGACCAAGCAAAATCATTCTTAAATAATCATGCTCCATCACCACTTAGGGCAAAAAGTGTTGCAGCAAAAAATGATGGATGGAATGCTGAATGAATCGAGCGTGCTCTCCATTCCACTGGAGTCAAGCTAGCCTGACTGATGAGGAACGAAATCCCGAAACCAGTCCCAGGATGCTTGTTTCTGGTCCAGGGAGGACCTGGCCTGGCAATTCGGGCTGGACTGTTGCCATGGGAAACAGAGTCAAGACTGATTTGCATATGGCTGGGTTTAATTTGGAACGGCATGGGGAGCAAAAAAATGATGGATTTAGGCCCAGATCTCTGAACTGGGGTGAATGTTTGACAATGTTCAACATTCTGTCCAACAATTGTTCTTTTTGCACTTTTAGAAACTGGACATTTCTCTGCTCTTAACTTTGCTCTGTGTCTCTGCTGCTTGTCCCCCATGAACATCTGGGCTGGGTGACAGCTACGCTTTGTGCGTTCCCTCTAGACAGCCACAAACACAGAAAGGGTGAGTATGACGGAGGACTCATCTGCATTCATCTGCATTCTGATGTCCTTCCTGAGTAAGGAGGGGCAAAGGGAGCTGACACTTACATCTGAATAGGCTGTGTCCTGTCCCCCATACAAAGGACTGATTCCTCCCACAGAGAGTCTGGCAGACAGGGCTGGAATGCAAGAGGGCCTGTGCACTTTCAGGATCTGCTTTGAACTCTGGTAGAGTAAATCCTCTGTGTTGTAAGGATTGCTACTTTGCCTTGACTGACTGTTCTGAGGAACTGCTTCTCTGCTTTGCTGAGCTGCCTTGCTGCCTGCTGATCTTTGCCCTGCTGAGGACAAGGACTGGACCCATCTCACTTGAACCCAGAATGACTCCAAGGGCTTGTTGGCTTGCCTCCTGTTTTCTGAAGTCTCAGGAACACAAATGACTTTCTGCAATTCTGCTGGTGCTGCTGAACTCTGCCATCTATGTGCCCTACCCTTGCCTGAGGTGCCCCCCTCTAGTCCTGGGCCTCAGCAGTGGGTTCTGCAGCTGTTTCGCTACAAACCCGGTGCATCATCACCTTTGCCCCGATAGAAACTGAAGCATCAGCCTTTGATGTCAATGCAGAGGCTGTTCAGTGACAGCGGTTCTACAGTCATCGCGGCATGATGACGACGCATTGCCTGCATCTCAATGGAGGTCGATGACAACACAGCGACCCGACTGCATGGAAAAGATCAACACATCGTGTTCTCAGCTTCTACGCTTTGCTCCATCAAGGTACTTTTGCAGCGGAACCTGTGTGAGTCTCGTAGACGGCCTTCCCTCCATCACCGTCAGCCTGAATTTTGGATTTACCCTGAGCCCTCATGACCTCAAGTAACCTTTTAGCGATATTGACTTCAAGGCACTGTTTTTGCATTTATTCCTTAAAAATTCATCACAACTTCTACTGATTGGATTTTGTCATTTTGGTCTTGATTTGCTCAGATAAATATTCTCTATTTTTCTAAACTTGTGGTGGGTCTTTTTGTGGTATTTTCATTGTGTTACTGTGCGAGTGTGTCACACAAATAAATACTTTACACATTGCCTCTTAAGTTAAGCCTGCCTGCTCTGTGCTAAGCTACCAGAGAGTGAGCACAGGTTAATTTAAAGTGGGTATCTAGCATATCCTGATTTGGATTGTGGTCCCTACTTGGACAGGGTGCAAACCTCTGCCAGCTAGTGACTCAATTTGTAACAAATGTACTATTCTTAACTTCACATGCACATGCCTTGAAGATATGAATACCATCAAATAATGCTGAGTTAGCTATAGTAAATATACACCTACCTATATTTACATGCCTTCGTGATATTATGGTAGTTGATTTTTGGCTGACAATATTCAGACAGAATGATATTTAAAACTCAATATGGTTCGGGGAGCAGCATGGAAAATGCCAGTTGAGAGTCTATGGTACACTAAAGGCAGCACTCATTGATGCCAAAGACTGTGACTGTAATTGAAACGGGAAGTTATTGTCACCATTTGGGACTGTCAGCATAGCCAACTCTTTTGGTAAAGATACTTTTATTGTCATACTCGCAGACCATAAACTCCTGGTGCTGCTGTTCAAAAGCTCCCTCCCAAACACCTCCTCATATTGAAAAATGAATTCCTCAACTACAAGAATGCCGCTTTGCACTGGTGTATTTTCCTTGATCTCACAAACCCTCCAACTACCGGTTGTTGCACCCTCACCAACAACCAAACTTGAAAGGAGAGAGGAAGATAAGACTAAAGAAGCCTTTTGAGTATTTGTTGAGGCAGTTGTTCCCCATAAATAGCATGGTCCAAACTATCTCTAATTACAGATACACTCAGGTCTTCATTCAAGAGAGTATGGTGAACAGCTGAAAGAACCTGGTAGATCAATTTAGACATCATAGCCTGGTGGCAAGCCAGACTCTAGCAGCCTTCGTGAATATTTGAAATTAAATGGGCATATCAAAAGTAGTGAGTCTGGTGCTGTATGAATTGTGCATAGTTAAGCTTTGTAAAGGCGTCCCTTGAACCACTGACTTGATACATGTGGAGCATCAAGTGTTCATAATCACCAAGGCAAGAATCCAGAAGAGCGTGATACTTAAAGATCAAAAGCCTGTGGGAACTTGAAGTAACCTGAAGCCTCATGGGTTAAACATCAAGGCAACCTGATGGATTTGCCAACATCACGTGGGAAATATTGAGCTAAGCCAAACACTTTAGGTGAAAAGTAGTCTAGACTTCAGGTTGCCAAAGTCTGACACTGTTGAGCAAACATATCTGATACCCAGGGGATGTACATGTAATAACCACCACCAGTGAGGCCAATACCCCTATTCAATGAGCTCCACCCCAAGTTAGATAATTCCCTAAAAGACCTAGGCACCAGTAGAGGAGGTGGTAAAGCACAGATATATTCCACTGACTTTCAAGAGGAAAATCACAACCTAGCCCTCCTTTCAGAATCTAACAGCTTTTATTACAACTAACTTAAATTTAACATTCTTTCTCACCCAGATTTACCATAAATCAGGATACAACTCATCCATCCTAGATTACATATGTAAACCTAGCTCTACTGACTCTTTCCTCAGCCATTCCAAGGGGGATTTTAATGTTTTAATGTATGGGTAGACAAAGATGCAACAAATTAGCCTCAGACCTAAGTGTCACTGTAGAAAAACTAGGTCTCACCCAGCAGGCAAAAACAGCACCAAATAGAGCAGATCATATCCTTGATTTAATATTTGCTCCTTGAATCTATACCAATGATCTGTCTGCCCTCCTTCAACCCTGATCTGACCATGCATTATATGCATTATTCTCCTTCTTCAAATGCTGCTCTATTTTACTCCATCACCTCAATTGGCCAAATCAGCGAGCCCTATCACTCTTCGAGGAATTTTGCCATCTGCGGGGTTTGGAGATAAACGTGTCCAAAACAAAGTTTATCACATTTAACCCCCACAGATCTTATAGAGGAGTGATGGTGCTGAATAAGCGACCCCTAGAGCAGGTAAAAGATTTTACATATCTTGGGGTCATTATGCAGGGTGACATGAGGTGGGGCAAGCAACTGGATATGGCCACACTGAAACATCGGCAGTTGGCAGGAACTTTACTGGCTGAGTTTAATGCATCATTTACAAAACCAGTTACTCCAGTTTTGAACATCTATAATATGAAAGTTGTTAGTGCAGTATTATATGGGGCAGAGCTCTGGGGATTTAAAAATCTTTCAAAACTAACCACAGCTGAAAATAGTTTTCTACGTAAAATCACCAACCTTCCACAAAGCACACCGCTACGGCCATTACTCTATGATTTAGGCAGGAAGGCTTTGGTTGACAGTGCCAGATTACGCCCTTTGTTGTATTGGCAGAGAATCTGGTCAACACCTGAATTGACACCTTATGTTGAGGGCCTAAAAGATTTAATAAGAGCGGGTTGCTATAAGAAAATCAAATGGCTACAGGAAGTTAGATCTACCTTAGTAAGTATAGGCATGGCCGCTTTATGGGAGAATCCTGAAAACACTCCGTTTCCCTCTAAAGCACAGCTGAAGGAAAGATATTGGGGATGGGTGTCTGTTAACATCTTTAGGAATAGTGATCCTTCGACACTAACGGGCCAATTCCTAGATGTAAAACCAGTGCAAAAGCTGGAACCATACTGGGACACCATAACGAAGCCTCACGATAGAAAGCTCTATTTCCAACTTAGAGTGGGCACATTACCCATAAAGTCATTTACTGCAAGATGGGATACAGTGGACGACACCTCCTGCCCTATTTGTCATGTAAACTTGGAGTCTTTGGCCCATTTGTTATTTGTGTGTCCCGCCTATAAAGTTCCGCGGCGTATTTGGTTGGCACCAATTTGTAGAGCTCTGGGTACCCGAAAACATGAGGTAGCTCTTAGATTAATTCGCACTGAAACATGGCTACCCCTTGCCATATCTTTAGCTAAATTTTTAGGTTGGGCATGGGTCATTAGATCAAAAGCGATTGCTGTATTGTAATGAATGTGTACTACATGCCTAACTGTTTTCTTTTAGTTGCTTAAATGAAATTGGGGTTTGTTTCTCCTTTTATTTTTATTTTAATACTAAAGGTAGTAAGCGTAAGGCAAGAGTTGAGTTGTCCATGGAATTTCGTGTCTTAATGTAAAAAGACTCCTTTGTATATATGTATATAACACTGAGAGGAGTTCAAAAAATTTTATTGCTGTTTTTATAATATTTTATAAACTTCTATCTTCATGGGAAGTTTAAAAAAAAAAAAGTTTTTAATATTTTGGTCATACATTTTGTATTGTATTTCAGCTTTTATGACTATTTGTCGAATAAAGCAATTATGACTGACTGACAACTCGTCCATCCTAGATTACATATGTAAACCTAGCTCTACTGACTCTTTCCTCAGCCATTCCAAGGGGGATTTTAATGTTTTAATGTATGGGTAGACAAAGATGCAACAAATTAGCCTCAGACCTAAGTGTCACTGTAGAAAAACTAGGTCTCACCCAGCAGGCAAAAACAGCACCAAATAGAGCAGATCATATCCTTGATTTAATATTTGCTCCTTGAATCTATACCAATGATCTGTCTGCCCTCCTTCAACCCTGATCTGACCATGCATTATATGCATTATTCTCCTTCTTCAAATGCTGCTCTATTTTACTCCATCACCTCAATTGGCCAAATCTAAACTTCCAGCCTGTCTAAAAGCACCTCCGAAACATCATAACATCATCGTAAATATTCCTCCTCTGAGCCCTAACCCTGAATTATTGCTATAAAATTTGTATAGCAACATTATATGCACCCTTGAAGTTCTTGCCACTGCATGGCATAGAACACTAAAACTTTCTTAAATGGCCTACCAAAGAATATTACAGCCTTAATTTGTTATACCTCAAACGAGCAGGTGCAAAACTCAATAATGCTGGTATATCTCCAGTGTCCAAAGAGATAAACTGAATCCCAAAATTCATACACTGGTACCATAGAGCAGTCCAAAGTACTAAACATCAAAACACTTTTCACACATTCTGAAGGCACTAAATCGATCTTAATAACTCTTCATAGTTTTCAGCATTTAGACTGAAAGAACTTCAGTGATAACCCCCAAATTCTGTATAAATCTCCTAACTTCTTCTGGTGTATGACAGATGAGATTAAAGAGACCATCCAAGACTCATAAGCCAAATTCGCTTTCAGTCCCATCAATCCACCTACCCTTAGTGTTTCCTTAAACTCTTTCACAACCCTGAGCTAATACATCTCCCAAATCACAGCAAACAAAGTAATTCAAACACCACCCAATCATTTACAATTCTGGCAACCTTAACAAAAGTATTCCTGGGCTCTCCAGCCCCCAGACATCTCCAGACTGCTGAATTCGTTAATCAATTATAATCCATACCAACAGGAATTGTGCATACTACCACTATCCCTCTATTAAAAAGAACTCAGAGTTAACTTTAATGTCCCAGTTACTGTCCCATTTCAAACCTGTCACTGCCTAACAATTAAAGCATTAGTAAAACAACAACCCTGAAAGTTTGTGGAAAAACCTAACAGTCTTCCTGATTGTCAATCCGTTTTCTGGCCAAGAAAAAGCATTTAGCCCACTCTGAGAGATGTCAAATACAACTTTCTATCTTCATTGGATAATAACAAGCCGTCATAGGTATTCATGTCCTAAAATTCTTGGCAGCACGAGACACAGTTAATCATGACATACTACTTAAAAAGAATGGACCTGTGGGCCAAGAATAGTGTGTCTACTTGTTTCTCTATCCAGTCCTTCTTAACTGGCAGGGCAAGGCTGGGACAGAAAATAAGCCTGGGCGCCAACATAAAAGTTGCCCTCATTAGTAAATTAGAAAGCTAACAAAGTGGTCCATGTTTGCAAATTGGGGCAGTTTTGAACTAGTAAAGTGTTTTGCAATGTATGGAAGACTTCATGGATATGAGCTTGCTGCAGGTAATGTTTTTTGTGACATCAGGGAAATCAACAGAAAAAAAAACAGCTCACCAGATTATCAAACAGCCCCCAAAACAACCCAAAAAATGGGCCCACACCATTCCCTGTCAGACCAGCCCTCCCGACACTGCTTGGCTGCCCTATAGGCCAGTCCGACCTTGTTAGCTGGCCCCAGCAGAAACAACAACAGCACTTCAACCACCAACCTTGTTGCATGAGGTAGTCTCTAAGTCCCTTCTCTCTCAACACTTCCCTTCCATAGCTCTATGTCCCCTCAAGCGCAAGAAATATTCCAACAACAAATACAATTTCAATTGTGCAATAATGACAAGCAAGTCCACAGTAGCCTTTAAAACAAGCAAGACTTCTGCCCTTGTATCGCGATTGGCTTCAGGCTTAGATTTGTTGGCAAGAAAATGAATTTCTGAAATCTCAGCTCTTGATAATAAGAAACCACTATAACTCTGTACTCCCACTCTAGTGCCAACCAGAGCTGGCACTAGCCCCTTTAGCAGTAAAGCGTGTAAAACACCCGAGTATTTGGCGTGGTCAGAAATAATGGACCTGCAACACCAGTTATTGCCCTGTGGTATAATAAAAGATGATTGTTCACAAAATATTATTATCAGACCGAATTGGTAGTGTATACTCATTACTCTGAAGTAATCGCTGCGACTCAGGGATGTTCTAAGGTTTGGGAAAAGTGGGCATTTACTCCGCCTTTTAAAGTGCACCGTATGACAAAGCTATTCACTTGTCTGCCTGAATCTTGCATGTCCTGCTGCTATTCCTGTATGAGAATAAAACATCTTACAGACAATATATTTTCTTTCGTTTTCCGGAAGGTTGGTGGTTACATAACTTTTTAAAATTAATTATTTCTTTATTTTGTATCAGAAAGAAAACATTCCAGCATGACATGCTGTACATAGTAAGAGTTGCAGAGTACATAAGCATTATTATGGTTTTCGATTTTGTGTGAAAGTGAGGTTGGCACGTGTTTACTGATTAGGATTCAATTAACATGAAATAATACTCAAGAGTAGATTTGAAAGAGGTTAGCAGAGTGTCAGAGTGCATGGAGTCAGGAGAGCATTCCAATGCAGGTTTCCAAGTAAATAGAAAGAATATGGAAGCTCTGTGTGGAGGTTTGTGGGGACCAGAAGCTTAGGGTACCATGTGTGCTTGTTTTCCGATATCTGAACGTGACATCCCTTAGGAAGAGTTGGAATGGATCTGCTGAGGATTGAGGGGAGGTAGATTGGGAATAAAGCTGCTTGTGGGGCTGAAGACTTGGATCAATAGCTTTTAATGATAAACTTTGCAGAGGTGGGATGTTCTGAGTTTTTAGCATAATTCAGTCTCCACAAAATGATTTTAACAGAAAATATACTTGTCCTATTTAATAGAGTAATGCACTGGCCCATCTCATTTATAGCTAGGGAATGATTATAGAGTTATTATTTCCAATACAAGCAGGAAACAGTTTTATTATTTAAGAATGAAAACACGTGTTATTATGTGCACATATTTTAAACTCTGTGGAACAAATTAAATATGATGGGTGGGCGTTCTGTGGCTCAAGCAGAAAAGGCAATTCCTCTGCTGCCACAGCTACTGTACTCCACACTGAAAAGGACAACGACCCTATAAGACTGTATAATCTGTATTCCCTGAGGGATCAAATTGCTATCTGAAGTCTGACTCTGTGAGATCTGTTTAATTTTATGTATAGTTTCTATAGCTTTAGAGTATAAGAACTGTGTAACATGAGAGAGAGGTTTGATGCCCAGAGCCTGCTCCTGAAAGATTTATTTAACCTGAAGGATATCTCTTCTGTCGATATGAACTCTGAAACTTTGGGAGCTGTACTAGGATATACCTGACCTAAGGGATAGGTATATTGTCAGAAGCCTGAGCATGTAAGATCTCTTTAACTTGAAAACTAGATTTGCTTTTTGCTTTCAGATGCCCGAGCCTTTTAAGGTTCCTGGAATCTGAAGAATGCCTCTGCTGTTATAGCCAGAAGCCTGTAAGATACAAGCAACAGAGGACTTGACTAGGAGTAGTTTTTGCCTGATGCCACAGTCAGTGAGATCTCTGTACCTTAATCTTATTTATTGTTTGCAGTTTTATATAGCGCAAACTCGACCCCAAGGTATCATAGCGTTTTACATGAGCACAAGTTGCGTTACAGACAGACACATTAATTTTTTTTAAATTTTAGGCACAGGTAGATTCAGTGATTTGCCCTGAATCACAGGATGTTTGAGCTTCCCGCCAGACTCTAACCTGATTCCCCACCTTCAAAGTCGGCCGCCCTAGCCGTTTAGGCCACACCCTCTCTAATATTTTGCTATCAAATCTGTGACCCTATAATATCCATGTGAACTGTAAGTTATTTATTTATTTGCTGTCTATTTATGTGAACTATGTAATTGCAATTGTATTTATATAGCGCTTACTACACCTGACAAGGTGTCAAAGCTCTTTTCGGCGAGTAGCGTGCCACTCTGGAACCCAAAAAGGATTAGTGGTGGGTTAGTATAGGGAAGTATGAAATTTATTTGAGTGTTATTTGGGTTGAAAAAGACAGTGGTGAGATAGAGAGGGAGGGTTTGCATTTATGTAGCGCTTGGTACCCCTGATGAGGCATCAAAGTTCTATTCCAGGAGGAGCATGCTACTTCAGAACCCAAACAGGATTAGTGGGGAATTAGCATAGGGAAATATTAAATTACTTTGCGAGGGAGACATGTCAGTCTGTTAGTTGGATTGAAAAGGATAGTGGAGGGATAGAAGAGGGAAGGGTCTAAAAAGTGTTGATTTGGAGATCATAGCAGCATTGTGTATCCTAGGAGATTGCTTTGCTGTCAGAAGCCTGGACCTGTGACATTTGTATAACATGGGCTTGTTCTGTTGCTTGAAGTCTTTAATGTGTGGCACATGAGTTTGTATTACGAACTGCCTGTTTCTAAGATCTAGAGATTGTTCTGCTGTTGATAACTTCAATGTGTATGAGCTGCATAACTAGTTTGAACTCGGTTTTCCAAAGTCAGAGCTCCTGTTCTCTAAAATCTGATAATATAACATCTGTGTTGACTCGAACTAGTTTTACCTGAAAATGGCTTAAAGTGTTCTGCAGGGTTATGAAATACATACCGCTCACATAAAATGTTCATGACATGTATTACATATTTTGCTGCATGGAATCAAACAAACAACCTAAATATATAAAATTCCAGCCCTCATTTTCCTGTCGATCGAAATTCCAGTTTGTCTTCTATGTCTAATGACATCAGTCTGTAGCCTTTGCTTTCATTGAGCTCTTGCACGTCAAGGTCCTTATTCCCTACTTTGCAGTTCAGCTTTGGGCATTCTTACTGAGGGGCAGATTTACAACTTCTGGCGCATCCCTGCAAATCAGCAGGGATGCGCCAGAATAGTTGCGACACGCAATTCTCTCCTTGCGCCACCACGGAAGCGCCGCATTTACAATGCGGCGCACCGTGGCGCAAGGAAAGGCCGATGCGTGTCGCATCCTGTGGCGCAAGGGCGGCGCATTGCTGGAGTCGTGTCGCAAGCGCGACGCAACTCCAGCAATGCTCGTGGGCCGCCCATACCTAACGTGGTGCGCCACTCCTTACGCCTGCTTGAAGCAGGCGTAAGTGATTCGTCGCAGCGGCGTCGAGAGTGACTGAGTGAAATCTTGTAGATTTCACTCAGCCACTTTTGCGAGGCGTTCCTGCGCCGGAACGCCCCCTGCTCCGGAACGCCCACATGAAACCTGACGCAGGTTTCATGTGGCGCAGGGCTTTACTACGTGACGCATCTCCCTAGATGCGTCACGTTGTAAATACCCCGCAGCATGGCGCTGGCTTTACGCCGCCGTTGCGTCACAGAAGTGACGCAACGGCGGCGCTAAAGTGGCGCAAGGGGCTTGTAAATCTGCCCCTGAGTCTTTAGACCCGCCGAATGACAGTATTCTAATCATTGAGAAATGTATTTGCAACCACTTTAGCATTAGTGCCAATGAGGAGTTATCACTCGCTCCTGTTTTTGCTCTCAGTGGGTATTATCAGGTTTTGCCCTCTGGTAATTACCTGTACAAGACAATTCTGTTAGGTAATAACACGTGAAAGTAGGTAAAATTGCTTATGCTGTTGCTGAACCTCATTTTTCCAACATGTAGCATATTAGGGGATAAAACAAGCCACAGGTCAGCAGTCTAGTTGCTGAACCTATTTAATCGCAATGCCAGTCACAACGGGCAGCGGACACGCGCAGCGGTCGCGCCACCGGCGCGCCAAAGGCAAGCCCGTCGGCACCCGTCCGCGCCTGGACCGCGTCTAGAGCCAGAACCCCTGTTCGTTTTTCCCACTAAACAAAGTCTATTTATTACACAAGGGACGAACTACTTGGGCTGAATACAAACTGCAGTGACATTAGTTGCCCTCAAATAAACTTTCAAAAGGAGCCCAAGCAGTGCCCCCACTGTAAATTGCTGCTGAGCTTCTGCAAAGTTAAGGCTCTTGAACGTCTACAAAAACCATTACATAAAAAAATATTCAAAACCTTTCGGGCTATGCTGATTAATACACGTCTTTGGTGAAACACAGAGGTCGCGAAATTGATTAGTGCACATAACCTAGACCTAGCCTTCATTACAGAAACGGATGAGTCAGCAGACCCTGATCTGGCATTAGCACTACCAGCAGGATATACTATCATCAGAGCAGATAGAAGTAAGAAAAGCGGGGGTGGATTAGCTATCATCCTTAGAGAAGACATACCGGCGACGGGATCCCCAGCCGGAACTTCACAAGACTGTGAAACGTTAACATTTCAGATCTCTTTGAGTAACAATTACACATTAAAAGGCCTACTTCTATATAGGCCACCAGGAGCACGGACCTCCTTCTTGGATACTATCAGTCCCTTCCTCGAATTCAGTCTAGAGGTATCTGATTTTACGATACTAGGAGACTTTAATTACCACCTAGAAAAATTGGCTGAGCGGGACACAGCTTTTTTAGTCGACTCAATGGTTAATTTTTCACTAACACAAATCGTCAAACAAGACACCCACGCCGCTGGACATACCCTAGATGGGATTTTCACTTCAAATTCGTAAATGCAGATCAGAATGCACCAATAGTCGCAAACACACTGGTCTCGGTAACCTGTCAACACTGGGCCAATATTGACCCTCCAATCCTACAAACGCTATTGTCAAGCACTACCCCAGACCTTTCCGCAGATATTAACACCTCGGTCTATAGGCTATCCTCTTGGATGAAATCAGCAGTGGACGCTTTAGCACCCACAAAGAGTTGCCGCTCTCGGCGCAAAAGTCCCTCTGAAGCGTAGTTCACAGATATTCTCAGAGCACATAAACAAGCATGTAGGAGGCTGGAAAGGAAATGGAAAGTAGACTACGATCGGGAGGAGAAAGCCAAGTATTCTCAAGCTTTGGCAGCCTACAAGAAAATGATTGTAGAGGAAAAATGTAAATACTTTACGGCTAAGATCCGGGAGGCAGGGAACTCCAGCAGGGAGCTTTTTTCCATAACCAAGAACTTAGTCAAACTACCAGTAACGGCTCAGACAGAGAGCAGTGCCGAATTCTGCAATTTATTGGGTCAGTAATTTATAGATAAGGTTGAGACGCTGCATAACTCCTTCCAGGACAGTGCCAGCTCAGTCCCTTTGACTGCTCTGACAGCCTTAGATCTTACAGCCACCATTCCAGCTTTTTCCTTCTCCCACCCCACACCAGAACAAATCAGTCAGGTGGTAAAGACCACTAGATCAGGAGCCCCAACAGACCCCTGCCCTCCGAAAGTATTTCATTTGGTTTCGGATCTACTAAGCGAATCCCTAAGTTTGGTGTTCGACAAGATAATTCAGGCAGGCATATTTCCAGACTCCTGGAAAATAGCTTCACTTCTTCCTCTGCTAAAAAAACCAAATCTCGATCTTAAGGACCCCAGCAGCTATCGTCCTATCTCTAGGATCCCATTCGCCGCAAAAGTACTTGAGAAACTTCTTAACGCACAACTTACAGCACATATTTCCTCACAAAATCTTTTGGATCACTCACAATATGGGTTTCGGGAAGGACACGGAATGGAGACACCTTTGGTTATGGCAGCAGAAGAACTTAGGACAATACTAGATTCAGGGGGCAAGGCTGTCTTAATTTTATTAGATCTATCGGCGGCCTTTGACACGGTGAACCACAAAATATTAGCCGGTAGACTTGCGGAGTTGGGGATCCAAGATTCTGCCCTCTCACTGTTACTGTCCTATCTTGCCAACAGAACCTTCTCCGTTGAATTAGGAGCCTTCGCATCCAAACCCTTCAAACTGCCTTGTGGGGTGCCTCAGGGCTCGTCTATGAGCCCTACGTTATTTAATGTATATGTGGCTCCTCTCGCCTCAATTATATGGCAGTCTGGGTTTTCTGTCGTCTCTTACGCAGACGGCACACAGCTGGTGGTGTCAGTGATCAAGCAATGTGGAGGATACCGCCGACCGATTTAAGAGCTGTATGTCACAAGTCAACCAATGGATGCAGTCTAACTGTTTGAAATTGAACGGCGGAAAGACCGAGATCCTGCTGCTGGGTGCTGATACAACCTTCTGGTCGCCCAGGTGGTGGCCCGCTAATCTGGGAGATTGTCCTACCCCAGTGTCCAATGTTAAAAACCTTGGAGTCATCTTCGATGACAAATTAACATTCAGTAATCAGATTAACAAGCTCTCCTCCACTATCTGGTTCATTCTAAAAATGATTAGAAAAATCCGCCCATTTATCCCTCCCGTTGCAATGAAAACCTTGGTCACAGCATTGGCCCTTTCGAGATTGGACTATGGGAATGCACTATACCTGGGAATTCAATCCCAGCATCTAATAAAACTGCAACGTCTGCAGAACGCTGCTGCGAGATTGGTACTAGACATCCCTAGGTTTCAATCAGTTTCTCACGGTTTAAGAGCCCTTCATGGGCTCCCGATGAAAAAACGGATTGAGTTTAAATCTCAATGTCTAGCCTTCAAAGCTTTACATGGTATAGGGCCGCACTTTCTGAGGGCGCATCTCAAATGGTATGTGCCGGCCAGAAGCCTAAGATCAGCCCATACTAAACTTCTGCAGACACCTAAATGTAAAACGGCCCGATGGGGTGGCAGAAGCTTCCTGTTAGGGACAGTTAAGATTTGGAACCAGCTCCCCACTTCCATAAAGAGCAGCACATCACTTTGGTCTTTCAGAAAGGCACTGAAAACCTGGCTATTTAACAACTGAGCTTGATCTTCCTGGTTTCCCGTCAAAACCTGGCTACTACCGACCTAGCGCCAAGACGCCCACGGGCATTTGTTGCGCTCTACAAATATATAAATCAAATCAAATCACATACCCAGTGCATGTTATTTGCGCTAGACTGGTTTTCCACCTGTCATAACTACTTAGCTTTAAATTACCACATAAATGTTCCAAATAATTACATCTGTGTCCGAAGACCCTAGAAACTTTTAGATTGATCTGCTGGTACTACTGATCAGTGCTTCAGTGCCTACAAGGGTTCCACGTTTACAGACTGAACAACATTGTTGTTTAATGGTGGAACTGTTGGCTGCTTTTGAACAATAATTTAACCCCCGAATGGCTCTCTTAGACCTTAGCACGTTGCTACAAAGTTTTCGATTTAATACCGGCTACAACGCGTAAGCCATAGCTCCTATACAATGTGCATCTTTTGAAATACGTGTTTTATGGGTCTATTTAAAAAATGTAAAAGTAAAATAACAAAATATATTTTGTCAGTGGCTATTCCAATAAGAGAAATATGCTGCATATTTAGTTGATTTGAATGACAGTTTGATCGTCCGTGCTATTACATTTGCTTAGATTAGAATGTTAGGTCTTTTGTATTGTAGTATATATGGCGCTTTGTCGCAAAGAATTTCAAATATCTACACTTATAGCTTTACACCATCGTCCGGATATAGCCAATAAAATGGATGCACTTCTCAAAGATTTCCAGGAGTAGTCCTGAAAATCTGTGACTGTCCTGGGTTTCAAAGAGTACCCCTGAAAATGTTTGAGAATTCCATTTATGCTCATGTAAATCCATTTCTGCCTGTGTATTGTAAACATAAAATTGCAAATTCTCTTTTATTTGTCCAAGTGAGTATATTTGACATTTTCACTCCTCGTCACTCCGGCGGCGGCCGGCACAGGTAAGCGCGGTGTGGTGGGGCAGGGCGTGGCAGGGGGGAAGCTGATAGACGACGGAATTGGTATTATTTATTTATTTAATTATACCTATTCTGTCGTCTGTCAACTACCCCCCACTCTGCCCCACCCTGCCCCACAGCCCCACCACGTTTACCTGGGCTGGCTGCATCTGTGTCTCACCTAAAGGGAATTACTCATGCGCTTGAAAGGAGAAAAGCTTTGATCGTTTCATAAGATTTATGCTTTTGAATCTCCATAAAAATATCAGTTTGTAATATCCATTCCATGACCACCAGAGCAGAGTTATTTTCTCCTAATGTCACATCACAATGGAGTAATATTGTGTGTGGGTAGATTTCGATGTGTAAATGTACATTTTGTGAAAGCAAAACGTGAATTTACACTCCTAAATCATGTCAAGTGCACACATCAAGACAATAAGGCCACAGGTAAAAGTGCTCCCAATTCGCGCACTGACTTTTATTGAATGTTTTGGTATTTTGGGAATCAACCCATGTACTAATAGGTTAGTTCACAAAATATTGTACCACTGTGGGTCACCATTTGACCTACCTCATTAATATTATTGTTGTAGGTTCCAAATTACAAACCACTATAATTAGCTGCCATCACAGGGATTGGGGGCTGCTTGGGTCAGCAGACCACCATGTTGGTGATTGCTTTTAAGTAAAGCAATCAATTTGTCATCAAAATGTAGCTCGTTTCCTTAAAGAAAAACAGGATACATTTAAAAAAAAATTATAGTTTCATAAACTTTGCGAGAAAATGGGTTGTTGGTTAAAAGGGGTGGTGACCCCTATTTAAGCAACAGCCACATTACTTGTAAGGGTGAATGACAAAAAGGACTAAATTAACCTGTGTTTAACCCTCTGGTAGTTTGGCACAAAAGCAGTCAGACTGAACTCAGAGGCAATGTGTAAAGTATTTATGCAGCACACAAACAGTAATAAAGTGAAAATGCAACACAAGAAACATTCTACACCGATTTAGAAAAATAGAGTCAATTTAATACAGTATTTGACACTAAAATGACAAAAATCCAATCAATAGAACCAGACTCATGAATTTTCAAGGTTTTTAGTAAAGACAAGAGCCTAAAAGATCAAAGCGCCAACTGCGGACATCTAGTTCAAAAGTTCAAATACAAAAAGTGCATTGGGCCAGGTCAGCACTTGCCTTGAAACTTAGAAGTAATTTTGAAGAAAAAGTTCTGGGAAGGTAAAGTTCAGTGGGGCTAGGTTGCATGCGATGTCCGAGGAGGTGGTGTCGTCATCGGAGAGCAGCTGGACAAAGAATCAGTGAAGAGTTTTACATTCGGACTTAGACTCATTTTTAGAAGTAAAAACTCTCCAGTGGGATGAGACAGAAGGCTGTTGCCGAAAAGAGTCCCAGAAGGCCAGATAAACCTGAGGCAAAGTAAGGCTCAACAGGATATGCTGTTGCAGAGAAGAACGTAGTTGGAGCTACTGTGAAGTCAGGCCGACTGGTGATGCACCTTGGGGAGACAGACAAGCAGGTTCGTCCAGGTCTTACCTCGGTCCTCAGAGCAGTTTTTAGCCAAAAGTTTTCTTAGTCTCAAGTTAAAGATTTTGGCTATCTGGGCATCTTTAACACCACAACCAAGGGTCCAAGACTGAAGGGGCACCACTTGGGGTTTCAGGACTCACACAGGCTGGGCCCAGGTGCGGGTTCAAGATGGTGGGATCCTGTAATGTCTCTGTGGCTCTGAACAGGACACCAGCAAACTAGCCCTTGGAATCACTCTGGTGATCTTGGGTTAAAGTGATGAAGCAGGGCTCAAGCAGCAGGGCGGGCCTCTGAGTGTTCAAGGCCTCCGAGTGTTCAAAGCAGCTCTTTCAGGTGTAGCAAAGCAGTCCTGTGGAGTACACAGCGGGTCACTGCAGCGGGATGTCATGTGAGAGTCCTTCCACAGGTCCAGAACGTGAACTGAAGAGTGGGTCTGAGGGCCCCCTTTTTATACACAATATTTTCTTTGAAGTAGGAGAAGTTTCTAGAGAATTTCCTTTGTCTGGCTTGAAGTTCCCCAACTTCTCCACCCTGGCTCCAGGCTGGTTGCATGAACAATGCAATGGTGACAAGCCCTTTGTGTGAAGGCAGGGCACGACCTATTCATTTTCAAATAGAGGTATGCCCAGGCCTTTCCCCCAATCCTGCCATATGCCCATTTAGACTCAACTAATCCCTCTATTCCATGACTGTCTGGGAAGAATAAACAAAGTCCAGCTATCAGTTACGCCCAGTCATGTGACCAAGGACAGGCTGCAGGCACCAAATAGCAAACGGCTGGAAATAACTTTTTAAAAGTGACATTTTCAAAAATGAATCTTGAAATTTGACTTTACTATTAAAGAGGATATTTAATTGCAATTTTTTCAGACACCTAAAATGAACTGTTTACCTGTGCTCAAATCAAATGTTATCAGTTATTAAATGTAACAAGGCAGCCCAAAGTTATTCAATGGGACAAGTGGGCGTCACAGCTGTGAAAATCAAATGTTGGGGTTTTCACTACCAGGACATGTAAAACTTAAATGTACATGTCCAATCTTTTAATTTCAATGTGGCTACCTAGGGCCTACCTTAGGGGTGACATGACTTATATGTATTAAAAGGGGAGTATTAAGCTTTGCAAGGGGGTTATATCACTAAGTCAAATTAGCAGTTTAAAACAGCATTCATGCTGCAATCGCAGGCCTAGGAAATGTTTACGAGCTACTTAAGTGGGTGGCACAATAAGTGCTGCAGGCCCACCAGTAGCATTTTATTTACAGGCCCTGGGAATATGGTATCCCACTCTATAAGGTACTTCTAAGTAAATTAAATATGCCAAACATTTGTAAGTCAATCTTACTATGTTTAAAGGAAGCACAATCACTTTAGCACTGATTAGCAGAGGTAAAGTGCACAGAGTAATAAGGCCAACAAAAACAAATTCAGCAAAGAAGTGAAGGCAAAAGGTTTGGGGGTGACCCTGAAGATAGGGTCATGTCCAGCAAACCTTTTCAGAGTAAGTAGCAGTCCCATGGACCACTGCGTACTCCTACAAAATGTTTTTTCCAACATTCACAAACGGGGTGGGTTACCTTGGGGATCCCTTCCAATTTGGGAATGACTTATCACCTCCAGATTTCTGTCCCAAAGCATTAATACATAACACAATGAATTGGTATTTGGAACATACGCCCTAACTACAGCCCTTCCGAATTCCGATATGGTATGGATTCTTAGGCCCATTTAGTGATTTGGTAACCTGTTTCTGAATCACAAAATGGGTTTTGCACATTCGAAAAACAGATTTAAAGGTCGCAAACCCTGCGATTTACCAATCACAGGGTTTGCAGACAGTAAATGCAATTGTTCATCTGAATCCTTGTGTTTAGAAAGTATAAATACACTCTCTGGGATTATATTGTCTTATTTTTTTCACTAACATCGTTGGTCGAATTTTACCTAAATTGCTGCAGTGATGCACAATCTGCTTTGGCACTCACAGCACCAGAATGTTGCAAAACCCCTATGTGCACCACCTGATTAGTGAAAAAGTATACTTTACAATCGTCTAATATTGATATTTGCATCACTGGGGTCAGTCAATGCAAACGTCAATGCAAAATTGTCCAGCATTTAACATGCATTGGGGTAGTTTCGGTATAGTGATACTTGTTTACTCAGAATTTCTATTTAAGACCAGTATGTGCATTCGCTCGCATGATTTGCACTTGAACAGGAGTATTTTTCAGGGACTGTTGAGCATTCTACAGCACCATCCAAGCACTTGCTATAATACATGTTTCTCTGTAACTTCTGTTATTTATTCTTATTGTGTTTAAAAATATTTTATGGGACACAGCTGATTTACTATTGTTGGAAACATACAAAAGTTCTACTTAAGAAGAACTCTTCCCTTGGTTAAGTGCACATTGCAATCAGTGTGCACAGCACACTTTATGTGTGCTTATTGCTTTTACTGAGACAGTTTAATTGCCCTGGGAGCCGTTGTATTGACAAATATGAAGACATGTTTTTTATCTTTGTCGCGGTCCGTGGGAGGCAGGTTTTTTTATTCTTACATTGCGCTTATGTGAGTAAATAACACAGCTGTACAGAGTGCATCATTTTGTCATTAAAACTACTTTTCTATTGGGAGTCATTCAAAGTAACGGGGGTGCATTTTGATTACAATAATTTCATTAACGAGCCTTATTTTTCCTGACACAAAATTGCATTATACATATTGACTTGATAACTCATTTGTACCTCACTTGAAGGAGCTAGAGTTATTTTTTTTTTGTGTGGAAGTTGTCATCCTGAAGCCAATACAGTGGATACAGAGGGGTACATATACTACTTTTTTGCGAGGGTGCATCAACAATAGAAAACAAAACGTGGGACCAGCTTACCAGTCATTATAAAAACCTGCACTCGCAGTGGAAAATTGCGCTGTGCAAACTCCAGCGCACACTTTAGTAAATATACTCATAATGTCTGATCTTACAAAGCCTCATTCACCAAAAATAGCAAAAATTAAACCACCATGCTTGGCACAGCCATAAACATCTCTGTATACGACTACATTAATTTAACTTTATATCCACCAAAAGATGGTGATTGCATCTTTTCTGTAATTAATGGGAAACCAAGTGCTGCAACTACTAATACATGGGCATGACCACTCCCATTCAATAAAGCAATCAGTGCAGGCACACAAAATACAGTATTTATTCATTTATTTATCTATTTTAGCAGCTTTAACATTTCAAACAGGAGTGATGTACATAAGATACAGTAGCAAAAGATCAAAAAAAATAAGTGTTGGTTAACAGTAAGAAAGTTGCCAAGGGGCATATTTACTAATCATTCACGCAACACAGGGCAGCAAGCAAAGTTGCTACCCTTAATTGCTGGGAGGGTGAAGTGCGGGAAATGCTCCATATTTACAAAGATATTGACTGTTTCTGCTCTTTCCTTGTGCTGGTGCACTGTCTGCTACCTGTCGCCAATGCAAGCACACTTGCACCATAGGGCAAGGGTACCATAGTGCAAGGGTGTCTGTCTTACAGGCAGGATTGTTTTTGTGCAGGAAGGGAAAACGGCCTGCAAAAAATAATCTTTAGATGCATTTTTCTCTTTTTATGGGGGCTGCCAAATGCAGCACACGTAGTAAGAGGAAAAACAAGGAGAAGTAAACTGTTCTCCTTGTTACACTTCACTGGCGAAGGCGCAGCATTTTCACACATTCCCATGTTTAGTAATTTTAGTATATCTGGGAATGCGATAAATTCTATGAGTGTATGCAGGGGAACACCTACGCTCTCCCAACGGAATGCCTTACAAGCTGAAATGTAACGTCATGCAACGCAAGCAGCTGAGGTGAGATACATGTATTTCCAAAGCCACATTGGGTGGTGCAAATCGCCCCTTGCATGGTGATTTATATGTATTTCAAAAACCACACCGGGTGGTGCAAATCACCCCTTGCGTGGCTTTGTAAATATTACTAAAGCTGTTGCGCTGTCCCTGAGTCACCTTGCACAACACAAGGACAACGCAAATGCCTAATGAATCTGGTCCAAATGTATTTATATCATTGCCGAAGACATGCACAAGTCTAAGTACACATGTATATCTAGCAAGACATAGGGGGATATTCTCAAGAACATGCGATAATCATCACCAAAATAGGTTAACGCAAGTTTTCATATCGCCGTCTAGCGCGGGAAAATAACCCCGTGTGAACGTGGCATTCATAACACGGCGGTAACATGCGATAGTACCCCGATAACGCGGCAAATGTCTGCGATAACACTACCGGGACGGCGATAAAAATCTCAACCCGAACGTGAAAAAAGTTGCGATGGGCCCAACCGCGATAGAAAAATCGGCGACAAGCAGCGGTAGGCTTGCAATTCCCATGTCAGGCGGGTAAAACCACCATAAAAGCAGCAAAAAAACCAGAAAGAAATAAAAAAGACATAACAACTGCGAAGCACAATGGAGGGAGCTGGAGCAAGTACAGAGGGCAACCCGAACCCCACAATACCAACGGAGGACCAGCCTGGGACCTCGGGGCCAGGGAAGGGCAAGGAGAAGAAGAAGAGGAAGACGCGGTTCAGTCCGCAGGACAACAGGATCCCGATAACGGAGGTGACACTCCCACCATCCAATTGCCATTGGTGTAATTGACAGCACTAAATGTTGCACATACACTTGTCCGAGCAATGCAGAGGAGTGACATGGACACAGGGAATGTGTCTAGGAATTAATTTATTTGCACATGCTGTGCCTGTGGTCATTTTGACCTGTCCCATGGCTGCTAAGGACAGTCCCCATGTGACGTGCCTATGTGAAGAAATTGTGAATGATAGTGTCCCTTCGGGCTATTCCAGCTGCTGCTGCACCGGGTGTGGTCCACCTGCCTCATCTTCATCATCATCGTCCGGTGCATCAGGCACTTGGATCCATGGGGCATTGGTGCGTACACATATGTTGTGCAACACACAACATGCAATGATCATCTTGCACACTATTTGCGGGCTGTACAGGAGTCTTCCACCTGTGATGTCCAGGCACCTGAAACGTGACTTCAACACGCCAAATGAGCGCTCCAGAATGCCCCTGGTGCGTATGTGGGCCGCATTGTACTGCCTCTGGGCCTGGGTGTTCGGGGCTCGGAGGGGTGTCATCATCCACGGGCAGAGTGCATATCCTTGATCACCTGTGACAGGAGAGAGAGATGTGTCAATCGGTGGTTTGGCATTCTGTGTTGGCAGGCTCATTAGTATATTGGTGTGTGATGTGTGCGACTTTGGGATACATGTCTGACATGTATTGCATGTGGCAAATGAGCGGCATCCATGTGTAGTTCGTTGCCTCACAGCTGCTCCTCACTCCCCCCAAGCCTATTTACTTGTGTGCGCTGCGCGGTTGCAACACTTGCACTCCTAGGACACATCATTGTCATGACTGTCTGTGCATGTCCGCAAGCCTGACAACGACACTGTGATATTGGCCGTTGAAGGTGGTTGGCCACGTGTGTGTAGGCCTATGGTCAGGATATGGCGAGAACAGAGACACACGCAGTAGTTGCCTTTGTGGCCATCCCGGAAGTGAACCACGCCCTGAGCCCCGGGCTATTGATTGCCACTCCTACGCTGGCCCAGCCCACTCTGCTTACGCTTACAGGGGGGACGACATGGCTACATGTCCAGGGTCTACCCCACTGCCTGAGGTAACATGGTAGCGCCCACTGTCTACGACACTACAAACACGAGCAGTATATGTTCACATGGACATGTCTGTGCTCTGCATACTTAAGTCTGTCCAGCACATCCCCTCCACACTTGGCATTGTGTACATTCTGATTCATGGGTCACTTGCCTCCCTCGCACATACTTGGTTCCCACCTCTCACCACATCCTGCTATTGTGTGGCAGAGGTGCCATTACGTGGATGGCTTGTCTGCATGTCTGGCCCCTGTTACAACATTTCCATAAGTTGTCATGTTCTTATAGGTGGGCATGTTGTTTGGCATGTCATATGTGATGTAGCGTGTGCATTCCCACAGTTGTGAGTTGTATGATTGTGGAGTTGAGGTGTGTGGTGTGTTCTGTTGGTACTTACCGACAAGCAGTGCATTTCCGTAGGTGCCATCCTCGAAGCGCTGGTTGATGATGGACTGTCGGAAGAGGTAGGAATCATGCACACTGCCTGGGTAGTTAGCGACGATGTTGGTGAAGAGTCCCCGGTGGTCCACTATTGCCTGCATATTGATGGAATGCGTGTGCTCTCTGTTGCGGTAATTGTGTGCAGTGTCGGCAGGGGGCACAAGTAGGACATGTGTGCAGTCAATTGCCCCAACACGTGCAGGAAGCCAGCTATGGCGTAGAAGCCTTGCTTGGTCTCCAGCTGTTCCTGCGCAGTGTGGGGGAAGTGAAGGCACTGGGTAACCAAGCTGATGATGGCATCCAAGACAGGTGTGAGGAACTTTGATAGGGCTGGCTGTGAGACTCCTCCGACTCTGGCAGTTGTTGGTTGGAAGGTACCAGAGGCCAACAGGTGCAGCACAGCCAGCAG
The DNA here is from genome assembly GCA_963921515.1 of Calotriton arnoldi. NCBI lineage: Eukaryota > Metazoa > Chordata > Amphibia > Caudata > Salamandridae > Calotriton > Calotriton arnoldi. Next base: position 1,339,388 of record CAWUFW010003318.1, read on the forward strand.
CTTTGTCTGCGGAGGGATGTTGGTTCTCCGCTGTGTTGGTACCGTCAGCCTGTGGGCAATGTGGGTCAGGATGCGGAGGATGGTCGTCCTTTTGAGCCTGTAGTGGGCAATGACTTTCTCTGGCGTTAAGTCTCCGAGGCTGGTGCGTTTTCGGAAGGACCCCTGTCTCATTCTGCGCTGCCTCGCTGGTAGTCCGGGGGGGTGGTCCTGGGGGGGGGGGCCTGGGGGGAGTGGCGGTGGGTGTTGTGGGCCTCTTGGGGCTCCGAGCTGCATGATCAGTAGCTCCATGACATGTGTTGGTCTGCCGATGTGGCTCTGGGCTGGGCTCCCTTTATACTGCAGGTTGTCATCCTGCTCACCACCAGTAGAAGGCAGGTGTTAATCCCTGCTGCTAACGCGCCTTATCGCCTGTTTTTGGGTCGCATCGCAGTTCTGGCTGGTCATTGAGAATATCGCAAAGTGGTGTTTTCGTGTGTTTTTGCACGGGAATGCCTACTCTGCATATCATTAGCGTTAGTTGTCTCTCTCATCCGTGGCGATGTTTTTTGCGGCAGCTATCGCTGGTATACTGGCGATGTGGGGAGTTTACACCAGCTTGTGAATGCGGCGATAATTCTTTCATCACTTTTGCTGCACTAAAGTGCTGTTAACTCAGCGATGAGTACTTGAGAATATGCCCCATAGAGTCATAGAATATAAGCAGCGGTGTAGGCTGAATATGGCAGAACTCATGTTTGCCATTCTAATGCTTCTTTGAATTCTTCAAGGGAAGGGGTTTGCATCTGGTGGTAGGACGTTCTAGTCTAAAGGATCTAGAAGGTAGAATGGCTGGAAACTGTTAAGTGGCACATGATGGTTTGGGTATGACTAGGAGATTGTGACTATGAAATCTTATGTTCCTGGTTGGAGTGTGATGGGATAACGTATCAGAAAGCTAGTTATGGGTACTGCAATTGAATCTTTTATAATATATAGGTGGTTCTGTTTTTCGCAAAGAACATTTTCCAGACAGTTTGTTAAGGCAATGATGTGGTGGGTGCATGCCTAGAAAGATTTTGCAAGATTCTGGTTGCAAACTTTACAATCTTGCCAAGTGGGGACAATGAATATGGGCCTGAGGGTCTACTAATAGGTTACTGCAGTAGTCTCTTCAGCTAAGTACTAGTGGGTTGAGTGTTTTAGCTTCAATGAATGTGGCATGTGGATGAAACATATATGTGTTCAAAAATTGGTATTATGCTTTGGTGGCTGTAGTGATAAGTAGTTTAATGGATGGGATTAAAGAAACCCTATGTCTCAGGTAGAAGAGGCAAATGCCATGGTATCGGGGAATGCGGATTAAATACGTTAGGTGTTCATGAGTAAGAAGAGTTAAGAACCTCTGTTTTAGAGGAATTTAACTTGAAGGACTGCAAAGTCATCAGGGATTAGAAAGTGAGACACAAGGAAAGGATATCAGTGTTACCTATATAAATATGGTATGAGATCTCAAATGAGAACGTGATGTTCATAAGGGAGATTATAAATGGAGAGAAAAGGATATGGTCAAACACAAACCTCTGGGAATGGCAAATGGAAGCTAGGTGGGTGAAGAAAACTTCAAATTCCAGAAAAAAAAGAAAACACAATTATAAAGGTAGGAGGACAGCCTTTTGAGTGCTACGCTTGTGATGCTTAGTGAGTTGAAGGAGGATAGTGGGGGGTGAGCAATAATTTTAGTGTCAACAGAAGTTTGAGGATAGATGAGATGTGATTGCAAAGGTAATGTTAGTGACAATGTGTGAAAGTGAAGTTTCTGTTGAGTTAAGAGTATGGATGCCGAAATGGAAAGAAGTGAGTAAGTTGTGTGAGGGTAGGCAGTGTGGGAGATGGTTGCAAACAGTGGGTTCTTCATAAGACCAAAGTAAGTTGGTTCCAAGTTATGAGGGAATAGTTAAACAGATGAGACAGAGAAGATCTTGTCTATGTAAGCTAGAAGTGCAATGGTTCGTGGGTTGAATGGGTTGGATTCTGTACAAGATGGAATAACGTATTTGATTAATAGAATATGTATTGTTGGAGATGTTCTGATGTAAAGCCATAGTATATCTAAGTGAGGTTGGAGTGTAGTATTGTGTAAAAGATGTAGGTAGAGCGGTAAGCAGAGTTGCAAGTGTTTCTCTAATATTGATTATTGTTCAGAAGAAGTATGTTTTAAAATCATTCACTAATAAAGATGGCAGTGAATAGGTAAGCATATTTCAGAGACCAGATGGTTGATAATACAAAGTCATTGTGCATGAAGCAGCTTCATGCACAATGACTTTGATTTATCAACCATCTTGTCTCTGAAATCATCAACCATCACTTCAGCCTGAAGTACTATAATGAGGTCTTTGATGGGTGATTGCGTTATAGAGAGCAAAGTGCAGTAAGCCTCAGAGAATGCAGTGGTTTTGTTCTTGTGCAATTTGTGCGAAAGGGCTTACATTTTGTTTTTGGATTGAGAATGATAGGTGAAATGAAAGGTTGTAGCTGTGAGGCAGTTGTGTAGTCACACAGATGATAGTGTGAGATAAAAGGCATATTTTAGGGTGCTGTTGAGTAGATCAAATTATGTCCTGTTTCGAAGTGCGACGAGGTCGTTGTGTGTTTATTCACACTTGGCATTTTCCTTGCCACCTAATTTGCATTTGTCCATTGCCATACAGAGAAATGTACATTTTAAGCTGCACCAAAAGTGGATATAATAAATCCATCCACCAAAAACAAACTCACTTAAAGTGATTCACATCTGAAAACTACAGAATATGCAGAGAGACATTAGAGCTAAAACTTTAATTCAGAGCAAAGCAAACAGAGAATGCACAAACAAGAAACAACTTAATATTTCAAGCAAATAACTACCCTTAATTTGACATGGAGACACTTCGGCATCACAGCTATTGTACCACAAGTCACTGCATGACATGTACCTTGAAGAACCTCATAAACTGCAGTCCTTGGCTTTAGCACAAACCCTGCCTCCCTTCTAAAGCGCATGCCCAGAACTATGACGGTACCGGTGATCTGCGAGACCTCATTCTCAAGAGCCTGTAGTTCTATTTGACATGCATATTCTTGTGGCAGCTTAAAAGGAGGACAGCACACTGGAGAAGAAAGTGCAAGCAGAGTGCAGCGCTCCGGGGGTGCATCGAATCGGATGCGTATGGAGAATGACAATAAATATGGCTAACATAGCAGTGCAGGTCAGTAGCATAACTTCAACCAAGAAGATGCCATTATGCCAATGTTCTTGAAAACGCCTAGTACAAAGTTCGCAGACCATTGAGAATTCCAAATAAAGAGCAAAAATAAGGCAACCAGGCATGTGACATTTCGGTACTTATAATCAAGATTAAAATTCCTGATAGTCAGCTGTTATATATCACCTCTTTGTGTTGCACGAGTTAGAATCTTTCATTTAATAACACATTTAGGGGCATATTCTCAAGGACTTATCGCTGAGTTATCGGCACTTTAGCGCAGCAAAAGTGGCGAAAGAATTATCGCCCCATTCCCAAGCTGGTGCAAACTGCCCACATCGCCAGTTTACCAGTGATAGCTGCCGAAAAAACACACGATAACACCACTTCGCGATATTCTCAACTTCCAGCCAGATCTGCGATGCGAACCAAAAACAGGCGATAAGGCGCGTTAGCAGCAGGGATTTAACACCTGCCTTTTACTGGTGTTAAGCAGGACGACAAACTGCAGTAGCAAGGGAGCCCAGCCCAGAGCCACATCTGAAGACCAACATATGCCATGGAGACACTGATCATGCAGCTCGGAGACCCAAGAGGGCCACAACACCCACTGCCACCACCCCCAGCCCCCCCTCCCCGGGACCACCCCACCACCCTACTACCACCGAGGCAGCGCAGGACAGCGGACGTTCCGAAAACGGCATGCCACACAATAGCAGAATGTGGGGAGAGGTGGGAACCAAGTATGTGTGAAGGAGTCAAGTCACCCATGAATAAGAATGCACACAATGCCAAGTGTGGCGGTGATGTGCTGGACAGACCTCAGTATGCAGAGCACAGACCTATCCATATGGACATATACTGCAGGTGTTTGCAGTGTCTTGGACAGTGGACGCAACCATGTCACCTCAGGCAGTGGGGAAGACCTCGGTCATGTAGCTGTGCCGTCCCCCCCTGTAAGCGTAAGCGGAGTGGGCTGTCTGGCATACGCCAGCTCAGCGTAGGAGTGTGAATAAATAGGCCGGGGCTCTGGGCGTGGTTCTCTTCCGGGATGGCCAACTCGTCTGCCAGGCCGGCGCCCCTCACCCTGCCACGAGTCCGCCGCCATGAGCGCCAGCCTCCTCAGCCGAACGCTGGCTTCTGCGACACAGGCCCCCAGCGCACCCAGCCGCACAGCACCACGGAGTTATGTGTGTGCTGGATACTGCCTCCGGCCTACACTGCGGTCAGCAGGGCTCACAATTCAGATCGAGTCGCAATTGCAGATGACGCAGTCCAGTAGGCAACAGACATTGACCCCAGTGCGGCCCGCCCGGACCACGCATCATCGCTGGCTGCGCATCCCCTGAGCGCCACAGGTGCCACTAACTCTGTGCAACACAAGGCAACGCCACATGGCCATATTGAGGCAGAATTCAATAGGCAAAATACATTGCTCCCAGTGCGGCCCGCCGGTACCACGCATCATCCCCGGCTGCGCACCCCCTGAGCGCCACAGGTGCCACTAACTCTGTGCACCACAAGTCAACACCATGTGGCTGCGGGCCCTTGCTGACCTCTGCCTCCGGCCTACACTGAGGTCAGCAGGGCTCACAATTCAGATCGAGTCGCGATTGCAGATGACGCAGTCCAGTAGGCAACAGATATTGACCCCAGTGCGGCCTGCCCGGACCACGCATCATCGCTGGCTGCACACCCCCTGAGCGCCACAGGTGCCACTAACTCTGTGCACCACAAGGCAACGCCACGTGGCCATATTGAGGCAGAATTCAATAGGCAAAAGACATTGCTCCCAGTACGGCCCGCCCGGACCTCGCATCATCGCTGGCTGCGCACCCCCTGAGCACCACAGGTGCCACTAACTGTGCACCACAGCTCATGGACCCTTTATGATTGAGTCACGTGCTGTGGACTGCGGATGCTACAATGTCACCTCAGGCAGTGTGGAAGACCTGGGACGATGATGATGAAGATGAGGCAGGTGTAACACACCCCACTGCAGCTGCGGCAGGAATATCCTGAAGGGACACAATCATTGACAATTTCTTCACATGAGCACGCCCAGCTCTGGTGCCACTATCTCAGTGCACCACAAGTCATGGCCCCTTCTGATTGAATATTGGGTGACCTCTGTACTTGCTCCGGCTCCCTCCATGGTGCTTCGCAGTTTTTAGTGTTATGTTGGTGTATTCTGTTTCCGCTTTAATAGTGATCACTGTTCAAGATGTTGCCAGCACCAACCACTCACTGAGGGCTGGCTCACACTCACCCCACACCCATCCAGCACAGGCGTCACTGGATATGTGATCCTGGTAATAAAAAGGGGCCGGGCGCACGTGCCCGTAGCCAGTTCCACTATCTATCCAAGTGTGTCCATGTGGTCATTATGCATGAATGATGGCCCCGGGCCCTACCACATTACATTGTGCTGTGGACAGCAGACGCAACCATGTCACCTCTGACAGTGGGTAATAGCTTGGACATGTAGCTAAGTCCCCCCCCCCGTAAGCGACAATGTTGCAATGTAGCATGCTCCCAGAGGGCGGGCTCGCACGAACGGAGTAAAGAAGGAGCGCAAGACCGCTCAGGTCCAGGATCATACATGCCAAGTGTTGTGTGTAACTGTATTGCCGCAGCATGAGCAAAATGCCCAGCCACATTAGCAGCACCAGTTCAGCCAGGCATGTACTCTACATCTGTGTCTGCCCTATCCTTTACATAGGCCTACACTCACGTGGCCCACCACCTTCAACGGCCAACATCACAGTGTCGTTGTCAGGCTTGTGGACCTGCGCAGACAGGCATGACAATACTGTGCCGTAGGAGTGCAAGTGATGCAATCGCGCAGCGCACATAAGTAAATGGGTACGGCGGAGGGAGGAGCAGCTGTGAGGCAACGTAACACACAGTGATGCCGCTCATATGCCACATGCAAGTCATGTCAATAATGAATCACAAAGTCCCACTCATCCCACCCCACCCCCAACAAGCCACTTCACATCCCATGAATGCAAGCAGATTACAAACTTACACTAGGGATGAAAGCTCCTTTGTCTGAACGATCAGGCGGAAGCACATCTGCACCTCCGACCTCGGAATTGCATGTGCCCGGCACCCCCTGACAGATACTATAGCAGCTGATGACGACTCCCACACTACGCACAGCCCAACGAAAGACCAACGTATACACACCCCACACACAGAAGTCCTTGCTTGAAGTTATCTTGCATGGAATGGCCTTAACACTTACTCCCACAACATCCCAGGCGTACAACCGGTGCACACTATAACAACTCATTGATACGAGATGTGGCATTTCATCCACAGAACTGGCGCAGGTCAGAACAGTGCAGCTTCAACAAGAGCCACTAACGCAATGGCCGAACATCCCGGACACATGCACAACCCCTGTCACGTGGAACTGTACCGTGCATGAATGCTGCATTCACTGGGGGCACTGCCATTGGCACTGCTGCGGATCAGTTACCGGCTAAGCTTCCGCCTTGCCAACGTCACCTGCGTTCAGCCTGTGTTGCATTGTCGATCGTGCTTGTTCGAGTGGTCCATGGATGTCTGCCTATCCAACAGGACGGTAGCTGAACTAGATTTTGACATGTGTGTGCGCCCCCTGTTGGCCCATGACCAGGAGTGTCACTGTGATACCCGTTTATGGGATGCCTTGATACTTGGCATACATGCTGGCAGCTGGACCTGGGAGATTGCACAACTCCTCGTGTGCAGTGACCACATTGAACCGCTCCCATATTGGGCTGTAGTGCTAATTGGTGAAAGGGGGTGGAGGCAGCACATCTGTCCGGACCTGCTAATGGATCGCCTCGTCATCCTGTTTGATGAAGTTGACACCGACCTCATGTTGGAAATGTTAGCCTACGAAGCTGCAATCGCTTTCATGGACGAATAACTACATACCTGCAGCCACAACTGATTGGAACACATTGTACATGTCCCGACACCTTGTTGCATCTTGGAGATCTGGTCACATATCCCGCAACAACAGTGGACATGGCTGCACTCGCCTGGACTCCGAAAACATGAGCGGACAACAACGCATGTTAACACACATCTGTGAAAGGTGAGGCACTCCCCCGGAGTGGACAGCGGCGCTTGGCAAGGTTCCTCATTCTGACATACTGCTGCATTGGTCTGCATGTTGTGGCACTTATCTTGCCCGTACTGACATGCATATGCTAATAAAGTCTACGCAGCTTCACTTGTATTCAACTGTGATGAGTGTTGATTTGAATGACAATGTGTGTCTCAATGCCTATCTGGGTCACGGCCATACATGCGCATTGATAGCATTACCCAGGGAGTGCCTCTTTTGTGGAACCACTGTCCCTACATTCATCCATACTTTCATTCTTGAATGGTCATGGCCATGACACATCAGTGTGAATTGGGATGTTTTATTCACATTCAGTGGAGTGTAGAAGCTGGGCCAGTACACGACCATGCAAACCCCACTTTACATTGTTGCCCCGTGGAGGGCCAGCCAGAGTCCTTTCGGGATTGACAAGTTCATAGGGAGTGGAAGACTACAGTCCGCAGTGTGATTGTTGTGTCATTGGTAACCACACCAAATATGGCAGTCAATGTCGAGGTCCAAGGTGAGTGTCGCTCGGTGTATGGGGGGGACAGTGGGAGGTTTTATTCCAGGGCATGATGCAGAGGGCAGAACCAAGCTGAACATGGCCATATGGCGGAGATGAATGCTAACACTTCATTCTAGCCACAAAGCCATATTCATCATCATCTTCATCCTCTGATGTGTCAGGTGCCTCACATGCGGGTGGTGGTGTTCTGTCTGCATCACTGTGTGGCAGTGACACATCAGGGGATGGAGGTGGGAAATCTGCCGCACTGTGTGGCACTGACACTTCAGGGGGAGGAAATGTGGATGTAGTAGTGGCACCAGCATCCATTCGCGCCAGGCCTTGTGGTGGCAATGCCATGACGAGGATCTGCAGGGCATGGAAGATCACAGCTACATCTCGCTGGTGTGCAGCCATGGCACACATTCTTTCTGTCTGCATCCGCTCCAAGGTCTCCATCATTCTCCTTATGTGTCTCAACTCACGGATGACATCGCTGGGGCCACTCTGACTGGACAGTTGTTCTTGTCTCAGAGTCATGACTCCAGCGATGTCAGCCATGGCTTGTTGTAGAGCAAGGAGCGGACAGTGGGTGTCCGTTAGGGACTGTGAGTGGTCCCTGATGGGACTTAGACACCCACGTATGGCATCCAGTTTGGCTGCCATGAGGTCGAACCCCACCCGCAGCTGGTCAGACATCTCCTCCTGGCACCCTAACACACGGCGTTGGGAGGCCATATGTTGGTCGTGGGGGTCCTGGGAGACAGCCGTGGTGGTGGGTGCTTCCTGCTGTGTGGCCTGTGCAGGGGGTGGGGTCTCATGGATGCAGCTGGGCTGCCCTGCTCCTGGAGGTGGTGTGCCGGAGCTGTCCCTGAGCTGTTGGAGTGCGTCGGTGTAGATGTTGGGTAGGTCCTCTTCATCATCAGTGCTGTGTTGTTGGGTCTGCTCTGCAGGAGGTGTTGATTCTCCCTCTGCAATGTGAAGGGAAATGCAGATTGACATTGTGTTCACATGTATGTTCACACATTGTGCAATTTTACTGTCAGACTGCATGGCAATGTACATTGTGACTGTGTATGAGGAGACACCTATTTGAAGCGGGACACTTGGCATTTCTACACCATCAGGGATGTGAGGTTGTACTTGTACATTGTCATCTCACAGTTTCCTGCTATGCCAAATGCGAATGGCCATTTTCTGAAAACAGGAGGCAGCAGTTGTGTCCTCTGTTCTGTTGTGAAAGTGTTGCAGTTTGTACCACATTGTTGTCAATGTTGGGGTGCTCTGCATCTTGTGTGTGTGCTGCATTGTGAGTGATTTGCCCCTTCGGGTCTGATTTTGCTGGCTCTTATCCCTTTCAGGCGGTGTGCCTTTCACTTCTGTGCTTATGCAGTGCTGAGCTGTAGCAGACTTGGGTAAATTGGGCCCTTGGTCGGAGTAGTGACTCTTGGGGATGGTTTGTCCGCAGATGTGCTATACTTACTTGTGCATGTGTGCCATTGTGCCCATCTCCCCCCGTCCCCCCAGTCCCTGGTCGTTACTCACCCTGTTGCTGTTTGCTCAGGTCATGTTGTGCAGTGTCCTGTCCCCTGACTCCTGCCACCGTCTCCCCAATGATGGTCCCAGGCTGGTCCTCCGTGGGGCTTGTGGGGTTCTGGTTGTCCTCTGTTCTTGCTCCGGCTACCTCCATGGTGGTTCGCAGTTGTTTGGGTCTTGTTTGTGTTTTTAGTTGCCCCTTTTATAGTGATTTTGGCCGCCTGACTTGTGGGACTTGCAGGCTGGCGCAGCTTATCGCTGGTTTGGTATCGCGGTTGGGCCTATCGCGACTTTTTTCGCGTTCGGGTTAGGATTTTTATCGCCGTCCTGGTGATGTTATTGGTGCCATTTGACGCGTTATCGGGAGACTATCGCATGTTACCTCCGTGTTGAGAATACGACGTTAACACGGAGTTATTTTCCCGCGATAGACGGCGATATGAAAACGTGCGTTAGCCTTTTTTGGCGATGATTATCGCACGTTCTTGAGAATATCCCCCTCAGTATGTTCACCTGCCCTCCAAGAAAAGGTCAGATAATTACAAAGTGGCTTACTCCGGATGTAGTGAAGCCTAATTGAAGAAGTAACCCAGTTTTATAGAAAATAGCAGTGCTTTTTAAACGGTAAAGGTGCAGCATTTTCACCAAAGGTTGCCATGTTTTCAGCAGGTCCCACTCCTTTGTATTTCAGATGGAGGTAAAAGAACCCAAACAGCTGACAGGGGAAAACACTATGGACCCTATTACAGGTTCTCCATTATCTCTGCAGTTAGATACATAGATTAATTTATTTTAACCAGGGGTATCTCCCAAACAGATTATTGGAATTGCAAATTGTTTCCCCAGAATTTATAATAACATGCAGAATCTGGAAGACGAGGTCCAGTTTCACATGTTTTCCCCCTTCCCTGTGAAACAACTTGCCCAAATCTGCAAACATTTACTATCTGCTTGGTACAGGCAGTAAATGCCCTGGGTGCCTTTTCTCTTGCCCGTAGGCAGGTGGAAGTTGGCCAGGAAAGAAAGGCAGGGCAGAACTGGGAACCGAAACTAGCCCTGGCAAAGTGCTCGGCCTGCCCCCCTGTGGGGCAGGGGGGTGCGGCAGAGGTGTTTTCTAAGGCCAGTTTCGGCCGATTTTGTTATAGGGGGCCGATATTGCCAGCCCCCAGTAACAAACACGGCCCCCCAGGGGCCCAAAAACCAGCCCCCATCCTGGCAGCCCACCGGGGAAACGCCCGGTGCCCGCTACGGGCAGTTTGGCCCTGAAGAAAGGGAAGGTACTCTTTCCCTTCAGCTGAGGGAAGCTTCTTCTGCACCCCCATTTTGAAATGTGTGGCCAAGTGGGAGCCAGGAACAGCAGCTGCCTGTAGCCCCCACAGCTCAGCTGAAGGTTACTCGTCTGTTGTCAACCAGTAGATAATTATTGGGTCTGAAGTTTGAGGGTTCACTGACACAACATCGATGTCACAAATATCGATGTAAAATATCGATGAAAAAATATAGACTACAAAAATATCAACTCCCTATACTTAAACAGGCAAGTACAAAAATATTGAATAAAAATATCGATGTAAAAAATATAGATGTACAACATATCGATTTATATATATATATTTATAAAATAAAATAACATATATTAAATATTAAAATTATTTTTACAAAATAAAATAAATGTAATATACATTTTAACAAAATATAACAAACTTAATAAAAAAATAAACACACAATTATTTATACATATATATATTTACTTTAAAACAATAAATAAACTATTATTTTTAATTAATTTAAAAGTTTAAAATTATATAAAAATAAAAACATATATATCAATAATTTAAAATATAAGAAAACAAAATTCTATAATACCTTAAAGCATTAAACAATAAAAAAATATTTAAACTTACATTTCCCAATACAATCAGTGCAACAGTAGGGAAAGTGTTAGATAGCTGAGAGATAAAAATTATTATTCCCACCCCAATAAGTACAACAGTAGTGAAAGTGTTGTATAGCGAAAGAGTAAGAATTACTATTCCAACTCCAATGAGTACAACAGTAGAGAAAGTGTTGGATAGCGAAGGGGACAAAATTACTATTCCCATTCCAGTGAGTGCAACAGTAGAGAAAGTGTTGGATAGCGGAGGGGTAAAAATTACTATTCCCACTCCAGTGAGTGCAACAGTAGGAAAAGTGTTGGATAGCGGAGGGGTACAGTTTACTATTCCCACTCCAATGAGTACAACAGTAGGGAAAGTATTGGATAGTGAAGGGGTAAAAATTACTACTTCCACTCCATTAACTGCAACAGTAGGGAAAGTGTTGGATAGCAGAGGAGTAAATATTACTATTCCCACTCCAATGAGTACAACAGTAGGGAAAGTGTTGGATAGCAAAGGGGTAAAAATTACAATTCCCACTCCAGTGAATGCAACAGAAGGGTAAGTGTTGGATAGCGGAGGGATAAAATTTACTATTCCCTCTTCAGTAAGTGCAACAGTAGGGAAAGTGTTGGATAGCGTAGAGGAAAAATTACTATTCCCACTCCAGTGAGTGCAACAGTAGGGAGAGCATTGGATAGTGTAGGAGTAAAAATTACTATTCCCACTCAAGTGAGTGCAACAGTAGGGAAAGTGTTGGATAGCGGAGGGATACAATTTACTATTCACACTCCAGTCAGTTCAAAAATAAAAACAAAATAAATATTTAAAAATAAAAAAAATATAAAAATAAATCATTTAAAAAATATATAAATATTTTAAAAATTAAAAAACAAATATATTAAATATATAAAAAACATATTATAATATTAATTACATATAGCAAATACCTACAAATATTATATAAAATAAAATAAAACAATTTTCAAAAAAAGAAATATTTTAAACTAGAAAAGATTTACAAACAAAAACATTAATTATGACATACATGTATTTCTTTTATTTCCTACCCTATAACACCACACAAATCACAACACACTTCTAAATTGTTTTTAAAAAAATGTACTTCCAAAATTAACATAATTATTTATCAATTAAAGAAATATTATTAATAAACAAAACTAATAAAAATTAATTAACTACCCACACTTTAACCCTATAATCCCCACAACACACACCTAAATTAAACTGTAAAATAATAAATTACACAATTAAAACTTATTTTAATATTAAAAACTATTACTTTTAAACAACTAATTATGAAGTAAGTAACATTTATTTAATACCCACCCTTTACCCCTTTTAAAAGTAAAAACACCACATCAAAAAATAAACAATTACACAAAATAAATATCAAATAATTAACATTATTAAACAACTATATATTAAATAGTTAAACACAAATTACTTCCGGCCCTTTACTTCTATAAACACCACAACACACACCTAAAATTAATTACACAAATACCATAATTATTTTTAATTACATTAATTAATATCAATTACCAAATAATTAATAATAAAACAAAATACTTGCCACCCTTTACCACTATACCCCAAAACACATAACTAAAATTCATTACACAATTACGATAATTAATTACCAATTAATTAATTAATATTTATACACAACAAATTATTAATTCATCAATAAAAAAAATAATTCTTCCCACTCTTTACACCTATAAACACCACACACCCCTAAAATGAATTACACAATTATTATAATTAATTACAATTAATTAATTAATATTAATTAACAACTAATTATTAATTAATTAATAATAAATTACTTTACGCATTTAACACTACAACATCTCAATTAAATAAATATTATTAAATAAAAATAATCATTCATTTAATATAATTAAATTACTTCCCACCCTTTTCCCCTATAAACCCACAACCCGCTACGGAACTAAAAACCGCAAAATTCAAATTAATTTATTTTTATATCTACTAAAAATGTAACACATATATTAAAAAATATAAACAATTTTTGTACAAAAAAATACATTATATACATTTAAAACATATACTAAAATACATAATATTAATACAACAATCAATATTATTAACAACTGATATTGACCACGATATTCTTGCTGGCGATATTTCTCACTCACGATATTAATGACTCGATATTTCCGCCAGTCGATATAAAAAACTCGATATTCTGACTGCACACCAAGGGGCCTACTACGATGGCGGTCGGAAAACCTCCCCGACCGCCATGGTAGCGGGAAAAGACCGCACGCATGGCCCAAGACATCACCGCCGGTCGAATTACGATGACCCACGGTCGAAATCCGACCACGGCGGTCTGATCGCGGGCCTTAACATTGCGGCGGTTGCTGCTGCCCACAGCACCGCCGCGATGCCGAAAGGAGCATTTCCCTGCACTGCGTGGCAGGCACTGCACAGTGCCTGCCACCTGGTACAGGGAAATGTAGGGGGGGACCATGGGTACCCCCCCTGTGCACCCACCGCAACACATTGGGGGCCCGCAACGGGCCCCCGGAAGACAATCTCCGCATGCCTTTCCATGGCGGTCTGACCGCTGAGGAAAGGCTGGCTACTGCCGGCATCATAATCGTGCCGGCGGAGCCTGCTCTGCACCGCCACCATTATCCCGGTCCTGCTCCGTCCGCCAGGCAGGAGTGCGGATGGCAACCAGCAGAAAAGCGGCGGTCGGAATTTCCCACCGCCGCGGTCACCACCGCCATCCTAATTTGACCGGCGGTTTTCTGGCTTGCGATCGCGGGCGGATGTCTACCGCCGGTCCGGTGGGCACCACCGCCGGCCCGGCGGTGGACATACGACCGCCATCGTAATAGGCCCCCAAGTTTGAGGACCAGATAATTACAGCATGGCAGTGCTTAATTTGAGCTGGTAGTTTCTGGTGCTCGGCACCGGCACTTTATTGTCAGCACCAGCTCTACTGATAGTGGTGACACTCTCTGTCTAATTTTGAGATGAGCACAACAACAGTGTTTAATAAGTCAATATACATTAAAAAAAGAACAATACCTGCCACTCACACCATTATTATAGCTTTCGGTAGCCTAACAAGTCTGAATTCTCACACTTGTAGGAGTGTGATGGTTAGTAGTTGTGTTGATACAGTCATTGGCAGAGCTAACAGGGGCAATGGGTGGTGCATGCTGCAGTGGCCTCCTGACAAGGAACCCGACATTACGTTATTACAAATTAGGCACTGGCTGAGACACTGCAAAACTTGCAGCTGGCTAAAGTGGTATCCCCTCCTAAGATATTGCTCCAGGCAACTTGTAATAGGGCCCTTTGTATTCCACAGAATTTGTCATCAACACCTGTGAGGACTTCCCCCGCTCCACTCCTGTGCCAGTTAAGTGGTTGCCTGAAACAGACTAACAAAATGGTACAGGCTGCCTGAGACTGCATACACCCGACGGGAGGAGCCTATGTAAATGTACCAATGGAGGGACCCTAATTTCCTCTTGTAACTATTGGGCGGCCAAAACATTTTGAACAGGTGCAGAACTCAGGCTTGAACTGTAAAGCACCAGTGCACATTTATCCAAAACCTTTTCGATGAAGTTGACACCTATGTGCCTTTCAAGACATTGGCCCTCATTACAATGGCAGACAGACTTCAGTCCATCCGCCATTGTTTCGGATTTGGGACCGGCCGCCTATAAGGCTGCCTCCCCACAATCCGAATTACGATGCGACCGCCACGGTGGCGGTCACACTTGCCATACTTTACATTGCAAAAGAAACAATTGATGGACGGAATGCTGGACAATGTCACCCTGAGTGGGATGGGTATGCCCAGATGTGGGTCCTGTGCTCTCCATGCCACTGGAGTCATGCTATCCTGGCTGATGAGGGGTGAAACCTCGGAACCGGTCCTAGGATGCTTGTTTCCAGTCCAGGGAGGACCTGGCCTGGCAGTTCGAGCTGGACTGGTCCCATTGGGCGCAGGGTCAAGACCGATTTGCATATGGCTGGGTTCAAACTGGAATGGGATGGGGAGCAAAAAAACGATGGATTTAGGCCCAGATCTCTGTACTGGGGTGAATGTATGACATTGTTCTGCATTCTGTCCATTAATTGTTCTTTTTGCAATTGTCACCCCGAGTGGGATGGGTATGCCCAGACGTAAGTCCCGTGCTCTTCATGCCACTGGAGTCATGCTATCCTGGCTGAAGAGGGGTGAAACCCTGAAACCGGTCCTAGGATGCTTGTTTCCAGTCAAGGGAGGACCTGACCTGGCATTTCGAGTTGCACTGTTCCCATTGGGCGCAGGGTCAAGACTGATTTGCATATGGCTGGGTTCAAACTGGAATGGCATGGAGAGCAAAAAAACGATGGATTTAGGCCCAGATCTCTGTACTGGGGTGAATGTATGACATTGTTCTGCATTCTGTCCATCAATTGTTCTTTTTGCATACTTTACATTGCGGCAGGTTCTGCTGGCTGCAGCACCTGCCACAATGTAAATAAGACAATGTTTACATTTCCATGCACTAGGTGGCAGGCACCATGCGGTGCCTGCCACATGGTGCATGGAAATGTAAGGGGGCAACATAGGTGCCCCCCAACCCCCAAAAGTAAGTGCACAGGCTTAAGGGAGGCCCACTACTGGCCCCCAAGTTCCCTTTCCGCCAACTTGTTCATGGCGGGTTAACCACCATGAACATGAAAAGGGATATCATTATCTCGACGGAGGTGCCTGACAGGCACCACTGCCATGCTGGGCAATGGGGCAGCTCCGACAGGCGGTCTGAAAATGACTGCCTGTCGGAACCGTGGTGGTCGGTCTTTCTGACCACCACGTTTTCGCCCGCCACAGTAATCTGGTGGGCGGAAAAACGCAGTATGATGGCAGAGGGCCCACTACCGACAGGCTGTCGGTGGCGGGCCTTCCGCCATCGTAATCAGGCCCATAGTTACTTAGGCTGTGAATGGGTGCTCCAAAAACAGTGACCTACTAGATAACAGCTACTTCTCAATATGTGGAAAACCAAACAATAAAGCACAAACTCTAGCAGCTTGTAAATGGCCCCAAGCATTCATTATGCTCCATTTTCCCAACCAAATAGCCTTATTTATCTTGAAATCATAACTGCACCGATCTAAGTCTAAAATCCTGCCTAGGATTTTCTCTTCTGACCTTATCAGCAGGGCCTCTAGGTTGATATTTTCAAACCCTGGAACTAAGTTTTGTTTTTTCCATTGTAATTTAAAAAAACTTCATTCATCATTCTAACTGGTGAAAGGGACCATAAAAACACAGCTCTTCTTGAGTGTATGTGTCCAGATAAGACAGAGAGCAAAAAAGTATAAGTGCTTGTGAGAAACAGGAGTGGAGAAAGAGAATGATATGATCAAAGGAAAGCTCAGTGCAAGTGAGTTTAAGCAAGTGAGAAGGGCAAATAAATGGGGTTTGCCTGTGAAATCAAAATTTGAAGACAGAATGGAAAAGTCCATGTGTTCATGAGAGGAGCATTTCTCTGAGAGGTGAGAAAAGTGTGAAGATAAGATTAAACTAGAAGATGTGTGAACGGAAGATGTGAGAAAGGATTGTATGAGATACAATAGTGAGTTGACTGTCAAGAAAAATAATGTGAGGTGAGCTTGATGAAAGTGAGAAGGATAGAGAGCAGTGTATGATCTGATGGGCAAAAAAGGTTCTGTGGATGAAAAGGGTTAAACATGTGAGAGAAGAGGGTATGTGAGATAAAGAAAGGTATATGGAGTCCGAGGAGGTTCGAGGAGAAAAAGTGTAAGGGTATGAATAATTAAAATATTCGTTCAAGAGAGTAGCTGTGAGAGCAGAAGACAGTGTGAGATACAATAGAGTAGTGCTTAATTTGAGCCGGTGGTTGCAAGTGGAGGCCACCGGCACTCATTTTTCGGGACTGGCACTTATTTTTTCTCATCAGATACTGACCACGAGAGAATACACGCAAATAGGAAAGGAGACAGAAGAGAAAGATCGAAAAACTGGCATAAAGGGAGAAAGCAGGGACCAGAAAGAGTGAAATAAAGGGGTAGGGAGTGTCTGGTAGTGGATTAAAGAGGCCTGAGGTGAATTCAACACTATGCAGCCTTGATATTCCGCATGCCGATTTTAAATAGCACCCGGAGCGGAGCTTTGAGCCTGGCACTCATCCTCTTAAAAATTAAGCACTGCACGCGGGCAGGGGCAATTTGTGGGGAAGAAAACACAAGGTGGATGTTTAGGCTGCCACCAGCAGGGGGTGTCATATTTACAGTACAAGCAGCAAATGTGGCATCACATCTACAATGGGTGGTACAGAAAAGTGTACCTTAAACTAATGGTGGCAAAATACTTGTATTGGTCCTTTATGAGTGTAGACTGTGAGAAATCATAGAGACAAGTAGGAAAGAGAGGGGTATGTGAGATGTAGAGGGGATTAGTGAGTGAGAAAAATTAGAAGAGTTAATATAAGTATATATAATACATTAAATTGGATAGGAAAGTGTAAGTGAGGGGCAGATGTGAATTAAGAGCGTGAGGGTGCTGAGGGTGAGGGAAAAGTGCAAAAAGACAAATGAAGAGGGAACAACAGAAAAAGAGAAGAGACATAAATGTAAGTTGAAGAAGTGTACATAAGAGAGAAGGAGGGAAAGAGACACTCATGAAGAGGGAAAAGGAAGGAAAGGAAATAATTGACAGGGATAAAGGGTGGATAGACAGAGCTAGAAAGAAATATTTAATAGAGAAAGGGTGAATATAGAGAAAGGAGGGTCAGCTGAGAGGTGTTTTTTGTTTTTGCCATTTTTACTTTAAACAGGCCATACTGGGCACATGTCGGTCCCTCCATCCCTTTTCTCACTATGAGCAGCAAATTGGGATAGAAAGGGCCTAGTCTTTGACAAATGTGCATGTTAATGGCAGATGTTGGAGTCTAAGGAAGTGACAACATCAAGACTACAGGATATGACACCAGGAGAAACAACAGTGTCACAGGTCTTTAATTGACAGCAGGACTTTCGGGATGGTGACATGGAATAACACCTGAGCGAAAATGTTGTGAGAACTCTAATTTTCACTCACTCATCCATCTATACACTCCTCTCAGTGAGTTAAGCACCCACTCCAGAGATGCGTCTGTAACCTACATATCACACATGCCTTAACTATGTTTGTTCTGTGAGCAGTAAAGCCTCATAGTAGTCTGCCCTGCTACATCTTTTCTGTGGGGAATGGAAGATTTTACCATCTGCTTTCTGTGAGAGAGGGAAGCTTGTTTTGCCAATGCCATACTGTATCTTGTCAATGAGGAAGAAAAGATTGCACTGCTCCTACCTGGTTTGTATGTGTCCTGTGATGGGGAAAGCTTGTACTACTGCTGCTCTAGCTATCCCTGCCCTCCTGATGGACAAAAGCTTACATTGCTTCTGCCTAAGATGTGCCTGTTCTAGGAAGAAGGGCTGTTTCCACTGCTGCTGCCTCATCTTATGAAACAAACAAAGGACATATTGATTGCTCTTGCATAATATGCTCTGTGAATCTGGTACTGTTTCATGATATTTGATGTGTCATAACAAGACCTGTAGTCCTGAGGTAGGTGCTTGACCCGGTAGGGGCAACATTTTTATATAAAACATTGTGGCAAAAAGAAAAATTGCTTCTCTTGCTTGATCCTCCTGTTTTGAATCTTTTAGTGGGGCGACACCAGAAAAAACATTTTTATCCCACCCGCACACAATTTTATTATAGTTTTGAGTTTAACAAAGGGAGGGCATAAATGTCAACTGGAGGAGAATACCCTTATCCGAACTAGGGAACCCATAACTTAGGGGCCTATTAGGATGGTGGGCGGACTTTCGTCCACCCGCCATCCTTGTGGAGCTGGGACTGTCCGCCATAGGTGCGCCGGTCCCGCCCGCCCTATTAGGATGCGCCCACCACACTGGCGGGCGCATCCTGGTACATTAACATTGCGGACGGTGCTGCTGGCTGCAGCACCGTACGCAATGTTAAAATTCCAAGTTGTGCATTGCCATGCACAACGTGGCAGGCCCCGCGCGGTGCCTGCCACCTTGTGCATGGCAATGTCGGGGGGTACCATAGGTACCCCCCAGTGCAGCCCCCCACCCCCCGGGGGCCTGCAATGGGCCCCCAAAGTCTTTTTCCGCATGCCTTTCCATGGCGGAGTCTCCGCCATGGAAAGGCATACCCACCGCAACCATCATAATATGAATGGCGGTGCCTGCAAGGCACCGCCACCATATTGTGGGCTTTTTCCGCCCGGCCGGCAATCGTGACGATTGCCGACCGGCGGAAAAGCGGCAGACGGACTTTCCGTCCACTGCGTTACCCACCGCCATTGTAATCTGGCGGTGGGTAAATCTCATTGCGATCCGCCCGCCATCGTAATGAGCCCCTTAGAAACTGTACAACCAATGAACACTTGTACTATAGAATGCTTTACTAGATGTGGAACTCATTGATGATGCATAATGAACTAGGTAGGTGAGAATTCATCATCCTATGTTAGTACAATGACTGTATGGTAATTCCATAGGAGGTTTCGCTGTTTCTTCCAGGACTGTTGTACTACTTGTATGTTGATGTCTGTTCACTGAAAGCATACCACAGTGTTTCCACTCCTCTCACGCCGTCTGTGGTGTGTTAGCTACCTGCATTATTCCTGTTTTGTAGGTGTGAGAGACCCACGTGATGTCCCTCCTGCTTCTGTGACTGTCTCGTACTTATTCCGTGTGTTATAGAAGGTTACACTGTTGTCCATGTTGTACCTTTGCTGTGATAGGAAGCTTGGTATTGAACTTATCACTACATAAAAGTCAAAATGATTCACATTGCCAATGCTTGTTTTAATGCATGATGTGAATGAAATAGTGAACCGTCACAAAATATATGAGCAGAGTTTAATGTTGGTTTTATATGTGAAACAAGCAGTTTATTGAAATTGCGTCATTTTGCGACTCGCAATTTGCGACTCGCAAAATGGAATGTACAACAGTGTCTCAGACACTGTTTGCAATTCCTAACGGGGTTGCAAATGACCTGCCTCATCAATGTTCATGAGGCAGGTCGCAATTTGCGACCCATTGGGAAAGGCCAGCACTCGCAGGGATGGTGGCCTGCAGGGGTCAGCAGACTACCATGTCTGTGACTGCTTTTTAAATAAAGCATTTTTTTTTTAAATGCAGCCTGTTTTTCTTAAAGGAAACGGGCTGCATTTAAAAAAGAAAATTAAAACATTTGTTTCATTTTTTAAGAGTAGGCAGTGGTCCGAGGGACCACTGTCTGCTCTTAAAAAATATTTTTGCATACATTCCTGTTTGCAAGTGGCTTACCACCTACTTAAAGTAGGTGGTAAACTGCAAGTGTTTTGTGACCGCAAATGCGGTTGAGAAACAATGGTACATACCATTTGGACTCACTATTATGAAGGGACACCCTTGGCACACCCCTTCTTAATAGTGACTCCTAAACGCTATTTTGCAAGTCACCGAATCGCAAAATAGAGTTCGTACATACCACCACTGTTTTTTGCTGTCGCAAACAGGCCGATTACCCGTATGCGATCGCAAATAACGGTAGTACATCTGTCCCTAAATGTCATACATAACACCTTAGTTCAATTCTTGCTTTTTAATGAACAACACTTTGCCTTCTGGGGTTGCTAGCCCATAGTGGCAACGTTCAAAGGATACTGTATGCCCCACAATGCTGCATGATGTTGTCTGAAAAGCCAGGAATGCCGGGTGGTATCATATGCAGGGCCACTGGAATTATGCAGCAGTGGTGGGCCAAATTATGTAACAGGAATGATAAAATAATGCTGCAAGAAAATGCAAATTATGTGGCTTAATGTGCCACATTCTGTGGCAATGTCTTTTCTTTTTGCACGTTTAGCAACTATTAAAAGCGTCTAGGAAGTGATGCAGCACATTAGTATCAATATACAAGTACAGCAAACAGCAACTGGAAAGTGACTGGATAAACTGTGCAAAGGATCTGCCTCTGCTCAGATTTATGTGTAGTGTTTTTCATTTAATAATTTATGATTTTTTTGAGCTAGAAACAGCATTTCTTTTTTTGTGAAATTTCCAGAATATGCAGCAGGAGGTACATTATTTGGCAAATGCTGAAAATCAATGAT
The DNA here is from genome assembly GCA_963921515.1 of Calotriton arnoldi. Classification (NCBI taxonomy): domain Eukaryota; kingdom Metazoa; phylum Chordata; class Amphibia; order Caudata; family Salamandridae; genus Calotriton; species Calotriton arnoldi. Next base: position 1,360,846 of record CAWUFW010003318.1, read on the forward strand.
TATGTGGAAAACGCTGCAGCCACAAAAAAGCATAGTTCGAGCGGCCCTGATTATGTGTCATAGGGCCAATTGTCAGACTTCTGAAATTAAAAGTAAAATAGGAGCTGAAATTAAGAACAAAGAGGAAGCCTTCAGACACTCTAACAACAAGTCCCTTTCAAAGGACGTCATACAGTGGAAGTATACATATAATACCATCGTCAGTAAACGGGATTATTTATATGTACAGGCCTAAAACTCCAAACAACTCCTTTCTAGTAATAGAGCAGGCAAAGCTCTCGCCACTACCCTCAAATTCTAGAATAATAATAACCAAATCACACATATTAAGGCTCAAGATAGGTCTCAGAAGGTTAAAACCAAAGAGATACTTGAAGTATTTAAACAGTTCTATGAAAAACTTGAATACCCTCTCAAAATACATACAACAAGACAAATACCTGGAGCTTCTAAATTCCCTCCCTCTGGCTATGGTCTTAGACTCACACAAGGTACGCTTAAATGAACGAATAGGTACAGACAAGATTATTAAGACAATAAAATCAATCCGTTCTAGGCAAGCACCAGGGCCCAATGGGTTCCCTATCATCTTTTACAAAACATTCACAGATTCGATCATCAGACATCTTAAAAACTCCCTTCATCACTTTGCCAGCAGTGCATGGTTTCTGGAACAGCCTTCGATGTTACGATAGTCATTATTCCCAAAGGATCACAGTGACTCAAAGAATTTCCACCCAGTTTCACTATTGAATATCGAAGCTAAAATATTTGCCAAAATTATTGCCAAAACGTTAGAATCTTCCATCCCAATACTTATCCACAATTCCCAAACTGTCTTCTTCAAGGGACGTCTCACCAGAGACAACATACGCACATTTTGCCATATAATTGAAAAGGCATGCATCTCCTAATCTCCGACAGTGGCGATCACCCTTGATGCCGAAAATGCCTTTGACAAGGTCTCCTGGCTCTTTCTTCATGTGGTCCTTGAGTCTCATTACCTCGGAAGCTAATTCATTAACATGGTTATTGCCCTCTATGCCAACTCTAAAGCAAACATTAGAATTAATGGCACCACTTCCTTCAATCCTCACCAAGGTACGAGACAGGGGTGACCCCTCTCCCCACTGCTGTTTTTACTTACTATTGACTCTTTACTTAAATAACTTAACTGATCTCCTGACATAACAGGACTTCAATTTGGCTCTAAAATCTGTAACACCTCAGCATACAAGGATGACATCCTCATTTTCACAGGAGACACTGAGAGCGCTATCCCAAGTATCATTAATATAATTCAGGAATTCTCACGGGTTTCTGGATACACCTTAAACAAAGATAAAACTGAGATTTTTCCTCTGAGCCCTTTATGCTTCTCCTCACATTTAGGCAACTCAGGACTTAAGTGGCAACCCAAATGTCTTAAGTATCTAGGGATTTAGTTTTGCAAAGATTTAGCTGAAACACTACAATATAACGAATCCCTGACCATTACCAAGGTTAAAGATCTGCTTGCCTCTTGGTTGCCTAAATACATTATGTGGTGTTGAAGCTCCAAATGCTAAAGATGATGATTACACCAATAGTGATGTTTGTATCTGCCATGTTGCTGCTGAAACTTTCTCCCTCTGTTTTTCAGGAAATTGATAAAATACCCTCAAAAACTGTATGGAGTATTAAAAGAGCAAGGGTATTCTATAAGGCCCTTAGAAAGAGCTTTCTTCAAGGGAGTTGCAACCTCCCAAGCTGGTGCTTATATCAATCATCCTTTTTGGTGTTGCAGAGAGCATTCTGGCTAATCCCGGATAACACGAATACCCCACGCTGGATCGAGATAGAATTAGATATTTGCTCTCCCTGTAGCCTATCTTCTATCATTATAATGTCAAGGTTTAAAGCCCCGCACTCTCATCGCATACTTACAGATACAGCGGCTGAACTAAATCTCCTAGACAAAGGCATGACGGAATCTTTCCATAATTCTATGATGGCATCACTGTGACACAATCCTAAAACAATGGCGGAAGAGGTTTGCTTACATTCCCTACTCTTGGGCCTCCAAAGGCATCAGACAGATCAGAGACTTATACAATGTTAATAACAGCCCTCTCCCCTTCTCACAGCTGGCACAGAGGTATGACCTTCCTAACTTAGACTTCTATGGCTTCTTAAAGATCAAAGAAAACTGTCCAAGTTCAGCCACTCCGACCACCTGACCCTTCCCGTCCAGATAGCTAAATGGCATCACTCAGGGCATATCGCCTCAAGAATTTACAAAACCTTTTCCAATTCTTCCCAAACACAAACCTTGGACCTATACTCCAAATGGGCCAAGCATTTCGACCTGGACGTGTTTAACATCTCCGATAAGAACTAGCAAAATATTAACAAACTCTTGCTTCGTAACAAAATCACTCCTTCTCTCCTGCAATCCAAATTCTTTACAATGACCTTACTGCACCGGACCCCATCCATAACTACATAAGCTAAATCTGCCAGAGAATGACACTTATAGAAATTGAAATCGATTGTCAGGTTCACATCAACACATGCTTTTCCATTGCCCACTCCTTGACTCTTATTGGGCTCCGAAACAGAAACAGCTCTCGACTATATTTGACATACCCACAGCCTCAGATATCTCCATGGTAGCACTAGGCCCATGGGCTTCTAGATACACGCTGAACCTAAACACCAGGGATATGGCACCGCTTGACTTCCTAATGCCGATTGCAGCAAAATCAAACTCTCAGAATGGAAATCTTTTAATCATCTCTCTTACCACACCTGATGGGCTTGGCTTTCGTTTCTTAGGGGTGTCCATAGTTCTCAATCTAGCAGCCAGGTTTACCCCAAATCTCGAATGTGGTTTGCTGCTCCTTGGACAAATTCATTGAACTAGAATCAAACTTGTCCACAAACTCACCATAACTGGGCTTATGGCCCCAACTACTGTCTTATTCTGAGACCTCCGTTATCCCACTAACCCCCTTACTTACTTCCCGGTTTTCTTCTTCCCCCTTTCAACTTCGCTGCGATACTCCCGCATGATACACACATCGTAACTACACATAAACATGGCCTAGGCGTATACCTTTGCCCCTTGTCACAACGGGGTTGGCTTTTCACTAGCCCCCCCCCCCAGTATGGCTATGATTAGAATGTCTCCGCCGGTCATATTTTGCACCTTCGCCTTTGTATCAAACTTATGTGCAAACTGCATCAACCCTACTGTGGAAGATTAACGTTTGACTGCGCACTGTTTATCACAATTGTGAATGTACCTCTCACATCATATGCTTTGTAGTTTTGATATGTTTTCACAACTGTGATTCCTATGGCACTGCCACCCTAAATACCTGCTTACTGTATGTTTATTAAAAACCCAATCAAAATTATATAAAACTAAATAAATAAAATGCTGGTCCTGACTTTCAGCTTTTTTTTTCTTGTAGGCAATCAAGGCTTAAACAGCCGAGTGGATGCGAGAGCAGACAGCCTTTCTCACTGCTAATGGGCTAACATTAACAATCCATGAATAAATAACTGGATTTGTTAAAAGGATATTTACCAGAACAGTGCAAGCATTAGCAGCTAAAATATGTGAAAACACACCAAGAAAAGAAAAACAATACGTTGGCACCTCTGTCCATCCTCAGTCAAAAAGTTGCCATGATTTAGGTGGTGTGCCTGAAAGAGGCCCTTAAGCAAGTGCAGCACGTGCTGCAGGTGAGGCCCTGCATGACATATGAAATAGGAAGTCATACCTCAACGCTGTTGTTATTTGACATTGATCCAGCACTAACAATAAAAATAATTCTCCTATTATGCTTTGGTCATCCAGGTGCAATTATTTCTCTAACACACACACTATATCCATATGACGGTGGGGCCCATAACACCGCATATACATTCACTTACTCATTTGTTCCCTGGATTTCCTCCGTCATGAACCTAGGAGAAAAACGATTCGCTGGAAGGAGACGGGATACCTCTTTATAATGACATAATATTTCTCATTTGCTTTTAAGGTATTCCGCTCATTGGTCGATGGACCAACTAGTAGGAATCAGTTGATGGTGATTAAGACCAGCTCAATCACAATAAACTCTTTAACATTTCATTTTTAATAATTGAGCTAAAGAATCACTGAGTCATTTGTTTAAAGAATAATAAAGTTTATATAAAGTTTTGAATGCAGGAAATGAGATTAGCTTATTATTCAGATCATTACATTTATTATCATTATAAGAATAATTTGAAATTGCAATGCATATTTATTAGACGGAAAAATAGGGTTACCATGATACGACCTCTAAAGATCAACCTATCTATCTATCTGGGAAAAATCTAATAGTTCTAAAATAAAATCTATCAGGAAAAGCTCTCCTAAAGCAGCATCTTAATACTCAACTGGAAAAGAGAAATAACAGCAGCAGCATCAGCTCGTCAGCATCAGCAACCGCAACTTCACTCATCTACAGCATCTAACTTCTTCTAACCCCTCCCACCAAGAGTAGGTCTTCTTATACCCTAATTCTAGCTTACAGCATAAAATGTTTCTTCTTCATGGCGCGATTCATTCTCATTGGTCAAAAACTCAGGCCCATATACATTTTAATCAAACTTCCTGGTCTTAACCAGTTCCGTGTGGAATGTCCATGCAAGCATCGTTTCCCACAGTTCATGCAATTGCTCATCCGTTTCGATCAGTCCAAATTGTATCTTTTTCTGTTACATTTTGTGTAATACAGTTCCGTCTATTGATTCAGTCGGGCTTCTCACGCTTCTTGCTGATCATCTTGGCACACATCTGCTCAGAAGGGTCACACCAGCCTTGACCATACTTTCATCTTAGCCTCTCAGCATCAGCACGTGATCATCCCTTTTCCACAGCCTCTCTCCTCTATCACATGGTCTCCCGCTCATGCGTACTCTAGCAACTCGCGGCCATTTTATATTGCTGCTCGACAAGCCTAAGCGCACTATTTTCAAAGATAAACAAAATATTGTTAAAACAAAGAAATATAAACCCTTTCGTTTCCCTCCCGTCTTTCTACGTACCCCAATTAGGTATTACCTAGCAGAAGCAACATATAAAGCTGTCCCTTACTTACCATCGCTTTATTTTGCAACCACACGTTTTATTTAAAAGCACAAATCATGCATTTATTATTTAATTAGTACGCAAATATTATGTTATGTTAGACACGTAAACAATTATAAGTCAATTAATTTGCACACAGAATAGCGTGTTACCTTTATCCCTTAACATGTAACATACATTGTTGGTTATTTACTTGAACGAACATGTTTATTAATATTTTACGAAAATATTAGGAGGTTAACATTTTTACATTTACCCTGCTCCATCAACTCCCCCTTTGGTGATTTTTAATATCACCACAAAAACCCAAGTTATACAATTTTCTCAGACAGCATATATCTTTTATCCGTTTGCTAGTTTACACAACTGTATCCCTTTCAACTTGTTTCTTCGTTTTCTTGTACATGTTCTCTTTTATTTCTTCTAACTCTATTTCACCCATTTCTCTCTCTCTTTCCTTGTTTATCAAGTTTTCTTTTTCTATCTTATTCTGCCTTCTTCTTCTCTTTATACATGTTATTGCAAGCTTCAGTACTAATATTATTATTATTATCACGGTTGCTATTATTATAACTTTCCCTATTATTAATCCACTCATTCTTGTTAACCAATTTATTACAGAAGAAAACCCTTTACCAAGTTTTCCCCAAGCACTTTCAACCTCCAGTGGAACAAGTTCTTTGTGCAAATTTGTAATATTTGTTATATACTTCTGTATATTTTCGCTCTTATCTGGAATGTAAGTGCAACAATGTTGGACTTTCAGCATTCCACAGACTCCGCCCTCTTTTGCCAAAAGAATGTCAAGGGCAAGTCGATTTTGCATCACCATAGCTCTCATGGCAACCATCTCGGTATTTACCATCAAGAACCCTCCAGCAGTATCTGTAGATAAACGATCTACCACTGTGGATAATTTCCGAATTCTAAATGCATTCAAAGATACTCCCACTGCTGGTATCAATGCACCAAAAATATCACCTATTATTTCTGAAAAACTTTCCCTTTTTCTACGTGTAAAGGTATTTATCATTTTGTGTGTTCCTTTTTCTTTTCTATCCACATGAAAAATCTTTGGTAAGACCAGGCCTAAGTAACATGACCCATACCAATGGTCCGGTAACCTATAATAAGCCCTATTTCCGCAAACATAATAAATCCCTGGAAATATTGGATCTTTTCCCCTTTGAATCCCCATCCACCTAAAATTTGGTAATTGTCATGGCAATTACTGGAACCCACAAAATAATTGTCATATCTTGTCTTATTTCTTCTAATGCACAACCTTCCCTGTTGGGGCCAATCCAGAGTCATAGCTGCATTTGTCTTTTTCTTGTCATGATTGTCTTCCTCAAACGCCCAAAGAGGTGTTTTTGTCTCTTCTATCACTTTTCTTTGAAATTTCACTCTTCTCTCTTCAACCATCTCTAAAAATACCTTTTCTTCCTTCTTTAACTCACAGGTAAGGTTGTACCTAATTATACTATCTAATGTTAAAATCTTATCTTCTAAAAAATATTCACCAAACGTTTTTCCCTCTTTCATTTTGTTAAGCTCGGGAACTACAGAAACTTTTGCAAAAATCTTATTTATGTCAGTGTAATAATATTCTAATCTACCTGTTTTATAAAATAAACTTGCTAAAACACTACATGTTATTCCATATGTCAAAGGAAGGTGATGATAAATCACACCCTCTGCTACAGATGCAGGCAACTGCATACAAACATAGCAATCTCTTACATCCATTGTTTCTACATACTCATATAATAATTTAGTAAAAACATTTTTTGAAAAATCTGTTATTGATTTGTCCTTATGTAATTCTGCACTACTTTTTAAAATAACTGGCTCTTGAGTGTTAGCTCCTTTTTCTTTCTCAGTGTTATTAGACATTTCTACTACAGCTAAACTAATTGGAATAGTGATTGCTAAAACCACCCATACTGTTATTAATATTCCTGTACAAAAACTGCACATCTTGCACCATCTACTTAAAAACTCACATTTACATTTTCTATCTCTAGTATTCTCCATTTTGTTTTATAACCTTGTTTATTTGTTTTTCAGAAAATTGTGTCACTACACCTCAGAAATGACTTGCTTGCCACTCTGTACTTCCAATGTTTTGTCTTTGCTTGGTACTTTCTTTTAATTCTTTCTCAGAATTCTTTCTTTGTCACATCCGGTAAATTCGTCAGATCCAGTGTTTTGTCAAATCCGGTAGAAACTATCTAAACTTCTTTAGGTCTGTTGCACTTCACTTTCTCCCATCAGGTTTCTTTGTTCTGGGTTTTCGTGAGTGTTCTTTTCTTCTTTGTGACTAGTCAAAGCACGATACAACCATTCAGGCGATCTATACTTCTGATTTACCTTCTTTATTCTTTTCGTTTTCTGCAAGTGTTTTCCACCTTGTTTTTCTTGCTCTCTTTGACTTGTTATTTCATTCACTTGTTCAGCACTTTTCCCATCCAACCTTATGATTCTGTATCTTAATTTTCTTACTTCGTTGGGCCAATTGTCTCCTTTTCTTGGCCTTTTTGCTTCACTTCCTTTTTCCTCTCTTTCTGTTTTCCAATTTCTTTTTCTTGTCTCTAGTTTTTGATTTCTTTCTTCTCCACTTTCTTCAGACTCTGTTTCAATTCTTTCATTATTTCCTCTTATTTTGAAACTTATAATTTCATTTTCTTCTACTTGTGGTTCTTTTCTTATCTTCCTTCGTTCACCTATTTCTGTCCCTCCTCGAGGTTCTTCCGAATTTGTGTCAGTCTCTCTATCTGCTTCTAAATTTCCCTGTTCTTGTGTTTGACTATCTGTCCCTACTGCTCCTCGGGTTTTTCCGATTTTTCTAGCTTTTTGTTTGAAACTCTCCCTTCTTCATCTATTAATATTATCTCCGAAGGAATTTTACCACAACTTGTACTTGGTTGCTCACTGTCACTATCTTCAGGCTCAGTTTCTTCTCTTATGCTTTCAAAATTCCAATTTCTTTTAGAATTTCTTTACAATCCGAATGCTCTGTATCTGATTCTGAACTGGTGTCAGATATTTCCAGATGTCGACTTAATCAATCAATCAATCATGTCACTTATAAAGCACACTACATACCCGCGAGGGTCTCAAGGCGCTGGGGGAAGAGGGGGGTGGTGCTGCTACTGATCGAAGAGCCAGGTCTTGAGGAGTCTTCTGAAGGCCAGAAGGTCTTGGGTCTGTCGGAGGTTGGTGGGGAGGGTGTTCCAGGTCTTGGCGGCGAGGTGGGAGAAGGATCTGCCGCCGGCGGTCGTTTTCCGGATGCGGGGGACTGTGGCGAGGGCGAGGCTGGTCGAGCGGAGCTGGCGGGTGGGGGTGTAGAAGCTGAGTCGTCTGTTGAGGTAGGCTGGTCCGGAGTTGTGGAGTGCTTTGTGTGCGTGGGTGAGGAGCTTGAAGGTTATCCTCTTGTTGACAGGGAGCCAGTGCAGGTCTCTCAGGTGGGGTGTGATGTGGCTGCGTCGATCTTCAAATTCTGGAACTTCAGCTATTTCTTCTATTTCCTCTTCTTCTTCTATCGTTGCACTTGTAGTTGGATCTTCCAGATGTCGACTTACAGGTCGATCTTCAGGTTCTGGCACCCTGTTTGTTTCTTCCTCTCTTTCTGATGCTGAACTGTTATCTGATATTTCCAGATGTCGACTCACATGTCGATCTTTAGGTTCTGGAACTCTGATGGTGTGACTGGCATGTACCCAGTGTTTCACTCCTGCACACTTAACTGCAGTGGTCGTCACCAGGATCACTTGTCGTGGTTCGTCCCAGCGAGGAACCAAACAGTTTCTTCTCCGGTGGACTTTTATGCGAACCCAATCTCCTGGATTCAAGTCGTGAGCTGGTTTTCTTTCAAGAGTGGTCGCATCCGGTCCAACCTGATAAAACACAGAACGCACCACATCAGCCAATCCTTTGCAATAATCCAGCACTAGATCATCAGTTATAGTCAGTAGCTTGTTGACAGGTACTTGTGCTTGTCTCATTGCTCGTCCCATGATTATTTCATGGGGACTGAGTCCAGTTTTCCTTTCCGGAATACTTCTGATTGTCATCAGAACTAATGGCAAAGCATCTGGCCATTTGAGTCCTGTAGCTTGACACATTTTTCCTAACCTGTTCCTGATTGTTCCATTCACTTGCTCTACTATTCCAGAAGCCTCTGGTCTGTATGCACAATGCAGTTTCTGTTTAATACTAAGTGCTTCACAAATCAGTTTAACTAATTCATTTTGGAAATGTGTTCCTCTATCTGTTTCAATCGTGACTGGAAAACCATACCTCGGAATGAATTCTCGCAGCATAAGTTTTGCTACCGTAATACTATCATTCCTTCTTGTTGGGTATGCCTCCACCCATCTTGAAAACAAACAGACGACCACTAGGACATACCTTAGTCTGTTGCAAGGTGGCATTTCAATAAAATCCATTTGCATTCTAGTGAAAGGACCCCCTTCTCGTCCTATTCTTCCTAGACTCACTACTGTCTTCCTTCCTGGATTTAACTGTTGACAAATAAGACATCTCTGACAAAGACTCTCAGCTATGGCTCTGAATTTTGGATTGTACCATGTTTGTCTAAAAAGTCTGATCATTGAATCTCTCCCAATATGGGCTTGTCCATGGTACATCCGTGCCATGTCAGAAATCATGCTATCAGGCATTACTGGTCTCTCATCCCTGTAAACCCAAACATCAGTTTCTTCATGTTTTCTACATCCTGCTTTTATCCAGGTATCTTTTTCCTCATCCTCTGCGGCTTCTTGTAACTGTCTCACCTCATCCCATGTTTCAATAGAGTTAGTAAAAAGCAAAGGACAAGAAATATGCTCTCTTTCACGACATTTGTTCAAAGAAACCACATTCTTTGCACAGTACTGTGCCATTTCGTCAGCATATTTATTACCAACAGTTATGTAGTCTTCCCCATTTTTATGTGCATTGCACTTCACTACAGCGATCTGTTTAGGCAGCTGTATCGCCTCAAGCAGCTTTTTCACAAAATCTCCATTTCTGATGGGCGTTCCTGCAGATGTCAAGAAACCCCTTTGTGACCAAATCTGACCAAAATCATGCACAACCCCACAGCCGTACTGGCTATCTGTCACAATCGTAACCCGTACATTTCTTCCCAACTTACATGCTTGAATCAGAGCTACTAATTCTGCGACTTGAGCAGACCGTACACCTTTCAGACAAGATGCTTCCATTACAGTTGCTACTGTGCAAACTGCATATGCTGCACTTAGAACTCCATCACTCGTTCTCAAACATGAGCCATCCACAAACAGAATATAATCTGATTCTTTCAAAGGCTCATCTCGTATGTCAGATCTTGGTTTTGTACAGTATTCGAGCACATTCAGACAATCGTGATCTACTTCATCCATTTCAATCACACTCTCTTCATCTGGCAATGATGTTGAAGGATTCACATTGATACATCTGTCAATAGTCACATTATCTGCACTCAAAATTACCTTTTCATGGAGTGGAGAGGTGTGGTGCAGCGGCCAGGGCAGCTGACTTCGGAGCACAGGGTTCACGGTTCGATCCCCGGCTCCGGCGGCAGCTCAGCTCAGCACCATGTGACTCTGGGCAATAGCTCACTTAATTTCCACGACGGCCCCCAGCGCCTTGAGACCCGTAAGGGTGAGTAGTTCGCGCTTTACAAATACGGATTTACATTTACATTCATACCTAGTCAGCCGACTATGTGTCAAAAGAATTTCCACAGAATGGGGAACATACACTCTCAATGGATACCCCATCACTATGCCTTCACTCTGTTCCAGACTCACACAAGTAGCAGCAACTGCTTTCAAACATCCAGGCAACGCTTTCGCTACAGGGTCTAAAACAGCTGAAAAATATGCAATTGGTCTTTTCATAGTTCCATGTCTCTGTACCAAAACTGAAAATGCACATCCATCTCTTTCACTGCAATACAGCTCAAAATATTTCTCATAGTCAGGCATTCCCAATGCTGGAGCCTCACACAATTTCTATTTCAGCTCTCTGAATGCTTTCATTTCTTCATCATTCATTTCAAAAGGATCTTTAACATCCTTCTTTGTCAGTTTCTGCAATGGTTTAGCAATCAGTGAAAAACCGCTTATCCATTGTCGACAATATCCAACCATTCCCAAAAACAGTCTTACCTCTCTTTGTGTCATTGGAGCTCTCATTCCTTGAATCATTTTTATTCTTTCAGTCGTTACCTTTCGCACTCCTTTCTCAATTTTATGCCCTAAATACTGGACTTCTTGTTGACAAAACTGCAATTTTGAAGGGGACACTTTATTTCCTCTTTTTGCTAAATGATTCAGCAAAGCAATTGTATCATTGACACATGCTTCTTTCGTTTTTGATGCCACCAGTAGGTCATCAATATACTGAACCATTACTGACTTTTCTGGCATTCTTAGATCTTCCAATGATTTCTTTAGGATCTGATTAAAGATTGAGGGACTTTCTGTGTACCCTTGAGGAATTCGGCACCATGCCAAAATACGCTCTCCAAACCTAAACGCAAATAATGGCTGGCTATCTGGATGCAATGGAATAGAGAAAAATGCATGACATAAATCAATTACTGTGTACCATTCTGCTTCACGTGGAATCTGGTATAGAATCACAGCAGGGTTCGGTACTATTGGGCAACAAGGCACAACAATTTTGTTTACCTTCCTCAAATCCTGTACAATTCTATATGTTCCGTTTGGCTTTTTCAGTCCCATTATTGGGAAATTACATGGACTGCTCATGATTTCTTTTAGAATCCCTTGTTCAATCATTTTATTTATTACTGGCGTTATTCCTTCAATTATTTCTGGAGTCAATTTATACTGGGGCGTATTTGGGTAACTCGTTCCTTCTTTCACTGTTATTTTAACGGGATCTACTCCTTTCATTAAACCTACATCTTCTCCTGTAAAGTCCCACACTTCTTCTTTCACTGTCCTTTTCAATTCATTTGGGATTTTCTCTGCATCAAATACAGGAAACAAACCATTTACTTCTGGTTCTAAATTCACCATTGTCATTTTATACAGCACATCCTCATCTGGAGTCTGAAATGCAATTCCGTCTGGGGTACAATAGATAGTGCAGTTCATCTTGCACAATAAATCGCGTCCTAAAAGGTTCACGGGACTACAATCACATACCACAAATCGGTGCATTTCACTAAATGGACCAATTCTTACCTTTACTAATTTAGTAAGAGGCGTTTTAATTTGCTGATTGGAAACTCCAACTACTTGGATATGTTCACCTGAGAGAGGAAGGTTTGGAATTTCCACTGACCTAACAGTAGAACGGGTAGCTCCAGTGTCAACAAGGAATGTTACATTTGCACCATTCACTTCTCCATCCACAAATGGACCAGACTGATCTACCTCTAGAGTTGCGCCAAGCACGCACTCTTCCCCCTCTCCTAGGCACCGTCAGGAACTTTCATCCATGTCATCCTCATCCTGTCGTAACCAATATTGAGAAATTGCAGCTGCACGCGGCAACTGTGTTACCTGTTCTCCTCCGTAGAATCCTGTTTCTGCACTGTATTTCTGTTGGTTAACACTCTTGGGAAGTGGTGGTTGTGGCACCTGACCTTGTTGAGTAACTACCTCACTCTGCACCTGTGAATTTAATGATTGATTTTCCACATTAGGTTTTGGAGGAAATTTACACTCGTTTCTCCAATGTCCTAGCTTTCCGCAGTTGTGGCATGGCCACTTTTTCTTTGCCTCATCTATGCTCATTTGTCCTTTTCCTTTACCTATATTAGGTCGGGATTTAAACTGTCCTGTTTCACTACCAGTATTACTCAATTGAGCTTCTTGCTTCTCTGCAACTTTCACCTGTGCCCACATGACCTTTTCTTTCAATTTACGCTGTTTACTCTCAATTTCATCACTGCAATACTTAGCATATCTCAAAACCTCGTCCACTGTGCTATTCTGCCAATCAATTAAGTGCTGCTTAATCATTTCACTTATCTCTGGTTTTAATCCATACACAAACCTATATACAAAATGACTCATATCCTTCTCACTCAGTGTCTCATAACCACTATACTGTTTGAAAACCAACAACAATCTCTCATAGTAGGCGTGCACTGACTCTTTGCTTTCCTGCGTTGTTCTGTCTATTTTTACCCAATCTGTTTCTTTTGGTGGAATTTTATTCTTCAAAAAGGTAACTACTTGGTCGTACTTCCTCATCACTTCTGGACCTGGCGCTCCTGTTTTAGCATCCCTTGGATATTCTACAGTTGGCCAATCAATGGTAATCTTACATTCTGTCCACAAATCAGCTGGCACTACTATATCAAACAATCCATCTAGATCTATCCACAGCACTTTTGACACCTTAACAAATCTCTCCACTTGTCTGTACCATTCTACTGGTTTCTCTCTCAATTTGGGGAAGTCATTTGTAAATGACAGTATATCCTGTCTGGTCCACGGAACATGCACATAACTACCACCTGGTGTTTCTCTCATCGGGTATTCCCTAGCAACTGGTTCCCTATCTGTCACTGCAAAAGCCAAAGATGCTTTATCTGTTGTTTTCTCATTCCTTTTGACCATCTATTTCTCCATCTATCCACATCACCCCATTTTCTCAATAAAACAATCAGCTCTTTTATTTGGGTCAGTCTTCCTGATGTGTTCAAATTCTCTATGTCTTTCTCACAAAAATCTACTCTGTACGGTTTCTGCAACGTCCTCACTTTCACAAATTCTACTCCTAGTTCACTTGCGACCTCTTCCAATTTGTCATGTAAATTTCTGGCTCTCCAAGTAAGACTCTTGCACAAAAACATAATCTCATCATCATGATAATTTTTTAGTTTTTCTGTTCCAATTGTTCCCAAAATCAACTCTTCCATGTCTATTTTCAACCTAATTACATCTAATGGTTTTTCTTCCGGTTCTTTTGCTTTTAGCGCTTTCATCCATTTGTTTAACTCTTCTGGAGTCAGACCTACAGGCGTACTATTTAATTCTATCCAATCGCTGCTTTTTTCTGGTGTTCCTGATGCGGACTCTGTCACCATAGGCATTCTCCTAATCTCATTCTCATTTATCGTCAAATTTGTAGGCAGGCTTGGTCTACACGTACTAGCCAAATTGTGTGCCCCTTCATTATTCAGTTCCATCCCTTCTCTTTTTCTTTGCAAATGTGAATTCATGGGAATCACTAAGGAATGTTCATTAATTTTCTGATTCTCAAAAATTGGCATTACTGGACCTATCGTTACTGGTACAGTTACAGCTTCCATATTCTTTGTCAATTCTCTTATTTTCTCAGTCAATTCTTTTGTCGTTTTTGCTAATTCAGTTGCATTGTCACTTTCTATCTCTTCATTTTGTGAAGTTTTAAATGTTTCTTGTGACCTATTTGTTTCATTTCTTCATTCGGGCTTTTTATTCCTCCCAGTTTCCATTGGCGGTGCATTAGGTGTCACCACCGCAGAAGTCTGTTGGTATGGAGGTGGGTTTCTGTTTAAAATATCTTCCAGCAATTCATCATCTGTTTCACTACCACCATTCACATACTTTTCTACCACTACATGTTTCTTTTTCTCTGTACACTTTCTCTTTGCTTCTTCCTCAACTGTAAAAGCTGGAAACAAACCTCCTGTCATGTTAGCATATCTCCAACGCTTTACTCTGTCCTCATGATTTATTCCCCACAACGTTCCAGGCAAAAACTCATGATTCTTTAATCCTCTGGATCTCTCTCGCTCATACATCTCATCTTCCCATTCAGTTAAAGCTTCAAACTGTGTCGGTCTAGGTCTAGGTTCTAACATTACCATCTTTTCTCTCAAGTTCCGTAGTATGGCTACATTAAATGAACCATTCTCAGGGAAAGCCAATGCTCCATCATTCTTGGTGTATTTTGTCCAATTTTCTAACCATATGCATGTATGATATCCATATTTCAGCATCATATGTGAAGCTGGTGATTTCGGCGGAGGAATCATTTGTCCCTCTCTAGTCACTACCTTTTTGTCCTTCTTAAAGAAGTTCTTAACTTTCGACATCCGTGACGTTTTCTCTTTACCATACTCATAGTACGACATGATTCACGACCTTTTTCTCCTTAAATGATCCGCAATTCAACACTGTTCCCTATGCGTTATTTCAACCAATACTAGCGCGACTCACACCAAAGCTCCAATCAGAGCGATTTCTGTCTACGGCGCACTGTCCAATCCCAGCGCGGCTTTTGTCTACGTCAGTATCGCACTGTCCAATCCCAGCGCGACTCTTGTCTACGTCACTTCTGCTCTTGACCCTTCCTTTACAAAATTTATGGGCAATTTCTTTTTCAACAATTTTTGTTAGTTACAACATTTTAACCACATTTCCATTGTCTGATTCGCTAAACCGAAACGATAGCTTTGACCATTTACACAAGAATTCTGTATTTTCCAGTAGGCAGCGCTTACCTCTACCCTACCACAGAATTTTCCTGTTTCGCCGATAAAGTAGCACTTCCCTCTACCTTACCCTTCTTTCAAGCAAGCGGTAAACCCGTTTCTCTGGGGATAAAACACATGTGGAGACTATACTGCTCCTGAGAATTAAGGCCAGAGTTTCACAAGAAAACCAATCACTATTTCACTTACACACCTTTTATACGCAAAATGTCCCTATTATAACACAACCTGTGTTATTACCAAAAATGAATTCAGACAGTGTACAATTCCATGTGACTTCTCTTGTCACACGTGTTCCACTTCCTACTTCCCGGAAGCGTGAAAACTTACATATAACATAACGCGACTCAACAAGAAGTGTTAGACATGAACTTATCAATAATCAAATAATCAATAATCAATAATCACCAAACTAATCTATAGTAACCATAACTCTGCTACCAAGAAATCTGATCCAGCGCTAACAATAAAAATAATTCTCCTATTATGCTTTGGTCATCCAGGTGCAATTATTTCTCTAACACACACACTATATCCATATGACGGTGGGGCCCATAACACCGCATATACATTCACTTACTCATTTGTTCCCTGGATTTCCTCCGTCATGAACATAGGAGAAAAACGATTCGCTGGAAGGAGACGGGATACCTCTTTTATAATGACATAATATTTCTCATTTGCTTTTAAGGTATTCCGCTCATTGGTCGATGGACCAACTAGTAGGAATCAGTTGATGGTGATTAAGACCAGCTCAATCACAATAAACTCTTTAACATTTCATTTTTAATAATTGAGCTAAAGAATCACTGAGTCATTTGTTTAAAGAATAATAAAGTTTATATAAAGTTTTGAATGCAGGAAATGAGATTAGCTTATTATTCAGATCATTACATTTATTATCATTATAAGAATAATTTGAAATTGCAATGCATATTTATTAGACGGAAAAATAGGGTTACCATGATACGACCTCTAAAGATCAACCTATCTATCTATCTGGGAAAAATCTAATAGTTCTAAAATAAAATCTATCAGGAAAAGCTCTCCTAAAGCAGCATCTTAATACTCAACTGGAAAAGAGAAATAACAGCAGCAGCATCAGCTCGTCAGCATCAGCAACCGCAACTTCACTCATCTACAGCATCTAACTTCTCCAGCATCTCCCGCAGCATCCCGCAGCATTCTAACCCCTCCCACCAAGAGTAGGTCTTCTTATACCCTAATTCTAGCTTACAGCATAAAATGTTTCTTCTTCATGGCGCGATTCATTCTCATTGGTCAAAAACTCAGGCCCATATACATTTTAATCAAACTTCCTGGTCTTAACCAGTTCCGTGTGGAATGTCCATGCAAGCATCGTTTCCCACAGTTCATGCAATTGCTCATCCGTTTCGATCAGTCCAAATTGTATCTTTTTCTGTTACATTTTGTGTAATACAGTTCCGTCTATTGATTCAGTCGGGCTTCTCACGCTTCTTGCTGATCATCTTGGCACACATCTGCTCAGAAGGGTCACACCAGCCTTGACCATACTTTCATCTTAGCCTCTCAGCATCAGCACGTGATCATCCCTTTTCCACAGCCTCTCTCCTCTATCACATGGTCTCCCGCTCATGCGTACTCTAGCAACTCGCGGCCATTTTATATTGCTGCTCGACAAGCCTAAGCGCACTATTTTCAAAGATAAACAAAATATTGTTAAAACAAAGAAATATAAACCCTTTCGTTTCCCTCCCGTCTTTCTACGTACCCCAATTAGGTATTACCTAGCAGAAGCAACATATAAAGCTGGCCCTTACTTACCATCGCTTTATTTTGCAACCACATGTTTTATTTAAAAGCACAAATCATGCATTTATTATTTAATTAGTACGCAAATATTATGTTATGTTAGACACGTAAACAATTATAAGTCAATTAATTTGCACACAGAATAGCGTGTTACCTTTATCCCTTAACATGTAACATACATTGTTGGTTATTTACTTGAACGAATATGTTTATTAATATTTTACGAAAATATTAGGAGGTTAAAATTTTTACATTTACCCTGCTCCATCAACATTGACACCCATTCGGTAGTCTAGAGCTTTAGGGGCATATGTACAAGGAGTTAACGCTGCCTTTGCGGCCCTTTTCAGACGGTTTTGCGGTGAGATTTTTATCGCCTTATGTACAACCTGCCGCTAACCTCTGTTAGCGGCAGTTTTCCGGTGAAAACGTCCATTCTAAAGATCGCCACTTCTGTTAGCGATAATGACATGCAAGGGAGGCGTTCCCGTGCAAAAACGGCCGCTAACCTCACTTTGCGATATTTACAAGGGGATTCCTGAACTTTGGAGGACCAAAAAAACTGCTGCTAACTGCAGTTAGAGGCAGTTTTTTAAGACCGGAAAATAGCTGGTCTTAAAAATGGAGATAACACTTGGGGCCTCTTTTCAGCAGGTTTTGGTGCCGAACAGCGCTGCAAGCAATGTTGCTGCGCTGCCCTGCAACAAAACTACAGGGCAGGAATGCGCACCATCAATAAGATAGTGCGCATTCCTGGGCCTCAGTCATAAAAAGTGTTGCAGCACTGCGACAAGACAGCGTGGCAACACTTTTCACTACCCCCTTCTTGCGACACCATGGATACGCTGTATTCACTGGACAGCACTCCATGACGCAAGTAATGACAGATACATCTGGAATCCTGACGTATCTGCCTGTGCTAAAGTCACGCATTGGTGCAGTCGTGTCACAACCATGATGCAACTCCAGCAATGCATGGGGCCAGCCTATCCCTGTGGAACTGCATCACCCTTATGCCTGCCATCAGGAAGGCGTAAGGTACTGACGCAGTGCCGTTCTTGAGGGGTGCCAGGATGTCGGCGCAGTTGGAGATCCATCGGTGGCGGTTGCGCGCTGCGGTGTCATCGTCTGTAAGCGTTGGCCGAGTGGTGGTGCTGAGGGAGTTGACGAGACATTCTTCGGTGGCCTTGATCCAGCTGCGAGGGGGGGCGATGATGACGGTGGTGTACGGTGGGCATGGTGAAGACGTGATGTATACAATGATGGTCGGTCCAGGAGAGTCCGGTGGTGTGGCTGTAGTTGAAGTTCACGCTGGCGGAGGAGACGTGCTCGACTGTGTGTCCTGCTATGTGGCTTGCTGCGGTGACTAGCTGCTTGAGTCTGATGTTGGGGAGCTTCTCCAGGAGGGGGTGGTGTTTTGGTCACTGGGGTTGTCCAGGTGGAACTTGAGTTCACCAAGTAGGATGTCATCGGTGGATGGGAGAGCCTGGGGTGCAATGAGGTCTACAATGGTATCGGAGAATGGGGGTCCATGGCCCGGGGGGCCTGCAGATGAGGGTGCCGCAGAGGATGGGCTTGGGGTTGGTCCGGATCTGGAAGTTGAGGTGTTCCATGGTCACCGTTGGGTCATTAGAGTGCGTGGTCAGGCGGAGTGTGCTTCTGTAGATGATGGCAATGCCTCCTTCTGGACGGTCGGGGTGATCCTTGCGGGTGATTTAGTAGCCGTCAGTGATGGCGATGTCCGGTCCGGAACAGTGGTTGGTCCTGGCAGGCGATGTGGCGTCCAGGGTTGATGGCGAGGAGGGTGCTTGCGTCGTAGTGGTGGAGTGTCCGAGAGGAAGGGTGCTTGGGGCTGAGCGTCTTCCATGGGCAGACGGACGCAGACGGGCTTGCACATGGCTTGCCTTTGGCATGGAAGACGTCCATTACAATGCAGGCATTACATCGTAATGCCTTTACAACGCAACCCCAACAACGCAGGTGCCTTTATATCGCATTCCATTACAACGCATTGTGAGGTCAGTAATGGGATATTTCTAAGTTTTAGGGTGGGAATGGGTTTCAGGTGTCAGAGATTACATTTGGGATGTATTATGGGGTAAAATTTGAAATTTGGGGTGTTTTGGGGTCAATTATGAAAATTGGGGTGTGCATTTGGGTCAAATATGAATTTTAGAGTATGTTTTGGGGGTTTACAGATGAATTTTAGGGTTCAGGGTTTGCCTTGGGGTGCAAGGGTTAGTTTTAGGGTTGCACTCACTGAAGTGGGAATAGTAATATTTACATCTCCGCTATCCAACACCTTCCCTACTGAATGGAATGCAATGTAATGGTATGCGTCGTAACTTCATATATACCTTTAGCACACCAGTGGTACACCCACTGCGCATGGCCGCACAGCGGCCGCCATTGAGTAGTGCTGTGGGGGGACTGGACAGCTGGGAGGTGGGAAACACCGGAAAGGACACTGGATGGGGCGTGGATGGGGGGGCTGTGTGTGAGCGGGTGTTGTAAATATTTAAATGAGAGAAATCTTACCTCGAGGCTGGGTCCCGTGTCTTCATTGCTCCTGCTCTCCTGAGTCTGCTTCCAGGAACAGGAAGTAGGAAGCCAGGCTCCCTCCCCTAAGCCAATTACAAAGCTGCAATTCGGCATTGGGATTGGTCATTGGCGCCAGAACAAGGCGTTCAGCCAGGGGCTGGAGGGGTGGGCATGTTCTCCATGCAGGCTGTAATGCAGCCTGCATTGCGAACAGGACAATGCGCTTGACTGCTTTGGGCGGCCGGAGTGGGCTGACCAAACATTCATTGCGCACGTGATTGGGCATGCCACTCCGCCCCTGCCCTGCGAGTGGAGCAGCCCTACCCACCCTCCCGCCCGCAAAGGAAACATAGCACAATTTCATCAGGAAGTTATCATCATGTGATGATTTTTCCTCTTCTTGCACTGCTTGAAAGCAGTGGGGTGACGCTCTTCCTCTATAGGGGATGAGCCGCCACTGGGGGTGCGTCATCTACAGGTGCTAGGTCTGGGCGACTCGACCCCCGGGCCTCCTCCACCATGCATCCCACCTTCTCCTTACCTGGACATTGACACCGTGGCGCAATCCGCTGCACTCTCTCCAAATCTGTGACTCAGCCAGCAGGAGCCTCAGCCAGGTGGGATTTCACAAGCCTGGGTACAGCAGTCGCCAACAAGTCCGCTGGTGAACCTCCCGATGCAGTTGATGCAGCAGGGCCCCCTTAGGCGTGAAGTTGCAGCGCTCCTGCCACACAAGTTCGCTGCAGCTCAGGGGCCTCACCCTCCACAGCGTCTGGCCAGCGCAACATCATCCGGCCTGTGATGCAGAGAGGCGCCGCCCACCGTTGGTAATCCCCTCCGTGCACCCCGGTGTAGTGGTGGATCGTAGTATGCGATGCAGACCTCCCTACATTGGTGCGCAGGAGCGCCTCTGCCATTCACCGCTCCAAGGGGCTCAAGGCGGTCTTCTCACACAGGTCAGCAACGTGTCTCCATGCGACCTGCCAGACTTCACCACCAGGTACGGGCGATCGCCGTGCCTCAATGTCTAACGCACCGGCTCATCAACTCCACAGCTCCTCAGCATCCCACTCCAGGCTCCAGACGCAGGTCCAGCGAGGCATCCAGGCTCCAGACAAAGGTCCAGCGAGGCATCCAGGCTCCAGACGCAGGTCCAGCGAGGCATCCAGGCTCCAGACGCAGGTCCAGCGAGGCATCCAGGCTCCAGACGCAGGTCCAGCGAGGCATCCAGGCTCCAGACTCAGGTCCAGCGAGGCATCCAGGCTCCAGGCGCAGGTCCAGCTAGGCATCCAGGCTCCAGGCGCAGGTCCAGCGAGGCATCCAGGCTCCAGGCGCAGGTCCTGCGAGGCATCCAGGCTCTCATCCTGGTCATACTGGATGTTGGGTGGCTTGAGGGGATTGTTGATGTCTGCTGCACTTGGCCATGGCTGCTCCTTTCTGCATTTCATTGTTTTTTTTGCCTATTTTCTATCGGAGGTCGACTGATAGGCTATTTTTTCCAATAGAGGCAAAAAAAAACTCACGTTGGGCTGACTAACATGCGGTTTTTGCCGCTAATGGGCCTTTTGTTGGTTATCGCCCGCTAACGTTGGAATTCCTATCGCCATCACCCTAATGTTAGCAGCAGTTTTCGCCGCCGAGCCCTGAAGCTATTGCCATGTAGCGACGGCTTGTAAATACGTCGCTAACATGGCGATAGTTGTCGCCAATCCTTGTAAATATGGCCCTTAGTTTCTCTGACTGAGAATGGATATATTTTACGAATAAAGATGAGCTGCAAAATTTGATAGTAAACATATGAATGCAGATTTAAGTCTAATGTGAGTGACGAAGTCTAAAACACTTTGCTGAGAAGGAACGCACTAATAATTGTGCATCTCTTCAGGAACCCGAGCTTTGACACTTAGGTGTGATGTAGGAAGGGCACATGGGCAAACCCCTTGTGGTCAAAACGCCTCAAAATCCGGTGCGTGTTCTGCATTTCTGCCACGGGGGACGCCCCTTCACTCATAAAGTACCGACTTTATACATTTATGGTCTTTTTGTTGCTGGCTGCTGTTTATTCTGTGTCTTTGAAACAGTCTGCATATAGAGATGAAATACATTGATAAATCATAACTGCAAGAATATATATTCAAAAAGAAGGTGATAAATAATTTGTATTTGAATTTTTGGCCTTTCTCCCTTTCCCATGGCTTCCGATTTCCATCGAACCAATAAATAAGGCTGAAAACCAGCTAACAAGCATTTGCCTGTAGAATAATGCCAGGCTTATGCGGTAGAACGTCCATTATTATTTCAAGTTTCTGAATGACTCTTTTATAACCCTTCCCTAATTAAGCATCTGAAACACGACTTTCTTTCCGTCTTCCGCATATTAGAGTCTCGCACCCATGGACTTGGTGCGTCCGACATGAGTCTGGACTGGACCGCTTCTGCACTATTCGTGTACCAGATTTAATCACTAGTTTTCTAGGCACAGCCGTCCAGATTGCTTTAATAAATAAATGGATTCTTTACTGCTGAGTGCAGGGCTCATAGAAAAGCCACAATGTTCTGCATGCGGCTTATTTTATATACCATTACACAAAGAACAGGTCAATTATTGACTTACTCTGAAAATCTTCGCAGATGCCGGGTATTTCTGCAGTTATCAGTTTGCAGAATAAATTGCCTTACTTTAATAAAATGCCTTCCTGGGTTAAAGTAACCGAGATTATGATTTGAACAAATCCACAGCAGTGTAAGCAAATAGCCGGGATGTGTTTGCACTGAAGAGGTTCTATGTGCAAAGGGAAGTAACCTGTGCATTCGTTTAATTTAAGTCAGCAAGGCTGATCTTTAAAGGTCGTGCCGACGCCAGAGTTGGCAGACATGAAAACACGGCGAAAATATAGGAAGCGCTTTTACAAATATTGACCTATCAGGCGCATCTTAGTTAACACACAATGAAATAGAAAGAGCGGCGCATGCACATTCCCCTCTGCAAATACACCTTCGAAATATGGAACGACTGCCAACATTTGAAGCAATCACTGAAAATGCTAAAAGATTTGCTTATGTTTAAAAGTGAAAGTTATTTAGCTGAATGTTTTTGCGACCCCGGGGCCTGCACGCCCTACTGTATTCATGCTGTCAGTTTGGCTTTTGATGCTCAATAAAAAGAATTTTGACCAAAAAAAAAGTGAAAGTTATTATTATTGATCGGCGAGGTTATGTGGATGAGTGAGTCTGTTCAATGTGAGAATGAGGCAATGGCGGGACAAACAGAAGGGTGAGCGTATGGCTGAAAGAGTGAGTGTGTAGATGCATGAGTGATTCAGTGCATGACTGGATGGATATATGGGAGAATAATGGAAGAGTGAATGGATGGATCTCTGAGTGAGTGGGTACATGCATGAATGGGATGAAAGAGTGACTGAGTGTGCGGATACTATTGATTGGTGGCTGCGATGGACAGAGATTGGGAATCATCTGTGCAGACTCCTATCTCTCACAGAATAGGTAGTAATTGCATCAGCAGTGTAAGCTTTTCTTGCTCACAGAAGAGGAATGGGAGGAGAGCATTGCGAGATCAGTCCAAGGGACATCTGAAGTGTCGAGGTCTAGTGGGGTGGGGGATTGAGCTGCAAAGAGTTAGGTTTGCTGCACAGGCCAAAATTTGAGTCTACATAGGCGGCAGTGCAGTACTGTTGCAAAATGGGTTCCGCCTATGTAGTACACCCAGAGTTTTTGCTTTTTGATTACCCAGTTTTGAACTTTTAACTGTGGGTGAGTCTCACTACATGTGTCTCACCCATTGTAATCACATGATAAATGGACTGCAGGTGTTTACCTCCAGCATCTCTCTTTTAAGATAAGGCTGCTGCGACGCAGCTAGGGTAAGGGGCACTTGGCTGGTTACATGTGAACAAGTGTGTACACTCGTGTGCACGTGTGCAGGCTATGCGTGTGAGACTACCTCTGTGTCTAGTCCGGTAACTGCGCACAGGAAGCCTAGTGCAGAGGGGACTTTGCAGGGATAGATATTGACCTGGGTAGGCCATATAAAATTAGTGGGCAGTCATAGGTAAGGTCAGTATGGTTTACTGAGAGTGCAGTTTTGCTTCCATTAGGCCTACAAAGTCACGTGAGGTATGAAACTTGGGTGGAAAATGGGCGCCCAGTTCACATACGTGGGTCCTTAGATCATACATATGCTCTTAATGGGTGTCCAGAATTTTCATATTTCCCTGGCTCAGCTCGGGATCAGAGCCCAGGCCTTTTGTCACCCTGCTGGGCCAAGTTAATTACATTTCTCCACAGCAGAGAAAACGAAGGCCTCCCTACACAAAAAGAGTAATTAATAGTACGTCCCTCAGCTCCTGAGGACGAAGAGGTGGGGAAGAAAATCTGCAGTCATATAGCTGTCACACTTTACAAGGGTTGGGGACAGCCCAGGCCCACTGAATAAAGGAGGGAATCCTGACAACTGGGCCAACACTGGAAGGGGCTCCTCTTTGAAGTTTTGGTGGGAAAGGCCCTGGCAATGAAGAGGGGTGGAGCTGAGGCTCTCAGAGGAGATGTGACCAGTGACTTCTGGACGGCTCCATCTCGGACTGTCCCCGCATGCTGTGCAGGAGAGTTGGGACAGGGGTGGGATGGGGATGTGGCACCACAGGTTTGGCCAGTGGTTTCTGACTTCTAGAACATTCCACCCCCATTTATAAACTCTTGCACAAAGGAGTGTTTTTTTAATTTTTACCCAAGGAAGGGGCGTGGATGCTGCCACACCGCAGGATCATTCCTCCCCTGAAGGCCCCACATGTTCCCCAGGGGCGACGCAGGAAAGACCCGGGGAGTGCTATTGCATCTCCCAACAAGAAACAAGGGGCCCAGTACCCCATCTCTTGACATCCAAGCAGCACCAGAGGAAGGGGAGGACGGTCATACACCCCCAAAGTGGTGGCCTCATCCCTGCTCCCTCTGCCCATGCTGGGGAAAGCAGGGCGGCCACCACACACCAAAAACACTGCCTGCATGGAGCAGGCAGGGGAAAAAGCAGACTGCCGCCTCCCGCGCTGGCAGAGAAGGAGGAAGCTGTGTGGGGAGCAGGCATTGGCAGCTGTGGGTGTGCTCCCCAAGCTTCCCCAACATGTTGACCAGCTGGGGTGCCCAGTTGGGACCAGGCACCCCCAACAAAATAAACATAAAAGGAGGCACATGGCTAAAAAAAGGAAAACTGGCTCTAACCAGCAGAGCAGGAGAGCACCTCATCAAATATTTACTGCTTCCAGATGTAGCGCCCTATAATGTCCTGTGGGGCCCTTTCTGATTTACAAATGGAGCTTTGTGGTGGCCCCAAAATGGGATGAGGCACCACCGATGAGGTTGTGGGGGACTGCAAGAGGCACAGCAGCCCCCCCAAGTGATTTTTCTTCAAAGAAACAGTAACCCTATGTTTCTGTATAGTTAAAATTATAACACCCCCGCCCCCAGAATTTTTAACTAGATTTCAAGCAATCCCAACAGCGGAGCTTTTGCTCTTCAGCTGGAAGTGCAGCACCCTCTATAGGCTGGTTATTTGGCTAGATTTTATGTGGACTGAAAGTATGTAAAGAAGGCATAGACACATGTCAGGTTTAATTTCAACCTTTGATGTTGACAGGGATTATGGATCAATGCTGAAATGCTTTATTAACAATGATTATTGCATTTATACATGGTTATTGTGGATTTTATGAAATGATGGTTGTTTTAATGTGGATAAATTGTTTTTAAATGTGATGTCTGCTGACAAAGCCATTCGGTCTGTGTGATTTGAAGTGACATCCACTCATATTGTGTTGTGCTGTCTAGTGCAGGTGGGGGGTACTGTCATTTTGGGGATTATCACCCTTTAGGGGTCAAATGTGAATGCACAATGTCTTCTAGGGTATTTTTAATCTGCCTTAGGTATATATTTGTAAATTAAGGCATGTATTTAGTAGTGTATGTAGTAAATGTACTTTACCTTTTACTAAAGAAAAGCACTGCAGGACAATCATTTATTTTGTGTTATTATTGTGTGTCAGTCAATGGTGATTACTAGCCCACACCACCTCCTCTGAGTAGGTCTTGGACTGCTCAGCTTCACTACCTTGAGAGTTCAGCACTACCATGGGGTGCTTGGTTCCCAGTAAGGGGAAATTGTGGATCTATTCTTTGCGCAGACCTTGCATTTTGCTGAACACAATACCTTAGTCCTGATTGCGAAGAGATGTAGAATACCACATCAAGGATATGTCACACAGCAAAGGCGATGCAAGGTTCGGGTGAGGAGATGCGCCCGCTACGTTAGGCGAGGCAATGTCCTTGCGCAGATATGCGTCCAGCAGCATTGGTTCACAGAGCAAAGCGCCGAGCAGCAGAGGTGATGCGCTGGTTCTATGAGAGATGCACCAAGCTGCAGTTGAGATGCGTTATGTTATGTTATAACAATTTGTATAGCGCACTAATACCCATGGGTGTCTAGGCGCTTCCCGTCTTCCTTGCTGTGTCCGGAAAAGCTAGTTTCTAAAAAGCCATGTCTTGAGTAGTTTCCTAAACTCAAGCAAGGAGGAAGTCTTCCTAAGAGAGAGCGGAAGGGAGTTCCAGTCCTTGATAGTATTGTAACTGAAACTCCCCCCCCCCCCAGTTCGTCCTTTTAAATCTGGAGGTGGGCATCAGGTAGGCATTGGCTGAACGTAACAGTCTATTTGGAGAGTACCAACTAAAGGAATCCCAAAGAAATTGTGGTCCTTCTCTGTACAGTGCCTTGTGTGCGATACAGAGAGCCTTGAATTTAACACGCTGACCAACAGGTAGCCAATGCAGTTCCTGAATCCCTGATCTAATGGACTGATATTTGGGAACGTCCAGGACTAGTCTAGCGGCGGCATTTTGTACCGCCTGCAACCTTCTGAGTAGATTGGATTGTAGGTTGATATATAAACCATTGCAATAATCCAATTTTGATAAAACCAGGGAGGTCAATACTGTTTTTCTGGTATTTATGGGAATGAATGGGAGAATCTTACGTAAAGTTCTGATGGTAAGGAAGAAGGTTCTGCTAATTCCACAGATCGGCTAGCAGAGCTCCTTCAGGCTCACTTCCAAGGGTCCAGGACTGGGATGGTACCCCTTGGGAAGAAGGCAAGGCCCACAGATGGCAGAGTCCAGGTGCTAGGGTCAAGGTTTTTGGAAGCAAGTTATTTACCTAAGGCTTCTGATCAGGAGGCTAGCCAACTAGCCCTTGGAGTCACTCTGAAGTCCTGGGTTTAGAGATGCAGGTCCAGTCCTTCTCACCCATGCAAGGAGGGCAGCAGGTGAGCAGAGCAGGGTAGCAGTCTTTCAGAGCATCAGCCAGCAGAGTGGTAGTCTGTTCACCAGCACAGCAGTTCTTCTTCCTGGCAGAGAATACAGGTCCAGAAGTGTACTGAAGAGTTGGAGTCTGAGATCCAATATTTACACCTGGGGCCCACTTTGAAGTAGAGGAAGCTTCTAGAAGGTTTCCACCCCTGAGGTGTCAGGCATCCCCTTCCTCCCTGTCCTGGACCCAGCTTGTCTGGGGTCACAAAAGGCCAGTGCCAAACCCTTTGTGAGAGTGCTGAGGCAGAGCCTTTGTGATGTGCAAGTGTGGTAGGTGACAGCACCTCCCCCTCATTGACTCAAAGTGGCCCATCCTACCAACACCTATTTCCCCTTTGTCTCACTGTCTGGGAGCAATACATAAAGACCAAATGCCAGCTACACCTAGTCATGTGACCCAGGGAAAGGCTGGGACCACAAATGGTTAGGACAAGAAAATACCAACTTTCTAAAAGTCAAACAACTTCACACATGCCAGTACTGATACCAGTTCACCATCTTGCATCATGATCACACAAACCACTTAATATGACCATATATTTTATTTTTCATCTGTTATTTTGTATCTATTTTTCACAATTGCAGAATGCATTATTCATCCGTTAGAGCATCAATTTGTCACAAACATTGCACAACATAGAGACACAACAACATTGTTACATTAAATGACATTGTTTAAAACAAAACAAAATATTAGACAAAAAAAGAAGGTTTGGGACTGGCAAAAGTATTTTTCTGCTAGTTAAAAATGGCAGTTTAAAACTGCACATACAGGCTGAAGTGGCAGGCCTGAGACATGTTTAAAAGGCTACTTAAGTGGGTGGCACAATCAGTGCTGGGTACCCACTAGTAGCATTTAATTCACATTCCCTGGGCACAGGCAGTACCACTTTACCAGGGACTTACAAGTAAATTAAAATGGCCAATTGGGTGTAAGCCAGTTCTGCAATGTTTTAAGCGGAGAGCACAAGCACTTCGGCACTGGTTAGCAGTGGTAAAGTGTGCACAGTCCTAAAGCCAGCAAAAATTAAGTCAGCAAAACAGGAGGGTCGAAGGCAAAAAAGTTAGAGGAGAACCACACCAAGGATGCCAGGTCTAACACCCACCCTTTCCTCGTCAGGAGCTGACGGAAGCACTGTTAATTACTCCTTTTTGTGGGGCAGCCTTCCGCTCATGGAATTGGTGAAATTTTTGGTCACTCTGCATTACTCTTTAATGCAAAGTCCCAGCCGAATTCCGCCAAATACCATGTGGCAGGATTTTCTCCTGTTCGAGCAACGCAATGACAATGGGACCAAGTCAAGGCTCCAGCCAGCGAGCTGGAAAGTGCAACTGAGATATGGCAACCCCTAGCGCGATTTTCACTAGGAAGCATTCTTGTGCCATTTTCTAAATCAATCAATCAGTCTTTATTTTTTGTGTGTGAATAATCACTCCAAGGGTATCCAGACACTAAGATCTCGCAGGTCCGAGTCGAAAATCCAGGTTGTGAGTCCCTTTCTGAATTCTGCTAGAGAAGGTGATGTTTGCAGGTGGAGGGATAGGTTGTTCCAGGACGACGAGGTGGGAGAAGGAACAACCTCCACTGTAGCTTCAACGAATGCAGGGTGTGTGAGCGAGGGTGAGGACAGCGGAGCGCAGGTATCTGTTGGGTTGGTGGAAGTTCAGGTGGTGGTTGATGTATGCTGGTCCTTGGTCGTGGAGGGCCTTGTAGGTGTCTGTCAGCATCTTGAACTGGCATCTCTTTTGGACAGGGAGCCAGAGGAGGTTCTGAGGTGGGGGGTGATGTGTGTCCATTTGGGGAGGTTGAGGATGAGTCTGGCTGCTGAGTTCTGTTTAATCTGGAATCTCTTGAAGAGTTGGGTGATGATTCTGTCATGGAGTGTGTCTCTGTAGTCCAGCTGGCTGGTGACGAGGGTTTAGGTGATGGTTTTCTGGTGTTGATGGGGATCCATCTGATGATTTTTTGGATCATGCAGAGGGTGTGGAAGCAGACGGAGGAGACTGCTTTAATCTGACGCTTCATAGTGAGTTTGCTATCTAGGATGATGCCGAGGTTGTGGGCATGGTCAGTCGTTGTGGGTGTGGATCCGAGTTCGGAGGGCCACCAGGTGTCATCCCACAGTGAAGTGGTCTCCCCGATGAGCAGTACTTCTGCCTTGTCAGTGTTGAGCTTCAGGCAGTGGTCGTCATTCAGTTGGCAACACTCATCATGGCGTTGAGGAAATTTGTTCTGATAGTTGAGGGGTCTTCTTTGAGCAAGAGGTTGAGCTGGATGTCATCTGTGTAAATATGATGTTGAGCCCATGGGTTCTGATGGGGTCGGCCAGGGGTGTCATGCAGGTGTTGAACAAGGTGGGGCTGAGGGATGAGCCCTGTGATGCTGCTCTTGGGATCTGAGGTGAAGGGTGGTAGGCTGATTCTCTGGCTGTGTCCTGTGAGGAAGGATGCTATCCATTTAGGGCGTCTACCTGGATGCCGACGTGGTGGGGTCTTTTGATGAGTGTGTGGTGGGATACGGTATAGAACGCAGCAGAGTGGAGGAGGATCAAGGTCTGCTGTTTCTCCTTGGTCGAGAAGGGTTCTAATGGTGGTGGAAATCAGGGTGGTCTCAGTGCTGTGGGTGGCGCGGTGAAGTGGATGATGGGCTGCTCAATCCAGGTGAGTTTGGTGACATGGCAGTACTTGATTCTATTACTGGCTGTGAAGATAGTGTCCCGCCTGTGTCCAGCACCATGTGTGAAGTCGGTGTCAATTTGGGTGAGGCCGATGTTACTCATGCTTTCCAGGAGGTTGGTGGAGTTGGCATCTTTAGGGTAGTTAAGGTGGAAGTTGAGGTCCCTAAGGAAGATGTATTGCCTGGAGTCGATAGATAGAGGGGCGATGAAGTCATCGAAAGTGATAGCAGAAGCCTTGGCGTGGTCCTGTCGGTCTGTACGCAAGGGTGCCTCTGAAGGTCGTCCTGTTATTGGTGCGGAGTTGGTAGTTGAGTTGCTCCATGATCAGTGTGACGTTGTCTTCGGTGGTGGTGCAGTGGGCAGTGCCCTTGTGGATGATGGCGATCCTCAGCCATGTTTGTTGGTGCAGTCGTGGTGTATAATATTGTAGCCCTTGGGTGTAGTGGTGGTGATGTCGGGGGTTGAGGAGAGGTTGAGCCAGGCCTTGGTGATGAAGATCAGGTGGGGTTTGAGGGTGGTGAGGTTGTCCCAAATTTCGGTGGCATGTTTGTAGATGGACTGGGCGTTGAGCAGGATGCACTGGAGAGTTCCGGGTGGTTCACAGTTCTGGGAGTGGTGAGGGTTGCTGTGCGGGCGGGAGATCCCAGACTACATTGCCCAGCGGCAACGGTGGCAGGGAAGGGTCTTTTCGTTGATCAAGGAGAAGTGATACAGCAGCAGTTGTTGTTGCAGCATCTGGGGGCTAGAGCCAGAAGCTCAGCGGAAGAGTATTGGTGGGTGGTCGGAGGGCCAGGGTTCCTGACACTGGGCGGGGTCCAGGTACAGACGGGAGCAGACAGGTTTGCCTTTGGTTAGCCAGCAACATCCTGCTGCACGTGTCTGCTGGACAACCATGCTGCAGCATCCCTTAAGTAGGTCCTGCAGGAGGGAGGGGAGCTGAATGGCGGGAAGCAGGAGGCACCGGTCATGAACGGTCATGTTCAGAGGACTGCTTCTTGAGTAGAGTTTCTACTCAAGAGGCAGCAAAATCAACTTGACATTGGATTTTTAAGTAACTCTTCTATCCGAATGGACGTTTCAGGTAGTTTTTTCGCACACAACGCATTTTTTGTATTAGGAAGGAGGTGCCACAAAGGTCCTGACTTCCTCTTCATATCCAGAAGGCTCCTCCCAGTGCTTTGTCCATCCCTTGGTCACTTATCATTTGGGCGTTTGAGATGAAAAGATCACTGTTGTCTTTGTCTTCAATCCCTGATGCATATGACACTGGATTGTCAAGGAATTAATTAAGGTAAAGAACTTCTGGATATATTTGTTGTTTGATGGAGGTATGTAGGGCATACAGCAGTATTTTTTATGTTTTATGGTTTGTCTTCCGTGGTTAAATTTGATTACGGGTAGCAAAATGTGTGTATATATATATATATATATATATATATATATATATATATATCCATAGCAGTTAATTCGCGCAGAAACCCGAGCCACTTTCAATGGCGGGCCATGACGGGGTCGCGAACCCCAAACATCAAACACAATCGTTTTGAAACATCCAAAAAACGATGCCACGGCCACAAAAGTCCTTTCAAGCGTGATTTATTGCTCAAGCCAAGTCACTCTACGTGTTTCGGAGTTACACCTCCTTGCTCACGAGTTCTTGTAGAATAACTGCATTTCACCGAGCACTCACATGAGGAACACTTATTCCTACACTACCAGGTCCAGAATGCCAAAGGTTTTGGCTCCGCCCACTGGGGCTGTCCTGGGATTTTAATGCGTGTAGGAACAGCTGAGTGATGTTTGCAGATTTAAGCCACTGAGGAAGGGAACAAGGATTCCAGAAACGCGTATGGCGATGAACTTTGCCTGAAAGTAATGCCCTGTGTCTGCCTAAGCTGTCACCAATAAAGAATCGAGAAAGTATCGGACCTGTGGTCTTACTCTTTGGGGCAACTCTTTGGATTGGATATTAGCGGCTGTGCCTAGCCGCGAGTAAGACCCACCGCATGGAAGCGGACTCGGGATGTGGCCTGATTCAGCGGCATCACTTTACCGGGATCTACGCTCGAGGTGCCAGCTTTCAATAAAGAGCAGCGGAGGTGAGCAGGACTTTCAGCGACCCACTGCGGATTTTATTTTAGAATAACTGCATTTCACCGAGCACTCACAGGAGGAACACTTATTCCTACACTACCAGGTCCAGAATGCCAAAGGTTTTGGCTCCGCCCACTGGGGCTGTCCTGGGATTTAAATGCGTGTAGGAACAGCTGAGTGATGTTTGCAGATTTAAGCCACTGAGGAAGGGAACAAGGATTCCAGAAACGCGTATGGCGATGAACTTTGCCTGAAAGTAATGCCCTGTGTCTGCCTAAGCTGTCACCAATAAAGAATCGAGAAAGTATCGTACCTGTGGTCTTACTCTTTGGGGCAACTCTTTGGATTGGATATATATATATATATATTCCAAACGAAGAACACGCACCACTTCAGTGCTGCGTTATCAGGTCCACCAGACGTGCTTCAGTGAAAAGTGCTTTATTCCAGGCAAGGTTAAAATTATAAAAGCATTACGCGTTTCAGATCCTGCGAACCTTAATCATATGCAAACTTTGGTGGCAGCTTAGTTCCACCTTTTTAAATTGTAGTACAACAATAATTCCAAAGTTCTTTTCTTTTCTCAAATGTAGTGCATTAAGACAGTGAATGTTTCCACTATTACTTGCATAGGATAATCCTTCGAAAATACAGTATTTTGCATTCTCTATTTGAGACACTGTCTGTCACATGCATATTGTTCCCATTCATCAGGACCACAATGTCCATAATGCTTTGTTCCTGCTTATTAACTGTTTTCGATTCCTGATCCTTCATTTATTTTCAATTTCATTGACTGTTTCAAATTAATTTTCTAATGCCTATAAAGGAAATTTTCTGTGTATGTTTCAACCACACTCCCTTGCACGGCGTGTGGATTGAAACACAAGAAGAAGGCAAATTACAAATTGATTTAAAATCTGAAGTTTGACATGGGAGCAGTATCTCCGTTATATTAGACTGGAGTCAAATGACTTTGCCATACACGGAAATGTTCCTTTAAAAGCGTTAGAAATGTCATTTGAAACAGTCTCGCTGGCCCCCCCAAGCCCCGGGGACCGCCACCTACCCAGGGCTATGTTTTACGTTGAGAGGGGGGCCGCCCGGCCCTCCTCCTGGAGCCCTCTATGGCCCTGGGGACCGCCACCCCCCAGGGCCGGCTCCGGCACTGTTCCGGGGTGCCCACCCCCGGGACATTGCAGTTTGTCATTGAAAAATATGCTTCGCTTCGTGGAAGCGAGAGCAGAAAACCTGCTCTCGCTTCCATGAAGCGAAGCAGATTGCTTTTGGACAAGGGGAGCTTCATGTCAGTAGCTCCCCTTGTCCAAAAGCAATGCCGGCTCCTGCAGGAGGCGCGGAGCCGGCAAGGACCGTGGGGGCATTGGGGCTCCCCCACGGTCCCCAATGTGTGGCCAGGCCCTGGGAGATGGGGTCCCCGGGGCCAATAGTGGCCTAGGGAAGGGGGGCCACGCTGCCCCCCTCCTGTTCTATTCTTTTTTTTTTTTAAATAAAAAAGAGGCAATGCCCCGGGGGATGGGGTCCCCGGGGCCATTATTGGCCCAGGGAAGTGGGGCTATGTGGCCCCTCTCCCGTATTTAAAAAAAAAAAATCTTTAGTATTATTTGAAAAAAATAGAGGTAATGCCCCGGGGGATGGGGTCCCTGGGGCGAATACTGAATAATGGAAGTGGGGCGTTTTTTTTTCTTTCTATTTTGGAGTCGCGACCCCAACGCAGCTCTCAGCGTGGCCCCCCCGTGTAACGTCGCGTTGGAATTGCGGATTCTCCTCAAATAAATAATTTAGTAGTATATAATTTAGAAGGTAGTGTTGCATTTGTGAAGTTGTTTTTAAAGAGGTATTGTGATTGAAGTTAATGATAAGATTGTCAGTGAAATTGCTCTCCCACCCTCGCAGCTCCACCATTAAGTGAGGCCTGCCCCTGCACTCTCGAGTGTTGGTGATCGAGGCCCTCCTCCACCCGCAGGTTTCCCTGCGCCTCATCCCTGGTGGTCCAGTGGACCTCTGTCTCCTTCCTCTCACTCTGCTCTTTCACTCGTTTTTCTACCCTTTTCTATCTTTCACCTTTCTGCACTTTTCTTCTTTTTTTTTTTTTTATTAAAGTTTTTTTCACAGCACAGCAGATACATCACATTATTATAAAAAACAGGATTTAACTTAATTCAGAATATACTTTACAATGCTGTTATCATAAACTCATATTGCAGCGACATACATCAAATTAGCTAATTAACAAAAAACCGAAATAAACCAGAGGGAGGGCGCCTACAGTGAAACTTATAGAGGTATAAACATGAAAGTATCTGTCCAAGAAAAAAAAAAAAAAAAAATGCCTCTACTATGCGTTATCCTTCAGTCTATATATAGGGTCCCAAATATGTCTACCACGTTGCCTGCCCTTTTTCCCCTTTCTTTCGTATATATTTTTTTCTAAATTAAAGGTAGATAGCAATCTGTTGAGCCACTGTTGAAACACTGGAGGATCTCTATCAAGCCAAGCTGTTGCTATGCAAATTCTCAACACCGACATTGCAACAAACATGAAACTCCCATTCGTGTTGAGCCTATCCCCATTTATAACTCCCAGCAAAATCAACGATGGCGTCAGGGAGACATTGATACCCAGATGAATACCCAGAAACTCTGAAATATCATTCCTTAATTTTTGCAGCTGGGGACAGGTTGCAAACATATGTACAATCTCAGCTTCTAGACTATTACACCGTGGACATCTAATTCCTGATTGTCCCCCCACTGCGCAATCCTTGCCAGTGTGTGATACAGAGAGAATACAGTCTTGTAATGCTGAGCTTGTAGGGCGACAGAGCATAGTAGTGTTTGACCCATTTCTAAAGAATCCATTACCGTGGATTGCTCTATATCAAGTTTAACTGCCCATTTTCCACCGTGTTTCTCAAGATCATCCGATTTCAGGGAAGATAACTCCGTGTATAACCTCCGTATGGTGCAGTCTTCCCCTGCCCTAATGATGTCAATAATTTTATTATCCTTAAATTCAGCACTCCTCCCTGTCTTACTACTAAAAAAGCTACGAATTTGTAAGTACTTAAAAAAATTGCTGCGACCTATATCATAGGTCTTCTGCAAATCGGCAAATTGTACTATACCACTAGGTCCCATTAGATCCCCCACCCTCTGTATCCCCGATCTTTCCCACTCTGCCATCGTTGAGTCTGCAAATATTTCCCCTGGTAATGTCGGGTTTTTATATAATCTCGTATAGGCATTCAAACGGCCCAGGCCAATTTTTTTACGGAATATTCCCCAAATTTTATATGCTGCCTGTAGTGTCTTGAAACGTGTTCTTTTGAAATAGTTTGGGTCAGTAAATTTCACCAAACAGCTCTGAGCATTTTCTCCAATAAGATATGTGTACAGATTCATTGAGCCATCCCCAGGCCCTTCCGCTATGCCCTCTCCTCCCAGTAATCCCCGCATGTGTTGGAAAGCAGTGGCCCAGTAATATAGTTTAAAATCCGGAATGGCCCAACCACCTCGTTCCCTTGGTAATGACATGAACCTTGCTGCCCTTCTGGTTTTCCCGTGAGCCCAGATAAATTTGTTCACTAAGTTCTCTAATGCACTAAACCACTTTTTCTCGACCTCTAGTGGGATACCCCTGAATAGATAAAGAATTTTTGGGAGAAAAACCATTTTTACAACATTACATCGCCCTACTAATGATAAATGGAGATTGTGTACCCTGTCAAAGTCTTTCCTGGCTTTGTTGATTATTGGTGTCATATTTTTATCCACTATGTTCCCCAGATCAGCTGTGATTTCTATCCCTAAATACACTGCAGAGTCAGTGACTCGGGTGTCTGCACAGACTGCCACCGTGTTCTTAACTATTTGGGTTTTTTGTTTGTTCAGAGCATAACCTGACACCCGACCGAAATTCTGCGCTTCTGTCTCCATTGCTCTCAAAGCCATGACCGGGTTTGGGGTGACTAATGCGATGTCGTCTGCGTATGCTAAGGTTTTGCATTCAAGTGCATGAAATCTCATAGGGGGGATGTACTCGTTTGCCTCCATCTTCCGAATAAGAGGATCAATATAAATTGCGAAGAGCAATGGAGAGCAAGGGCAACCCTGTCGGGTGCCACGCTTAATATCTAATAAGGCCGTATATCCTCCATTAATCTTCAGTCGGGCTGATGGAGAGTCATACATAACCTGAACCGCTCTTATAAACCCCTCCCCTAAACCATGCCGTCTCATAACAGCCCAGAGGTAGCCCCAGGAGACCCGATCAAAGGCCTTTTCTGCATCCATAAATCGCACCGCCATGGGGTATCCTGAGGCTGCCGCGGCATCGAAGAGCGTTATGACCTGGCGGATATGTTGTATCGTCCCCCGCTCGGGAATAAAACCGTGTTGAGTCGGACTAACCATTCTGGAAATTATCTTTCCTAACCTAGAAGCCAGAGTCTTAGAAAAGATCTTTGCGTCCCCATTTATCAGTGTAATATGTCTGTAAGACCCAGGCTGCCTAGGGGGTTTCCCCTTTTTGAGGAAGACCACAATGTCTGCCCCCGCCCAAGAATTTGGAGCCAAGCCCCCGGTCTGTACTTGCTTAATCATCTCAATAAGTTGAGGTCCTATGGCGTCAATAAAGACCTTGTAAAATTCTAAGGGTATTTGATCGGGGCCAGCCGCTTTGCCCGATGGAAGACTGAATAAAGCCTCAGAGATCTCCTCCGATGTAAATGGGGCGTCCAATGCCTCTCTGTCAGTTACATCCACCGGATCTATGGTAATCTCATCTAAATAACTTTGAATATCCGAGGGGTCCTTATCCTGATCTTCGTAATACAGTTTACTGTAGTAACTCCTAAAGGCCTCCTGGATCCCCACTGTGTCGTTAATCAGTTCCCCATTTCCATCTTCAATCTCCCTGATCTCTGCAGCTGCCTCCTTTTGCCTTATACGTATCGCCAAGGTGTGCCCTACCCTTTCGCTGAGTTCGTGACACTGTTCCCTTTTAGCCAGAAAGGTCGTGGCCGCTTTGGCTGCCAATCGGTCCTGTGCATCGGCTTTAGCGAGGGCCAATCTGAGTAAAATACCATCTAGGTCTACCCCAAAGGTAATTGCCTGGCAAAGCTCCTCCTCTACCTCTCTTACTTTATTACTTTTTATAGAGTCCAGCAATCGATCTTGTTTCTGTCTATGCAGACAATAACTTAAAGTTTCCCCTCTTACTCCTACTTTAAAGGTATCCCATACTATCCCCACACTGGCGGTACCTCTATTAATCTCCCAAAATTCAGTCATCCATTCTCTCATATATTTTATATATGTGTTGTCCTTCAGAAGTCCCCTCTCGAATGTCCAACATCTCACAGGCCTTCCCAACCCAGCCATATCTAGTGTTAAAACTAAAGGGCTGTGATCTGACATTACCCTGGGGAGTTTTTCTATCCTGCATCGAGAAACTAAAGACTTAGAAACAAGAAAGTAGTCCAACCTGACTACTAATTTATGTGGGGCTGAATAAAATGTACTACCAGGATCATCCGGCTTCAGTGTATCCCAGATATCAACCAATGCATTATTACGTACCAGGCTAGAAAGTGCTCTAAATACTTTTTCTTCCGGCCCTGATACCTATCTCCTCCTTCATCCCACAATCCTCCCAAGCCGTTAATGTTAAAGTCACCACACATGATAACCAAGGGAGACCAGGAGGCCAGCTCTGTATCCAGGAACTCAAAAATGTCAGGGTCGTCTTCCGTGGACCCATATATCGAGCATATAGTAAAAATCTCAGCCGGCATCCCACACTCTACTAATACCCATCTGCCCCATTTATCCTCAAGTTTCCGTCTTACTGTTATATCCTTTCTTTTCGTCAGGATAGCCACCCCACGGGTTTTGGTCCCCTGCCTAGTACATGCCAAAAGACGAAAACCTAACTGCTCCAAGAGCCTGCCTTTGATCCCCTCTATGTGTGTTTCTTGCACACATAGAATGTCAAGCCGCATTGTTCGTAACATTGATGCGACTCGTTGTCTCTTGCCTGGATCATTCAGTCCATTCACATTCATTGTAGCTATTCTCAACTCCATTTATCCGGTTTGAGAATGAGACCCCATACGGTACCCTCTCCGATCATCTTGCAGACTCTTTCTCCCAATTTTGTAAATTCCATCCTCTTGTATCCATTACACTGTTCCTTGTATCCACTAACCATTCTGCTGTGCTGTGTTAAACCCCCCCTACCCTGACTGCCCCTACCACTCCCCCCCTGCCCAAACCCCAGACCCACCCCCCACCCTCCAACCTTCTTGTTGGCAAATAGGTCAAGAATGACCTATGTGTGGCCGCAGCCGCCCCATCCCTGCCTTTTCATATGTCATATTGCACATACTATTCATTTATCATAATACTAATCCATATATAAGCCATATCTATAATTTGAAACGATCCTAGCCTACCTATTTCTTATCAGACATTGCTCTAGAAAAACAACCATATTTCCATTCGAAAGTGATCAGGACGTGAATTAGTATTAGAGCGCCAGTCAGTGTAAATTAACCTAAACTACCTTACATACCCCCCACCGTTAGAACCACAATTCACACCAGCCATAGAGAAGAGAATACCACCCAAAATTAACACCCCCTTTGTGACAACATTATTAGGAAGTCAGTTTCAAATATTTGATGACAGCTCAAGAAGTGCCATCTGCTCCTTTCTTACTTAAAAGTTCCGTTAGATAGATTTGCGCTTTGATCGCAGAGAAAAACATGCAGACTTGGCCATTGCTGATAACCTTTAGGCGGGCAGGTTATAGCAGATAAGCCTCACTTTTTGCCTCCTGAAACGATCTTATCATTTGCCTGAGACGCCACCTCCGCTCAACAGTGGCGTGGCAAAAATCGGGGCGGGCAAAGAATGTATTCCCATCAAACGTGCGTTTGGCCTCTGGCTTCGCCTTATCCATAATAGCTTGCCTAAGGAGGTAGTTACCGATATACACAAGCATAGCCCTTGGGTGCCCCCCTGATCCTCTGCCCCTCTTCTCTTTTGGGTCAGTGGGAACCGATGTGCTCGCTGGACCTCCGCGTCCCAATTCCACTCTGCAAGATCCGGAAATGCCCCCTTCAAAAGGGCAACCACAAATGTTCTTGCATCCCTCCCCTCAACGTTTTCGACCAAGCCCAAGAGTCTAACATTATTTCTTCTCTGTCTATTTTCGAAGTCCTCAATCTTCCATTGCAGGTCTTCGGAGATCTTTTCTTGTGTATTCTTGAAAGTCTGCCATTCATTAACCTGATCCTCCAGCCTCCCAGTCCGATCCTCCACCTGGGTAACCCTGCTCTCTAGGCCTTCGTAGAGTTTATTTATTTTCCGGAGTGAGCCTTGCAGTTTCTTTGTCGCCATTTGCGCCCTGCGAGACTCTGATCTAGCTTCTCCCTGCATTTGCTTTAATGTAATGTATATCAATTCTATCGTAGGAGCTGACGTAGGGCTAGTGGCAGGAGCTGTAGTGGTTGCATTCAGACCGGTATCCTCGTTAGAATTAGGGTTGGGTGTCGTACCATCTTCAGGGTATAGTTGGGAGGAGGCTGAATAATCCCAGGTGAGTCTACGAGCTGCTGCTGCACCCTCGGGGGCCGTCGGACTCCCTTTACCTTTGGACTTTGATCTTGACCTAACTCTTGCCACTGTTGCCCTTGATGCCCTTGATGCCTTCTGCCCGAGGAGGTCTCTCCCGAGTCTGTATCATCCATAAAGTTGTCTTCACTTGTGTGAGGGATATCAGAGTCATCATTTAAAGAAAAGAAACACTCTCCATCTGGCGAACCGGTAGTCTTTTTCGCCTCTCCACCCCCCCACATATAACTAACTTGTATTTGTTCATAACCGCTCGTTAGAGCCGCCTTTGATTGGCCTATACATGAGCTAGTGTCTGTTATTTCACTTTGATGGCTCGCAGCAGGCCCAGCAAATTCTAGAACGCGGGGAAAAGGGATAGGTTTGGTTATCGTTTTCACTTCATCGCTACCGGTCTGTGTCGTTACCTGTGGGAATCGCTGTGCTCCGCTGTCAGGCAAGATCGTGATCTCTTCGTTCGGCTTCTCACCCCTGCAGGCTGACCCAGGGAATGCATGCAGCATTACAGCATTCGCCGTCAGTGTGAGAGCAACTGACGGCTCTGTCAACGGCACTGTCAACGCATCCTCCGTTGTTGCCGTAGCTGGTGCCTGACTTCCCTCCAGCATCGTTAAGGTTTCACCGGTGAGGCTCGTGGCGTGTGTGAAGTGCTCTGCCAGTGTTGGTTGTCTCAAAGAGATACTAGTCCGAGCATTGTTAGCGGGACCGGGGTCACCGCTGTTTCGCTGCGAGGCATTCAATCCGGCTTCCACTAGCTTCTGCGGTGCACGCCGCTGCTGCTGGCCGATGCCACGTACCGATGCAGATCCCTGCAGTTTCGATGGCTCCCTGGGGTTATCTTTCAGATCCTTCTGACTTTTGGGATCCTTCTGCTTACAGGTCCGGGGGGCCATCCTGATCCCAAGCGCTACAGTGTAGTGTTTAAGCGCTATCAGCTGCTTGCCGTTTCCGATGCTTCTGCGGTTTATGTGCGATGATCGGATAATGCAGACAGCGCTCCTGCGCCTCTGTGTTTTCCCCCAACTCGGGGTGCGTGGCTGATCTTGCTGTTGTTTGTTGCCAATCCGCCAGCAGTATGGTCAAGTGTACCGGATATGTGCAGAATAACATGACAATCCGCGTTATCTGTTCATTTTAGCTCTCCAGGGAAGGGGAGCTCAGGGCTGCTGCTGCCACTACAGCCTCTCGGCGGCCATCTTTGCCTCCCCTTTCTGCACTTTTCTGCATCTCTGCTCTTTTGTGCCTTATTTCTGCTCATTTTCCCTTCCTCTCGCTCTGCCCTTTCACTCGTTTTCACTCGTTTTTCTACCCTCTTTTATCTTTCACCTTTCTGCACTTTTCTGCATCTCTGCTCTTTTGTGCCTTATTTCTGCCTATTTTCCCTTTTTTCTTTATCCCTTATTTCCTCCCTTTACCTTTCCCCACCGCTGCTGCCCCCACGGCCCCTCACCCCCAGCGCGACCGGCCCAATCCAGCTTCCCTCCCCGCTCCCGCCTCCCAGCTGTCCAGCCCTCCCCGACCCCTACTTAATGGCGGCCACTGCGGGGACAGGCGAGCAAGACCACTGACTCATTGTCAGTGAAATTGCTCACCCACCCTCGCAGCTCCACCATTAAGTGAGGCCTGCCCCTGCCCCTGCACTCTCGAGTGTTGGTGATCGAGGCCCTCCTCCACCCGCAGGTTTCCCTGCGCCTCATCCCTGGTGGTCCAGTGGACCTCTGTCTCCTTCCTCTCACTCTGCTCTTTCACTCGTTCTTCTACCCTTTTCTATCTTTCACCTTTCTGCACTTTTCTGCATCTCTGTTCTTTTGTGCCTTATTTCTGCTCATTTTCCCTTCCTCTCGCTCTGCCCTTTCACTCATTTTCACTCGTTTTTCTACCCTCTTTTATCTTTCACCTTTCTGCACTTTTCTGCATCTCTGCTCTTTTGTGCCTTATTTCTGCCTATTTTCCCTTTTTTCTTTATCCCTTATTTCCTCCTTTTACCTTTCCCCACCGCTGCTGCCCCCGCGGCCCCTCCCCCCCAGCGCGACCGGCCCAATCCAGCTCCCCTCCCCGCTCCCGCCTCCCAGCTGTCCAGCCCTCCCTGACCCCTACTTAATGACGGCCACTGCGGGGACAGGCGAGCAAGACCACTGACTCATTGTCAGTGAAATTGCTCTCCCACCCTCGCAGCTCCACCATTAAGTGAGGCCTGCCCCTGCCCCTGCACTCTCGAGTGTTGGTGATCGAGGCCCTCCTCCACCCGCAGGTTTCCCTGTGCCTCATCCCTGGTGGTCCAGTGGACCTCTGTCTCCTTCCTACCCTTTTCTATCTTTCACCTTTCTGCACTTTTCTGCATCTCTGCTCTTTTGTGCTCTTTTGTGCCTTATTTCTGCTCATTTTCCCTTCCTCTCGCTCTGCCCTTTCACTCGTTTTCACTCGTTTTTCTACCCTCTTTTATCTTTCACC
This sequence comes from Calotriton arnoldi, assembly GCA_963921515.1. Lineage (NCBI taxonomy): Eukaryota > Metazoa > Chordata > Amphibia > Caudata > Salamandridae > Calotriton > Calotriton arnoldi. Next base: position 1,403,018 of record CAWUFW010003318.1, read on the forward strand.
TTTCTGCACTTTTCTGCACGCAACGAAATTCGTTTTATTTATTTTTTTGTTTACTTACCTCTGTGCCGCCGTAATCTGTAGTTTACTACCCCCCACCCTGCCCCTCCCCTGCCCCACGTCACCGCCCGGCAGCACTCCCACCAGGGGCGCTACTGGCTGTGTATGGTGTTGTGACTGAGGTATGTCTCTACATGCACATGTGTTATGATACGTGGTATGCGTCTGAAGATGATAGACGTATAAAACACAGGTATACATCTATCTGTATATTTCTTTTATATATGATGCTGGTAGCAAAAGGTACAGATATATGCATGCATGCTTTCAGGAATATGGTGAGACTTACAGCAGAGATATGTGAAGGGTTGCTAGTTTATATTTGTCTAGGTCCAATAGCATAAGTAGTTGGAGAATGGTGAAGCTACAGCTCAAAAGTGTGGTTTAAAACATGTTGGCAGAGGAATTACTGATTAGGCTATATTGCATGAGTCTGTTGAAAGGTATGGTTGAAATATATCACATGATGTTAGGTGTCTATTTGAAATGAGAAGTGCAGCTTCATTAGTTTTAAGATCTGCATGGTTTTGTGACTGAGCTATGTCTGTACTTGCAGATGAATTTTCATATGTGTTATGCATCTGAAGATGCTAGATTTATAAAATACAGGTATACATCTATTTGTATGTTTCTTTTATATATGATGATACTAGGAAAAGGTACAGATATATGCATACATGCTTTTCGAAATATGGGGAGACTTTCAACAATAACAAGTGAACGGTTGCTGCTTTGCTGTTAGCTATGCTAAATTTCTGATTAGTAGTAGAATAGTAAAGCAGCAGCAGTAGAAAAGTGATGTTTAAGATATGTTGGGAGAGGAATTAGTGATTACAGTACTTTATAAGAGTCTGTGTAAAACTTCACTTGAACTATGCCGCATAAATCTAGGTGTGTGTTTAAAATGTTAAGTGTAGTCTGTGAAGTTTTAAGGCCTTTATGGTCTTGTGAGTGTGGTTAAGTTTCTAGTTGCACATGTATTCTGATATGTGTTATGCTTTTGAAAATAGGTACAGATACAAGCATGCATGCTTTTAGGAATATGGTTAGAGTTATGGTAGAGACGTGATAGATTGCTGCTTTATATTTGGCTAGGCCCAATATTCTGAGTATTCGTAGAATGGTGAAGCTGCAGCACAAAAGTGAGTTTTAAGACATGTTGGCAGAGGGATTAGTGATTAGGCTACTTTCTATGAGTCTGGGGAAATGTTCACTTGAAGTACACCGTACAAATGTAGGTGTGTCTTTCAAATGTAAAGTGCAGTCTGTCAAGTATTAAGTTTAAGGTCTGCATGGTCTTGTTATTGATGTATGTCTGTACTTGCACATGTATTTTCATATGTGCGATGCATCTGAAAATGTTAGACATATAAAATAAAGGTATACATCTATTTGTTTATTTCTTTTATATATGATGTTGATTTCTAAAGGTAGACAGATATGCATGCATGCTTTCAGGAATATGGTGAGACTCTTAGCTGAGTCATGTACTAGACTGCTGCTTTATATTTTGCTAGGCCCAACATCCTAAGTAGTTGCAGAATGGTGAAGCTGCAGCACAAAAGTGAGTTTTAAGACATGCTAGTTTGTATGAGTGTGTGAAAAGGTACATTTAAAGTATGACGCATAAATGTAGTTGTCTGTTTGAAATGTGAAGTGCAGTTTCTCAGGTTTTAAGGTGTACATGTCCTTGTGATTGGTGTATGTCTCTACTTGCATATGTATTCTCATATGTGTTATGCACCTGAAGATGCTAGACGTATAAAAGAGAGATATATCTCTATTTGTATGTTTCTATTATATATGGTAGCACTAGTGAAAGGTACAGATACATGCATATATGCTTTCAGGAATATGGTGAGATTTATAATAAACTCATGTGAAGGTTTGATGCTTTATATTTGGGTAGCCCCAACACCCTGAGTAGTTCCAAAATGGTGAAGCTGCAGTACAAAAGTGTTCAACATGTCATAAACCTCTCTTTTGTGCTGCAATTTCACTGTTCTACTACTACTCAGGATGTTGGGTCAGCTGTAAGTCACCAATCACCCAGCCACTACCCATGCACTTATATTATCAACCAGGCACTACCCTTGCACTCCTCCAATCATGCAGGCACTACTCTTGTACTCATGCAATCACCCAGGCACTACCCCTGCACTCATGCAATCACCCAGGCATTACCCCTGCACTCATGCAATCACCTAGACATTACTCATGCACTCCTCCAATCAACCAGGCATTATCCATGCACTCCTCCAATCACCCAGCCAATACCCATGCACTTATAAAATCACCCAGGCACTACTTATGGACTCCTCCAATTACCCAGGCACTACTGCTACACTCATGCAACCACCCAGACATTACCCCTGCACTAATGCAAATCACCCATGCATTAGCTATGCACTCCTCCAATCACCCAGGCACTACCCATGCACTCATGCAATAACCCAGGCACTACCCATGCACTCCTCCAATCACCCAGGCACTACCCATGCACTCATGCAATCGCTCAGGAACTATCCATGCACTCATCCATGCACTCAGTCACTACTCCCCCACTCATTCCATTTACCCATGCACTTATAAAATCACCCAGGCACTGCCTATGCACTCATGCAATCAGCCAGTCACTATCCATCCTCTCTTCCAATTACTCAGCCACTACCCTTGCACTCATACAATCACCCAGGTACTACTTATGCACTCCTCCAATCACCCAGGCACTACCACTACACTCATGCAACCACCCATGCACTCCTTCAATTACCCAGACATTACCCCTGCACTCATGCAATCACCTAGGCATTACCCTTGCACTTCTTCAATCACTCAGGCAGTAACCATGCACTTATAAAATCGCCCAGGCACTACCTATGCACCCCCCAATCACCCATGCACTACCCCTGCACTCTTCCAATCACCCAGGCACTACCCCAGCACTCTTCCAATCACCCAGGCAGTACTGATGCACTGATGTAATCACTCAGGCACTACCCATGCACTCATACATGCACTCAGCCACTACCCCTGTACTCATACAATCACCCAGGCACTACTTATGCACTCCTCCAATCACCCAGGCACTACCACTACACTCATGCAACCACCCAGACATTAGTCCTGCACTCATGCAATCACCCAGACATTCCTCATGCACTCCTTCAATTACCCAGACATTACCCCTGCACTCATGCAATCACCTAGGCATTACCCATGCACTTCTTCAAGCACTCAGGTAGTACCCATGCACTTATAAAATCACCCAGGCACTACCTATGCACTCCTCCAATCACCCAGGCACTACCCCTGCTCTGCTCCAATCACCCAGTCAGTACTGATGCACTGATGTAATCACTCAGGCACTACCCATGCACTCATACATGCACTCAGCCACTACCCCTGCACTTATGCAATCACTCAAGCACTACCCATGCACTTCTCCACTCATCCAGGCACTACCCTTACACTCATGCAATCACCCAGGTACTACCCATGCACTCTTTGAATCATTCAGGCACTACCCATACACTCCTCCATGCACCAAGGCACCATCCATGCACTCCTTCAATCACGCAGGCATTACCCCTGCACTCATGCAATCACCCAGGCATTACCTATGCACTTCTTTAATCACTGAGGCAGTACTCATGCAGTCCTCCAATTTCCCAGGCACTACCCCTGCACTCATGTAATCACTCAGGTACTATCCATGCAGTTATCCATGCACTCAGTTAGTACTTCTGCACACATTCCATTTACTGATGCACTCATCAAATCACCCAGGCAGCACCTTTGCACTCATGCAATCAGCCAGCCAGTATCCATTCTCTCCTCCAATTACTCTGCCAGTATCCTTGCACTCATACAATCACCCAGGCACTACTGTTGCACTCATCCATTCACGTAGGCATTACTCATGCACTCATCTATGCATTCAGGGACTATTCATGTACTTATCCATGCACACAAGCTGTACCTTTGCACTAGTGTAACCAGTCAATCAGTATCCAATCTCCTCTCCAGTTATACAGACACTACCCTTGCACTCATACAATCACCCAGGCACTACCCATGGAGTCATGCAATCACTGAGACACACCCATCATATATCTTAGCTGTAAGTCTTACCATATTCCGGAAACCATTTATACATATGTCTGTACCTTTCGCTAGCAATATCATATATATAAGTAATATACAAATAGATGTATACTTGTGTTTTATATGTCTAGCATCTTCAGATGCATAATATGTATCATAATACATGTGCAAGTAGAGATATACCTTAGTCACAACACCATGCAGACCTTAAAACTTGACAGATTGCTCTTCACATTTGAAGCAGATAATGAAAATTATGTGGTATACTTGAAGTGTAGCTTTCTACAGACTCATACAAAGTAGTGTTATAACTAATCATTGTGCTAATATGCCTTAAACCTCACTTTTGTGCTGCTGCTTCATCATTCTATGACTACATAGGGTGTTGGGCCTATCCAAATACATAGCAGCAATCCTTCACATGTCTGTGCTAAAAGTCTCACCATCTTCCTAAAAGAATGCATGTATATGTCTGTACCTTTTGTTAGTAACATCATATATCAATGAAACATACAAATAGATGTATACCTGTGTTTTATATGTGTAGCATATTGAGATGTATAAGACACATCACAATATATGTGCAAGTTCATACATATCTCAATTAGAAGTCCATGAAGATCTTAAAACTTGAGAGAGTACCCTCCATATTTCAAAGAGACACTTAGATTTATTTAGTGCACTTCAACTGAACTTTTTCAGAGACTCTTACAAAGTACCATAATCAGTAATTCCTCACCCAACATATCTTAAACATTACTTTTCTGGTGCTTCTGCTTTGCCATTTTACTATTAGTTAGGTATTGAAGATACAAAAAAACAAAGCAGTAAGAAGCTATAGAAGTGCAGAAAGAGGCAAGAGGGGTGCAGCAAGAGGCAAGAGACGTGCACAAACAAGCAACAGCGGTGCAGAAAGAGGCAAGAGGGGTGCAGAAAGAGGCTAGAGAAGTGCAGAAAGAAGCGAGAGAGGTGCAGAAATAGGCAAGAGAAGTACAGAAAGAGGGAAGAGGGGTGCAGAAAGAGGCAACAGGGGTGCATAAAGAAGCAAGAGTAGTGTAGAAAGAATGAACAGAGGTGCAGAAGGAAGAAAAAGATGTGCCAAAAGAAGCAAGAGGGGTGCCAAAATTTGCAAAAGAGGTGCAAAAAGAAAGAAGAGTAGTGCAGAAAGAATCAACAGAGGTGCAGAAACAGACAAGAGGGGTGCAGAAAGAGGCAAGATAAGTTCAGAAAGAAGCAACAGCGGTGCAGAAGGAGGTAAGAGAACTAAACAAAGAGGCAAGAGAGTTTCAGAAAGAGGCAAGAGAGGTCCAGATAGGAGCAAGAGCACTGCAGAAAGAAGCAACAGAGGTGCAGAAAGAGAGAAGAGGGGTGCACAAAGAGGGAAGAGAAGTGGAAAAAGAAGCAACAGAGGTGTAGAAAGAGGCAAGAGGGGTGCAGAAATTTGCAAGAGTTGTGCGGAAAGAAGCAACACAGGTGCAAAAGGAGGGAAGAGAACTACAAAAAGAGGCCAGAGAGTTGCAGTAACAGGCAAGAGAGGTGCAAAAAAATGGAACAGGGGTGCAAAAAGAGACAAGAAAGGTGGAGAAAAAGTGAAGAAGGGTACAGAAAGAGGCAAGGGGGTGCAAAAAGAAGCAAGAGAGGTGCAGAAAGAAGCAAGATAAGTACAAAAAGAAGGAAGAGGGGTGCAGAAAGAGGCAAGAGGGGCGCAGAAAGAAGCAAGAAAGGTGCAGAAAGAAGCAAGAAAGGTGCAGAAAGAAACAAAAGAGGTGCAGAAAGAAGCAACAGAAGTGCAGAAAGAGACAAGAGGGGAGCAGAAAGAGGGAAGAGGGGTGGAGAAAGAGGCTTAAGGGTTGCAGAAAGAAGGGACAGAGGTGCAGAAAGAAGCAAAAGAAGTGCAGAAAGAAGCAACAGAGATGCAGAAAGGGGGAGGAGGGGTGGAGAAAGAGGCAAGAGGGGTGCAGAAAGAAGCAAGAGAGGTGCAGAAAGAAGCAACAGAAGTGCAGAAAGAGGCAAGAGGGGAGCAGAAAGAGGGAAGAGGGGTGGAGAAAGAGGCACAAGGGTTGCAGAAAGAAGGGACAGAGGTGCAGATAGAAGCAAGAGAAGTACAGAAAGAAGCAACAGAGGTGCAGAAAGAGGGATGAGGGGTGGAAAAAGAAGCAAGAGAAGTGCAGAAAGAAGCAACAGAGATGCAAAAAGGGGGAACAGGGGTGGAGAAAGTGGCAAAAGGGGTGCAGAAAGAAGCAAGAGAGGTGCAGAAAGAAACAAAATAAGAGCAGAAACAAGAAACAGGGTTGCAGAAAGAGGCAAGAGGGGTGCAGAAAGAGGGAAGAGGGGTACAGAAAGAAGCACTAGTGGTGCAGAAAGAAGCAAGAGAGGTGCAGAAATAAGCAAGAGTAGTGCAGAAAGAAGCAACAGAGGTGCAGAAAGATGCAAGAGGGGTACAAAAAGAGGGAAGAGGGGTGCAGAAAGAGGCATGAGGGGTGCAGAAAGAAGCAAGAGATGTGCAGAAAGAAACAAAAGAAGTGCACAAAGAAGGAACAGAGGTGCAGAAAGAGGCAACAAGGGTGAAGAAAGTGGGAAGAGGGGTGGAGAAAGAGGCAAGGGGTGCAGAAAGAAGCAAGAGAGCTTCAGAAAGAAACAAAAGAAGTGCAGAAAGAAGGAACAGAGGTGCAGAAAGAGGCAAGGGGGGTGCAGAAAGAGGGAAGAGAGTTGCAGAAACAGGCAACAGAGGTGCATAAAGATGCAAGAGCAGTATAGAAAGAATCAACAGAGGTACAGAAGTAGGCAAGAGGGGTGCAGACAGAGGCAAGAGAAGTTCAGAAAGAAGCAACAGAGATGCAGAAGGAGGTAAGAGAATTGAAGAAAGAAGCAAGAGAGTTGCAGAAACAGGCAAGAGAGCTCCAGAAAGAAGCAGGAGCAGTGTAGAAAGAACGAACAGAGATGCAGAAACAGACAAGAGGGGTGCAGAAAGAGGCAAACAAGTGCAAAAAGAAGCAACAGAGGTACTGAAAGAGGCAAGAGGGGTGCAGAAAGAGGCAAGAGAGTTGCAGAAGGAGGTAAGAGAACTGAAGAAAGAGGGAAGAAGGGTGCAGAAAGAGGCAACAGGGATACAGAAAGAAGCAAGAGAAGTACAGAAAGAAGCAAGAGAAGTGCACAAACAAGCAACAGATGTGCAGGAAGAGGCAAGAGGGGTTCAGAATGAAGCAAGAGAAGTGCAGAAAGAAGCAACAAAGGAGCAGAAAGAGGGAAGAGAAGTACACAAAGATGCAAGAGAGTTCAAAAACAGACAAAAGAGGTGCAAAGACATACAAGAGGGGTGCAGAAAGAGACAAGAGAAGTGCAGAAAAAGGGAACAGCGGTGTAGAAAGAGGCAAGAGAGGTGCAGAAAGAGGTAAGAAGGTGTGCAGAAAGAGGCAAGAGTTAGGTATTGAATATAGCCAAAAACAAAGTTGCAACTCTTCACATGTTTCTGCTGTAAGTCTCACCATCTTCCTGAAACCATGCATGCATGAATCTGTACCTTTTGCTAGTGCACTATTGTTGGACTTGGCCCTTTTTGACCGGTTCACCCCTAAACTTTTTGCCTTGTGTGTCAGTAGTTTTAAGTCTCTGGGCACTTTAGCACTGTGGTCCAGTGTAAAGTGCGTGCGCGCTGAGTCCATTGCCTCTGGGATAAGCCTGACTGCTCGTGCCAAGCTACCAAGGGGGTGAGCAGGGGTTATCTTTGGCGTGTAACTCCCTTGCCCTGACTAGAGTGGTGGTCTCTGCCTGGCTTTGGCGCAAGCCTTAGCCAACCAGAGATCCCATTTCTAACAACTATATATAAAAGAAACATACAAATAGATGTATACTTCTGTTTTATATGTAAAGCATCTTCGAATGTATGACACATATGAGAATACATGTGCAAGTAGAGACATACCTCAATCACAAGACCATGCAGGCCTTAAAACTTGACAGACTACACTTCACATTTGATTTGGGTAGTACTAGAGAAATCCTTTAGTTGTTCTCAGTGATTTTGTTGTGGAGGTTGTGATGTCTACTAATTGTAGGAATTGTGCAGTAACTTACATTGCTTTGCAGTGCAATCAAAAGTATTTCTTTATTTATAGATGCAAATATTTGTATATAATTATTTTAATAATATAAAATTATTTTTAGAAACTATTTAAACTTTTCTTTTTTTTCAGATATTCACCATTATTAGTAATAAAGATTGAGTATTGCAAGAAAAGATCAAAAGAAAAGAAAAAAACAGTACTATTTAAAGGAAAGAGAAAAGCAGAAATTAGATGATGTTCAAAATGTGACATTGAAGAAAAAGACTTCTGGTAAGAGAACTAAAGAATTTGTTAAAAGACTTTTAAAGAATGTAATGAATTTTCAAAATGGGAAAAGAGAAAGAAACGTTTTACAACCAATCAGAAGGAAACAAAAAAAGGACAAATTAATGGAAAATCAGGTTATGGGAAAACAATCTATGTTGAAAGAAGGATAAAAGAATATAAAGACATTAGGAAGAGAATGTATAAAAGTAGAGTACTACAAAATTTATTGAAAGATTGTAAAAAATATAAAAGAAGTTCAGCATCTTACAAAAAAAACAACAGATTGAAAGTGTAGTCGAAAAGGCTTTTGAATTGAAAAGAAAATTGTTTATATTGGTATTGAAGAGAATGAAAACATTGAATAAAAAAATGCACTTTATGAAGGAGAAAAGAAAAAGAAAAAAACTGGTTAATAGAAGTAACTTTTGCTAAAAAATTTCGGGTGAATGGAAGCACACTTCTAGTACTGAACCTTTTTTTAATGAAGAAAGCTATTTTCAAGACAGTACATTAGTTCAGGCAGTTGATACCAGTGGTCATTGTTATGAGGTAAAAAATGGTTGTCCAATTGAAAAAGAAAAGATGGTTCCTAGAAATGTGGAAGAAGTAATAGCTGAAGAAGTTCAAGGGAGACGTACACAAGCTCCAGTGTATAAGTGGGATTGTAGTAGTATTTGTAGTATACGACAGGTATCTATTGATATATTATGAATTTTCTTACGAGATTATGGTAAAAAAAGAGTTAAACAGAAGATTAAGATGTTGCAAGGACTAGATCCTTGTAAAGTGAGAAAATATACTAACTTGCTGGGTCATTCTCTGGCTTGTCTTTCTAGTAAAGTGTGTCAAAGTACTTTTCATCATTTAAGAATGTTGGCAGTACATCATTCAGAAATGCGGAAGTTAGTAAGAAGATTGTACTACGTAAAAAGTACTGCATGATCTTTACGGGAAATAAACACAGCTCTTTTGCATGGTTCAGTATCGGATGTAAAAAAGGTTTCTGATGATATATAGTTTTGTTTCTTTGGTTCACAAGAGGAGTGTAGGCAAAGTGAGAGTTTGATAAGTGTAGGTGTTGAAGAAGAGGTGGACGATATTACTACTGAAAAGTTTGCAGAAGAAATTACAAAGTTTAAGGTACCTTCATGTGAAAAACCAAACTATGTTTGTATTTGTTGTCGACGTACTCACTATAGAAGTCAAACTAGGAATGTTGATCTATATTTAAAAAGTGAAAAGGAAAACAATGATAAGTTGGAGGAATTTGGTGTTTATTTGTTGGTGGAAGGTCGATTTGAGTTGGGTAGTGATCAACGTATTTGTAAATATTGTTACAACAAACTAGAAGAGAACAAAATGCCAGATAGAGCTGTACATAACAACTTAGAGTTGGTAGCTATTCCTCCGGAACTGGTAGATTTAAATACATATGAGTCCATTCTTATTCAATCCTTGCACCCGTTTCAGGCTATAGTTCGTATGGAGCCTAAAACAGGTAAGCTGCCTCCAACAGATTTACAAAGAGGTCTAAAAGGAAGGGTTGTGTATTTACCTTTTGATTTTCAGAAAAATATTGAAAATGTTGGTATAGAGAGAGAGGAAAGTGAACCTGTAGTTATTCTAATTAATGGTGTACCAACAAAGAGTTGGAAAATATGGCAAGAGTTAGTAGATATCACCAAACTTCAAAAGGCTACATTATAGCTTGTACAAAACAATATTTATTATAAAAATGTAAATGTGGAGGAACAAGAAATATGTTTTGAAGATGAAACAGAAACTTCAACTGGCCAAATAGAAAAAGTGGACAACTCCAGGAGTGAAGAAATTTATGAACATTACAGTATACATCCTCTACATTAAAAAAAAGTGATAGGAAACACTATTGAATTATTTCAAATGAAGAAAGCGAAGGTAACTCCCATGAGTGTATGGGAAAAAAGTTTAGAAGCTCGTTGTTTTCCACAGCTCTTCCCCACTGGAAAAAGTGGACGATATGATGAACGACCAGTACAGATTCTAGCTTCAGAATAACGTACGACAAGATTGTACTCAGAAGATCCAAGATTTCGACAGTGTATTCCATATATATTTAATCTTTTGTTTGAAAGTGATTTGTCTGGACTTTCATATGTAGTGAAGCACATATTAAAAACAGGAGTTCATCTTACACATATTTCTGCAAGGGAATTCTTGGACAAAGTTCAACAAAGAGACGATCATTTAGAATCTCAGTTAATGAATTTGATGGCGTGTCAACATGGTACTAATGAGTATTGGTATCGTCGTCATGGAGAACGTTAATGTATGTTAAGAAACTTGTGTACCCCTACGTGGTTTGTTACGCTTAGCTGTGCTGAATATGCATGGGACGATTTACTTGAATTTCCACGACAAGCAAATTCAAATGTAAAAAACATTGAATTGAAGACAGCTGGAGATCTGTGTTCCTTGGATCCTGTACATTTGTGCAGATATTTTAATCATAGGTTTCAAGCTATGATGTCTTTTATCTGCAATAAAAATAATCCACCTCTTGGAGAAGTTATTGATTTCTTTTGGAGAAAGGAGTACCAAGCCAGAGGTGCTCCTCATATACACATGCTATTATGGATCAAAAATGCACCAAAATTTGGATCCGATTCTGATGAAACTGTTTTGTCTTTCATTGAAGATTATGTTACCTGTTCCATTCCAAAAAAAGGAGGAGAAAACAGCTTAAGACAACAAGTTTTATGAGTTCAAAGTCATCGATGTGGAAAATATTGTCGATGAAAATACACGTCAAAGGGAAAATTTTATACAAAATGTCGTTTTGGATTCCCACATCCAATAATTTCAAAAGGAAGAGTCAATAGTTTCATGTCAGCAGTAAGGCATACTATAACTCGAAAATCTCTGAAGAATACATACAACATAAAAATAACTGAAGATTCCAAGTATATTAATGACTACAATCCAGTGATTTTGACAATGTGGAATGCAAACATGGATATCCAGTATGTTGCAGATAATTCAATTGCTGTTGCTCGCTATGTTATGTCATATATAACCAAATCTGAAAAGACAGAGTTGAAAGAAATGTGGGAAGAAATTTCACAAGAGAAGATTCTTAGTAACAATTTGTACAGCTTTAGTTTGAAGATGTTTTCCATCGAGAGATTGGATCCTACGAATGTTCGGATCGGTTGACCTCTGCCAGTTTATATTCAAAGTCAAGAGGAATCATTTGGGTAAGTCTAGGTCTTGCTGCAACACGAAATCGAGTATTGAAATCTCTACAAGAAATTGAATACTTAGCATTTAATGAACCAGAAAGTACAGATACTGTTAAAACTAATATGTTGGACACGTATTATCCCAAAAGGAGTCCACATCTGGAAAACATATGTCTCTATAAAGTACTGCAACGATACAGCTTTAAGAAAAATGTTACAGAAAATATAAATGAAGAAAAATATGCAGTAATTGGATGTGATGGATGTTTGGTAAAACATGCCAAAGGAAATCTTATTAACCAAAGGAAACTCGGGGCCTATTATCAAGCCCATTTTCGCCACTTTATCGGCCGTTTTCAGCCGAAAAGCGGCGAATTTTACTCCGCACAATTATCAAGGACACGCTAACGCGTGTTTCCTTGAGTAAGCAGCCCAATTAACTCCACTTTGCATGTCAGCGAAGAATATCGCTAATGACATGCAAAGTGGGCGTTCCCTTCCATTCCTCCCTGGAAATCCGCGCTGACATGGCAGCGCACTATTACCAAGCCTCGAGCAAACCCGCGATGCGATAGAATTAACCGCGCTAACCGCGGTTATAGCAGGTTTGCAACGCTTGGTTTGAATCCGACTTAGCCATACTTGATATGGCAGGTGGATCGTACGGCTGAGATCCTAGGGCATATTATCAAGGAAACACGATAAATATCGCGTTTCCCGCTTTGCGCGATTCTGTTTCACGCGCTATCGCAGGATTTAATCGCCGTGGAGATATGCGTTGATAATAACGCGATATCTCGGCGATTAAATCCTGCGATATGCGGCGTTAAACAGAATCGCGCAAAGCGGGAAATGCGATATTTATCGTGTTTCCTTGATAATATGCCCCCTCATTTGCGAAACTCCAGATAAAAGGGAATTTTTCTATTTAGCACTTCTGCAACTCTTCAAGCCTTTACATAGTGAAATGGAATTACTTGGAGATTTTGACTGCTATGAAGATTCTTTTAATGCATGTAAAGATGGCATTCAATGCACAATTTTACCAACTTATCTACAAATGTTAAATGAAGAGATTGAACAAGAAACTACTATTGGAGCTGAAATAGCTAGAGACAGTTCTCAAGAAAGTCAAACTTCTGCTCCAGTAAGTCAAGATCCACTAGGACAACCAATTATTGAAAATGAAGCAGCATTAGCCATGAATGAAGTAAAATTGGCAATGCAACAAGCACAACAGGATATTATTGAGTTGGGAAACTTGGAAGAAAAACTAAATATTGAACAAAAAGAAATATATCAGCAAGTGACACAACAGATACAGCATGGTTTACTGCATGAAAAAAAGAATGCCAATGCACATCATTTAAACCTATTCGAATGTACATCAGTGGGCAAGCTGGAACAGGAAAACGTTTCTTAATTAAAGTTTTGACCAGTTATCTACACAAAACTACTGAATCACATTTATCTTGTGTTGTAAGAGCTCCAACTGGATTAGCAGCACACAACATTAAAGGGATTACGTTACATCGATTACTCATGCTACCAGTTGAACATGAAAATAAGTTGGAATATCACAAGCTATCTGGAGAAGCTTGTTATGAAGTTTCAAGAGTACTCAAGAAAATTAAACTTCTAATCATTGATGAGGTGAGCATGGTCTCAAACGTAATGCTTGCCTTTGTACATTTAAGAATGCAACAGATTTTAAAAACAGATAATGATGTTCTATTTGGAGGAAAACATGTAATTCTATTCGGCGACCTACTGCAACTTACTCCAGTAAAAGGACAACCTGTTTTTAAAACTCTTGTCCATGAAGACACTAGGAAATCTTTGGGAAATATTGGAAATGTCAACATTTGGTCTCATTTTGAATATAAAGAACTTATTAAGAATATGCGACAAGCAAGTGATCAACATTATGGAAACATTCTTCAAGATATAAGAATTGGTGTTTTGACAAAACATGGAAAAGAAGCTTTACAAAGTCGGCTTTTAACGAACTTGTTTGCAAATGAAAATATAGCACCTGAAATAATATACAAAAAAATTGGAGAAAAGAAGTCTATAGTTTGCCTAATGCCTACACTGCAAGAGTGTTCTACATTCAATCAAGAACTTTTGAAATTGGAAAAACAACCAATACTGAAAATGGAAGCCATTGATAAAATGGAACACAAAGGAGTTACTATTCTTCTCTCAGAGAAATTACAGTCAAAATTGGATTCTTTGGAAAAGTCAGTGTCTAAGGGCCTGATTCACAGAACTAACTTACGACAAAATCCTAAACTTACTACCATTTTGGTATTCACAGAATGAACTTACTCATTTTGGTATTCACAGAATGAACTTACTCATTTTGGCATTCACAGAATGAACTTACTCATTTTGGTATTCACAGAATGAACTTACTACCATTTTGGTATTCACAGAACGAACTTACTCATTTTGGTATTCACAGAATGAACTTACTCATTTTGGTATTCACAGAATGAACTTACTACCATTTTGGTATTCACAGAATGAACTTACTATCATTTTGGTATTCACAGAATGAACTTACTACCATTTTGGTATTCACAGAATGAACTTACTCATTTTGGTATTCACAGAAGGCACTTACTCATCAATGAGTAAGTGCCTTCTGTGAATACCAAAATGTGTAAGTTACACAAAATGAGTAAGTTACACAAAATGTGTAAGTTACACAAAATGTGTAAGTTACACAAAATGAGTAAGTTACACAAAATGTGTAAGTTCACACAAAATGTGTAAGTGCCTTCTGTGAATACCAAAATTAGTAAGTTCATTCTGTGAATACCAAAATGAGTAAGTTCATTCTGTGAATACCAAAATGAGTAAGTTCATTCTGTGAATACCAAAATGGTAGTAAGTTTAGGATTTTGTCGTAAGTTAGTTCTGTGAATCGGGCCCTAAGACTGCAGGTTTAGAAAAGACTTTATATGTATGTGTTAATTGTCGGGTAATTTTACGGCGTAATTTTAATGTAGAAGAAGGTTTAGTAAATGGAGCAATGGGAAAAGCTGTTGATTTTGTAAATTTTCAGAACAGAGATGGAATTGAATTTTTGAAGATTAAATTTGATCAGGTTGAAGAGGTAAAACAGATTGGACGTTGTACTGTTCGTTTTTTGCTTGTAAAAGAATTGTATGTTCGTAGAAAACAGTTTCCTCTTTCTGTAGCATATGCAGTAAACATTCATAAATCTCAAGGTTTAAGTTAAGACAGTGCTTTGGTAAATATTGTAAGTACAGTGTTTAAATAAGGCATGGCATACGATGCATTGTCTCGAGTAAGAACATTATCTGGTTTGTATTTGATTGATTTTGAAGAGAAAAAGATTAGTGCTGATGTAAATTGTGTAAGACAGTACAATTGGTTAAGAAGACTGTATGCTCCTAACTTAGGTGAATATCCCGTATATGAGAAACGTGTGGTTTGTCCAAAACAGAAATATGACAAATATTCCACTGAGATTCAAAAAAGAAAACAATTCAAGAGAATGATGAAACTACAAAGAAAATGGACACTGTTGATGATATTGTAGGATACCAGTTAGAAAATAGTTCAGGTATCAACTGTTATGCTAATGAATTTGTGAATGTTGTGTTTTATCTAGAGGATCTTCATCATGAAATTATGGAAAATCGAGAAAAAAGATTCTGTTCTTTTCTACATTATATTTTTCAAAAGTTGGTAACTGATAGAACTAAAATCCCTACTGCTTCTGGCATTTGGCATCTTTTGGATATATGTACTGGATCATTGAAATTTACATTGAATATACAACAAGATGCACAAGAATTTCTTATGTTTATGTTTGCAGTATTGGAAGATGAAGGAATAGAAATTGAAAATGTGTTTGGACTAAGTTACAGATGGGATCATAAATGTAAAGAGTGTTCATTTTCTTTTACCACTGAAATAGACATTGAACGATTCATATACTTGACGATACCAGATTGCAAATCATTGTCCTTTAATAAATTAGTAAAAACAGCTAATCAAGATATGAAATGTTCTCATTGTAAATCAGAAATGTTGTCAACATTATTTATAGAAAGATTTGGACAATATGGCATTTTAATGCTACAACGTTGTAGAGCAAATGGAACAAAATTAGAAACCAAAAGTAAACATTTTGTTGCAAGTCAAGTATCAATTTCAGGAAGAACTTTTAAAGCAGTGGCTATTATTTTCCATGATGGACCTACTACAACATCTGGACACTATACTGTGTATTTAAAGTGCAATAAAGGATGGACACATTGCAATGATGCCCATTTGGAATTCAAATGTAGGTTGCCTTACGAATTACCAAATTCATATCTGATATTTTTGATGCCAAAGTTTTGAAAACATCATTCGGCCTATTGGGAAGATGTGAACACGAAATAACGAGTTTATTTTGGATATTTTCAATGCAAATGGATTTGGAAACATTATTCGGCCTATTGGGAAGATTTGAACAATTAGTGTTTGGATTATTCTTTGTGCTAATTCATATTGCATTTGGAAAATTGTGTTTGAAAGAAGTAGTTTATATATTTGATTTTTATATTATACGCGATGTGAATGAAAGTGTATATTTTACAAAATGTACTTGAGAGAAATAAAAGACATGCTGGCACATGCATCAAGGTAGGCTTTGCGATTCCTTAATTGCGATTATTAAGGAATCGCAATTAAGGAATCACAAAAGCCTATGCATGTAGGAATCGCTATAAAATAGCGATTCCTAAACATTCCTTAATTGCGACTCGCAAATTGCGAGTCGCAATTAAGGAATGCCGTCCCATTCATTCCTAGGGGCCTACAGGCCCCTAGGAATGAATTGAGATTGCATGCGCAATTTGCGAGTACCAGTAGGTACTCGCAAATTGCTTCATGCAATTTCAGGATGCAAGGGTGTCAAAATGACACCCTGTTGCACCCTGAAATTGTGATGTGCACCCATGTTGCGCACACACATGCCCCAAGGGCATGTGTGTGTGTAACCTAAAACTTAAAAAAATGCATTTTAGTGCATTTTTCAAAGTTTTTGCAAATTACAGACAAGTTTGATTTGTCTGTAATTTGCGGTCCCAAATAGCGAAATCGCTATTTAAAAGTGCTTTAGCATTGCATTTAAGGAATCGCAAATTGCGATTCCTTAATGCAATCATAATTTAGGAATTCGCAAATAATTGCAAATTCTTAAATTGCGCATAGGAAACACTTTCATGCATCTCCAAAGGCCAATTTGCGATCGCAAACGGCCGATTTTTGCGAATCGCACCGTTTGCGATCGCAAAAACCTTTGATGCATGTGCCCCTTAATGTAGTTGAAGAATGTAATTTAGAAACTGTAGATTGGTAAACAGATAGTTACACTTGTTCTAAATAATGCTCAACGCTCATTTTTTTTTTTTTTTACAATCTCATTGATTGTTTTCTTTCCCCGCTGTTGTATGATGATCTACATTGAAATCACTGTGTATGGTGAAATTCAGTAGAATCTGAGAACAGCAAAAAATGGAAACTGAAAATGTTATGTTATTCTAAAATGATGTCCCCATATATGGCGGCCGCTGTGCGGCCGCGCCGCTGGCGCGCCAAAGGTGCGCCTAAGGCAAGCTCGTCTGCGCCTGTCCACGCCAGGACCGCGCCCAGCGCCAGTACCCCTGGTCCCCGCGCCCACCACGATGACCGCCGCCACGACGACCGCCGCCGCTACGATGCCAGCACACTCCACGCCCTCAACTCCGGACGGACCCACACCTGCTTCAAAGCTGCCCCGAAACGCACACAGGGTCCCTTCACCTGCCGGAACTGCAGCTACACCAGCCTCAGAGCCGCCGAACCACCCGCCAAGAAAGACCACAATCACCTCCGATGCATCCTACTGAACACCCGCTCCGCACGCAAACATGCCGTCGTGCTCTGGGACCTGCCCGACCCTTCATCCCCGGACGTCGCCTTCCTGACAGAGACCTGGATGAACAACTCCTCCGCACCCGACATCGCCATTGCCATCCCAGACGGCTACAAGATCACCCGCAGAGACCGCACCAACGGAGTCGGAGGAGGAATCGCCATCGTCCACAAGAACAGCATCAGGGTCTCGACCAGCACCGACGACACTCTCAGCACCGCCGAACACATGCATTTCCAGATCCACACAGACCCCAACTCCACCCTCAGAGGCACCCTCGTCTACAGACCCCCGGACCCCGACCCCAGTTCAGCGACTCCATCGCCGACTTCATCAGCACGCACGCCCTGACCTCCACCGACTACATCCTCCTCGGAGACCTGAACTTTCACCTTGGAGAACAACAACGACAGCAACTCCACCACCCTGATCGATAACCTCGCCAACCTCGGACTGAGGCAACTCGTCACAACGCCTACCCACTCCGCCGGCCACACGCTCGACCCCGTCTTCTCCTCAAGCTCCCACGTCTCCTTCAGCCACACCACCGAACTCCTCTGGACCGACCACCGCTGCATCCGCTTCACCTTCCAGAAACCCACTACACACCACCGCATCCAACAGATCCCCCGCCGCTGCTGGAGCAAAATCACCGAAGACCAACTACACGCAAACCTCGCTCTCAGCCCACCCACCGAACCCTCCAACACCGACGATGCTGCCCACAGCCTCAGACGCTGGATCGACGACTGCGCCAACACCCTCGCCCCGCTGAAGAAACCCTCCTACAGAGACACCAGCAAGAGGGCCAGCTGGTTCACCCCAGAACTCCTAGCCTCCAAGCGAGCCTGCCGGAAACTAAAGAAGAAATGGCACAGTGAGCAGAGTCCGGACAGCCACGCAGCCCACAAGGACGCCATCTGCAACCACCATCACCTCATCAGGACTGCCAAGAGGACCTCCTTCAAAGACCGCCTCGACAACAACGCACACAATAGCAAGGAGCTCTTCAACATCGTGAAGGAACTCTCCAACCCCAGCTCCAACACCAACGACATCCCGCCGTCGCAAGCCCTGTGCGACTCCCTCACCACTTTTTTTCACCGCAAGATAGCAGACATCCACGACAGCTTCAACACCCAGACAGCCCCAACAGACATCAAAACAACAGACTCTCCGCACACCATCGACCATGACCCCCTGCTAGTCTGGGCCAACGTGAGCATCGATGACACCGTCAAGACCATGAGCACAATCCACTCCGGCTCCCCGTCACACCCATTCCCGCACCACATCTTCAACAAAGCCAGCAGCTCCATCGCACCCCATCTGCGTAACGTCATCAATCTCTCCCTCGAGACCGCGACCTTCCCAGAGAGCTGGAAACACGCCGAGATCAACGCCCTACTCAAAAAACCCAAGGCGGACCCAAGAGACCTCAAGAACTTCCGGCCCATCTCTCTGCTTCCGTTCCCGGCCAAGGTCATCGAGAAGATCGTCAACAGACAGCTAACCCGATACCTCGAAGAAAACAGAATCCTGGACCCTTCCCAGTCAGGGTTCCGCAGCAACCACAGCACCGAGACTGCCCTCATCGCCGCCACCGACGACATCAGGACCCTGCTGGACAACGGTGAGACCGCGGCCCACATCCTCCTGGACCTCTCCGCCGCCTTTGACACCGTCTGCCACCACACACTATGCGCACGCCTCCACGCCGTAGGGATTCGAGACAAGGCTCTGGAATGGACCACCTCCTTCCTCTCCGGCAGAACCCAGAGCGTCTGCCTCCCCCCATTCCGATCCGAAGCCTCCGAGATCATCTGCGGCGTACCCCAGGGATCTTCCCTCAGCCCGACACTGTTCTACATCTACATGGCCCCGCTCGCACACGTCGCCCAACAGCACGACCTCAACATAATCTCCTACGCCGACGACACTCAACTGATCCGCTCCATCACCAAGGACCCCATCACCGCCAAATCCAACCTCCACGAAGGAATGAAGGCCATCGCCGACTGGATGAAGATCAGCCGACTAAAGCTGAACTCGGACAAGACGGAGGTCCTCATCCTCGGCTCCAACCCTTCAGCCTGGGACGACTCCTGGTGGCCGACGGCACTGGGGGCAGCCCCGACACCCACCGACCACGCACGCAACCTGGGAATCATCCTCGACTCAACGCTCTCCATGACCAAGCAAGTCAATGCCGTCTCCTCCTCCTGCTTCAACACCCTTCGCATGCTCCGCAAGATCTACAGGTGGATCCCGACAGATACAAGAAGAACAGTCAACCAGGCCCTCGTTAGCAGCAGACTCGACTACGGAAATGCCCTCTACGCGGGAGCCCCGACCAAGCTCATCAAACGACTGCAACGCATCCAAAATGCCTCTGCACGACTGATCCTCGACGTACCACGCCACAGCCACATCACCCCCCACCTGAGAAACCTGCACTGGCTCCCCGTCAACAAGAGGATATCCTTCAAGCTCCTCATCCACGCACACAAGGCACTCCACAAGACCGGACCAGCCTACCTTAACAGACGACTTTCCTTCTACATCCCCAACCGCCAGCTCTGCTCCGCCGGCCTCGCACTCGCCACCGTCCCTCGCATCCGAAGAACAACCACCGGCAGGAGATCCTTCTCCCACCTCGCCGCCAAGACCTGGAACACCCTCCCACTGAGCCTATGACAGACCCAAGACCTGCTGACCTTCAGGAGGCTACTCAAGACCTGGCTGTTTGACCAGTAGAGCCCCCCCCTCCCAGCGCCTTGAGACCCTCGCGGGTATTTAGTGCGCTCTACAAATGTCTGATTGATTGATTGATTGATTGATTGATTGTGTTCTTAAAACTATAATATTATATTCGATAACAATTTTTCTTCTTCTTTTTACAGAAGGTAATGGTGAAGTTTGAAAAGATTTTAAATTCAGTTTACAACAAAACTACTGTAAAAGAGTTCCACTGAGTTTTGTATCTACATTAGTAAAAAAGGTAAGATGAAATAATGTAATAAGCATGATAATGTGAACTAATGTTTACAGCCGCTTTTACTGCACTCATCCATTCCTTCAAACACTACCCATGCACTTATCTATACAGTTAGGCACTATTCCCACACTCCTCCAATCACCCAAGGACTATCCATGCTCTTCTCCAATCACCTAGCCAGTAACCATACACTTATATCACCCAGACACTACATATGCACTCCTCCAATCACCCAAGCACTACACCTACACTCATGCAATCATCTAGACATTACCCGTACACTCTTGCAATCACCCAGGTATTACCCATGCACTTCTCCAATCCCCCAGACATTACCCCTGCACTCATGCAATCACCTAGGTATTACCCATGCACTCCTTCAATCACTCAGGCAGTACCCATGCACTTATACAATCACACAGGCACTACCTATGCACTCCTCTAATCACCCAGGCACTACCCCTGCACTTATATAATCAGCCAGGCACTAGCCTTGCACTCCTCCAATCACCAAGGCACTACCCTTGTACTCATGAAATCACCCAGGCACTACTTATGCACTTATGCAATCACCCAAGCACTACCACTGCACTCATGCAATTATCCAGGCTCTACCTATGCACTCATGCAATAACCCAGGCGCTACCCTTGCACTCATGCAATCAACCAGGCACTAGCTATGCACTCATACAATAACCCAGGCACTACTCTTGCACTGCTCCAATCACCCAGACACTATCCATGCACTTCTGCAATCACCCAGCCAGTACCCATGCACATATACAATCACCCAGACACTACTTGTGCACTCCTCCAATCAACCAGGCACTACCACTACACTCATGCAACCACCCAGACATTACCCTTGCACTCATGCAATCACCTAGGCATTACCCATGCACTCCTCCAATGACCCAGACATTACCCCTGCACTCATGCAATCACCTAGGTATTACCCATGCACTCCTTCAATCACTCAGGCAGTGCCCATGCACTTATAAAATCACCCAGGCACTACCTATGCACTCCTCTAATCACCCAGGCACTACCCCTGTACTTATATAATCAGCCAGGCACTACCCTTGCACTCCTCCAATCACCAAGGCACTACCCTTGTACTCATGCAATCACCCAGGCACTACTTATGCACTTATGCAATCACCCAAGCACTACCACTGCACTCATGCAATTATCCAGGCTCTACCTATGCACTCATGCAATAACCCAGGTGCTACCCTTGCACTCATGCAATCACCCAGGCACTAGCTATGCACTCATGCAATAACCCAGGCACTACTCTTGCACTTCTCCAATCACCCAGACACTATCCATGCACTCCTGCAATCACCCAGCCAGTACCCTTGCACCTACACTACTTGTGCACTCCTTCAATCAACCAGGTACTACCACTACACTCATGCAACCACCCAGACATTACCCTTGCACTCATGCAATCACCTAGGCATTACCCATGCACTCCTCCAATGACCCAGACATTACCCCTGCACTCATGCAATCACCTAGGTATTACCCATGCACTCCTTCAATCACTCAGGCAGTACCCATGCACTTATAAAATCACGCAGGCACTACCTATGCACTCCTCTAATCACCCAGGTTCTACCCCTGAACTTATATAATCAACCAGGCTCTACCCCTGCACTTATATAATCAACCAGGCACTACCCTTGCACTCCTCCATTCACCCAGACACTACCCTTGTACTCATGCAATGACCCAGGCACTACCTAAGCAGTTATGCAATAAACCAGGCAGTACCCTTGCACTCCTCCAATCACCCAAGCACTATCCATGCACTCCTCCAATGACCCAGATATTACCCCTGCAGTCATGCAATCACTCCTACATTAGCTATGCACTCCTCCAATCACCCAGACATTAAACATGCACTAATGCAATCACCCATGCATTAGCTATGCACTCTTCCAATCACCCAGGCACTACCCTTGTACTCCTCTAATCACCCAGGCAGTATCCATGCACTCCTTCAATCACCCAGACATTACCCCTGCACACATGCAATCTTCAAGGATTACTCGTGCACTCCTTCAAACACTCAGGCAGTATCCATGCACTCCTCCAATCACCCACACATTATCCCTGCACTCATGCAATCACTCAGGCATTACTCAAGCACTTTTTCAATCACCCAGCCACTACCCATACACTTATATAATCACCCAGGCACTAGCCTTGCACTCCTCCAATCACCCAGGCACTACCCCTGTACTCATGCAACCACCCAGACATTACTCCTGCACTCATGCAATCACCCAGACATTACTCATACACTCCTGCAAATACCCAGACATTATCCCTGCACTCATGCAATCACCTAGGCATTACCCATGCACTCCTTCAATCACTCAGGCAGTACCCATGCACTTTTAAAATCACCCAGGCACTACCTATGCATTGCTCTAATCACCCAGGCGCTGACACTATACTCATGCAACCACCCAGACGTTACCTATGCATTCCTCCAATCACCCAACCAGTCCCCATACATTTTTTAAAATCACCCAGGCACTACCTATGCACTCATGCAATAACCCAAGCACTACCCTTGCAGTCCTCCAATCACCCAAGCACTATCCATGCACTCCTCCCATCACCCAGACATTACCCTTGCACTCATGCAATAACCCATACATTAGCTATGCACTCCTCCAATCACCCAGATACTATCCTTGCACTTCTCCAATCACCCAGGCAGTGTCCATGTAGTCCTCCAATCACCCAGGCAGTACATATGCACTTATAAAATCACCCAGGCACTACCTATGCACTCATGCAATCACCCAGGCACTACTGATGCACTCCTCCATGCAGCTAGGCATTACTCATGCACTCCTTCAATCACTCAGGCAGTACCCATGCATTTATAAAATCACCCAGGCACTATCTATGCACTCCACTAATCACCCAGGCACTACCCCTGCACTTATATAATCAACCAGGCACTACCCTTGCACTCCTCCAATCACCAAGGCACTACCTAAGCAGTTATGCAATAAACCAGGCAGTACCCTTGCACTCCTCCAATCACCCAGACATTACCCCTGCAGTCATGCAATCACTCATGCATTAGCTATGCACTCCTCCAATCACCCAGACATTACACATGCACTAATGCAATCACCCATGCATTAGCTATGCACTCCTCCATTCACCCAGGCACTACCCTTGTACTCCTCCAATCACCCAGGCATTATCCATGCACTCCTTCAATCACCAAGACATTACCCCTGCACACATGCAATCATCAAGGATTACTCGTGCACTCCTTCAAACACTCAGGCAGTATCCATGCACTCCTCCAATCACCCAAGCACTATCCATGCACTCCTTCAATGACCCAGACATTACCCCTGCAGTCATGCAATCACTCATGCATTAGCTATGCACTCCTCCAATCACCCAGACATTACACATGCACTAATGCAATCACCCATGCATTAGCTATGCACTCCTCCAATCACCCAGGCACTACCCTTTTACTCCTCCAATCACCCAGGCAGTATCCATGCACTCCTTCAATCCCCCAGACATTACCCCTGCACTCATGCAATCACTCAGGCATTACTCAAGCACTCTTTCAATCACCCAGCCACTACCCATACACTTATATAATCACATTACTCATACACTCCTCCAAATACCCAGACATTATTCCTGCACTCATGCAATCACCTAGGCATTACCCATGCACACCTTCAATCAATCAGGCAGTACCCATGCACTTTTAAAGACACCCAGGCACTACCTATGCATTGCTCTAATCACCCAAGCACTACCACTGCACTCATGCAACCACCCAGACGTTACCTATGCATTCCTCCAATCACCCAGCCAGTACCCATACATTTTTAAAATCACCCAGGCACTACCTATGCACTCATGCAATAACCCAAGCACTACCCTTGCAGTCCTCCAATCACCCAAGCACTATCCATACACTCCTCCAATCACCCAGACATTACCCTTGCACTCTTGCAATAACCCATGCATTAGCTATGCACTCCTCCAATCACCCAGATACTATCCTTGCACTTCTCCAATCACCCAGGCAGTATCCATGTAGTCCTCCAATCACCCAGGCAGTACGTATGCACTTATAAAATCACCCAGGCACTACCTATGCACTAATGCAATCACCCAGGCACTACTGATGCACTCCTCCATGCACCGAGGCATTACCCATGCACTCCTTCAATCACTCAGGCAGTACCCATGCACTTATAAAATCACCCAGGCACTATCTATGCACTCCTCTAATAACTCAGGCACTACCCCTGCACTCATTCAATCACCCAGGCATTACCCATGCACTCCTCCAATGACCCAGACATTACCTCTGCATTCATGCAATCACCTAGGTATTACCCATGCAGACCTTCAGTCAGTCAGGCAGTACCCATGCACTTATAAAATCACCCAGGTACTACCTATGCACTCCTCTAATCACCAAGGCACTCCCCCTGCACTTATATAATCAACCAGGCACTACCCTTGCACTACTCCAATCGCCCGGACACTATACTTGAACTCATGCAATCAGCCAGGCACTACCTATGCAGTCATGCAATAACCCAGGCAGTACCCTTGCACTCTTCCAATCACCCAAGCACTATCCATGCACTCCTCCAATCACCCAGACATTACCCCTGCAGTCATGCAATCACCCATGCATTAGCTATACACTCCTCCAATCACCCAGACACTATCCCTGCACTTCCCCAATCACCCAGGCAGTATCCATGAAGTCCTCCAATCACCCAGGCAGTATCTATGCAGTTATAAAATCACCCAGGCACTACCTATGCACTCATGCAATCACCCGGCACTACTGATGCACTCCTCCATACACCTAGGCATTACTTATGCACTCCTTCAATCACTCAGGCAGTACCCATGCACTTATAAAATCAACCAGGAACTATCTATGCACTCCTCTAATTACCCAGGCACTACCCCTGCACTCATGCAATCACCCAGGCATTACCTATGCATTCCTCCAATCACCCAGCCAGTACCCATACACTTATAAAATCACCCAGGCACTACCTATGCACTCATGCAATCACCCAGGGAGTACCCCTGCACTCATGCAATCTCCCAGGCACTACCTATGCATTAATGCAATAACCCAAGCACTACCCTTGCACTCCTCCAATCACCCAAGCAGTAGGAGGGTGATTCATAGAACTAATCTGAGACAAAATCCTAAACTTACGACTTCTGGTATTCACAGAAGGCACTTACGATTTTTGGTATTCACAGAAATCACTTACGACTCCTAATTTTACATCCGCAGTCGTGCCAGAATCTCCACACCTGGACCGTACTCTCTGCACCCGGACCGTACTCTCCGCACCTGGACTGTACTCTCCGGCTCAAGCCGTAATCTCCAGCTCGGGCCGGATAAAGTGCAATCAATGGGCTGGAAAGCAATTTTTACAAAAAGGAACATTAGGAATGTGTGATAAATGGTAGAGGAGGTCATGAAAAATAGTTTGGGCAGGGAAAAGGGTATGGCCAGACACTACATCATAACCCAGAAAAGTTTGCTCCTTTGTATCATGGTACAGTTCTGTGAATCGGCCCCTATCTATGCACTTCTCCAATCACCTAGACATTACCCTTGCACTCATGCAATCACCCATGCATTAGCTATGCACTCCTCCAATCATCCAGACACTATCCTTGCACTTCCCCAATCACCCAGGTAGTATCCATGCAGTCCTCCAATCACCCAGGCAGTACCCATGCAGTTATAAAATCAGCCAGGCACTACCTATGTACTCATGCAATAACCCAGGCACTACTGATGCACTCTTCCATGCACCTAGGCATTACCCATGCACTCCTTCAATCACTCAGGCAGTACCCATGCACTTATAAAATCACCCAGGCACTATCTATGCACTCCTCTAATCACCCAGGCACTATCCATGCATTCCTCCAATTGTCCAGGTACTCTTCCAATCACCCAAGCACTACCCTTGCACTCCTCCAATCACCCAGGCACTACCCTTGCACTCCTCCAATCACTCAGGCACTACCCATGCACTCTTGCAATCACCCAAGCATTACCCATGCACTCCTTCAATCACTCAGGCACTATCTATGCACTCCTCTAATCACTCAGGCACTACACATGCACTCATGCAATCACACATGCACTACCCATACACTTCTACATATATTATACTTTCCACAATTCAAACAACACATACAAATTTGTCTATTTTTAACCAAATAGGCGGTTATAGAAAAAACTTTTTTTTTTTCTTTTATAATTTTTTTGTAATTTTTCAACTCTTTTTTGTATTTTTTTGGTGTTTGTCAAAAAAATGAAAAAATTAACAGGATCAACAGTGAAAACTTTGTAAACATTATGCAATTAGAAAGTCACTGCAAAAAAAAAAATAAATTAACAATGATGGTTTTTAATAGCAACCACAATGGCATCCACCGATTGTTCCCCATAGCATAGTACTTTGTTGCACTTCACACAACGCTGCTCCACTCCAACAAATTCAGGAATAATATGAGGTCTGGTAGTAGTTGAAGAACCAGATGATGTGTTTGGGCCTGCACCTTCATCCTGAGTTGTAGGTCTCGACGCAGTTGTTTTCTCGTGAGACGCCGTGGATGCATGGTTTGAAGAGGTTTTAGCATCGACGAGGTGCCGCATGAATATTTTTTATCCGATCCACGTGACAGGATCTTCTCGCATATTGTGCACGTGACCTTAAGTGCATTCACTTTCTTCTCCTCAGCTGGAATAGAGAAGAACGCCCATACAATGCTTTCATACCTTACTTTCACAGGTTCTTCCAACTCTTCTTCTTCTTCTGGTGAAAGCTGTTGCGCTGGATTTGAAGAAGCCATTATTTTTAGGCCTGGGCGGTGAACTTCGCTCCGTTCGCAGAGTTTTCTGCACTCCGCACTCCGCGGAGCTCGCAGAGTGCAGAAAACTCCACTTCACGATGTGCAGTTCCCGATCGTGAACGGTAAGTTCGCGATCGCGAAAGGTACGTTCGCGAGCGCGAGCTGCCGCTCGGGTAGAGTTTCTACCCGAGCGGCAGGAATACCAGCACAAACTGCAGTTTGCACTGCACTCCGCCACTCGCGGAACTTCGCTGAGTTTTTTTGTAACTTCGCGGAGTTCCACGTACCAAAACTCCACGAACTACGCCCAGCCCTGATTATTTTTTGATGAGAAAAAATCACCAAAAAAATCCAGAAGAGAAAAACACAAAAGCTGTGTCTCTGTAGATGCAGTTGAAAGAATGAAAAAATTGGGTGGGGTCCTGCAAGATCTATAATCAAAACCTTCTTAACCAATGAAATGGTTTCTTTTGAAGTCACTTGGGATTTGTGCCCCGGGCGAGCAAGCAGCGTGCACCCGACCCGCAACCGATGCGCACCGGTTGCTATTCCCGAAAACTATATTTAACAATAATATATCTTTGTTCCAGTTACAAATATATGATATTCACAATTATGTAAAATAATCTCTTGGTATAGTAGATATAATAAAGTTATATACATATACTTTTGAAACAAAAAAGTTTACGGTGGATTCGTGCACCTGGTGCGACCCCCGGAAATACGTACGTGACGTTGAGCGGGGCCGAGAACCGCGCACCCTTCGCATACCGTACGCGTATCGTACACAACTTAACTAATATGGCAGCAAAAATTCTTGGATTCGCGCACCAATGTTGACTGGTACACGATTGGTACGCAAATCCACTTTTTTAAAAAAAATGCAAATGCATATTTTAGAAAGGAGAATACATCACATTATTTTTATAAAAGTTTAAAAAATTTGAAAAAGCATTTTTTGGACATTATAGTTAGAAATTAGCATTTGAAAAACCTTTGGAATTAACTGAAAAAACATAGGTGTCAGAGACGTTATAGTTAGAAATTAGCATTTAAAAAACCTTTGAAATTCACTGAAAAAACCATAGGTTTCAGGGACGTTATAGTTAGTAATTAGCATTTTAAAAACCTTTGAAATTCACTGAAAAAACCATAGGTTTCAGGGACATTATAGTCAGAAATTAGCATTTAAAAAACCTTTGACATTCACTGAAAAAACCATAGGTTTCAGGGATGTTATAGTTAGAAATTAGCATTTAAAAAACCTTTGAAATTCACTGAAAAAACCACAGGTTACAGGGACGTTATAGTTAGTTGGACATTTCACTCGTACAAAATCAGAGAAATTTGGCCGTTATAGTTAGTTGAGCTAACTATAACTCGCGCCCTAGCAATGCACTGCTGATGACATCACATATTACATCACTCATGACATGATCAGTGACATCACTGATGACATCACTGATGACATCATC
This sequence comes from Calotriton arnoldi, assembly GCA_963921515.1. Lineage (NCBI taxonomy): Eukaryota > Metazoa > Chordata > Amphibia > Caudata > Salamandridae > Calotriton > Calotriton arnoldi. Next base: position 1,432,066 of record CAWUFW010003318.1, read on the forward strand.
CTCGTGATAATCTGATGCACCTCCTCACACCCTGATATAACCTTTGATACACCCACTCTAAAATGCAGACTGCCATTCTCGAAACACTAGACACACCAATACCAATTACTATATACCCACTCACTGATTCCTAGGTCTACACACACATCCACTCATTCACCCATACAGTCACTCATACACAGCCACTCACCCATAGAGTTACTCACACAGCTAGTCAGTTATGCAAAGAATCAATCAAACTCCCATTTACTCACCTATACAGTTATACACACACCACCTCACTTATTCATACAGATACTAACATATACTTACTCTCTTATACAATCACTGACACAGGCACACACTTATCCACACAGCCACTTTCACATATAGTCACTTATATACTCCAACATTCACATATACTCCTTTTCACATATGTAGTTACTCACACATGTACCACTGAGATATCCATTTACTCACCAACAAGACCATACACACACTCACCCACCCATACAGCCCCTCACAGATGCACTCTTGAACCCATACACCCAGTGAATCACCCACTCACACATCCATGCAGGGAGTCACATACACCCCACCCACCCACACAGACACTCAGGCACACATACAGATACTCAGACAACCAATCAATAACCCATCTAGACACTCATGTAGCTGCTCACCAACCCATGCAGCTGCTTACACACCAACTGACAGACTGATACAGACATTCACACAGTTTAGTCACTAACCCATGCATTCAGTAAGACACGTTTAGTCACTCACTTATATAGTCAGTCACGCACCTACTAAATCATCCATTCAGACACTCATACACCCACTCATTCTTCAATACACGTTGGCCTATATATATATAAAACATATTTAAACTTTACAGAAACACACAGTCAATGGATGATGTCATCAGTGATGTCATCACTGATGTCATTTGAGATGTCATTAGTGATGTCATCAGTGATGTCACTGACCGTGTCAAGAGTGATGTAATATGTGATATCATCAGCAGTGCATTGCGGGGGCATGAGTTATAGTTAGGTCAACTAACTATAGCGGCCAAATTTCTCTGGTTTTGTAAGAGTGAAATGTTCAACTAACTATAACGTCTCTGAAACCTGTGTTTTTTTCAGTGAATTTCAAAGGTTTTCTAAATGTTAATTTCTAACTATAACATCCCTGAAACCTGTGGTTTATTCAGTGAATATATATATATATATATATATATATATATATATATATATATATATATCTACTGGCGGTCGCCAGTAGATAGTTATATATAGTTAGGACCTATTTTCCATAGGAAATTTGCAACATTCTATTTCCAATACCTTTGGCGCCGGTTGACGAATCTTCGCGAAATTCTCAAAACTTATGGCCCGCTCCGGTCCGCTCCTATCCTGAAAGTTTCGGGGTGATTCGGCAAGCCGGGGCCGAGATAAAAGGGGGTCCCAAAACGTGTTTTCCCCATGCAATTTTCCATAGGAAACTTTAGACACGGCTACAGCCCGAACTGCTGAACGGAATTACACCAAATTTGGCAAAGAGGTAGTTCTTGGTTCAGAAAGAACCCTTTTGTTAAATGGTGTAAATCCGTTCAGTAGTTGCTGAGAAAATCAAAAGTAAAAACACATATATATCTATGGCAGCGGAGGATCCGCGCACCCTCCCGATCACGAGCTGTATGCTAATTGGCTGTCAACACTCCAAACCAGGAAGTGTTGGCAGCCATCTTGTGACTCGGTAGAACCGAGTCACAAGAAAACAGTAGTAACAAGTGCGCAAAATGCAAAAAGGGGGCAGGGTAGAAACACCCTGACCCCCTAGGCCTGCTTAGGATGCGCGGATCCCGCCATGAAAAAAAAAAATGAAGCGCGGGCTCTTGCGCTTCGTTGTTATTTTGCCCCCGGGTGGGCCAAGTCCCGGGGGCATGCGGGGTTTATTAAATATTTGTTGGGGGGGCCTCTAAGGCCCCCCCAAGCCCCGGGGACCGCCACCCCCGGGGCTTTAAATAGCAAATGGTGCGGGAGGGCACTCGGCCCTCCGGCAGCCCCGGGGACCGCCACCCCCCGGGGCTTTTTTTTTTAAATTACCTGTGGGGGGGCTCGAGCCCCCCCACACGCCCCGGGGACCGCCACCTCCCCGGGGCACTAAGAATTTTAAATTGGGGGTCTGTTTCGGACCCCCGAAGCCCCGGGGACCACCACCTCCCTGGGCCTCTGAACATGTTGGGAGGGGGGCCGGGCGGCCCCCCTCCTGGAGCCTGTGATGGCCCTGGGGACCACCACCCCCCAGGGCCGGCTCCTGCAGTGTCCCAGGGCAGGTGGCGGTGCCCCGGGTCATAGCAAACTTGCTTTGAATTTTGGAAGAGAGAGCAGGAAACCTGCTCTCTCTTCCAAAATTCAAAGCAAATTGCTTTTCCACACGGGGAGCTGCATCTTAGCAGCTCCCCATGTGGAAAAGCAATGCTGGCTCCCGAGGGACACGGGGAGCCGGCGGGACCGCGGGGGGATTGGGGACCGCCCCACGGTCCCCAACGGAGGGGTCCCCGGGGCTACAAGTGGCCCGGGAGGGGGGCAACGCAGCCCCCCTCCAAAACAATTTTTAAAAAAATAAAGGCCATGCCCCGGGGGATGGGGTCCTGTGGCGTGTTTTAAGTTGGGGGATTAAGTCCCATTGAATCCTGAGGGTCCCTGGGGTCCAACTAGCCCACCAGGTACCTCCAGTAAGCGCCACAGAGCTGCGTTGCAGAGAGGTGTAAAAAGGGGCGTGGCCTCGGACCACCTCTCTGCAACGCAGGGCTGTGGTGCTTACTGGAAGTACCTGGTGGGCTAGTTGGGCCCCAGGGACCCTCAGGATTCAAGGTGACCTAATCCCCCAACTTAAAACGCGCCACGGGGCGCGTTTGCACAGTGGTGAAGGGAGGGGCGGGGCCTCAGGTGGCAGGGCTGTGTCGCTTACTGGAAGTACCTGGTGGGCTAGTTGGGCCCCAGGGACCCTCAGGATTCAAGGTGACCTAATCCCATAACTTAAAACGCGCCACGGGGCGCGTTTGCACAGTGGTGAAGGGAGGGGGCGGGGCCTGAGGTGACATGTGTGCAAACATACTCTGTGGTGTGTTTTAAGTTGGGGGATTAAGTCCCCCTGAATCCTGAGGGTCCCTGGGGTCCAACAAGCCCACCAGGTACCTCCAGTAAGCGCCACAGAGCTGCGTTGCAGAGAGGTGTAAAAAGGGCGTGGCCTCGGACCACCTCTCTGCAACGCAGGCCTGTGGTGCTTACTGAAGTACCTGGTGGGCTAGTTGGGCCCCAGGGACCCTCAGGATTCAAGGTGACCTAATCCCCCAACTTAAAACGCGCCACGGGCGCGCTTGCACAGTGGTGAAGGAGGGGCGGGGCCTCCAGGTGACATGTGCGCAAACACTCCCTGCGGTGCGTTTTAAGTTGGGGAATTCATTCCCCTTGAATCCTGAGGGACCCTGGGGGCCAACTAGCCCACCAGGTACCTTCAGTAAGCACAACAGAGTTGCGTTGCAGAGAGGTGAAAAAAGGTGCGTGGCCTCGGAACGCCTCTCTGCAACTCAGCTCTGTGGTCCTAATTGTAGGTACCTGGGGGGATAGTTGGGCCCCAGGAACCCTCAGGATTCAAAGGGACTTAATCCCGCAACTTAAAACGCGCCACGGGGCGCTTTTGCACACATGTCACCTTAGGCCCCCCTCCCTTCACCACTGTGCAAACGCGCCCTGTAGCGCGTTTTAAGAGGTAGTTTTAATCCCCTGCCCTATTATGTACTAGGAACTTACAGAGGAGGTCATGCTAATCACAGGGGTACCCCAACGCATAGTGTTCCCTAGTGTATGTAGGTGTTTTCACTGTATTCTAAGTGTCTTTTAGCATAGCACTGGCTCTGGTTAGTCAGAGTCAGTTACCACCAGTACACGTCTGAAAAGTTGTGGGCACAGGATGATTTTGCAACAAGGCCTCTTTCTGCTCCTCTGTTTGTTCTTTATGCACATCTTTTGCTTCTTCCTGCACTTTTCTTCGTCTTTGTGGACTTCTGTTGCTTCTTTCTACATTTCTTTTGCTTCGTTCTGTGCGTTTTTTCTTCTTTCTTCACATGTCCTACCTCTGTAGAGCATAGTTAGAAACTAGCATTTATAAAACCTTTGAAATTCACTTAAAAACCATAGGTTTCAGGCACGTTATAGTTAGAAATTAGCATTTAAAAAACCTTTGAAATTCACTGAAAAAACCATAGGTTTCAGACACGTTATAGTTAGAAATTAGCATTTAAAAAACCTTTGAAATTCACTGAAAAAACCATAGGTTTTAGGGACAGTTATAGTTAGTTGGACATTTCACTCGTACAAAACCATAGAAATTCCCCCGTTATAGTTAGTTCAGCTAACTATAACTCGTGCCCCCGCAATGCACTGCTGATGACATCACATATTACATCACTCATGACATGGTCAGTGAATTTTTCCATAGGAACCTTTAGTCGCAGCTACAGCCCGAACTGCTGAACGGAATTACACCAAATTTGGCAAAGAGGTAGCCCTTGGTTCAGTGTCGTGCCTTTTGCTTAAATGGTGTAAATCCGTTCAGTAGTTCCTGAGAAAATCAAAAGTAAAATCACATATATATCTGGGCGGAGCCTAACCACACATGTCATCGTGAGATCTGATTGGCTGTCAGCACTTCATCCTGGAATTGCTGGCAGCCATCTTGGGACCAATATAAATGATAGTACCTCATTGAAATGCATTGTAGTGAATAGAAGATTTTGAGGGTCACCAAAAGGAGAACTATAAAGGGTGATAACAGGCTTTAGTTACATTAGAATTTATTTGTTGATGGTACCATACTAATTTTAGTAATTGTGGTGTATTCTAAGGTGATTTTACCATGTGAAAAACCTTCTGCTGGGAAATCATGAATCATGTTTGAGAGAACACTATTTTCTCATGCTTGTCCCATGGAGGTTTGGAAGGTGCTCCAGAAGCTAAAATGAGAGCATATTTTCTGTAAATTCACATTATCTTTCTCACTCATGTGAGAATGAAGTCTGACATTCTCAGTAAAACATGTACATCCAACAAGGGCAGAGACTGTCAGTTGATTCCTTTGTGTTCTACTGCAGCTTCCCAGAGTGTTCTAAAGAACAACTAGAGTGCTAACAGCCTTACTTATGACAAAAGTATGGCACACCTAAAGCCATCTTGATTGGAATAAACTGGTAACACTTAAACAATTTAATTTAAAAAGGAACAAAATGATGGGGTTCATTTTGTCATAGAAATTATGGTTAGTGCTGTAGAAAGAAAAATTAGGACATGTTTCAAGTGTGATCTCAAATATCTTCCTGTTATATTTCAACAGGAGCAGCCTGCCAGTTGATGCCTTTGTGTTCTACTGCAGCTTCCCAGAGTGTTCTAAAGAACAACTAGAGTGCTAACAGCCTTACTTATGACAAAAGTATGGCACACCTGAAGCCATCTTGATTGGAATAAACTGGTAAAACTTAAAACATTTAATTTAAAAAGGAACAAAATGAGGGGGTTCATTTTGTCATAGAAATTATGGTTAGTGCTGTAGAAAGAAAAATTAGGACATATTTCAAGTGTGATCTCAAATATCTTCCTGTTATATTTCAACAGGAGCAGCCTGCCAGTTGATGCCTTTGTGTTCTACTGCAGCTTCCCAGAGTGTTCTAAAGAACAACTAGAGCGCTAACAGCCTTACTTATGACAAAAGTATGGCACACCTGAAGCCATCTTGATTGGAATAAACCGGTAACACTTAAAACATTTAATTTAAAAAGGAACAAAATGAGGGGTTCTTTTTGAAATAGAAATTATGGTTAGTGCTGCAGAAAGAAAAATTAGGGCATGTTTTAAGTGAGATCTCATATCCTCTTCTATTTCATTAGAAAATTCTGACATGCAGACTGAAACAATCACTTTCAATACCAGCAGCAGACTACCAGTTAACTCCCTGGTGAGCAGTAGCTTTACTCCAGTGATCTAATGAGCAACTAGAGTGCTAACATTCTGAATTTATGGCAGATGTGAGACACATCTGAATGCCTTCTTGAGGAATCAAAGTAAAAAACTGAAAGCATTTCCTACTGAGAAGACTGCAGTAAATGAAGAAATTAGGAAACTTCATAACAAAGAAGTCTTCCAAGATGGCCACCAGTGAAAAAAGAGCCCAAATGTAGCACAAATATTACCCAGATGTAGCCCACATATAGCCCAATGACAAAAGTGTGCAAAACACTTTTTATTTTTAGTTTTTTTGCAGTTTTATGTAGTGCAGACTGGTCAGGTATTGGAGCATTGCATCTTAAAACATGACCCCCCTACACTACAAAAACACCACTGCACTACCTTAAACCCTAAAACACTACCCCCAGCACGACCCCCTACACTACACAAGCACCACTGCACTATCCTAAACCCTAAAACACTACCCCCAGCAAGACCCCTACACTACCCAAACACCACTGCACTAACCTAAATCCTAAAACACTACCACCAGCACGACCCCCTACACTACCCAAACACCACTGCACTACCCTAAAACATGACCCCCTACACTACACAAACACCACTGCACTACCCTAAACCCTAAAACACTACCCCCAGCACGACCCCCTACACTACACAAGCACCACTGCACTACCCTAAACCCTAAAACACTACCCCCAGCACGACCCCCTACACTGCCCGAACACCACTGCACTGCCCTAAACCCTGAAACACCAGCCCCTGCATGACCCCCTACACTGCCCGAACACCACTGCACTGCCCTAAACCCTGAAACACCACCCCTAGCACGACCCCCTACACTGCCCGAACACCACTGCACTGCCCTAAACCCTGAAACACCACCCCTTCACGACCCCCTACACTGCCCTAACACCACTGCACTGCCCTAAACCCTAAAACACCACCCCCAGCATGACCCCCTACACTGCCCGAACACCACTGCACTGCCCTAAACCCTGAAACACTACCCCCAGCAAGACCCCCTACACTGCCCGAACACCACTGCACTGCCCTAAACCTTGAAACATCACCCCCAGCAAGTCCCCCTACACTGCCCGAACACCACTGACCTAAACCCTGAAACACCACCCCCAGCACGACCCCCTACACTGCCCGAACACCACTGCACTGCCCTAAACCCTGAAACACTACCCCCAGCATGACCCCCTACACTGCCCAAACACCACTGCTCTGCCCAAAACCCTGAAACACCAGCCCCAGCACAACCCCTACACTGCCCGAACACCACTGCACTGCCCTAAACCTTGAAACACCAGCCCCTGCACGACCCCCTACACTGCCCGAACACCACTGCACTACCCTAAACCCTGAAACATCACCCCCAGCACGACCCCCTACACTGCCCGAGCACCACTGCACTGCCCTAAACCCTGAACCACAAGCCCCAGCACGACCCCCTACACTGCCCGAACACCACTGCACTGCCCTAAACCCTGAAACACCAGCCCCAGCACGACCGCCTACACTGCCCGAACACCACTGCACTGCCCTAAACCCTGAAACACCAGCCCCAGCACGACCCCCTACACTGCCCGAACACCACTGCACTGCCCTAAACCGTGAAACACCAGCCTCAGCACGACCCCCTACACTGCCTGAACACCACTGCACTGCCCTGAACCCTGAAACACCAGCCCCAGCACAACCCCCTACACTGCCCGAACACCACTGCACTGCCCTAAACCCCTGAAACACCACCCCCAGCGCGACCCCCTACACTGCCCGAACACCACTGCACTGCCCGAAACCCTGAAACACAACCCCCTGCACAACCCCCTACACTGCTCGAACACTACTGCACTGCCCTAAACCCAGAAACACCAACCCCAGCACGACCCCCTATACTGCACGAACACCACTGCACTGCCCTAAACCCTGAAACACTACCCCCAGCAAGACCCCCTACACTGCCCGAACACCACTGCACTGCCCTAAACCCTGAAACATCAGCCCCAGCACAACCCCCTACACTGCCCGAACACCACTGCACTGCCCGAAACCCTGAAACACAACCCCCTGCACAACCCCTACACTGCTCGAACACTACTGCACTGCCCTAAACCCAGAAACACCAACCCCAGCACGACCCCCTATACTGCACGAACACCACTGCACTGCCCTAAACCCTGAAACACTACCCCCAGCAAGACCCCCTACACTGCCCGAACACCACTGCACTGCCCTAAACCCTGAAACATCACCCCCAGCAAGACCCCCTACACTGCCCGAACACCACTGCCCTAAACCCTGAAACATCACCCCCAGCAAGACCCCCTACACTGCCCGAACACCACTGCACTGCCCTAAACCCTGAAACACCGCCCCCTGCACGACATCCTACACTGCCCGAACACTACTGCACTGCCCTAAACCCTGAAACACCACGCCCAGCACGACCCCTACACTGCACGAACACCACTGCACCGCCCTAAACCCTGAAACACTACCCCCAGCAAGACCCCCTACACTGCCCGAACACCACTGCACTGCCCTAAACCCTGAAACATCACCCCCAGCAAGACCCCCTACACTGCCCGAACACCACTGCCCTAAACCCTGAAACACCACCCCCAGCAAGACCCCCTACACTGCCCGAACACCACTGCACTGCCCTAAACCCTGAAACACCACCCCCAGCAAGACCCCCTACACTGCCCGAACACCACTGCACTACTCTAAACCCTGAAACACCACCCCCAGCACGACCCCCTACACTGCCCAAACACCACTGCTCTGCCCAAAACCCTGAAACACCAGCCCCAGCACGACCCCCTACACTGCCCGAACACCACTGCACTGCCCTAAACCCTGAAACATCACCCCCAGCAAGACCCCTACACTGCCCGAACCACCACTGCCCTAAACCCTGAAACACCACCCCCAGCAAGACCCCCTACACTGCCCGAACACCACTGCACTGCCCTAAACCCTGAAACACCACCCCCAGCAAGACCCCCTACACTGCCCGAACACCACTGCACTACTCTAAACCCTGAAACACCACCCCCAGCACGACCCCTACACTGCCCAAACACCACTGCTCTGCCCAAAACCCTGAAACACCAGCCCCAGCACGACCCCCTACACTGCCCAAACACCACTGCACTACCCTAAAACATGACCCCCTACACTACACAAACACCACTGCACTACCCTAAACCCTAAAACACTACCCCCAGCACGACCCCCTACACTACACAAGCACCACTGCACTACCCTAAACCCTAAAACACTACCCCCAGCACGACCCCCTACACTGCCCGAACACCACTGCACTGCCCTAAACCCTGAAACACCAGCCCCTGCATGACCCCCTACACTGCCCGAACACCACTGCACTGCCCTAAACCCTGAAACACCACCCCTAGCACGACCCCCTACACTGCCCGAACACCACTGCACTGCCCTAAACCCTGAAACACCACCCCTTCACGACCCCCTACACTGCCCTAACACCACTGCACTGCCCTAAACCCTAAAACACCACCCCCAGCATGACCCCCTACACTGCCCGAACACCACTGCACTGCCCTAAACCCTGAAACACTACCCCCAGCAAGACCCCCTACACTGCCCGAACACCACTGCACTGCCCTAAACCTTGAAACATCACCCCCAGCAAGACCCCCTACACTGCCCGAACACCACTGACCTAAACCCTGAAACACCACCCCCAGCACGACCCCCTACACTGCCCGAACACCACTGCACTGCCCTAAACCCTGAAACACTACCCCCAGCATGACCCCCTACACTGCCCAAACACCACTGCTCTGCCCAAAACCCTGAAACACCAGCCCCAGCACGACCCCCTACACTGCCCGAACACCACTGCACTGCCCTAAACCTTGAAACACCAGCCCCTGCACGACCCCCTACACTGCCCGAACACCACTGCACTACCCTAAACCCTGAAACATCACCCCAGCACGACCCCCTACACTGCCCGAGCACCACTGCACTGCCCTAAACCCTGAACCACAAGCCCCAGCACGACCCCCTACACTGCCCGAACACCACTGCACTGCCCTAAACCCTGAAACACCAGCCCCAGCACGACCGCCTACACTGCCCGAACACCCCTGCACTGCCCTAAACCCTGAAACACCAGCCCCAGCACGACCCCCTACACTGCCCGAACACCACTGCACTGCCCTAAACCGTGAAACACCAGCCTCAGCACGACCCCCTACACTGCCTGAACACCACTGCACTGCCCTGAACCCTGAAACACCAGCCCCAGCACCACCCCCTACACTGCCCGAACACCACTGCACTGCCCTAAACCCCTGAAACACCACCCCCAGCGCGACCCCCTACACTGCCCGAACACCACTGCACTGCCCGAAACCCTGAAACACAACCCCCTGCACAACCCCTACACTGCTCGAACACTACTGCACTGCCCTAAACCCAGAAACACCAACCCCAGCACGACCCCCTATACTGCACGAACACCACTGCACTGCCCTAAACCCTGAAACACTACCCCAGCAAGACCCCCTACACTGCCCGAACACCACTGCACTGCCCTAAACCCTGAAACATCAGCCCCAGCACAACCCCTACACTGCCCGAACACCACTGCACTGCCCGAAACCCTGAAACACCACCCCCTGCACAACCCCCTACACTGCTCGAACACTACTGCACTGCCCTAAACCCAGAAACACCAACCCCAGCACGACCCCCTATACTGCCCGAACACCACTGCACTGCCCAAAACCCTGAAACACTACCCCCAGCAAGACCCCTACACTGCCCGAACACCACTGCACTGCCCTAAACCCTGAAACATCACCCCCAGCAAGACCCCCTACACTGCCCGAACACCACTGCCCTAAACCCTGAAACATCACCCCCAGCAAGACCCCCTACACTGCCCGAACACCACTGCACTGCCCTAAACCCTGAAACACCGCCCCCTGCACGACATCCTACACTGCCCGAACACTACTGCACTGCCCTAAACCCTGAAACACCACGCCCAGCACGACCCCTACACTGCCCGAACACCACTGCACCGCCCTAAACCCTGAAACACTACCCCCAGCAAGACCCCCTACACTGCCCGAACACCACTGCACTGCCCTAAACCCTGAAACATCACCCCCAGCAAGACCCCTACACTGCCCGAACACCACTGCCCTAAACCCTGAAACACCACCCCCAGCAAGACCCCCTACACTGCCCGAACACCACTGCACTGCCCTAAACCCTGAAACACCACCCCCAGCAAGACCCCCTACACTGCTCGAACACTACTGCACTGCCCTAAACCCAGAAACACCAACCCCAGCACGACCCCCTATACTGCACGAACACCACTGCACTGCCCTAAACCCTGAAACACTACCCCCAGCAAGACCCCCTACACTGCCCGAACACCACTGCACTGCCCTAAACCCTGAAACATCACCCCCAGCAAGACCCCCTACACTGCCCGAACACCACTGCCCTAAACCCTGAAACATCACCCCCAGCAAGACCCCCTACACTGCCCGAACACCACTGCACTGCCCTAAACCCTGAAACACCGCCCCCTGCACGACATCCTACACTGCCCGAACACTACTGCACTGCCCTAAACCCTGAAACACCACGCCCAGCACGACCCCTACACTGCACGAACACCACTGCACCGCCCTAAACCCTGAAACACTACCCCCAGCAAGACCCCTACACTGCCCGAACACCACTGCACTGCCCTAAACCCTGAAACATCACCCCCAGCAAGACCCCCTACACTGCCCGAACACCACTGCCCTAAACCCTGAAACACCACCCCCAGCAAGACCCCCTACACTGCCCGAACACCACTGCACTGCCCTAAACCCTGAAACACCACCCCCAGCAAGACCCCTACACTGCCCGAACACCACTGCACTACTCTAAACCCCGAAACACCACCCCCAGCATGACCCCCTACACTGCCCAAACACCACTGCTCTGCCCAAAACCCTGAAACACCAGCCCCAGCACGACCCCCTACACTGCCCGAACACCACTGCACTGCCCTAAACCCTGAAACATCACCCCCAGCAAGACCCCCTACACTGCCCGAACCCCACTGCCCTAAACCCTGAAACACCACCCCCAGCAAGACCCCCTACACTGCCCGAACACCACTGCACTGCCCTAAACCCTGAAACACCACCCCCAGCAAGACCCCCTACACTGCCCGAACACCACTGCACTACTCTAAACCCTGAAACACCACCCCCAGCACGACCCCCTACACTGCCCAAACACCACTGCTCTGCCCAAAACCCTGAAACACCAGCCCCAGCACGACCCCCTACACTGCCCAAACACCACTGCACTACCCTAAAACATGACCCCCTACACTACACAAACACCACTGCACTACCCTAAACCCTAAAACACTACCCCCAGCACGACCCCCTACACTACACAAGCACCACTGCACTACCCTAAACCCTAAAACACTACCCCCAGCACGACCCCCTACACTGCCCGAACACCACTGCACTGCCCTAAACCCTGAAACACCAGCCCCTGCATGACCCCCTACACTGCCCGAACACCACTGCACTGCCCTAAACCCTGAAACACCACCCCTAGCACGACCCCCTACACTGCCCGAACACCACTGCACTGCCCTAAACCCTGAAACACCACCCCTTCACGACCCCCTACACTGCCCTAACACCACTGCACTGCCCAAAACCCTAAAACACCACCCCCAGCATGACCCCCTACACTGCCCGAACACCACTGCACTGCCCTAAACCCTGAAACACTACCCCCAGCAAGACCCCCTACACTGCCCGAACACCACTGCACTGCCCTAAACCTTGAAACATCACCCCCAGCAAGACCCCCTACACTGCCCGAACACCACTGACCTAAACCCTGAAACACCACCCCCAGCACGACCCCCTACACTGCCCGAACACCACTGCACTGCCCTAAACCCTGAAACACTACCCCCAGCATGACCCCCTACACTGCCCAAACACCACTGCTCTGCCCAAAACCCTGAAACACCAGCCCCAGCACGACCCCCTACACTGCCCGAACACCACTGCACTGCCCTAAACCTTGAAACACCAGCCCCTGCACGACCCCTACACTGCCCGAACACCACTGCACTACCCTAAACCCTGAAACATCACCCCAGCACGACCCCCTACACTGCCCGAGCACCACTGCACTGCCCTAAACCCTGAACCACAAGCCCCAGCACGACCCCCTACACTGCCCGAACACCACTGCACTGCCCTAAACCCTGAAACACCAGCCCCAGCACGACCGCCTACACTGCCCGAACACCCCTGCACTGCCCTAAACCCTGAAACACCAGCCCCAGCACGACCCCTACACTGCCCGAACACCACTGCACTGCCCTAAACCGTGAAACACCAGCCTCAGCACGACCCCCTACACTGCCTGAACACCACTGCACTGCCCTGAACCCTGAAACACCAGCCCCAGCACAACCCCCTACACTGCCCGAACACCACTGCACTGCCCTAAACCCCTGAAACACCACCCCCAGCGCGACCCCCTACACTGCCCGAACACCACTGCACTGCCCGAAACCCTGAAACACAACCCCCTGCACAACCCCCTACACTGCTCGAACACTACTGCACTGCCCTAAACCCAGAAACACCAACCCCAGCACGACCCCCTATACTGCACCGAACACCACTGCACTGCCCTAAACCCTGAAACACTACCCCCAGCAAGACCCCCTACACTGCCCGAACACCACTGCACTGCCCTAAACCCTGAAACATCAGCCCCAGCACAACCCCCTACACTGCCCGAACACCACTGCACTGCCCGAAACCCTGAAACACAACCCCCTGCACAACCCCCTACACTGCTCGAACACTACTGCACTGCCCTAAACCCAGAAACACCAACCCCAGCACGACCCCCTATACTGCACGAACACCACTGCACTGCCCTAAACCCTGAAACACTACCCCCAGCAAGACCCCCTACACTGCCCGAACACCACTGCACTGCCCTAAACCCTGAAACATCACCCCCAGCAAGACCCCCTACACTGCCCGAACACCACTGCCCTAAACCCTGAAACATCACCCCCAGCAAGACCCCCTACACTGCCCGAACACCACTGCACTGCCCTAAACCCTGAAACACCGCCCCTGCACGACATCCTACACTGCCCGAACACTACTGCACTGCCCTAAACCCTGAAACACCACGCCCAGCACGACCCCTACACTGCCCGAACACCACTGCACCGCCCTAAACCCTGAAACACTACCCCCAGCAAGACCCCCTACACTGCCCGAACACCACTGCACTGCCCTAAACCCTGAAACATCACCCCCAGCAAGACCCCCTACACTGCCCGAACACCACTGCCCTAAACCCTGAAACACCACCCCCAGCAAGACCCCCTACACTGCCCGAACACCACTGCACTGCCCTAAACCCTGAAACACCACCCCCAGCAAGACCCCCTACACTGCCCGAACACCACTGCACTACTCTAAACCCTGAAACACCACCCCCAGCACGACCCCCTACACTGCCCAAACACCACTGCTCTGCCCAAAACCCTGAAACACCAGCCCCAGCACGACCCCCTACACTGCCCGAACACCACTGCACTGCCCTAAACCCTGAAACACCAGCCCCAGCACGACCCCCTACACTGCCCGAACACCACTGCACTGCCCTTGAAACACCACCCCCAGCACGACCCCCTACACTGCCCGAACACCACTGCACTGCCCTAAACCCTGAAACACCAGCCCCAGCACAACCCCGTACACTGCCCGCACACCACTGCACTGCCCTAAACCCTGAAACACCAGCCCCAGCACAACCGCCTACACTGCCCGAAAACTACTGCACTGCCCTAAACCCTGAAACACCACCCCCAGCAAGACTACCTACACTGGCCGAACACCACTGCACTGCCCTAAACCCTGAAACACCACCCCCTGCATGACCCCCTACACTGCCCAAACACTACTGCACTGCCCTAAACCCTGAAACACCACCCCTCAGCACGACACCCTACACTGCCCGAACACCACTGCACTGCCCTAAACCCTGAAACACCACCCCAGCACGACCCCCTACACTGCCCGAACACCACTGCACTAAACCCTGAAACACCACCCCCTGCACGACCCCCTACACTGCCGGAACACCACTGCACTGCCCTAAACCCTGAAACACCACCCCCAGCACGACCCCCTACACTGCCCTAACACCACTGCACTGCCATAAACCCTGAAACATCACCCCCAGCACAACTCCCTACACTGCCTGAGCACCATTGCTCTGCCCTAAACCCTGAAACACTAGCCCCAGCACGACCCCCTACACTGCCCGAACACCACTGCACTGCCCTAAACCCTGAAACACCACCCCCAGCACGACCCCCTACACTGCCCGAACACCACTGCACTGCCCTAAACCCTGAAACACCAGCCCCAGCAAGACGCCCTACACTGCCCGAACACCACTGCACTGCCCTAAACCCTGAAACACCAGCCCCAGCACAACCCCGTACACTGCCCGAACACCACTGCACTGCCCTAAACCCTGAAACACCAGCCCCAGCACAACCCCGTACACTGCCCGAACACCACTGCACTGCCCTAAACCCTGAAACACCAGCCCCAGCACAACCGCCTACACTGCCCGAAAACTACTGCACTGCCCTAACCCTGAAACACCACCCCCAGCAAGACTACCTACACTGGCCGAACACCACTGCACTGCCCTAAACCCTGAAACACCACCCCCTGCATGACCCCCTACACTGCCCAAACACTACTGCACTGCCCTAAACCCTGAAACACCACCCCTCAGCACGACACCCTACACTGCCCGAACACCACTGCACTGCCCTAAACCCTGAAACACCACCCCAGCACGACCCCCTACACTGCACGAACACCACTGCACTAAACCCTGAAACACCACCCCCTGCACGACCCCCTACACTGCCGGAACACCACTGCACTGCCCTAAACCCTGAAACACCACCCCCAGCACGACCCCCTACACTGCCCTAACACCACTGCACTGCCATAAACCCTGAAACATCACCCCCAGCACAACTCCCTACACTGCCTGAGCACCATTGCTCTGCCCTAAACCCTGAAACACTAGCCCCAGCACGACCCCCTACACTGCCCGAACACCACGGTACTGCCCTAAACCCTGAAACACTACCCCCAGCACGACCCCCTACACTGCCCGAACACCACTGCACTGCCCAAAACCCTGAAACACCAGCCCCAGCAAGACACCCTACACTGCCCGAACACCACTGCATTGCCCTAGACTCTGAAACACCAGCCCCAGCAAGACCCCCTACACTGCCCGAACACCACTGCACTGCCCTAAACCCTGAAACACCAGCCCCAACACGACCCCCTACACTGCCCGAACACCACTGCACTGCCCTAAACCCTGAAACACCAGCCCCAGCACGACCCCCTACACTGCCCGAACACAACTGCACTGCCCTAAACCCTGAAACACCAGCCCCAGCACGACCCCCTACACTGCCCGAACACCACTGCACTGCCCTAAACCCTGAAACACCAGCCCCAGCACCACCCCCTACACTGCCCGAACACCACTGCACTGCCCTAAACCCTGAAACACCACCCCCTGCACGACCCCCTACACTGCCCAAACACCACTGCACTGCCCTAAACCCTGAAACACCACCCCCTGCACCACCCCCTACACTGCCCGAACACCACTGCACTGCCCTAAACCCTGAAACACCACCCCCTGCACCGCCCCCTACACTGCCCGAACACCACTGCACTGCCCTAAACCCTGAAACACCACCCCCAGCATGACCCTCTTTACTGCTCGAACACCACTGCACTGCCCTAAACCCTGAAACACCACCCCCAGCATGACCCCCTACACTGCCCGAACACCACTGCCCTAAACCCTGAAACACCACCCCTGCACGACCCCCTACACTGCCCGAACACCACTGCACTGCCCTAAACCCTGAAACACCACCCCCTGCATGACCCCCTACACTGCCCGAACACCACTGCACTGCCCTAAACCCTGAAACACCACCCCCAAGACGACCCCCTACACTGCCCGAACACCACTGCACTGCCCTAAACCCTAAAACACCACCCCCAGCACGACCCCCTACACTGCCCGAACACCACTGCACTGCCCTAAACCCTAGAACACTACCCCCAGCATGACCCCCTACACTACCCGAACACCACTGCACTACCCTAAACCCTAAAATACTCCCCCAGCACGACCCCCTACACTACCCGAACACGACTGCACTGCCCTAAACCCTAAAACACTCCCCCAGCACGACCCCCTACACTGCCCAAACACTACTGCACTGCCCTAAACCCTGAAACACCACCCCTCAGCATGACACCCTACACTGCCCGAACACCACTGCACTGCCCTAAACCCTGAAACACCACCCCAGCACGACCCCCTACACTGCCCGAACACCACTGCACTAAACCCTGAAACACCACCCCCTGCACGACCCCCTACACTGCCGGAACACCACTGCACTGCCCTAAACCCTGAAACACCACCCCCAGCACGACCCCCTTTACTGCTCGAACACCACTGCACTGCCCCAAACCCTGAAACACCACCCTCAGCATGACCCCCTACACTGCCCGAACACCACTGCCCTAAACCCTGAAACACCACCCCTGCACGACCCCCTACACTGCCCGAACACCACTGCACTGCCCTAAACCCTGAAACACCACCCCCTGCACGACCCCCTACACTGCCCGAACACCACTGCACTGCTCTAAACCCTGAAACACCACCCCCAGCACGACCCCCTACACTGTCCGAACACCACTGCACTGCCCTAAACCCTATAACACCACCCCCAGCACGACCCCCTACACTACCCGAATACCACTGCACTACCCTAAACCCTAGAACACTACCCCCAGCACGAACCCCTACACTACCCGAACACCACTGCACTGCCCTAAACCCTAAAACACTCCCCCCAGCACGACCCCCTACACTACCTAAACACCACTGCACTGCCCTAAACCCTAAAACACTACCCCCGCATGACCCCCTACACTATCCAAATACCAATGCACTACCCTAATCCCTAAAACACTACCCCCGCACAACCCCCTACACTACCCAAAGACCACTGCACTACCCTAAACTCTAAAACAATACCCCCTGCACGACTCCCTACACTACCCAAAGACCACTGCACTACCCTAAACCCTAAAACACAACCTCCTACACTACACAAACACCACTGCACTACCCTAAGCCCTAAAAAACTACCCCAGCACGAACCCCTACACTACCCAAACACCACTGCACTACCCTAAACCATAAAACACTACCCCCAGCAGTACCCCCTACGCTACCCAAACACCACTGCACTACCCTAAACCCTAAAACACTACCCCCAGCAGTACCCCCTACACTACGCAAACACCATTGCACTACCCTAAACCCTAAAACACTACCCCCATCAGTATCCCCTACACTACCCAAACACCACTGCACTACCCTAAACCCTAAAACCCTAAAACACTAACCCCCAGCACGACCCCCTACACTACCCAAACACCACTGTACTACCCTAAACCCTAAAACACTCCCCCAGCACGACTCCCTACACTACCCAAACACCACTGCACTACCCTAAACCCTAAATCTACCCCCAGCATGACCCCCTACACTACACAAACACCACTGCACTACCCTAAACCCTAAAACACTACCCCCAGCACGACCCTCTTCACTACCTAAACACAACTGCACAATTTGTTACAGGCGTAGCAACGCAGGCCTGTGGTGCTTACTGGAAGTACCTGGTGGGCTAGTTGGGCCCCAGGGTCTCTCAGGATTCAAGGTGACCTAATCCCCCAACTTAAAACACGCCACGGGCGCGTTTGCACAGTGGTGAAGGGAGGGGGCGGGGCCTCAGGTGACATGTGCGCAAACACGCCCTGTGGTGCGTTTTAAGTTGGGGAGTTAATTCCCTTTGAATCCTGGGGGCCAACTAGCCCACCAGGTAGCTTCAGTAAGCACAACAGAGTTGCGTTGCAGAGAGGTGAAAAAAGGTGCGTGGCCTCGGAACGCCTCTCTGCAACTCAGCTCTGTGGTCCTAACTGTAGGTACCTGGGGGGCTAGTTGGGCCCCAGGGACCCTCAGGATTCACGGGGACTTAATCCCGCAACTTAAAACGCGCCACGGGGCGCGTTTGCACACATGTCACCTCAGGCCCTCCCTCCCTTCACCTCTGTGCAAACGCGCACTGGCTCTGGTTAGTCAGAGTCAGTTACCACCAGTACCCGTCTGAAAAAGTTGTGGGCACAGGATGATTTTGCAACAAGGCCTCTTTCTGCTCCTCTATTGGTTCTTTCTGCACATCTTTTGCTTCTTTCTGTGCGTTTTTTCTTCTTTCTTCACATGTCCTACCTCTGTTGGCATAGTTAGAAACTAGCATTTAAAAAACCTTTGAAATTCACTTAAAAAATCATAGGTTTCAGGCACGTTATAGTTAGAAATTAGCATTTAAAAAACCTTTGAAATTCACTGAACAAACCATAGGTTTCAGGCACACTATAGTTAGAAATTAGCATTTAAAAAACCTTTGAAATTCACTGAAAAAACCATAGGTTTCAGACACATTATAGTTAGAAATTAGCATTTAAAAAACCTTTGAAATTCACTGAAAAAACCATAGGTTTTAGGGACAGTTATAGTTAGTTGGACATTGCACTCGTACAAAACCCGTGAAATTCCCCTGTTATAGTTAGTTCAGCTAACTATAACTCGCGCCCCCGCAATGCACTGCTGATGACGTCACATATTACATCACTCATGACATGGTCAGTGACATCACTGATGACATCACTGATGACATCTCAAATGACATCACTGATGACATCATCCATGTGATAATTTCATGCATCTTCTCACACCCTAATATAACTTTTGATACACCCACTCTAAATTACAGACTGCCATTCTCAAAACCATAGACACTCCAACACCAAAAACTACATACCCACTCACTGATTCTTAGGTCTACACACACATCCACTCACTCACCTGTACAGTCACTCATACTTACAGTCACTCAGTACAGGACTATCATATGCACTCATACACCTATATAAACACTCACACACCGCCACTCATCCATAGAGGTACTCACACACCTAGTCAGTCATGCAAAAAATTAATCACACACCCATTTACTCACCTATACAGTTATACACACACCAGCTCACTTACTCATACAAATACTAGCACATTCTTACGCTCTTATACAATAACTGATACAAGCACACACGCATCCATACAGCCACTCTCACAATAACACACTCTCAATTATAACCATTTAAATACTCTAACACACATATATACTGCCTTTTACATATGTAGTTACTCGCACATGTACCACTGAGATATACATTCACTCACTAACACACCCATACACACACTCACCCACCCAAGCAGTCCATCACAGATGCACTCTTGAAATCATGCACCCAGTGAATCACCCACTCACACATCTATGTATAGAGTCACACACACCCCACCCACACAAACACTCAGGCAGCCATACAGATACTCAGAGAACCAATCAATAACCCATATAGACACTCATGTAGCTATTCGCAAATTCATGCATCCACTTACACACCAACAAACAGACGGATACAGACATTCACACAGTTTAGTCACTAACCCATGCATTCAGTAAGATACGTTTAATCACTCACTTGTAGAGTCAGTCACTCACGTACTAAATCATCCATTCAGACACTTATACACCCACTCATTCTTCAATACGCCTTTCCCTATATATATTAAACATATTTAAACTTTACAGAAACATAGTCACTGGATGATGTCATCAGTGATGTCATTTGAGATGTCATCAGTGATGTCATCAGTGATGTCACTGACCATGTCATGAGTGATGTAATATGTGACGTCATCAGCAGTGCATTGCGGGGGCGCGAGTTATAGTTAGCTGAACTAACTATAACAGGGGAATTTCACGGGTTTTGTACGAGTGCAATGTCCAACTAACTATAACTGTCCCTAAAACCTATGGTTTTTTCAGTGAATATATATATATATATATATATACTGCGTAAGTGGTTGTGTGGGTGTGTGAGTGGCTGTATGGGTCAGAGAGTAACTCTGTGACAGGATATATGGGTGAGTGAGTGAGTGTGTGAGTGGCTGTATAGGTGAATAACTGGGTTTGTCAATAGCTGTATGGGTGAAAGTGTGGCTGTGTGAGTGGCTGTATGGGTGAGTGACTAGTTGTATGATCAGGCTCCATGCATGAGTGAGTGGGTGTGTGAGTGGCTCTATGGATAAGTGAGTGGTTGTGTAAATACTTGTATGGGTCTGTTAATGGGTATGTGAGTGGTTGTGTGGGTGTGTGAGTGGGCATATGAGAGGTTGCATGGGGGTGTGAGTGGGTGTGTGAGTGGTTCTGTGGAAGATATCGTGAGTGATGTCATGAGTACTAATTATAGGGGGCACCTTGCACCAGTCCAAACAACCCCTTATTGGAGATAGGTTAAAGACAACCTTTATTGAAAGCTATCCTAGTGGTAGCTATGGAGAGCAGCCTTCAGGCTAAGTCTTAAAGGAATGTAAAGCAGCTTGTTTTACCAGTCTATAATCTCTTGAGTGACCAAATGAAAGAGGACCACACCAGGTATATATTTAAAATATATGTATTTAGTCTTAAACACACCCCTCTAGTCTCTTTATGAGGCTAGAGTTCGAAGTACATAAGTTACAAGTCAGTTATCAACAGTAATAGCACAAATACACGTTTGAGCCCTAGGGGCGTACCAAACCATATACCAATAAAGTGGTATAAGAACCAAGACTGAGCTAGACACAAGGCCTAGAGCCTGTAGAAGTGCTTGGCCCTCAAGGAACCACCCAAGGTAGTGACACAGGGGACCCACGGGGGACGCGTGCAGTGTGAGAACACAGCCGCGAGCCGCCGTTGACTTCTATGGGAATGTCGCGGTTGGAGTTTTAAAGAAAAAGGACACTTAGAGGAGGACTTGGAGCAAACCCCTTTAGAACTAGATTGTTCTAGAGTCTATACCCACGGGAGCACCGGAGTACTCGAGTTACCTCACCCAGGGAAGCCGGGTGCATAGGTGTCTTTCGGGGTCGGGTTTCGTCGTCGTTTTCAATGGCGATCTGCTGCAAAGTGCTGCTGGCGACCAAGTCGAAAGTGTTCGGGTGGATCCAAAGGTGGATCGAAGATCTGAAGAACCTGAAAGCACAGGGGACAGAGTCTGGGTCACTAGCCAGTGACCAGGAAGGCGATAAGCAGATGCCCACCGATGTTGGGTGCTTCAGGTAGGTTGATGGTTGTCTTGACTCTTCAGCCACGAGGTCCAGGAGGTGTCAACAACAACCAGGAGCTGGATTCGAGCTGTCCCATGACGTCTGTCGATTGCTGCGGTGTCGGCGACCGGATTGGACCCAACAAGCCTTGGCAACGGCAAGTCTTGTGGAAATAGAAGAAGGACGGTGATACAGACACGCAAGGTCTGAGGGACTCACCCAGCAAGGGTAAGTCAGGGCACATCTGGAGCAACCAGGGAAGCCCAAGCAGAAGAAGAGTTGCCTTCGGGAGGGCCCACTAGCCAACGGACTAGCGACCGCGAAGGAGCCTCGAGTGGAAGCACTTGGAGCTAGCTCACAGGACACTCGTGGAGTGGAGGCCAGTGATATTCGTTGCAGTCGGTGCTGGAGGTGGGGGCTACTCGGAGCCCAAAGCACAACTTCGTGGGAGACCAGGAAGAGGATACACTTGCAAATGTGCTCAGTGTCCAGGGGTCACGGTTCCACGTTACCCACGACAGCTACGGGCCTCAGCTTTGCTGGGGACTCAGGGCAGCCTCGGGGAAGTCTGGAAATCTACCTCTGGTGATGCAAAGACTTCGGCGTCCAGCGGGAGCTTCAGTGATGCAGACCAGACAATTGCTTCTTAGGTGCCTGCCAAGCAGGGGAGTCACTCCTTGACCCCAAGGGAGATTCTTCAGTCCTCTAATCTTCAAGTAGAGCGTCGAAGGTCCAGGATTCAGTGTCAGAGTTTCGTCCAGGGTAATTTAAAGTCCTAAGGACTGGGGTCCCATACTTATACAAAGTTAGGGGGTTGGACATACTCTGGGGACCCACCTATGGGAGGGTCAGGGAAGAGGGGTGGTTACACCCATTCCCTTTGTCCAGTTTCGCACCAGAGCAGGGGCAGGTAGCCCCTGCAACCGGTTTGAACTGGCATATGCACAGGGACACCAAATGTGCCCCCAGTGCAGGACTTCAAAGCACCAGAGGGTGCTCCCGCCCAGCCCCAATACACATTATCCTGTCTGGGGAGGTGGTTACACCTCCTTGGGACAGGAAACCTATTGTCCAGGCCTCCCCTGCCGGAGTTTCAGTCAGCAGCAGGAGGCCAGACCCGTGTCTGTGGCAGCGGCATCCATTTTGGGATGCCAGGGCTCTGGAAAGAAGTTACCGGGTAGCCCGGTGTGTACATGTCTCTCCCTCTAGAAGGGTGGAATGCTACCCCCGCCGCCAGGACTGGCAGGGGGGTAGTATTACAAGATGTTTGACACCAAACACGACATGTTTTGGTGCAGCCAGTCCAAAGTTAGCATTGTACCGCGAGGATATAATGCACTTAAGAGTATATGGTCAGGCTGTACCACAAACAGCATCAGAGGAGGGACTCTGAACGCTGTAGAGGGTCTCTGCTCATGCAGGGGCACCCTCTCACATAAAAACCAAGCACTCTGCCTTCAGGATTGGTAAGGCCTGCCATAGGAGTGACTTATAGGTTTATATGTGTGCGCAATGGTAGTGATATAGGTAGCCTATACCACTGTAAGGGGTGCATGCACCACCTTACCCAGGCTGCAGTAGCAGACCTGTGGTGTCATTTTGGATGGCCTTCCAGGGGTGGCACAATACATGCTGCAGCCCCTGGTAGGCCTCTGAGGTACCTATGCCCTGTGTACATAGTATACCATATACTAGGGACTTATAAGGGCACTCCAGATTCCAATCAGAGATGTGCCTAAGGCACATGGAAACCATTTTAGAGAGGAAGCAGCTAGGCTGGGGTTCTGATTAGCAGGGCCCCAGCCAGACTAAAGTCAAAAAACACGGAAGCATCAGCAAAAAGTGGGGGTACCCATGAGAAGCAGATCCTACTCTCCTACACAACCCCCCCCCAAACGCAGGGACATTAAACTAACCTTGACCAGTTGAGTCTTCATGTTCTAAGTGGAAATACCTAGAGAGTCCATCTGCATTGGCATGGTTACTCCCAGGTCTATGTTCCACTGTAAAGTCCATCCCCTGTAGGAAAATGGACCACCTAAGCAGTTTGGGGTTTTCACCCTTCATTTGTTTTAGCCATAGGAGGGGCTTGTGGTCTGTTTGAACAAGGAAGTGAGTACCAAACAAGTATGGCCTCAAATTCTTCAGAGCCCAAACCACAGCAAAGGCCTCCCTCTCTATGGCTGACCAACGTTTCTCTCTAGGGGTCAGCCTTCTGCTAATAAAAGCTACTGGCTGATCCTGACCTTCATCATTCAATTGTGACAGTACAGCCCCTACCCCCAATTCAGATGCATCTGTTTGGACAATGAACTTCTTGGAGTAACCAGGACTCTGGAGAATGGGAGCAGTGCACGTGGCCTGCTTCAGGTCATCAAATGCCTTTTGACAGCTAGCTGTCCACTGAACCTTTTTGGGCATTTTCTTGGAAGTTAAGTCATTCAGGGGTGTCACTATTGATCCATACCCCTTGACAAATCTCCTATAGTACCCAGTCAGGCCTAAGAAGGCTCTCACCTGAGTCTGGGTAGTGGGAGCAACCCAGTCCATGATGGTCTGGATTTTGCTCTGCAATGGTTGAACCTGGCCTCCACCCACAAGGTGGCCCAGGTACACAACCTGACTCTGCCCTATCTGGCACTTGGTGGCCTTGATAGTGAGGCATGCCTTTTGCAGGGCCTCCAAAACATTTCTGAGGTGGACCAGGTGATCCTCCCAGGTGGAGCTAAAGACAGCCATATCATCTAGATATGCTGCACTGTAGGCCTCCAGACCTGTAAGGACTGTATTCACCAACCTCTGAAAAGTGGCAGGTGCATTCTTCAGACCAAAGGGCATTACCACAAATTGATAATGTCCACTAGGGGTTGAGAATGCTGTTTTTGGCTTTGCATCATCAGCTAGCCTGATCTGCCAGTAGCCAGCTGTCAGGTCAAATGTGCTTAGATACTTGGCTGAGGCCAAAGTGTCTATTAGCTCATCTGCCCTAGGTATTGGATGGGCATCAGTCCTAGTGACTGCATTGAGACCCCTGTAGTCCACACAAAACCTCATCTCTCTTTTCCCACCACTGGTGTGAGGTTTTGGCACAAGGACCACTGGACTAGCCCAAGGGCTATCTGAGGGTTCAATAACTCCCAAATCCAACATTTTCTGGACTTCTGTCCTGATACAGTCCCTGACATGGTCAGGTTGCCTATAAATCTTATTTTTAATAGGCAGACTGTCCCCAGTGTCCACTTCATGAGTGCACCAGGTGGTCTGACTTGGAGTCAGAGAGAACATATGTCTGTACTGATTGATTGCTGCTGAGCAGTGAGGCTGCCTGCCAAGGCTACACCATTCACTGACCCATCATCAGGGTTCTGTGAGAGCAGGTCAGGGAGTGGGTCACTCTCATCCTCCTGTCCCTCATCAGTAGCCATGAGCAAGCCCATGTCTGCCCTGTCCACATATGGTTTCAATCTGTTGACATGGAGAACCCTGTGGGGACTCCTGGGTGTTCCTAGGTCTACTAAATAGGTGACCTCACCCTTCTGTTCAACAATGGTATGGGGTCCACTCCTCTTGTCTTGGAGAGCTGCTGGGGCCACTGGCTCCAGCACCCACACCTTCTGTCCTGGCTGGTAGACAGTCAGTACAGCCTTTTGGTCATGCCAGGCTTTTTGCAGTTCCTGGCTAGCCTCAAGGTTTTTGGTTGCCTTTTTCATGTACTCAGCCATCCGGGAGCGGAGACCAAGTACGTAGTCCACTATGTCTTGCTTTGGGGGCTTGAGAGGTAACTTCCATCCTTCCTTCACCAAGCACAATGGACCCCTGACAGGGTGACCAAATAAAAGTTCAAAAGGGCTGTAGCCAACCCCCTTTTGAGGCACCTCCCTGTATGCAAATAAAAGGGAGGGCAAGAGTATGTCCCATCTTCGCCTAAGCTTCTCTGGGAGCCCTTTAATCATGCCCTTCAAGGTTTTGTTCAATCTCTCAACTAAACCATTGCATTGTGGGTGATAGGGTGTGGTGAACTTGTAAGTCACTCCACACTCCTTCCACATTGCTTTCAAGTATCCAGACATAAAGTTTGCATCCCTGTCTGATACAACCTCCTTAGGGAAGCCCACTCTTGAGAAAATTCCCAGGAGGGCCCTTGCCACCACAGGTGCTGTATATTGGTCTTAAGGGGAATAGCCTCTGGGTACCTGGTGGCATGATCCACTACCACCAGGATAAACCTGTGCCCACATGCTGTTTGGGGATCCATGGGACCAACAATGTCAATCCCCACCCTTTCAAAGGGAACCCCCACCACAGGTAGTGGTATCAGGGGGGCCTTTGTAGTGCCACCTGCCTTGCCACTGGCCTGGCAGGTTACTCAGGAGCGACAAAACTCCTTGGTGTCTTCAGACATGTGGGGCCAGTGAATGTGAGGGATAATTCTGTCCCAAGTCTTGTTCTGGCCCAGGTGACCTGCTAAAGGAATGTCATGGGCTAGGGTCAATAGGAAGCCCCTGAACTTCAGAGTTATAACCAACCTCCTGGTGGCACCAGGCTTGGGGTCTCTACACTCTGAGTACAAGAGTCCATCATCCCAATACACTTTATGGGGACCACTAGCATTCCCAGCAGCCTCAGCAGCAGCTTGCTGTCTGAGGGGTTCAAGAGAGGGGCAGCTCTGCTGCTCCTGGCTCAGATCTGCCCTGGAAGGGTCCCCTGTCCCCAAGAACTCAACCTGGTCAGGTTCAAGCTCCTCTGGGACAGTTCCTTCCTCAGGACTGAGATCATCCCCCTCAAGAGACTGATCTTCCTTCTGAGCCAAGGGGGAAGGCACTGCCTTAACCCTACTACTCCTCCTCTTGGATGGCACTTGGTCCATTTTTCCAGGATCCAAGGCCTGTTCAGTGTTAGACATTTTGCTCTGTGACCTGGTCACAGCAAACACATCTGAGGGATCCCCAGCATTTCTGCATGGGTCCTGAGCTCCACTTCTGCCCAAGCTGAAGTTTCAAGATCATTGCCAAGCAAGCATTCAACTGGTAGGTCTGCACTTACCACAACCTTCTTAAGGCCAGTTACCCCTCCCCAGGAGAAGTTAACAACTGCCAGAGTATGGTCTGTTCTGACATTGCTAGCATTGGTCACTTGGTAGATCTCACCAAGTATAATCTGCCCAGGATCCACAAGGTCTTGTGTCACCATGGTGACACTTGCCCCTGTGTCCCTGAATGCCAAAGCCTCTTTTCCATTGATCAATGGCTGTTGCCTGTACTTGCCCAGATTACTGGGACTCATAGAGGAGGTCACATCAATGCCTCCATCACAGACTAGGACAGCATGAGTGAGTTCTCTGACTAGGCCAGAGCTCATCTCATTACCCAGGGTCAACCCTACTAAACCCTTGGCCTGTGTACTCCCACCACCAATTGTAACTGCACTAGGGGGAACAGGTGCCTTAGGGGCATTGGTGGGGGCTGGGATAGAGTCTTTGGGCTTGGTGCAATCACTGGTCCAGTGTGTCTTTTGCTTACAGACTTTGCACCATGGTTTCTTTTGGCCTTTTCCCTTGTTAGACTGTGAATCCCCACCTGAAGAAGATTTTTGGGGGCCTTGTGAAGACTTCTGGTCTTTACCCTTCTCCCCACCCTTATCAGAGTTTTTAGAATCTTGCTTCTTAGGGTCACCACCTTGGTTCTGTACCTTCTGCCTCACCCTGGTTCTGACCCATTTGTCTGCCTTCTTTCCCAATTCTTGGGGAGAGGTCAGATCAGAGTCCTCCAGGTACTGATGCAACAGCTGATTTTGACAGGTATTAAGAATCTGCTCCCTCATGATAAGATTGTACAATCCT
Organism: Calotriton arnoldi; assembly: GCA_963921515.1. Taxonomy (NCBI): domain Eukaryota; kingdom Metazoa; phylum Chordata; class Amphibia; order Caudata; family Salamandridae; genus Calotriton; species Calotriton arnoldi. The sequence continues at coordinate 1,460,350 of CAWUFW010003318.1, forward strand.
GTGAAGTCACATACCTTACTGCCCATCAACCAACCTTCCAGAGCCTTAGCAGAACAATCAACAAAGTCCACAGTCTTGAGGCTGTGCTTTTTGGGTATCTCTGAACTTTAACCTGTATTGTTCAGTGGTTAGGCCAAACCCATCAATTAATGCACTCTTCAAGACTTTGTAATTGTCAGCATCCTCTTCTCTTGTCTGCAAAGGAGAGCCACAAGATTGCTGCCCACTGCTCCTGAGGGACCCTCTGTACTTTACAGGCCCTCTCCAGTGCAGAAATCCATTTGTGGATGTCATCCCCACTCTGGTAAGGAGGGACAATCTTGCTCAGGTTTCTATGGTCATAAGACCTTTCCCTATCTCTGGGGAAATTGCTGCCACCATGGGACTCTAGTCCCAACTTTTTTCTTTGCCTTTCAACCTCTAGGGACTCCCTGTCTATAGCCAACTACTCTCTTCTGAGTCTCAGCTGAGCCTCTCCATACTTGAGCAGTCTCTCTTTCCTCTCACTGGAGGATTCCCTCCTATGAGAGGAAACAGAGGTCCCTACTGAGGTGTCAGAGTGGTTAGACTCCTGAGAAGGAGATCTAACCCTTCTTGGCACACTCTCAACTCTTCCTGGGGGACAAAGGGGAGGTCATTCTGATCCTCCTCCTCCTCCTCAGGAGTAGCTGGATTATCCAGGTCAAGGTCATTGTCACCTTCCTGGCCAGTTTCAGAGGTTGGGTCCTGGTTATTTTCATCCCTGGCCCCTTCCTCATCTTCTGCCCCACCCTGTCTGCCTACCCCTTCTGACCCTGGTAGTCTTCTGAGATCATCCAGCAGGAGTACCTCTATGAGGCGTTGGGTGTTGGCACTTTTGCCTGTCTTCAGTTTCCTAGCAGTGCTTAATGCTCTCAATTCCAAGAATGGGAGATTATCATACTTGGAGGGAAGAAGCCCATTGGCTTCTGGCTGGGACCCACTGGTTCCTGGCCCTGAAGACATTACTAGTGTGGTGTGGTGTATGCACTACCTACTCTAGTGTGGCCTACTAAACTCTCTTGAGTTGTAGAAAGGGTGTGCTATCCCTTAACACACAACTCTAAGTTCAGTAGAACTTACTGTATCCTAAGCTTGTTTTATATGTACCTAAGGTACCCTTAGTGGTTTTCAGTTGATCAATTGAATTGAGATTATCTGGTAAAACAATAGCAAGCTGGAATCCCACACGCTGTACACCAATGTGAGAAGTTGGCCTGGTATATGCTGTCCACTAATTATAGTGGGCACCTTGCACCAGTCCAAACAACCCCTTATTGGAGATAGGTTAAAGACAACCTTTATTGAAAGCTATCCTAGTGGTAGCTATGGAGAGCAGCCTTCAGGCTAAGTCTTGAAGGAATGTAAAGCAGCTTGTTTTACCAGTCTATAATCTCTTGAGTGACCAAATGAAAGAGGACCACACCTGGTATATATTTAAAATATATGTATTTAGTCTTAAACACACCCCTCTAGTCTCTTTATGAGGCTAGAGTTCGAAGTACATAAGTTACAAGTCAGTTATCAACAGTAATAGCACAAATACACGTTTGAGCCCTAGGGGCGTACCAAACCATATACCAATAAAGTGGTATAAGAACCACGACTGAGCTAGACACAAGGCCTAGAGCCTGTAGAAGTGCTTGGCCCTCAAGGAACCACCCAAGGTAGTGACACAGGGGACCCACGGGGACGCGTGCAGTGTGAGAACACAGCTGCGAGCCGCCGTTGACTTCTATGGGGAATGTCGCGGTTGGAGTTTTAAAGAAAAAGGACACTTAGAGGAGGACTTGGAGCAAACCCCTTTAGAACTAGGTTGTTCTAGAGTCTATACCCATGGGAGCACCGGAGTACTCGAGTTACCTCACCCAGGGAAGCCGGTTGCATAGGTGTCTTTCGGGGTCGGGTTTCGTCATCGTTTTCAATGGCGATCTGCTGCAAAGTGCTGCTGCCGACCAAGTCGAAAGTGTTCGGGTGGATCCAAAGGTGGATCGAAGATCTGAAGAACCTGAAAGCAGAGGGGACAGAGTCTGGGTCACTAGCCAGTGACCAGGAAGGCGATGAGCAGATGCCCACCGATGTCGGGTGCTTCAGGTAGGTTGATGGTTGTCTTGACTCTTCAGCCACGAGGTCCAGGAGGTGTCGACGACAACCAGGAGCTGGATTCGAGCTGTCCCACAACGTTTGTCGATTGCTGCGGTGTTGGTGACCGGATTGGACCCAACAAGCCTTGGCAACGGCAAGTCTCATAGAAATAGAAGAAGGATGGTGATACAGACCAGCAAGGTCTGAGGGACTCACCCAGCAAGGGTAAGTCAGGGCACGTCTGGAGCAACCAGGGAAGCCCAAGCAGAAGAAGAGTTGCCTTCGGGAGGGCCCACTAGCCAATGGACTAGCGACCGCGAAGGAGCCTCAAGTGGACGCACTTGGAGCTGGCTCACAGGACACTCGTGGAGTGGAGGCCAGTGATCTTCGGTGCAGTCGGTGCTGGAGGCAGGGGCTACTCGGAGCCCAAAGCACAACTTCGTGGGAGACCAGGAAGAGGATGCACTTGTAAATGTGCTCGGTGTCCAGGGGTCATGGTTCCACGTTACCCACGACAGCTACGGGCCTCAGCTTTGCTGGGAACTCAGGGCAGCCTCGGGGAAGTCTGGAAATCTACCTCTGGTGATGCAAAGACTTCAGCATCTGGCGGGAGCTTCAGTGATGCAGACTGGACAATTGCTTCTTAGGTGCCTGCCAAGCAGGGGAGTCACTCCTTGACCCCAAGGGAGATTCTTCAGTCCTCTAATCTTCAAGTAGAGCGTCGAAGGTCCAGGATTCAGTGTCAGAGTTTCGTCCAGGGTAATCTAAAGTCCTAAGGACTGGGGACCCATACTTATACAAAGTTAGGGGGTTGGACATACTCTGGGGACCCACCTATGGGAGGGTCAGGGAGAAGGGGTGGTTACACCCATTCCCTTTGTCCAGTTTCGTGCCAGAGCAGGGGCAGGTAGCCCCTGCAACCGGTTTGAACTGGCATATTCACAGGGACACCAAATGTGCCCCCAGTGCAGGACTTCAAAGCACCAGAGGGTGCTCCCGCCCAGCCCCAATACACATTATCCTGTCTGGGGAGGTGGTTACACCTCCTTGGGACAGGAACCCTATTGTCCAGGCCTCCCCTGCCGGAGTTTCAGTCAGCAGCAGGAGGCCAGACCCGTGGCTGTGGCAGCGGCATCCATTTTGGGAAGCCAGGGCTCTGGAAAGAAGTTACCGGGTAGCCCGGTGTGTACATGTCTCTCCCTCTAGAAGGGTGGAATGCTACCCCTGCCGCCAGGACTGCCGGGGGGTAGTATTCCAAGATGTTTGACACCAAACACGACATGTTTTGGTGCAGCCAGTCCAAAGGTAGCATTGTACCGCGAGGATATAATGCACTTAAGAGTATATGGTCAGGTTGTACCACAAACAGCATCAGAGGAGGGACTCCGAACGCTGTAGAGGGGCTATGCTCATGCAGGGGCACGATCTCACATAAAAACCAAGCACTCTGCCTTCAGGATTGGTAAGGTCTGCCATAGGAGTGACTTATAGGTTTATATGTGTGTGCAATGGTAGTGATATAGGTAGCCTATACCACTGTAAGGGGTGCATGCACCACCTTATCCAGGCTGCAGTAGCAGACCTGTGGTGTCATTTTGGATGGCCTTCCAGGGGTGGCACAATACATGCTGCAGCCCCTGGTAGGCCTCTGAGGTACCTATGCCAGGTGTACATAGTATACCGTATACTAGGGACTTATAAGGGAACTCCAGATTCCAATCAGAGATGTGCCTAAGGCACATGGAAACCATTTTAGAGAGGAAGCAGCTAGGCTGGGGTTCTGATTAGCAGAGCCCCAGCCAGACTAAAGTCGAAAAACAGTGAAGCATCAGCAAAAAGTGGGGGTACCCATGAGAAGCAGATCCTACTCTCCTACAATGAGTGATGTAATTTGAGATGTCATCAGTGATGTCACTGACCATGTCATAAATTAAGTAATATGTGAGGTCATAATCAGTGCATTGCAGGAACTTAAGTTATAGTTAGCTCAGGTAACTATAACTGCTGAATTTCACTAGTTTTTGTATGAGGGAAATCTGAGCCTAACCGTAACATCCCTGTAACCTTTTTTTCAGTGAATTTCTAAAGCTCTTTTTTTATTCTATTTCCTAATTATAATGTCCCAGTAACCTTCATTTTTTTCTGTGAATTTCTATGGGTTTTTAAAATTCTATTTCCTAACTATTACGTCCCTGTAACCTTTGGTTTTTTTAAGTGAATTTGTAAGGTTTTTTAAATTGTATTTCATAACTGTAACCACTAACCATTGACACTGAGTATGTGATTGAGTGCATGAGTGTCTCAGTGGGTGTATGAGTGTCTGAGTAGGTTTGTAAGTGGGTGTGAGAGAGTATGAGTGGGGATGTAAGTGGGTATATGAGTGTCTGAATGGGCCTGAGTGTGGGTGTGTGAGTATCTGATAGAGGTGGCTAGTAAACTCTACTCCGCCAACAGAGTTTGCATAGTTTTGCAACTCTGTGCTCCACTGGGAACATAGAGTTTGGCAAAAAATCCACCAACAGCCGGCAGAATGGGGTTTACCAGCGCACTCACCCCTAGACTTCATCCCCCAAGAGTAGTGCACCAGGAAGAATGTTTGCAGAGTGGTTGAGAAATGGGGCAGGGCCTCCGATGAGGTCTGAGCAATCCCACTGTGTGGGACTTAGTTGCCGTAATAGGAGGGTTCTTGTCCCCCAAGGTCCCTCATCATCAGAGGGGACTTCATTTCATCCCCCAAGAGTACTGTGCCAAGAGGCATGTTTGCAGATTGGTTGACAAATGGGGAGGGGCCTCCGACGAGCTCTCAGTAATCCAGCTGTGTGGATCTTAAGGGTGGTAACAGGAGGGGTTCTTGTCCCCCAATGACCCTCAGCAGGCAAGGGGACTTCATCCCCCAACCAGTAGTATGCTAGGAGGAATGTTTGCAGATTGCTGGACAAAGGGGGCGGGCCTCTGGTGACCTCTCAGCAATCCCACTGTGTGGGACTTACTGATGGTAACAGGAGGATGGAAGCGGAATGTTTGCTTTAGCATGCCGGGAGCTGTCAAAGCTCCCACCAAGCTAAAGCAAACAGATATGTCCCACATGTGGGCACCCTGGTACATAGCAGGAGCTGGCCCTGGGGGGTGGTGGTCCCCCGGGCCATGTATGGCTCCTGGAGGGGGTTGTGTGGCCCCCCTCCTTTGTAGTTTAAGGGACGGTGGTCCCCTGGGCCATATATGGCCTGGGACGGGGGCCACACGGCCACCACCTCCCATTTTCAAAATGGGATTTTCTCCCCGGAGAGGTGGCGGTCCCTGGGGGGTGTCCGCGGGACACAGCATAAGCCCTGGGGAGGTGGTGGGTCTCCAGGCAAAAACATTCTTAAGAAAGGGGGTCCGTGTGCCCACCTCGTTTCAATTTTAATTAAGCCTGCATGCCCCGGGAACCTGGCCCATCCAGGTGCAATAATCTAAGCAAGCGCAGGAACCCGGGCTTGTTTATTTAAAATTTGTTTTGCTGCAAATTTGCTACAATCGTTTTTTTATTTTTATTCTTTTATGCCATGGGGGGTTCCAGGGGAACCCCAAGACCAAGGCTTGAGGGTCAGGGTATTCCTACCCTGCCCCCTTTTCTTTTTTTAAGTTTTTTTTGTGGGACTCAGCTGAAGCTGAGTCCCAAGATGGCTGCCAACACTTCCTGGTTGAAGCCTATTGTTATTATTCGTTATTATTCGTTATTAGTACCCGCGGCCACAGATGTCACTATCTTGTTTATACTTTTCCTATTTGAGATAACTTCCAATTTGCAAGGAAACCATAATGCTAGTTCAGCATTGTAAAAGCAATTGTTGGCATTTGTCCATACAGCAGAAAACATGAGTGCTTTTGGCTTATGCTCATTCACCACAGTCAATTTGACATTCTCCACCCTACGAGTCACTCTCTATCAATCCAATAGCATAGAGGTGACACTGTATGTCACACAACCCCAGCCTGCCCTCTTCCAAAAAACATGCTTGCATTAATACTTGCAATGATTGTCCTCCCCTTCTAAACATAGCAAAGACATTTTGAAATTGTGTATCTGTCCACGTCCAAGTTGCTAATGACGAGATAAATAAGCACTTCACAAATATTATCAATAAACATAGTTGTAATTCACCAAATATAAAGCTCATCAGTACAGTGCATATGTAAGATTTTGATAGTAAGTTGAAGAAAAATCAGTTTCAGCCCTCTAGGTTGACGAAGATATCAGAACAGAACAGATTATTCTTTACCGTATTGCTCCAATACAACCTACTTTGTACATATGTGGTATTTTCACAAAGCGATAATGTTTATTTAACAATGTCATTCTCATAGACCAGAACCTAGCATCACAACCACTCAGAGAAGTGCTGTGGGTCCTGAGAGAGCAGAAAAGGGGCAATAAGTATGTCCCTTCGGTGACAGGATCAACATTATCAGTTTTTGACCACCAGGTGAGGAATGGGGGGGGGGTGATTTCTTATTCATCTCCCTCATACCTCTTTTTGTAAATGCAGGCTGTTCCCCAGGGTGGTAAACGAGAAAGGTTAGGAACTGGATAAAGGAGGGATGTCACAAATTAGGAAGCATGTGCAGTAAGGGCACAATTAAGACATTCAACACATTAAGATGTGAATTTGACCTCACAGCAGAGGAAAGATGCCATTTCACCCACCTCAGACACTAGTTAACTGTGAAAGGCCTGATGTCAAGTTCATATTATCTACTTAAATCAAAATCTTTTAATAACAAACTACTCTTCCGAGAGCAGAGGGAGGTGGAGTTAGGAATTAGACTAGACATAAAGTAGTGGAATGAGATATTCACAAGAGCAAATAACTACACTAGACAAATCCAGGAAAGAGACATGCTGTACAAAATACTATACGGATGGCACTATACACCAAACAAATTACATGTGATAGATCAAACCAAATTTGAACGTTGTTGGAGGGAAGGGAGTGTGCTGGATTTGGTACACTTAGAGAGAGCGTCCAGATTTACCACGCTTAACCAAATGGTTTTATTAAGTAGCAGAAATCATAAATTATACAACTTGATTCTAGCTGGAGAGTTTCACAGAAGTGATACTGTTAGGACGTCCAGCAGAGGGTAGATCCTCTTTACATGCCCAGTTGGGTAAGACAATATTTATTTTTGTTACTTGTAGAAAACATTTGGTATTGGTGTTGTGGGGTAAGGAAACAAATGAGTTATGGATGCAGAGTGTGGCTGATTTTGGCATATGAAAAGCTGGCATGTAGCCATAGATTCCTAACATAAAGTTCAGAAGATTTAATCTTAGTCCATAACTATCTAAAAAGAGACTACAGGGTGACTACCTCCAAAGGCTAAGAATGGTCGGCCTCCTTCATGAAGATATATTTGGTACCAAATAGATGACACACGCTTTTTAGAAATGTTATTGAGCACTACTTTAGCAGTGAGAGATGAGAGCTGAAGTGAACGTACGGAGAGAGACAACTTAAAAGAATATGGAGAACCTGCTAGTTTAGGGGTGGGAGGATGAAGAACATTTTGAAAGGGAGAGAAGGGGTCTGCTCTTTTTTTCCTCTCTTACTTTGATTGTGTTCTAGTCTTAGGGCCTGATTACGATCTTGGCATATGGGATACTCTCACAATCGTACCAGATATCCCGCCCGCAGTATTACAAGTTCCAATATATCCTAGGGAATTTGTAATACAGCGGACAGGATATCCGTCACATTTGTGACGGAGTAGCCCATCTGCCAAGATCATAATCAGGCCCTTAATTTCAAAGTGGCAATGCCCACCGACAATGCTGTAATTTTGAGAGACAGAAAAATTCAATAGAGACAATTGAAACCTAAAAAATGACACTAAGAGCAATGGAATGTATCGTCTTGCCTTTGTTTTCATCTCAACTGTTTGAAATAATTTTATGTCCTTTTGTTTGCATTTGAAGTCATGCTAATGGTGTTAAGAATGTTTGACATTTATGTTTTTGTGCATTATTAGCAACATGCAGAATGTGGTTTTATACTTGATTACACACACATACATACATTGATACAGTACAAATGTCTTTAAAAAAATTCCCTGCGATGTGTAGAGGTATGTTTTTCCTAACTCTTGTTATTCAGGCCTCGATTTGGGCCTAGCAGCCATCTTGTTTGGAATGGATGTCTCACCTGTCTTCCTCATGCATATTTCACAGTTTGTTACTTCTGCAGCACACAGTCAAGCAGAGTCATGTTTGTTTATTTCCATAGTCATTTTTATACTGTTGTTGAAAAATCTTCTCTGGCTTGGTCACAAAATTGTAACTTTATCCAAGGTCTTTCTGATAGCTCACTGTACCCGATTAATTCATAATAGTTTGCTTTTGTTCATGTATCTAGTTTGTTCAAGCATTTCTGAACGGCATTACCATAGAGTGGGCAAAATCAATATTCACATGGTGGAATAGTTCTTGTAGTGTCTTGCGAGTTAGACATGATCAAACCCTTTTTGGCGCCTGATAGACTCCATAGAACTGTGACGTAAGTGTTAGAGTGGAATACATTGAAGGCTGGATTAGAATGTTGGGTTCGTGGTTATATGCAGACAACTAAAGAAGTGCAATACTAATCTCCGTGTGTGGCGTAGTCATTTATAGATACCCAGGCTGTTAGGAAATAAGTACCCGAAGATCAACAGTGTTCTCCCAGAGAGCTTGTTGTGGTCCAAGAAAACTGCTTGTGCGTGCCATGTGTGTTGCAGTCAAACTATGGAACCAATGCTTAATGCATGTGGAGTCAAATCGCAACTCCCGCCTCAGTAAAGAAGATGAAAACAGCTAAAGCATTGCAAAGAAATCTGTGTATCAGTGACCAAGAACCTGCTGGTCAGACCGTACATACAGGTACCACGCTTCTATGCAATGTAAAGCCAGATGCAATATTGAGCGTTAATGCTGAAGGTAAATACAAACAGGTGTTCAAAGAGCAGCTCTTGATAATCACAAATTGCAAGATAATGTTACGATTAGAAATTGGTGAAGATAAGGATAGCTCAAAGAGATGCCAAAGGATAAAACTGTTATTTACTCACCAGAAGTAAAGTGAGCCGGTACGACCTCAGCGCCAGGCACAGTAACCCAGACAGAGCACAGGGTTTGTGCTTACTACACTGGTGAGTCTTGTCAAGCCAACTGAAGGACCGAGAGGGTGGGTGCAACAGGAACATAACATGGGGTGACAATTAGAACAGTCTCAGACATTTTTGGAAAAGTGAAACACTGCTTTTCCAATTGAGACTAAGACATTGGGCATCTTTCCAAAAGTCATCAAGGTTGATCCCTAGACCAGCACATCCTAAGGCCTCAGAGATGGCTCACACAAACAGGTTTAAGATGGACAGCCAAGAAAGCTGGAGAGCATTCCCCCATCCACTTCAGCCACTCACATAAATAGATACAACAATGCCGATTTCTTGAAACCACCAATTGATAAAAGCAAAATATTGGTGATAGATGGCCTGCTTGGATAGAGACATTTGATGATTTAATTGATGCACTTGAAGAGACTGATAACAGAAAGAATATCAAGTATCTCAAAAATCTTTCTGCCGATGTATAAAAGAATGGTTTGAAAATTCTACTACTCTTGGTAGGCTAGTATTCAATTTCACAACTCACATACCCAGAAGGAATTAAGATTACCACTCCACCAGTCTTGAAAGGGAAAACCAAAACCAATTTATGTAATCCAAATTTAATCTTGTATTATAAAAAATTGCTCATACATATGTATACAGAATCAAAAAAAAAACAATTAAAACTGAATAAATAATTATTTCACACAATATTAGAGAGAGACACAATATGAGACATATATTTGTCATTTCATCATGGTTAGTTTGAAGGAATCAATCACAGTATTAACATGATTTCATCGTTTTACATGTAACACCTCGTTCCTCAAATTTAACCCTAAAAGAGACAAGCGTTGACGCGTTTCGGTGGTAAAAAGCAGGAGGAAGCCACCTTCCTCAGGACAATAACATATCTATCCCTCTTAACGAATGGCCTAGGATTTTCACCTAAACTATGAAGGTGAGACCAATATTCAGGCTGTTCTCAACTTTTTGGAGGAATCAGTGATCTTTCCTAGTTAAAAACTCTCTTGTGATCCCACAAGAGGTAAGTTACTTCTTATCCGACCTAAAAAGGTGTGGAAAGTAATTTTAAGATCAGTATTCCCCGCTGTTCAGTCGGAGTCTTCAACTGCCGGTCCTCGTCAGTATCAAAATAATGTAGGGGTTTCTTTATAGATGTTCCTCTATATAATGGCCACGTTATGTTAAGAGTGGTTAAGGCTTGTTATCACATCTTTTCCTCACTCGGATGACCGTTATAGCTCGTTCAATCTGACCGGCATCAAACGCACCCCTCCATTCACAAGAACGTATAAAAAAAGTCATATAGAAAATGTCGCAAACTGACAAAAAAGTTACATTTCGTCAGATCAAAGAAGTGTTGAATTTCAAGTTTAATCTAATGGCAAATGTTGATTACAAACGATACATCTTCAACCAAGAACACCAGAAAGTTGGTGACACCTTTGATGAGTTCATGGAGAGACTCAACACACTCATCAAACATTGTAAGTTCAATTAATTCAATGATGAAGAAGCTGTGTATCTGAGAATTATTGATGGATGCTTGTCAAATTAATTTCAGAAGATGAATGCTGAGAGAAACTCTTGGTCTGGAGTGACTGTTAATGGCTGCCAGAGGCGAAAAGAGTGCTGATAGACAAGGTGCTGACATGGAGGCCAGAGGTGCCCAGAATAAATCCTTCATAAGTGTGAAAAGTAAGCTATAACAAAAGACTGAAGGACACAATGTGATGTCTACACGTAAAAAGAAGTTGTGTTTTAGATGTGGATTTTCATTTCCTCACGAAGTAAATGTCCTGCTTTTGGACAGATATGTAAAAGCTGTGGGAAGGAGAACATTTTGTGATGGTTTGTAAAGTGAAGGACAAGGTAAAGGCCAGATGTACGAAAATGCAATCTTACATTTCCTAAATAGCGACTCCATAGGAATCGCTATTCAGGAAATGCAAAATTACATCTATGAAATTACAGATTTCCTAATACAGAAAAGGAATCGCTATTTGGACTCCACAATTAGGAAATCCCTCGCCATTTGTACCAGTTGGCTGGTTTTGCATTTCCTAAATAGCGATTTCCAATTAGGAAATCACTATTTAGGAAATGCTAAACCAAGGATGGCTATGGGCATAAAGGCCCCCGTAATGCACCACAAAACTAGTGCTATAGGGGGTATATGTGGGCTGTATTGCACTTTAAAAAAAGAATATTGGGGTGCTTTTTTAAATTGCACATGGTTATCGTCGACTTTGAGTCGATGGTAATTGAAATTTCCTAAATGCCCAATTTGCATTTAGGAAATGCTTTGTACATGTGCCAAGAAACCGCAAACAGGAAATCCCTATTTGTGATTTCCTATTTAGGGTATCGAAAAATATGATTTCTACTGGGTAGAAATCGCATTTTGCGATTCCCTAAAGGCCTTTGTACGTAGGAAAAGGCTGTTTTACATTTCTTAATGGGTCTTAGTTGTGATTCGGCCCTTTAAGAAATGAAAAAGGCCTTTGTACATCTGGCCCTAAGTGCGTTACGAAGTGAAGACAAACTGGCTGCCAGAACTTTCCAGCACCAACGTTCAACGCACACCCAGAAGGCTAAGCAGCAACATCAGTTAAGTCAAATCGACACTGAACGTACGGGAGGGATGGGTGTGGGTGTGGCAGGGGTAAGGGCAAGGGCAAACAGAAGACTCTCACAGGGAAAATAGTTAGGATGGTTGGGAGGGAATTGAGGTTGGGAAGTAGAGGGAGTGGAAGTGACTGTTGTACATGTGTCTGTTGAGGGTGCAGGTGTCTGGGGGTTTGGTGTATGTTGGGAACGTTAGGATATGTCTTGCTTATTTGGTGTGTGTTCTATGGGTGAGTATGGGTGTTTCTGTTTTATGGGTGTGTGTGCTGTGGAGGTGCCGGGTGTGGTCATGGTGAATGTGGCTGTGGTGGTTGGTGTGGTGTCTGGGGGTGTGCTTGTGGTGGTGAATGTGGCTGTGGAGGTGGGTGCAATGTCTGGGGCTGTGCTTGTGGTGGTGGATGTGTTTGTGGGGGTAAGTGCAGTGTCTGGAGGTATGCTGGTGATGGTAGATGTGTCTGTGGTGGCTGGTACAGTGTTGGGGGTATGCTGGTGGATGTGTTTATGGTGGTGGGTGTAGTGTCTGGGGGTGTGCTGGTTGTAGTGGATGTGTCTGTGTGTCTGTGGTTGTGCTGGGGTGGGGTGGTGTCTTTTTGGATTCGTGCCTGTGTTTTTTGTGGTGTTTATGTTTGTGTTTGGGTGTGCTGCTTGTGTCTGTGTGAGTGGGTGTGTGCAAAGGTGTGAGTGTGCTCGGGACAGGTCTGCGAATAGGGAATTCGGATGGTGACAGGAGGGGGGGTGGGCTACAAGGTTAGGATGGTTGAGAGACTGTGGTCAGTGAGGAGGCTAGACTTTGAAAACCTCTGTAGACCAGACATAGCACTGTGGATGCCTTCTGGTAGGCTACCATTTGTTGCAATTGGCAGCAATGCCCCTGGATGGCATTTAGTATTGCAGTCTGGCCTACAGAGATGTTCCTGAGGAGATCAATACCCTCCTCACTCAGCGCAGCTGGGGGGACAGAGGTGAGGTGCCTGGAGCGAAGGAGACACCACCCCTTTCAGGGTGGCAAGTGTGGCCAACTGGGGGGAGCAACAAGGAGGGTAGAGGTGGTACTGGGGGTGGCAGACAATGATGCAGTTGGCAGACATCCTGTTGGGTCTGCCACCACGAGGGAGTGCTTGCTGGAGGACGCCTCCAAAGAAGATGTTGAGGAGCTGGCATCCTCCGTTGCACTCCCCTTACCCTCCGGGCAACTCGGTCCCTCTGTGTCAGTGGTGGCAACACCATAACCACTGTGGCTAGCTGCTTCCACACCAATGTTTGCACCTTCTCCTTTGCTTGCCCGAGATGATGCTGAAATTACATCTACAAAAGTTTTATTGAATCTGTATAAAGAACTGATCATGACCTTTGCTCACAAAACATTTTCCAGGTTTTCAAATTTCACCTGCTTCAAAGCTATCAAACTTTGCTTCAACATTAGCATAAGCTCATGAATATACGCAACATTTTCAGAAAACATTTGGTCACTGTTATGTCATTCCCCATGATAGCTCCTATATAATGTAAGATCTTGTCTCTTATCCATCATTATGTATCTCCAGGACTATTTCACACCTCTGAATGGATGGCCTTTGTAGTTCAGAATAATGAACTGATGTGCTGTCAGAAACAAAGATTTGGGGGATTGACAAATGACTTCTACAGCATAATCAAATCAAATACATAGCCCTTGAAACATTTCTAATACACTTCAGTACAGAGCAAAAACATGTTCACATTTCACCCCTAAGTGCTTATAGTTATTTGAAGTGTGTTGTGTCTTAGTGAAATTGTTTCACTAAATATGCTGGCTTTCACTGTAGTCCCAACTTTTTTAGAACATCACAATGATTTTTATATACACTAGTTCCTGAATAATACTTACTTTAAACCTTACATATAAATCACTATATGGAACATATTATACCTTGATGCATTTCAACAGTTAGCAAATGAGCCACGGGTTTGACCTGATTTTAGGTTGTCCTAATGGGATACTCCTGTATATATATATATATATATATATATATATATATATATATATTCACTGAAAAAACCGTAGGTTTCAGGCACGTTATAGTTAGAAATTAGCATTTAAAAAACCTTTGAAATTCACTGAAAAAACCATAGGTTTCACACACGTTATAGTTACAAATTAGCATTTAAAAAACCTTTGAAATTCACTGAAAAAACCATAGGTTTCAGACACGTTATAGTTACAAATTAGCATTTAAAAAACCTTTGAAATTCACTGAAAAAACCATAGGTTTTAGGGACAGTTTTAGTTACTTGGACATTGCACTCGTACAAAACCCGTGAAATTCCCCCGTTATAGTTAGTTCAGCTAACTATAACTCGCGCCCTGCAATGCACTGCTGATGACGTCACATATTACATCACTCATGACATGGTCAGTGACATCACTGATGACATCACTGATGACATCTCAAATGACATCACTGATGACATCACTGATGACATCATCCAGTGACTGTGTGTTTCTGTAAAGTTTAAATATGTTTAATATATATAGGGAAAGGCATATTGAAGAATGAGTGGGTGTATAAGTGTCTGAATGGATGATTTAGTAGGTGCGTGACTGACTCTATGAGTGAGTGATTAAACGTATCTTACTGAATGCATGGGTTAATGACTAAACTGTGTGAATGTCTGTATCTGTCTGTCTGTTGGTGTGTAAGCGGCTGCATGGGTTTGCGAATAGCTACATGAGTGTCTATATGGGTTATTGATTTGTTGTTTGAGTATCTGTATGGGTGCCTGAGTGTTTGTGTGGGTGGGGTGTGTGTGACTCTGTGCATAGATGTGTGAGTGGGTGATTCACTGGGTGCATGTTTTCAAGAGTGCATCTGTGATGGACTGTATGGGTGGGTGAGTGTGTGTATGGCTGTGTTAGTGAGTAAATGTATATCTCAGTGGTACATGTGTGAGTAACTACATATGTGAAAGGCAGTATATATGTGTGTTGGAGTATATAAATGGCTATAAGTGAGAGTGTGTGATTGTGAGAGTGGCTGTATGGATGAGTGTGTGCTTGTATCAGTGATTGTGTAAGAGCGTAAGAATGTGCTAGTATTTGTATGAGTAAGTGAGCTGGTGTGTGTATAACTGTATAGGTAAGTAAATGGGAGTGTGATTAATTATTTGCATGACTGACTAGGTGTGTGAGTACCTCTATGGATGAGTGGAGGTGTGTGAGTGTGTATATAGGTGTATGAGTGCATATGATAGTCCTGTACTGAGTGACCATAAGTATGAGTGATTGTACTGGTGAGAGAGTAAATGTGTGTGTAGACCTAATAATCAGTGAGTGGGTATGTAGTTTTTGGTGTTGGAGTGTCTATGGTTTTGAGAATGGCAGTCTGTAATTTAGAGTGGGTATATCAAAGGTTATATTAGGGTGTGAGAAGATGCATGAAATTATCACATGGATGATGTCATCAGTGATGTCATTTGAGATGTCATCAGTGATGTCATCAGTGATGTCACTGACCATGTCATGAGTGATGTAATATGTGACGTCATCAGCAGTGCATTGCAGGGGCGCGAGTTATAGTTAGCTGAACTAACTATAACGGGGAATTTCACGTGTTTTGTACGAGTGCAATGTCCAAGTAACTAAAACTGTCCCTAAAACCTATGGTTTTTTCAGTGAATTTCAAAGGTTTTTTAAATGCTAATTTGTAACTATAACGTGTCTGAAACCTATGGTTTTTTCAGTGAATTTCAAAGGTTTTTTAAATGCTAATTTGTAACTATAACGTGTGTGAAACCTATGGTTTTTCAGTGAATTTCAAAGGTTTTTTAAATGCTAATTTCTAACTATAACGTGCCTGAAACCTACGGTTTTTTCAGTGAATTTCAAAGGTTTTGTAAATGACAATTTTTAAATGTATTAATTGTTATATTAATTTTTTTCATACTGATTTACTACATTTTTAGAAACAATTTTTTTTTACATATTTTATTTTTTAAATTACATTGTAATTACATTATACATTACATTACAAAAAATACTTTCTCAGAATGAATTACTTTAGTTTAAATACTTTGCAGATAGGCAATAGACTTTTAAGTACAGTAGTTACAGTTGTTGCAATGGGCAACACATTTTCAAACACAATGCAACATTCAGCTCAATGTGAATTTCTAGTTAAATGCAATAAGTTACTTTATGGATTACTTTTGTAACCACAGGACTGGATCCTAGATTCAGTCCTGGTACATCTCCTGTAAACAGTTGAGTAAAAGCGTTTTGGTTACAGTCGTGATTTTTAAGGAATATTATTGTATTTTAAAAGTTGACACTTAGAAACTTTTTCTCATAGAATCACCAATGTTATCCTATGGAAGAAAATTCACTTAGCAGGTAAAAACTGTTATCGTTACTTTTTCTTACTCAGTGTTGGATCCTGGATCCAGCACTGGTGCATCTCCTGTAAACAGTTGAAAAAATGCGTTTAAGTCATACAGGCGATTTTTAAGGAATATTTGTAGTTTGTGAAAATCAACACTTTGAAACTTTTTGCTGAAAACCAGTCAATCTTAGCCTATGAAGGAAATTCAAGTTACCGGTAAGTACGGTTAAAATTACTTTTGAGGATCAGTACTGGGCTGAAAGATGCAGCACTGAGGTCTCGCCTGATAACAGGTGAGTAAATCGGAATTCGTATTTCGGCTGATTTTAGAGGAATATTTTAAAGTTCCAAAACTCCACACTTAGAAGAATTTCCAAGTGAAACCAGTCAATGTTAGCCTATGGAAGGAAATTCAAGTTACTGGTAAGTACGGTTAAAATTACTTTTCAGGACCAGTACTGGGCTGAAAGATGCAGCACTGAGGTCTCTCCTGATAACAGGTGAGTAAATCAGAATTTGGATTTCGGCTGATTTTAGAGGAATATTTGTATGTTTCAAAAATCAACACTTAGAAACTTTTTCAGCAAAAAGCAGGCAATGATATCCTATGGAAGGAAATTCAAGTTACTGGTAAGTACGGTTAAAATTACTTTTGAGGATCAGTACTGGGCTGAAAGATGCAGCACTGAGGTCTCTCCTGATAACAGGTGAGTAAATCGGAATTCGTATTTCGGCTGATTTTAGAGGAATATTTTAAAGTTCCAAAACTCCACACTTAGAAGAATTTCCAAGTGAAACCAGTCAATGTTAGCCTATGAAGGAAATTCAAGTTACCGGTAAGTACGGTTAAAATTACTTTTCAGGACCAGTACTGGGCTGAAAGATGCAGCACTGAGGTCTCTCCTGATAACAGGTGAGTAAATCGGAATGCATATTTCGGCTGATTTTAGAGGAATAGTTTAAAGTTCCAAAACTCCACACTTAGAAGAATTTCCAAGTGAAACCAGTCAATGTTAGCCTATGGAAGGAAATTCAAGTTACTGGTAAGTACGGTTAAAATTACTTTTCAGGACCAGTACTGGGCTGAAAGATACAGCACTGAGGTCTCTCCTTATAACAGGTGAGTAAATCGGAATTCCTATTTCGGCTGATTTTAGAGGAATATTTTAAAGTTCCAAAACTCCACACTTAGAAGAATTTCCAAGTGAAACTAGTCAATGTTAGCCTATGAAGGAAATTCAAGTTACCGGTAAGTACGGCTAAAATTACTTTTCAGGACCAGTACTGGGCTGAAAGATGCAGCACTGAGGTCTCTCCTGATAACAGGTGAGTAAATCGGAATTCGTATTTCGGCTGATTTTAGAGGAATATTTTAAAGTTCCAAAACTCCACACTTAGAAGAATTTCCAAGTGAAACCAGTCAATGTTAGCCTATGGAAGGAAATTCAAGTTACTGGTAAGTATGGTTAGAATTACTTTTCAGGACCAGTACTGGGCTGAAAGATACAGCACTGAGGTCTCTCCTGATAACAGGTGAGTAAATCGGAATTCGTATTTCGGCTGATTTTAGAGGAATATTTGCACAATGGTGAAGGGAGGGGCGGGGCCTGAGTTTACATCTGTGTAAACGCGCCCCGTGGCGCGTTTTAAGTTGGGGGATTAAGTCCCCTTGAATCCTGAGGGTCCCTAGGGGCCAACTAGCCCACCAGGAACCTCCAATATGCGCCAGGGGCCTGCGTTGCAGAGACGTGTAGAGAGGCCACACCCCTTTTTACACCTCTCTGCAACGCAGCTCTGTGGCGCTTTCTGGATGTACCTGTTGGGCTAGTTGGCCCCGAGGGACCCTCAGGATTGAAGGGGATTTAATTCCCCATCTTAAAACGCGCCACGGGGCCTGTTTGCACACATGTCACCTGAAGCCCCGCCCCTCCCTTCACCACTGTGCAAACGCGCCCCGTGGCGCGTTTTAAGTTGGGGGATTAAGTCCCCTTGAATCCTGAGGGTCCCCGGAGTCCAACTAGCCCACCATATACCTCCAAAAGCGCCACAGAGCTGCGTTGCAGAGAGGTGTAAAAGGGGCGTGGCCTCTGTACACCTCTCTGCAAGGCAGCCCCTGGCGCATACTGGAGGTTCCTGGTGGGCTAGTTGGCCCCAGGGACCCCCAGTATTCAAGGGGATCGTTCCCCCTCTGCAAACGCGCCAGGGGCGCGTTTGCAGAGTGGTGAAGGAAGGGGCGGGGCCTGCGGGCCCGATCGTTTTTTTTTTTTGTTTTTTTTTGTCCCCTGAAGGGGGGCTGTGTGGCCCCCCTTCCTTTTTTCTGTTTTTGGGCCCTGGGGACCCCATCCCCCAGGGCCTTACCCCTTTTTTTAAATTTAAAAAAAAAAAAAAAACGGGAAGGGGGCCGCGTGGCCCCCCTTCCCCGGGCCTGTATTGGCCCCGGGGACCCCATCTCCCGGGGCATGGCCTCTATTTTTATTTTTAATATTTTGAGGGGGGCTGCGTGGCCCCCCTCCTCTGGCCATTTTAAGGCCCGGGGACCCCATCCCCCGGGCCGGCCATACCCTTTTTTTTATTTTTTATAATTTTTCAAAACTTTGGGGAGGGGGCCGCGTGGCCCCCTCCCGAGCCACTACTTGCCCCGGGGACCCCATCCCCCGGGGCTGGCCCTCTCGTTGGGGACTGTGGGGGTCCCCAAACCCCCCACAGTCCCGCCGGCTCCCCGTGTCCTACGGGAGCCGGCATTGCTTTTACACATGGGGAGCAGCTAACATGCTGCTCCCCATGTGGAAAAGCAATCAGCTTTGGATATTGGAAGAGAGAGCAGGTTTCCTGCTCTCTCTTCCAATATCCAAAGCAAGTTTGCAATGACAGGACGGGAGCCGCGAGGCTCCCGTCCTGTCATTGCAAACAGCAGTGTCCCGGGGGTAGGCACCCCGGGACACTGCAGGAGCCGGCCCTGGGGGGTGGCGGTCCCCAGGGCCACCACAGGCTCCAGGAGGGGGGCCGCGCGGCCCCCCTCCCATCGTGTGCACAGCCCCGGGGAGGTGGTGGTCCCCGGGGCTCTGGGGGTCCGTAACGGACCCCCATATTTAAATGTTTAGTGCCCCGGGGAGGTGGCGGTCCCCGGGGCGTGTGGGGGGGCTGGAGCCCCCCCACACAGGTTTTTCATTTAAAAAAAAGAAGCCCCGGGGAGGTGGTGGTCCCCGGGGCTGCGGGAGGGCTCAGAGCCCTCCCGCACCATTATGCATAAAGCCCCGGGGGGTGGCGGTCCCCGGGGCTTGGGGGGCCCTTAGAGGCCCCCACACATAAAATTAACCCCCCCAGCATGCCCCCGGGACTTGGCCCACCCGGGGGCCAATTAGCTATCGAAGCGCGGGAGACCGCGCTTCGATTTTTTTTCGGCAGGATTCGCGCACCCTGAGCGCATCCTGACGATTTTTAAAAAAAAAAAAAATGCTTTTTTTTGCCCAGGGGGTCCTTGTGGGACCCCATGAGCAGGCCTAGGGGGTTAGGGTGTTTCTACCCTGCCCCCTTTGTGCGTTTTGCGCACTTGTTTCTTTTTTTTCTCGGCGGGATACGCGCACCCTAAGCGCATCCCGCCGATTTAAAAAAAAAATCTTTTCTGCCCAGGGGGTCCTTGTGGGACCCCCTGAGCAGACCTAGGGGTCAGGGTGTTTCTACCCTGCCCCCTTTTGCGCTTTGCGCACTTGTTTCTGTCCCTCGGTTCTACCGAGGGACAAAATGGCTGCCAACACTTCCTGAATCGGAATGTTGACAGCCAGCTGACAACCAATTAGCATGCAGCTCGTGATCGGGACGGTGCGCGCAGGGTGCGCTGAGGGTACGCGTATCCGACGCGCCCATAGATATATATGTACTTTTACTTTTGATTTTCTCAGGAACTACTGAACGGATTTACACCATTTAAGCAAAAGGCACCAGTCTGAACCAAGGACTACCTCTTTGCCAAATTTGGTGTAATTCCGTTCAGCAGTTCGGGCTGTAGCTGCGACTAAAGGTTCCTATGGAAAAATGAATGGGGAAAACGCGTTTTGGGACCCCCCTTTTTTCTCGGCCCCCGCTTCACGTATCACCCCGAGACTTTCAGGGTAGGAGCGGAGCGGAGCGCCCCAACAAGTTGGAAACTTTCACGAAGATTCGTCAACCGGCGCCAACGTTATTTCAAATAGAATGTCGCGGATTTCCTATGGATAATAGGTTGTAACTATAACTATCTACTGGCGACCGCCAGTAGATAATATATATATATATATATGATGGAACTTTCCATATTGTAAAATCCATTTAAGTTTGCCTTTTATATCCATCATTGCTTCATCATCTGGACATGACAAAGGACACTGAGAAATGATTTAAAGCATGTGTTACTCTGTCACCAATGTGTACACATACCTGTCTGTGTTTCCACAAAACTTCTATGCCTATCACAATTATTTGTCAAAAAACAGACTGTCTTACACACACATATTTGTGAAGGAGTGAGGCATTGTGCTAACCTGTCACTTTTAACATGTATGAACCAGTATTTCTGATGCAAAGCACAATTTGGACATGGTTTGATTCCAAAATGTAGCCATTATTACTGATGGCACTAGTCATTTTGGATCACATGCTCACTCTTGTTTGTGTAGAATACCAATATGACGATTGGTACATCCACTATGTCATAAGTGCCTTGTATGCTATGTCACATTTAATAGGGCTACCATTACATCATCCACATAAGTGAAGGAGCATCACACCTGACACAATAAACACTATTGGCCTGTTTGGTACAACTGTCCCTCATGATATCAAACAACATGAAGTATATGTGGAGTTTAGGCAGCCATGTGTCTGCTCAGAACAGTCCATTGGTTGTGAACAGAAATCAGGTGGGATTCTTTCCAACAAAATAAACATTCATTTGTATTACGTTACTGTGCTGGAAACCAATATTAGTGCTGTATTGTTTACAACTCCTTTGTAGGTATGTTTAGAGGAAAATATTGTTTTTAAAACATTGTGTAAATGTTTCTTCCGAAATACATTATTTACAATTTTTGTAAATGTGAATTTTTTATTAGGCTATAAATGTAATTTGTGAAGCATAAAGGACACAAAGCAACAGCTGGATTAAAATATGTATTTAAACCACATATGTTTTGTAGAACTACATCACTGTAGTGTTAATTACCAAATATGTTTCTAGTGTCAAATGTTCAAATGTATTTTCCAATGCAGACATATGAGCCCTGGGAGATTTAGGAGATGACAGATTCAGGTGTACTGCCCATTTCCACACCTTGCCACCATGGAAGAATGGGATATAATCAAGAAGTTCAGATTGAATAGGCAAACTATACTGGGGTTATGTCATCAGCTAGAACAAGATCTTCAGCCTCACAGCAGAAATCCCACTTATATAGCACCAATTGTCAAACACATGGCAGTACTTCATTTTGTGGCCACGGGATCCTTCCAATACACTGTGGCAGTATCTGGAGGAATGTTACAGCATTCACTCTGTCGACCATTCTGGTCCACATTTGCGTTTTCTGCGAGAGGTGTGTATTTTGGACATCAGCTCAAACTATTGTAGCTCTACTCTAATGATTTTATCCACCATGACTGACAACTTGCCATCAGTAAAACAGAGACTTTTGTGGCCTAGTATTGTGCAGTGAAATAATATCACATAAAAACAATGACCACAAGGTGTAAAATGAAAAAAGATGAAGGGATGAGTAACAAGGAAAAGAAACAAAAAAAACTGACTGAACTAGGAAAAGCTCTGATAGCAAGTGTTGTGGTGCAATGGAATGGCAAAGGATCATGGTCTGAAATGGAGTGTGTATCATAGTGTGGTATGCAGGTGTTTCCATTTGACCATTTGACATTAGCTGTGTTCTACTGGCATCTATCTATTGGCCACAATGATGGTGCATTGTTGAGCGCATACTGCGACGGACTCACTCCATCTGGGAACTGCCGCTAGAAGACTGCCAACCCAACTGTAAAATCAAAATCTGCTCAGCGGGAACCCACTGCCCTGACGGCGACGGAGTAGCATTCGCCAGCATTGGAGTCCGTTGTGTCATGTTCTGTATATTTGTGAGCCTGAACTTTTATACTTTTTTTGTCAAATATTAAGGCCTGTGTGTCTTTTTGTTACCTGTTGTTGTGTGCCCAGTGGGAGTGCTTACCCCTATAAATTGTCTTAATAAATACTCAATTTTAAACAGATGATTGGACACAATCTGGGTATTATATTTTTTCCCCATTGTATTATTCATTGTATGATTTGTGTAGGGGCCTCTGTTCCTTACAAAAACAAGCGATGATAGTGACTTGTTAAAGTTGAACCAACACACTCAACCGCTCACCAGTGATGGTGAATATCAAAAATGTCAAGGATGATTCGTCCATAACTCAGGAAGGAGTTATACTATGAGGGTTGAGAATTCTGATTCCAGAGAGTCTGCGACAGAAAATAATTGATGTGGCCCATGATGGGCATTATGGAATTGTTGCCATAAAATGTGCTCTCTGAGATGGAGTTTGATTTCCTTATCTTGATGACAGGAATTAAAGGCCTGTCACCTATGCAACTGCCTTTCTACACAAGTTATTCACCACACATTGAGCATGTCAGAATTCCTGAAGCATTCATAGGAGAGAGCAGCTATTGACCTTTTCGGCCCACTCGACAATGGACATCACCCGATGGTGATTGTAGATGAATATTTAATTAATAATTAATAGAAGATCTTCCATCTACCACTCAAGAATGAGTCATTGAAAGACCAGATGTCATAATTTTGAAAATGGGGTGTTTCAGCTATAGTGAAGTCTGGCAATTGCCTGTCTTTCAATAGTCAAGAGTTCAAAGACTTCTAAGAACATTTGAATATACAGTATCAGAAGAGCACACCTCTGTGGCCACAGTCCAACGGGCTTGTTGAGCATTTTATGAGTACACTAAAGAAAGCAGTGCAGCGTGCAACTCATGACAAGCTCGATTTGAAAACTGCGTTGAATTCTACCTAAGAACTTATCGTTCAACACCTCACTCGACCACAGGTAAAAGTTTTGCAACGTTAATGTTCGGGAGAGCAATAAACAACAAGTTATCTCAATGGACCAATCAGAGAAAGAAAGATGAGAAAGCAGCTCATGAGAAGGCCTTGGTTGACAAAGAGAAGATAAAAGCATATGTTGGCAAAAGACGACATGCGAAAAACATAATCTTTGAGAAAGGAGATCTAGTGCTCACACGCATCCCTGCTAAGTACCACGCATCAGGCGTTAGACTAACGCATTTCAGTGTGGTGGTCCGCATCACTGCACTGAAATGCATTGTCACGCATAATAGGCTTATAGCGCCTCAGCTGTAATGCCGGTCGGGCTGCTATACTGAGTAAACTAAGCTGGAGTGGCTGACAGCATGCCGTGGTGTGCACGCTGCTCACGGCACTGGGCTTCTTGGAGTATGGCTGAGCTAGAAATTGCTAGTGCTACAATGTATCAATAGAGATGTTATGATTCCCCCCGGGCGTGGCAGTACATTTTGACTGACATAACAGGCGCCAGTCCACGCGACGTTACATCCTGCTGCCACCATGGGCTGCAGTTAAGTCTGTGGGAGGCTGCCCTAGGGCCTAGGCTATGGTTACCATAGCAGCGCTGCTCACATCGCCGCATGGTGGCAAATTAGAATCAGTCATGACCCCGCAACCGCCGAACCCAACCCCACGGGACCGCAGCACATGTGGAGCCCAATGTGCAGAAGTGGCGCCTGCTGCTAACCCTGACACCAAGCAAGTTTGCCAAGGGGAGTGACCAGTGTTTAAGCGGCCAGGCCACGCTGCTGTGATGAGCTTGCGGTGCTGCGGTAAATCCTGCAGCTGGCCTCATCCGGACATGCAGCTCTCGCTGGTTGCCGGTGGCCGTAGCTGTAAATTAATCTTCAAGCAAGTATGTGCCTAGCACCCTGGAGTCAGGAGCATAAATTAAAATAATTCAATTAAAGTTGCGGGTATTTAAGCTCCAAATGTCGTGCTTCAGCATGCCTAGCTTTTCGCATTCAACGCACGCATGACACACCTGCACTCACAGCCACACACTTCACTTCAGACACCACAATACCCGTCTTAGGCTGGCTGAGAATTGATCAGACGATGTAACATTTGACTGCACTGCAGCTGGCCTAAACGCACTCACTGACACATCTTCTACTAATGCCACTGATTATCCACATAATTAATTGCCCAACATGCATCCTACAACATTTAAAAAAAAAAAAATGTGCTTAAATCACGGTCCGGACAGACGCGTGCACGCAGTCTCTTTCTACTACAGGTCTTCACAAGAGAGGAGACATTCACCTCCTTCCAACCCACCCTTCCCCCACATACGAGCAGGTTAGGCTGAGTTATGGATGCATTTGGGTGGCACATAATTTGAGGGAAGAGAGTAGACAAAAACTCTGTTGCTAGTGCTTACTGCTGAAGTAGACACCAGCACAGTCAACCTTTCTGCCTATCAATTATAGTGCTGCGCATGAATGAGCACAGAGTGCAGCTTTTTACAAAAAATAACACGCAATAGATTATGACCAACTTGTGATGCCTGCCTGCCTGCCTTTTATCTACATGTTTTGTGTGCATCTTTTCTGGGTTTACCTCGTTGATTGATGGTACATTCAGTCCAAGCTTTCCAAGATTCCTTTGGCTTGCACAAAGGACCGGATGAAAATGAAACTGAAACAACTACTAGCCCAGAAAGACCCTCGCTGGGAATCATAACACTTTCCTGTGCACAGTAATACACAATCAGAGCCTCGAAGTAAGTTCAGTGCAATTAGCTGTTCCTAAGTGAGCGGAGCGGGACACGGCAAGAGGCGTGGGATGGGCGCAGAGGAGCAAGGCCTCAAGCAAGCCTAGCCCCTGTTGGTAAGGAGAATTCCTGGGAGGGAGAGAAGCGCAGGGAGGCAGGGAAGCCCAGACAGCAGAAGGCAGTCCAGAGGGTGAACAATAGCCATCCCCTGGGCCTCCAGTATACACCTTACAGTGTAACTCTGTGACCCCTATCCATTCTGTGTGCACTTGCACTGGCTATGGGAGTCCGTGGACCTCCTTTGTACACCAAGCAGGCCCAGGCCTCCCCGAAACTTCCTACAGAACCCACAGGAGGGCCATACGCCCCATGTACACACCTTAACCTTAAATACGTAGTATATTCACATCTGTATAACCTTTTTAAATGTCAGGATGTAACCTCCGTTCCTTCTCTGTGCACACTGCTCTCCTATATAAACTCCAAGCCATCGATAATCTAGGGGCCTCCTTTGTACACTGTGACTTGCAGACCCCAAGCCTCCTGTAGTGTACACAGTTACATTGTGACTAGTCTCCTCAGTAAGGGGTAGCTGGATCTCCGGGGTTCCACAATGCACTTCTATTTCTGGTGGATGCAGCAGCTTTAAGATCTTCTTAGTTTCTCTCGTTGCTCAAATGGGTGTAAGTTCTGATATTTATGTTTCCCATATCTTCATTGCTTGATTTTGCTCTCGAGAAAGTTTTACTCATAGTCGTTGAATGTCACCCATAATTACACTGAAATTATGAAAATGTCACACTTAGCAATCTGCAACCTTGGCAGCTATGCATAGGACAAATGCGGAGAAGAAAATCTGATTCTCCATTTGATGCAGAACCTTTAAAAGTAGTGTCTATCAAGGGATACATGGTGACTGTCGAGCACCCTGGGAAGTCTATTACCAGAGACTCTTCTAATTTTCGGCATTTAACTAATTGTTCATCAGATCTAACTATTGAAGGAGAGACTTGGGCTGAAACCTGAGTGACTGCTGTTGCCACGACACCGTTGATGCAGATCCTGGACATTGGTTGTGAAAGTTCCCAGTTTCCCAGAACAGGACCACGTCGAACAATTATAGTGCCAAAAAGATTGACTGAAGAGATTTAATTGTGCACACACATATATATATATATATATATATATATATATATATATATATATATTTATTTACATTAATCCTTTCAGATTATAGAAACCGCACTCACAAAATGTAACCTTCTCCAATTAATTTATTCTCCACAAAGTATCCAGTTAGAGGAACAACCGACGCGTTTCGTAAACACAGTTTACTTGATCACGGTTAACATATTACTTTTGAATCCTCCAATTAATTCACTTTTCCAACAACATGTGATCTCTGACATCATCATTTTCGATCAAACCCTCCATGTTGAATTATGGGATATGTAGTCAGTTATTTAAACTAAAAGTGAGAATGTTTGTGATTATCCATGTTTTAATATACCTATAAACCACCCTATTTGTGTACATTACTTTAACTAATCTTACAAAATTTATACAAAATTATTCTTCGCTTTTTTTATCTATATATATATTTATCATTGTTTATTTATTATTTCTTACGTGCCGCCGTTATGTGTATTTTTGTGACTGTCTACTATCTACTCAGCTAAACCTCCTTAGTTCTGGAGCAATTTGCTTGCTCGCATATACTTTTACCGCTACTTCATCAGGGAATGATTTTATTGTATTTTATATCACCAAGGATTGTATCCTATGTTTGCGAGTCTTAATATATAACTTCCGCCCCCCGGTGGGCCTTCAAATTTTTTCTGACTATTTCCCTTTGGGCAGTCTCTATTATATTTTCTGACAATATGGTTTTTATACGGGGTACACGGCCCGTACATTGATGATCATTATTTTAAACAAGGAGTTGTTTACCCCTGTTTGCCCTAGGCCATATATTTTGTCACACTTCTTTATTAGAGCCCCCCAGTGGGCCTATATCATTTGTTCATTTTTTACATATATGTATCTCTTTTTGGTGATTTAATTCCCTTATTTAAGTGGGGCAATTATTCCTAGAAGGACGATATTTATGAGAATCTGTTAATGTGTAATGTTTCTTCACAATTATTATTTTTCAAACATTCTCACATTATTTATGTTCTTATTACAGTTCTTTTCCATCCATCAACTACAGACCTCAAAACCAGTTCATCTCCTTAAAGATGGACATGTAAGTCCTCACTTTGATTCAGTCCATATGGCATCAGTGTTCTGAAGTTCAGAATCTGTCTTGATTCTCTTCTTCTTAACTTTTTTTCCCGATCCCCTCCTCTTACATGTAGTGGGATCGATTCCAAAGCATAAAAAGTTAATTGTTTCCAATCTCCTTTGTGCTCCACTTCCATGTGTTTGGCGATGGCATTGCTGCGATCTTTATTTATCGTTGCACGGACGTGTTCTAATATTCTCTTCTTTAACTCACATATCGTACTGCCAATGTACATTAACGGACAAGGACATTCCACGACATATACAACGAATTGGCTCTTGCATGTTATTAGATCTCTGATCTGCCACATGGTGTTGTCTGGAAGTTTCACCTCTGTTTTATTCCGTGCGATTTGGCAAACTTTACAGTTGTAACATTTTAAGAAGCCTTTCGTTTTTAGCCATTGTATCCCTTTTGATTTCCCACTTCCTTGGTGGTGACTGTGAATTAATTTATCTTTTAGATTTTTTGCCCGGCGAAATGTGATATTTGGATGGGTACCCATGATTTTTCCCACTGTTAGATCTAATTGCAGTAGTTTCCAATTCTTTCGTAAGATCTTCACAATTTGTTTGAATTCATTTGAAAAATCTAGGATCAATCTTACTGGATCCTTTTTGGCTTGCGAGCTTTCTATGGGTTTCCTTTTTATTGTATCTTCTCTTGATGTCTGATCTGCTCTTCTCCAGCTTTTTTCCACTATATGGGATTTATATCCTCGTTGTTTAAATCTTCTGGCAGTGTTCATACTCTGTTTTTCCCATTCTGTATTTTCCGAGCAGATCCGCCGGATCCTAAGGAACTCTCCATAGGGTATGTTGTCAATTACTGTTGCTTTGTGGAAGCTTTCGGCATGTAATATTGCATTGGTCGATGTTGCTTTACGATGTAAAGTTGTATGCAATTTATTATCATGGACATAGATCTCGGTGTCCAGAAATATGACTCTTTCTTTACTTATGGTATACATGAATTTGATGTTTGCACTCGTTGAGTTTAAAATTTTGAAATATTCTTCAAATTCTGCTGCTGTTCCGTCCCACACTATTAGCAAATCATCAATGTACCGCAGCCACTTTGCTATCTTATTTACGTGTTGGTCGTTATTCGGATGCCACGCCAGTTGTTGCTCCCACCATCCCATTGTAAGACATGCATATCCGGGACTGAAAGAAAAACCCATAGCGCATCCTTTAATCTGTTGGAATATTTCTTCCCCAAAGAGGAAGACATTTTGACTTAAGCACATTTCGACCATGTCCATTAGCATTTGATTGTGTTGATTGTATTGGATATTTCTTTCCTTTAAGAGGAAGCTGCATGCCATCATCCCAATATCATTTTCAATATTTGTATAAAGGACGTTACGTCCATTGTTACCAGTTGATAGGTTTCCTGCCAAGTAAGATCTTGTAGATGTCTCAACAGATCTGTGGTGTCTTGAATGTAGGAACTCAGATTTAATACAAATGGCATTAAGAAATGATCTATGTAACTGGCAATTGGTTCGAACAATGATCCCTTTGCAGACACGATTGGTCTGCCTGGTGGTTTGAGTGGATTCTTATGTAATTTAGGTAAGAAGTAGATTGTCGCTGTGACAGGATGATCGGTGGTTAGGAATTTTTTCTCATCTTCATCGATTAAATTTTTCAAATGCCATTGTTGTATTTTTGTGTCCAAGGTTTCTTTATATGCCTGAGTGGGATATTTGTCAAGCTTCCGATAATATTCTGGGGGCAAGCCGTTTCTTCTAAGATGACTTCACTTTCATCCATCACATCGAGATTGACCAATGTTAATAACGCATCCATAGTTTGCAAGCTTGATTTTCCGGACATAAATGTCAATTATAAATATGTCCGGAAAATCAAGCTTGCAAAAATCTTCGAAGAAAACAAAGAGATGGCCAAACATGCAAATAAGGGAAAGATCCAACAAAATGCGATAACATCTGAAACAACATTAACAACCACAAACATGGATGCGTTATTAACATTGGTCAATCTCGATGTGATGGATGAAAGTGAAGTCATCTTAGAAGAAACGGCTTGCCCCCAGAAGGGAGCAGGCTTGAGTGGCAAAAGACCTAAATCTTGTTTTTATCCTCAATTAACTCAAGGAAACAAGATTGACCTCTTTCAAGAGGTAGTGGTTCAAGATCTCTATAAAATCAAAAAAAACAAATTTCGTGATAACTTATCTAAGGAAGAAAGAAAGGCCCTAAAAAACCTGATGGAGGACAAAACGATAACGATAAAAATGGCTGACAAGGGAGGTAACATCGTGGTCTGGAACACTTGTGATTATGAAGCAGAAGCCCACTCCCAGTTAAAAAATAAGGAATATTATCGGAAGCTTGACAAAAATCCCACTCAGGCATATAAAGAAACCTTGGACACAAAAATACAACAATGGCATTTGAAAAATGTAATCGATGAAGATGAGAAAAAATTCCTAACCACCGATCATCCTGTCACAGCGACAATCTACTTCTTACCTAAATTACATAAGAATCCACTCAAACCACCAGGCAGACCAATCGTGTCTGCAAAGGGATCACTGTTCGAACCAATTGCCAGTTACATAGATCATTTCTTAATGCCATTTGTATTAAATCTGAGTTCCTACATTCAAGACAGCACAGATCTGTTGTGACATCTACAAGATCTTACTTGGCAGGAAACCTATCAACTGGTTACAATGGACGTAACGTCCCTTTATACAAATATTGAAAATGATATTGGGATGATGGCATGCAGCTTCTTCTTAAAGGAAAGAAATATCCAATACAATCAACACAATCAAATGCTAATGGACATGGTCGAAATGTGCTTAAGTCAAAATGTCTTCCTCTTTGGGGAAGAAATATTCCAACAGATTAAAGGATGCGCTATGGGTTTTTCTTTCAGTCCCGGATATGCGTGTCTTACAATGGGATGGTGGGAGCAACAACTGGCGTGGCATCCGAATAACGACCAACACGTAAATAAGATAGCAAAGTGGCTGCGGTACATTGATGATTTGCTAATAGTGTGGGACGGAACAGCAGCAGAATTTGAAGAATATTTCAAAATTTTTAACTCAACGAGTGCAAACATCAAATTCACGTATACCATAAGTAAAGAAAGAGTCATATTTCTGGACACCGAGATCTATGTCCATGATAATAAATTGCATACAACTTTACATCGTAAAGCAACATCGACCAATGCAATATTACATGCCGAAAGCTTCCACAAAGCAACAGTAATTGACAACATACCCTATGGAGAGTTCCTTAGGATCCGGCGGATCTGCTCGGAAAATACAGAATGGGGAAAACAGAGTATGAACATTGCCAGAAGATTTAAACAACGAGGATATAAATCCCATATAGTGGAAAAAAGCTGGAGAAGAGCAGATCAGACATCAAGAGAAGATACAATAAAAAGGAAACCCATAGAAAGCTCGCAAGCCAAAAAGGATCCAGTAAGATTGATCCTAGATTTTTCAAATGAATCCAAACAAATTGTGAAGATCTTACGAAAGAATTGGAAACTACTGCAATTAGATCTAACAGTGGGAAAAATCATGGGTACCCATCCAAATATCACATTTCGCCGGGCAAAAAATCTAAAAGATAAATTAATTCACAGTCACCACCAAGGAAGTGGGAAATCAAAAGGGATACAATGGCTAAAAACGAAAGGCTTCTTAAAATGTTACAACTGTAAAGTTTGCCAAATCGCACGGAATAAAACAGAGGTGAAACTTCCAGACAACACCATGTGGCAGATCAGAGATCTAATAACATGCAAGAGCCAATTCGTTGTATATGTCGTGGAATGTCCTTGCCCGTTAATGTACATTGGCAGTATGATATGTGAGTTAAAGAAGAGAATATTAGAACACGTCCGTGCGACGATAAATAAAGATCGCAGCAATGCCATCGCCAAACACATGGAAGTGGAGCACAAAGGAGATTGGAAACAATTAACTTGTTATGCTTTGGAATCGATCCCACTACATGTAAGAGGAGGGGATCGGGAAAAAAAGTTAAGAAGAAGAGAATCAAGACAGATTCTGAACTTCAGAACACTGATGCCGTATGGACTGAATCAAAGTGAGGACTTACATGTCCATCTTTAAGGAGATGAACTGGTTTTGAGGTCTGTAGTTGATGGATGGAAAAGAACTGTAATAAGAACATAAATAATGTGAGAATGTTTGAAAAATAATAATTGTGAAGAAACATCACACATTAACAGATTCTCATAAATATCGTCCTTCTAGGAATAATTGCCCCACTTAAATAAGGGAATTAAATCACCAAATAGAGATACATATATGTAAAAAATGAACAAATGATATAGGCCCACTGGGGGGCTCTAATAAAGAAGTGTGACAAAATATATGGCCTAGGGCAAACAGGGGTAAACAACTCCTTGTTTAAAATAATGATCATCAATGTATGGGCCGTGTACCCCGTATAAAAACCATATTGTCAGAAAATATAATAGAGACTGCCCAAAGGGAAATAGTCAGAAAAAATTTGAAGGCCCACCGGGGGGCGGAAGTTATATATTAAGACTCGCAAACATAGGATACAATCCTTGGTGATATAAAATACAATAAAATCATTCCCTGATGAAGTAGCGGTAAAAGTATATGCGAGCAAGCAAATTGCTCCAGAACTAAGGAGGTTTAGCTGAGTAGATAGTAGACAGTCACAAAAATACACATAACGGCACGTAAGAAATAATAAATAAACAATGATAAATATATATATATATTAAAAAAACGAAGAATAATTTTGTATAAATTTTGTAAGATTAGTTAAAGTAATGTACACAAATAGGGTGGTTTATAGGTATATTAAAACATGGATAATCACAAACGTTCTCACTTTTAGTTTAAATAACTGACTACATATCCCATAATTCAACATGGAGGGTTTGATTGAAAATGATGATGTCAGAGATCACATGTTGTTGGAAAAGTGAATTAATTGGAGGATTCAAAAGTAATATGTTAACCGTGATCAAGTAAACTGTGTTTACGAAACGCGTCGGTTGTTCCTCTAACTGGATACTTTGTGGAGAATAAATTAATTGGAGAAGGTTACATTTTGTGAGTGCGGTTTCTATAATCTGAAAGGATTAATGTGGATAAATTAATACGGCGGGGCTCTGCCTTGAAACCTGCACCGGATCAAGAGCGCCAGGGGTCCGTACGAAATCGAGCCAGGAGGGAGTAATATATATATATATATATATATATATATATATATATATATATATATATATATTGTAAATAATTGTATTTTTTTATTTAACATAGGGGGAGATGTAGTGTCTTGCGAGTTAGAAATTATGGAATATTTTTGGCTCCTGAATGAACACATTGAAGGCTGGTTTAGAATGTTGGGCTCGTGGTTACACATAGATGAATAAAGATGTGTAAAACTAAACTCTGTGTGTGGCGTAGTCATTTACGGATACCCAGGCTGAGGAAGACGCTACAGTTCTTAGGTGGTAAGGCAACATGGCGCTTAGTAAAACTGTGCTCTGATTTGCTGAGAATATACCTCTTTTGATCACACCATTATGATTCTGCAGTTTTAGTGATTTCATATGTGGAAATAGTGTATGTTAACCCTCGATTTTGTATGTGAGCCAGAAGGCTTTCCTGAAAACAGAGATGCTGCTAGGGAGGCTGTCTTTTCTCTCTTGTAATTGCTCTCCATTTGGGAGTTAGAATATTTTTTATTTTTTATTTCTCTGTGTCACTCTATTTGCTGAGAACACTTATGATAATTAATCTGTACTGCATCTTTTGAATTTTTGTTATAAATTCTTCAAACTATTCCACTGATTTAGAACTCAGGTGCTGAGAAGGCCCTTTTACTGAATTGACTGATCTGATTTGTTTTTGTTTTGAGAGACGCCTTCCCTCAGAGACATATCGCCTCATGAACTTCAGGTGTAACACCATTTCTGATTCCTGGAACAGCGGGTGTTCTGTTAAGGGTAACGTTTTGCTGTGTCAAAATAGCAGAGTACCCTATGTCCCAATGGTATGGTCAAAGACGTCACTTGTGTGAGTCCTCCCTGGAAGCTAAGTTAAGCTGGAAAAAACACAGTTAGCTACATTGCTTTAAACACCTGTTGTCACCATCATCCATAGCAGCGAAGACAAAATGCCAGTTCAGCATTTCAAAAGCAATTCATGACATTTGTCTAAAGCGAGAAAAACATGAGTGGCTTTGACTTGTGCTGATTTCTCACAGTCAATTTTGATCTTCTCCACCCTCCCCCACATTTTCACCTTGTGTTTCTTCCACTCTCACATGTAAATGGGCTCAACACGATCGTCACAACACTGACACCCGGAAGATGGAGTCAGAGACAGACTGAGAAGCAGCCTTGAACGTCCCAGGCTAGATGTCCTGCACACAGCGAGCAGTAAATGTGAAAGGGCGCATGTGAGGGAGCAGCTGGGAGGGGGGCACTACAAAAGACAGTTTATGTGTACATTTTACTTTTAGGAATGGATATGAAGAAGGGGGACTGTGGAGACAGCAGTGATGTTTCCTTGAATGAACAGCGGTGCTCCTGTAAAGCCCTTAATACTGCCATGTTAATTCACACAGCAGAAGCAGTTTGATTTGAAGAATAGTGTAGCGTTTCATCCCAAAAGAAACAAATTACGATAGCGTAAAGTGAAGGAGTTGTTTTGTAGTCACCAAACCAGCTCAAATGCTATACATTTTCTAAACATAAACATTCTCAGCACTGATCTCATAATATTCTATAAAATGTTAGCCTTCCAACGCTGGAGTACTACATTACTTTTCCCATAAGGAAAACAAAAGTAAACACAAACAAATCAAAACAAAACAACCAAAGAAACATAAAACCAGGAAAACAAAAACATTTTCACCATTATCTACATCTTAGCTAGTTAATAAAATGTAACCTAGGATAACATTAACAAACAAAAAATAATATAAACAACAATGTCTGTAACTTAGCATGTAACTAAAAACTATACCTCTAGAGTACATTGGCATACTTTAAAGATGAAAAACAGCATACAAAAATCTTTGGCCCCTAAAAAACCCTAAAATTATTAATAAGGTACCACAGCATACTATCTAAGCTTGAACGGCAAATGTCTGACCCGTCTGCTTCTACGAACTCCTATAATTAGATCTTCGTGATGACTGGAATCACCTGAACTGTCCCTATTCACAGTACTCATTCCTTAGGAAATGAGACCACTAGGGACTGCACCCCTCCCACATTTCACCACTCTTCCCGCTTTCCACCAATTACAGCCATTAACTCTGACAGCATTACCACAAACATTGTCAATTACAACAGGACCACTATATTTTTCTCCACCTTTCTTAACATAATTACCCTTCCCCTACTCCAAGCTTAACCACACTCACACGGTTACCACTATCAAAAACTTCCTTCTGCCTGGACTCAGACTCAGCTACATTCTCCTACACCTTGGCATCATACTCTTTCAACGCCATACCAAACTTTTTAATGCCAAACTGAACTCATTAACTTCCTCATTGACAAATTGTACATCATTATGTGAAAACAAAAACTGTGGAAACCCTTCTCGCGGGAAAACGTCTTTCAAAAACGTAATCACCACCTACACAGTAGGCTCAGTTATAAATTTTACCTCAGGCCACTTAGAGTGAAAATCAACCATATCCAATGCAAACCGTGATTGACACGGAAAAGGCATTAAAAGGTTTTGCACAAATGACACAGTCACCAACAAAATGGTCAACCTCTATGTCCACAGCGGGCCACCAGAACATTTGCCTTAAACAGCGTTTAGTAGAAGTGCATCCTAAAAGGCCCTCATGCACTACCTTAATCAGCCTACACCTTAAACCAACAGGAGGAATTAATTTCTCTGCCCTTACCAAAAGACAATCTTCCACTGACAGTTTATCACAGACTTTCTGTTAGAAATGAGACCCACAATCCTAGTCAGGGTAAGTGTAGTACACACTATGTTTACCTGTGCTCACCCTCTGGCAATGTTGGCTCTGAACTTGCCAGGTCGACATGGCAGTTTAAAACTGCACATACAGGCTCTGCAGTGGCAGGCCTTGGACAGGTTTGAAGGGCTACTCATGTGGGTGGCACAATCAGTGCTGCAGGCCCACTAGTAGCATTTGACTTACCGGTCCTGGGCACATGCAGTGCACTGTTCTAGAAACTTGCTTGTAAATCAAATATGCCAATCATGGAGAAACCAAATGCCATTATATTTTAAACACAGAGCACATGCACTTTAGCACTGGTCAGCTGTGGTAAAGTGCCCAGAGTCCTAACACCAGCAAAAACCGAAGTTCAGGACTCAGTCAAAGACAGGAGGCCAGAAGCAGAGAGACAGGGAAAACCATGCCAACAGATGTCAGGCCTAACATGTGTCCCCCCAGCAGAAAGTGAGGAGAACTACCCATCCTCTTGGGAGTTCTCATAACTAAGTTGGAAAAGTCTGGAGTGTTCTGTTCCAGGACGGTGTTCCACCATAAAGTCCATTCCCTGTAGGGAAATGGACCACATCAACAGTTTAGGGTTCTCAACCCTTATCTGCATTAACCATCTGAGGGGCCTGTGGTCTGTCTGAACCTGGAAGTGAGTCCCAAACAAGTAGGGTCTTAGCTTCTTCAGCACTCAGACCACAGCAAATGCTTTCCTTTCTATTGTGCTCCACCTCTGTTCCCTGGGAAGTAACCTCCTACTAATGAAGACTACTGGTTGATCTAGGCCCTCTTTGTTTAGCTGTGAAAGCACAGCATCAGTTTGCACCATGAATTCCTTTGAGAAATCAAAAGCCTTGAGCACGGGCGAAGTGTACATGGCTTCCTTCAGGGTGTCAAAAGCGGTCTGGCACACCTCTGTCCAGATCATCTGACGAAGCTGCTTCTTATAAGTCAGCTCTGTCAAGGGAGCAACAATGGTGCCATATCCCTTGATGAATCTCCTGTAATAACTGGTGAGACCTAAGAAGGCTCTCCCCTCTGTTTGGGTCTTGGGGGGTTCCAAACCAGAATGGAATCAATCTTTGGTTGTAGGGGCTGCACCTTGCTGCCCTCTACTTGATGACCCAAGTAAACCACAGACCCCTACCCTATCTGGCACTTACTGATCAGGCCTTCCTTCATGTCTGGGTACTTCATCTGGTTTGCTGGCCCTAGTTTCAACAAGGTGTCCTTCCCCTTCACTGTAAAATTCTTCCACAAGCCTGCCCCCCAATTTTTGTCTGAGACCCTGTGCATGTTTAAAGCTGCCTCATAGCCCTAAAACCACTGATCTATGTCATCTCTAGCCTGATAATCCTTCATCAGATCCTTGGGTATATGTACCTTTTCCTCTGAGTGTACTGAAGATACGCTGCCATCTGTGCTTCAAGCTCAGCTCCTGAGCTAAAAGCATATTCCTTTCTTCCATTGCCAGTTTATCTTTTTCCATATCCCTTTTAAGTTTGGCAAGCTCCAACTTGAGCTTCCTTTCTTCATGCCTGTCCCTCAACTCTGCTGAAGACAGGCTTTTAGAGGAAACACTGCTCCCTGCTCTGTAGGGCACCTTCCCCCATGCAGATGCTGATCCTCAAATAAATCCAAAGGCAGATCCGGCTCAACCATCTTCACACCATCCTCCTCATCTTCTGGGTGGCCAGCTGCCTCCCTGGCTGCTAACCAGGCCCTCAGCGCCTTTTGCAGCTCCTCCTTTTTAGCGAGGCCTTTAAAAGAACACTTGAAATTCTTGAAGAACTTTTTTGAGCTGAGGCACCGTATAGGTTTCCAAACTTTACAGCTCAAACACCAAATCTGCAGTTACAGTAGCTGGCTCTCTAGATTGAGAAATAATTGCAAAAACTCAAAGAGTTGCAAAAAGAAAAAAAGGACAAAAATAGTATGCTGGTACATAGTGATCTGTGATATGGAAGTAGGGTACACCAATCACTGTATGTAATGCACAAATACAAGTCCTACCCTCACCGCTGATCACTAATGTTAGAAATGGGGTCTCTAGTTGGCAGTGTTTTGCACCCTGTACGAGTAGGGACCCACATTCCTAGCCAGGGTAAGTGTAGTCCACACTAAGTTTACCTGTGCTCACTCTCTGGTAGCTTGGCTCAGAGCAGTGAGGATACACTAATGAGGAAATGTGTAAAGTATTTGTGCACACACACACACAGTAACACAGTGAAACCACCACAAAAGTACTCCACACCAGTTTAGAAAAAAAGCTAATATTTATCTGAATAAAACAAGACCAAAACGACATAAATCCAGCATACACAAGTCAAGATATGAATTTTTCAAATTAAATGCAGTTCTAGTGCTTAGAAACACAATAGCTCCGGTCGTGGCTATATTGACGTGCTTGACGGCATCATATGCACAAGTTAAGGCCGACCTCAATGGAGCGCAGGCCGGCTGCGTAGTCAATCAGATCCCAGGTACAGTACCTTGGAAACAATGAAAAACAAAGACATTACGAGGCGCCGGGGAGGTGAGGTGTCGTTGAGGCCGGTGCGGTGTCGGTTCCTTACTGCGGTGCAGGTCATTGGTGCGTCGGCGCTCGGGATGGTGCATTGCACAACGGTGATGAGCTGTCACTGAAGCATGTGAGGTATTGGTTCCTGGAGGTTGTGCAGAGTTGTTGAGCCACTGACGCCCGGGGACGTTGTGGATGCAGGAGAGGTGATGCAGCATTGGCATCAGGCGGTCGTTCCGTTGGCAGTGAAGGGTCGATGAAGCATCGATGGTCAAGCCACTAGGCATTGACTTTTCATGGTGTTGATGTCACACCATGGGTCCACAGGTGATGCAGCGGACTCAGGCGTCACAGACTTTGGTGATGCGGTGCTCGGGACTCATGCTGTGGAAAATCTTTGGTGGCGCTGAGGCGGCATAGGGCCTGCATTGTAAGTCACAGTGGTTGCATCCAGCGCAGACCATGGCTCCGGTGCAGGCAGCGGTGCGATGTTGAAGAACGGCGCAGCTCCAAAGTCACACTTGAAATCAATGAACTGGTTGCTTCTCTTTTAATACAGCAAACTCACTTCCAAGGGCCCATGAACTGGATTTGGCACCACTTGACAGAGTCGGACTCTCAGCAGAGGAGCCCAGGTGCTACAGATGAAGCCTTTGATGGCCCTGAGACTTCCAACAAGAGGCAAGCTCAACTCAAGCCCTTGGAGAAACTTTAGAAACAGGATGCAGAGAGCAAAGTCCAGTCCTCTCACTCCCAGGCAAGAAGCAGTAGACAGCAGGCCAATACAGCAAAGCAGGTAGCAAAGTGGAAGTACCTCCTGGCAGTTCAACAGCTTTTCTTTCTGGCAGAATGTCCTCAGTCCAGAAGTATTCTGAGTATATGGTGTCAGATGTCCAATACTTATGCCCACTTCAGACTTTGACGCAGGGAGACTTCAAAGATAGGACTTTGTAGTGCAGAAGACCCTGCCCTTCCTGGCCTTGGCTCCAGACACACTATAGGGGGGTATGCAACTCTTTGTGTGGGGACAGGTACAACCCTATTCAGGTGCAAGTGTCAGCTCCTCTCACCACTCTAGCTCAGGAAGACTCATCAGCCTCAGGATATCCAGGTCACCCCTCAGCTCCCTGTGTGTGTGACTGTCTAGAGTGAATTGACAAAGCCCAGTAGTCACCCTGACCAAGACATGTATTCTAGGGACAGGCAGAGGCACAGAATGGTTAAAATTATGAAAATGCCAACTTTCTAAAAGTGGCATTTTCAGACCTGTAATTTAAAAACCAACTTCACTAAAAGATGTGTTTTTTAAATTGTGAGTCCAAAGACACCAAATTCCATTTTTCCATCTGCTCTCATTTGGAAGATACACTTGTAAAGTGTTACAAGGCAGCTCCAATGCTAACTTATGGGTGAGATAGGCCTTGCTGTAGTGAAAAACGAATGTAGCAGTTTTTCACTACCTCGACATGTAAAACTAAAAAGCACATGTCCTACCTTTTAAATACACTGCACCTTGCCCATGTGGCTCCATGGGACCTATCTTAGGGGTGCCTTACATGTAGTTAAAGGGGAGGTTAGGGCCTGGCAAGTAGGTGAACTTGCTAGGTCGACATGGCAGTTTAAAACTGCACATTCAGGCTCTGCAGTGGCAGGTCTGAGACAGGTTTGAAGGGCTACTCATCTGGGTGGTACAATTTGTGCTGCAGGCCCACTAGTAGCATTTGAAGTACAGGCCCTGGGCACATGCAGTGGAAAGTACTAGGGACTTACTAGTAAATCAAATATGCCAATCATGGAGAAACCAAATGACATTACATTTTAGACACAGAGTACATGCATTTTAGCACTGGTCAGCAAGAGTAAAGTGCCCAGTGCCCTAGCACCAGCAAAAGCGAAGTCCTGCATGCAGTCAAAAACAGGAGGCCAGAAGCAAAAAGACAGGGGAACCCACACCAAAAGATGCAAGGTCTAACACTTTCCAAAATAGTTGGCAAGGACACTCATTTGACGTCTCAGTGGACCACCCTTTAGTTGCATACCTAATAACCTATTTGAAATTTTCATCAGTAAGTACTTCTGACCTCCATTTCATGTTCATGTTCTGAAATCACACACTTGTCCTCCAAGTTAAGTGTCGCAATCAAGCAACTCTCTTCATATGTATCACCAGCATTTTCCACACAATGCAAACATAATCAGAAAATCGACTCTCACATTCTTTGCCCCTTGAATGTGGACCACATCAAAATGATATTGCAACAATTTCATAGACAATCTTGAGATGCAAGGAGTTTGGTGTTTTATTTTGCCACCACTCAAAATTGCAACCAGATATAGCCTTTGTACCCCATACATATGGTTTGCCCACCAGCAGGCCAACAATTATTTCTCAATAGTGAAAAAATGGTCTTCTGCATCCCTCAACACCCTATAGGCACAGCCAATCATGTTCTCAGCGTTACTATTACATTGTGTGAGCAAGGCCCCCAGACCATTATTATTTGCATCTACAGTTTGGGATCAAAAGGTTTGAGAATTTCAGGACTTGTCAACTGTTTCTTGATCTTCTCAAAAGATTCTTGACAAGTCGCATCCCAATAAAAATGTACATTTTTCTTTAATAATACTGTGAGTGGCTTAACGTGATGCACAATCAGGGGAAAAATGGGTGCAGAATTCACACAGGCCCATAAAAGATTTGAGACCCGTTGTATGGGTGTCAATGCATCAATTATAGCACTGACCAACCCAAGCCTTAGTTCAATCCCATCACCCGATACAAACACTATCCAAATATTCCACTTTGTTTTTACACTACTCACACTTTTGCATTTTCAGTACCACCTATTTTTCCTGCAATATACTAAATACTTGGTTGGGAATAACATCATACTCCTCTTTGCTTGCTGAAATATCAATATGTCTTCTTGGAATGCAGCTATCCCCTTCATCAGCTGGTACATAATTCTTTGAAAGACTGAAGCAGCTGAGGCTAACTTTAACTGCATCCTACAGTATTAGAACGTACCAGTTGGTTAAACAAAAGCTGTATAGTGTCTAGATTTTAGTTCTAAGAACACCTGATGGTAAGTAGAGGCTACGTCTAACACGCTAAAACAATTTGCACTAGAAACTAGAGTCACTAAATCTGAAATTTCTTGAAGAGGGTGGGAATCTATCCAAATAGCCTTGTTAAGGCTCTTCAAATTCACGCAAACCCTCAACTCACTATAACATTTGCGTGCCACCACAAGAGGTGATAACCAAAGAGAGGACTCAATTGGTTCCATAATTATCATGTCACACAATCCCATCAAATGCTTCTCTAGGTCCTCCCTTATAGAAAACGGAACACTGCGTAATTTGTGTTCAAAAGGCACAGGCAGACGAAGTTGAGTCTCCAACACCCTACCTGGCAATTGTTCATTGAACAACTTCTTAGTGGTCATAGTTATCCTGGCCCCAGAATCCACCAAAAGTCTCAAATGTCTGTCGCCAATCAATACTTCAATAAAAAGTTCTAGATAATCGGCAGGATCACCTACGGAAACTCCTTCCTTGCTAACAACCAAAGACATGTACTTAAGACCCTCATGAAGCTTGTCAAATTGATTGCCATTAACCTCCTCCAAGAAATCAGTAACTACATTTTTTACTCTTTCAGTCGTCTGTTTCTTCTGACTCTAACTTACTTTAGTAAAGTGTCCTACTTTATTAGAATTTCTGAATGTAACGTTTCTTGCTGGACACTGTTTTCTTCTTTGAAATGAGGAGGCTTTCCACATCTGTAACAAATATTAGTTTGATTAAAAAAATTCTAGATGGTCTGGCAGCATCTTTGGCAAATCTAATGTCCTTTACAATACTATTTTCTTTTTGTGATACAGTGCTAACAACATCTGCATTTTTGTCTTCCAACTCCTTCACCGAAATCTGGTGATTTTTCTATACTCTTAGCTATGTGCAGCATTTCTTCCAGAGTTGGATTCCCTAATGACAACAACTTTTGCTATGTGGTCTTGTTAGTGCAATGACAAATAAATTGGTCACTGTTAGATCTGACATACTTGACGTGGTTTTCCTCCAGCTGTTTGCCTTCCAGCCTCCTGTTTTTACTGACTTTGTTTTTGCTGGGTTTAAGACTCTGCACACTTTACACTGCTAACCCATGCTAAAGTCTTGTGCTTGCTCCTTATAACATGGTAACATTGACTTACACCCAATTGGCATATTCAATTTACTTGTAATTCTCTAGTAAAGTGGTACTACATATACACAGGGCCTGTAATTTAATTATACTAGTGGGCCTGCAGCACTGAAGGTGCCACCCACTTAAGTAGCCCCTTTAAACATATCTCAGGCCTGCCCCTGCGTATGTTCAGTATTAAACTGCCATTTCGACCTGACAAAATAAACCTTTTACCAGGCCTAAACCTTCCTTTTTAATACATAGAAGCCACTCATTGGGTAGGCCCTAAACAGCCTAGAGGGCAGGCTGCAAAGTATTTAAAAAGCAGGACATGTGCTTTTAAGTTTTTCATGTCCTGGTAGTGAAAAACTCTTGAATTAGTTTTTCACTATTGCAAGGCCGACCTCTCCCATAGGATAGCATAGGGTTTCCTTACTACATTTAATAAGTTTTAGCTTTCTATTGGGAACAGGTAGAGAGTTCAAGTTTGATGTTTAAAGAATTGTAACTAAAAGCCCTCTTTAATGGTAAATTTGGATTTTATGTCACAATTCTGAAAATGCACTTTTAGAAAGTTGGCATTTTCTTGTACAAGCCATTTGGTGTGTGCAGCCTTTCCCTGGGACACGTGACTAGGTGTAGCTATCATTTGGTTTTTGCGTATTGCTCCCAGACAGTGAGACAAAGGGGAGATAGGTGTTGGCAGGGTGGGCCACTCTGAATTGATAAAGGTGAGGAGCTGTCACCTACCACATTTGCACATCACACATTCTCTGCCTGAGCACACTCACAAAGGGGTTTGACACTGGTCATTTGTGACCCCAGACAATCTGGGGCCAGGACATGGGGGCAGGAAATTCCAAACATCTCCAAGGGGCGAAAACTTCCAGAAATTTCTCCTACTTCAAAGTGGGCACCAGGAATAAATATTGAACTCTTAGACCCAAGTCTTCAGTACACATCTGGACCTGTGGAAGACTCAGAAGGACTGCTGTGCAACTCTGCAAGAAGGACTGCCACTCTGCTGCCCTGCTAACTGAGTGAAGGAATGGACCTGCTTCCTGAACCCAGTACTACCAGATTGACTCCAAGGGCCAGTTGTCTGGGCTCCTGATCAGAAGCATCAGGGATGGAATAGGCTTCCTCCATCTTGAACCCAGCACCAAGACTCTGACATCTGTTGAATCCTGCCTTTCCAAGTAGTGCCACCCTAGTCCTGGAACCATGAAGTGTACCTGAAAGGTGCTCTCCCACCGTAACTGTGCTTCCAGCAGAACCAGTGCTGCGCGAAGCTTCACCTTCCAGAAACTCCACATTAAAATCACTGCGAGATGTATCGCCTCCTAAAGACTCTAAATCGGAACTGCTGTGAGAAGCAACCCTGGACTTTACATCGCAGCTCGCAGCCTCATCGGAACTGCCACTGCATGATGCATCCTCGGCACAGGTCTTTGCATCGCAAGCCCCTCATCAATGGCATCCTTAACGATGATGCAGGACTCTGCATCTCAAGCCCTGCCGCTCTTCAGAATAGCAGGTATGCAACACATCCTCGACGCAGGACTTCACATCGCAAGCCCCCCGTCAACTGTCTCCTCAATGACTACACAGGACCTTGTGTTGCAGCCTCTCAGCTCCTTGGAACTAACACTACATGACACATCTCCACCCCCAGACCTAGCATCATCGAAGCTGCGCAACACATTCTTGATGCAGGACCTCGCAACACTCCGCAACAAGGATTTAAGGCACTCTTGTTCAGCAGGCCTAACTGGATCACTG
Source organism: Calotriton arnoldi (assembly GCA_963921515.1). Lineage (NCBI taxonomy): Eukaryota > Metazoa > Chordata > Amphibia > Caudata > Salamandridae > Calotriton > Calotriton arnoldi. Next base: position 1,504,213 of record CAWUFW010003318.1, read on the forward strand.
TAGCTGGATATCGCTTGGCCTAAACCTGTGACTTTGCTCTGGTCCAGCGTGACCAGATAACCAAAGTTATCACTTTCTGGTTTTAGGCACTATTTTCACTTAAATCTTTAAAATTGTTAATCTCTAGTTCTACTGATAGGATTTTTGTCATCTCGATCTAAAATTAGTTATTAAATTTTACTTGTTTTTTCTAAATTGGTGTGAGACTTTTCTTGTGTTGTTTTTCACTTAAATACTTTACACATTGCCTCTAAGTTAAGACTGACTGTTCTGTGCCCGGCTACCAGAGGAATGATCACAGGTTAATTTAGGGTTTTCATGTGACTTCATCCTAACCAAGAATCGTGGTTGCTGCTTGAGTACGGCACCCAGTCTCAACCAGTAACCCAACTTCTACAGTTAGGAAGCAATTGATCTGTGAAATTTCCAAAATGACACTCAGCAACAAGTCTCATGAGCCCTGACACATAAGTGTCAACATTCTCACTCATATATTGTTTCTCATAAAGAAATTGTGACTCAAGATGACTAAACTGGGTTGAATACTGAAATGCAACTCCAGTTTCTTTCCAGTTTCCATATATTCATCCATGACTTAACCATCCACCCAGGTAAATGTTTATAAATTGCGTGATCTTCAAAACCTGATGAATGTAATAGCAACATTTTTTTTACCTTAGAGGCCTGAATCTGGATGCATCAATCACACCCAGGTAACTTTGGGGGGCGTCAAACCAGTTTCTCCAACTTAATGGAGGTTCCCCAGGCAATTCCCAAAATGGTGGTGGTGGATTAATCGACTGCATCATAACCAGTCTATTATAAGCTATACTCAAGAAGAGAGAGAAAAAAGGCCTTCAAATAAACAACTATGAATGTCAACACAAAAGTAATCTGGCAAGAGTGGGCATATCACTGAGTACTGTAGAACAGACAATGATACACTTTGCATAGAGTGTGCGTATCACTGACTTCAGAAAACAAGAGTGTCCAGAAGTGTGTGTATCACTGACCAAAATGGCTGACCATAATACACCTCGCATAAAGAGTATGCATCACTGTGCTTGAATTATTAATACGATAACAATTCACTCTTGGATGGGAGCACAAGAGTAACTATATAGTATAATATCGGTAAAGTTAAAATGTTCCGCAGGGTGAAATGCCCAATCTACAATGGCAGACGAGAATAAATGGTTAAGAAATGTGTATGGCTTAAACAAGAATGGCAGCCTGACTTGAAGACAATGTACTGATGCAAAAACTGTATTCCGTATCCCAGAACCAGATTACACTGAAGAACAACCCAGAGAACAATGGCGACTGTGTCTACGTGACTCTGTGCCAGCTGGTTGCACAGCACCCCCTGGACCTATGGAGTCAATGCTTCCTCAATCACTCGTCACTCTTCTGAGCATGAGAGAGTGCTTTTCTCATTTAAGGACAAATACAGGCTAGCTGCTCTGCTCGCGGACAGGAAAATACAGGCTGACAGAGGCCTTGAACACCCGTAATCTCCATCAGGTAAGAAATACCAAAGTACAAACTTGAAATGACACATGATTGAGATATCCTTCGTAGATAGTGAATACAGCCTTGTAGCCCACTGCTGACGGCTATACCGGTTGTAAAGGCCTTGAACCCGAGTTATAGACCTGAGCCGCAGGCGTGGGCCTATAACAAGGGAGAGGGCCTTTCACAACTGGTATAGCCCAAAGCAGAAGGTCAATAGAACATTCCACCCAACAAGGGTAGACTGTTCTAAATGAAAAAGGGAGAAACATGAAGACAAACATTGGAATGTTGGAGCTCCAGGCTTATACCAGCTATTGCAAGCCTGGAGCTACTCCATAGTCCTCAATGGACCTCTCAACATTCCAATGTTCTAATAAGGAATATAGATTGAATAATCAAGTCAAGAGTTGGGACCTCCAGGTCTAAAGTGTCAGTGTCCAGCAGGGTTACTTTATACAAGTCACTATGAGGACAGTGGGTATGTCCGCGTTCATGGTCTGCTGCCTATTAGATAGGTACATGGACCATGTTAGAAGAGCTGGTGCATTTACTTGGACATTGCTGCTGAACTGGACTGTAAAGCCAGTCATCCCCATACGATGCCTGCCATGTGCAACTTGGATCTCTCAGCTTCTGTAGCTTGAAGAAGTATAGTTCTTTCTCAGGCAAGACAATTGAGTGAGGGCACCAATTTTCGGCAGTGATGGGGCTGGGCTGACTGTGGGTAGGCATAGATATGCTGCTTTTGACAGCTACGAGCAGAACACAGCCTAATCTGCCACAGCTGAGCCCAGCAGCCTGAATGAGTCAATTTGAACTGAAAGGACCGGTGTGTACAAGCCAGCACCATGGCAGGAATGCCAAAGCCCTAGTTCATGCAAACTCCTGCCTCTGGGCGTGCTACGCCTACACCATATGACTGATGCAGTGTGCAGATACTTCTAATGAGGATCTCTACACACAGCATCAGAAGTCACAGATACGTCACATGGTTTGTTAACAAAATCAGACAGACAATGAGCTCTCTCTGAAGTTTCTCTCCAGTGGCCCGCTGGTCACAGTGATGTGGAGCAGCATCCCTGAAAAATGAGAGGTGATTTTCAGCACGGGCATACTCTAGCTCAACAACCAAAATTACTTCAACTAAACTTCCTATCATAACAATCAATAGGTTAGGTCATTGTTCCTGATGGAGCTTGCTTTGCAGGACTATAGCTTTACAGAACATTGGGAGGGCATCTAGGCTCACCCCAGAAATGACACAGGAATTCAACATTTCCTTCTGCGGCATGAAGTGAAACTGGAGACCAAAAGCCTGTCAAGGCAGAGCAGTTCCAGGCAAAGTGAATGTCCTACCCTCTTGTGGTGATATATACCTTTGCTTAAGCATAGTATTTGGGCCCCTTTTCCTTGCACCCTGCAATGGAACTTTCTAGGTGTTTGGGGAATAAAAGGAGTTAGGATCTGCTACAATTTAACAATTACAGTGTACCCCAATTGGCCACACAGTAAAACTCTGAGGGGTCGATTCCGATTCGGGCCGGAAATTTCTCCGACCGAGCCGGACCCGGAGAGATTTCTGACCGAATCGGACCCGTGCAGTCCGACCGAACGAGTACGATGCGTCCGTATGTTATCGGACTCGAGTCGAGTCGGACTCCCATTGATGTCAATGGGAGCCGGTCGTACAACGCGTACGCGGGCTCCCATTGACTCAATGGGTGCGAGTCGGACAAGGGCGCCCCTACAGTGGGTACGCGGCGGAGCGATTCGCGCCGTACACGCACAGGTAGGGGGACCCATGGGTCCCCCTGTGTGCGACTCGCGCGGCTACGCATGCAGGGGGTCCGACACGGACCCCGGAGTACTGCTCCGACTGCTCTTACGAGCCGGAGTGCGCGGCTCGGTCGGACTGCTCCGCGGCGCGCATCGTACTTACCCGGCCGGGAAACGTCTCCATTGCGCGGTGCGAGTCGAGTCCGAGCGAGTCGGTCGGAGCGGTTCGAGCCGGGAGCGAGTCGGTCGGAGCGGTCGGGACGCCCGGACGAGTCGGTCGGCGATTTCGCATCGTACTCGCTCGGCCAGACCCGCGTACGGTTCGGTCGGGAAACAGGGCTCCGAATCGGATCCGGTAAAGCCGAATCCGATTCGGAGCCCTACCGGCCGAGATCGGAATCGGCCCCTGAGTCGGAAGAAGGGATTAGGTATCGATTTATTACAAATTCAAAGCCAGACTGTTATACACAAGTCTCAGGAATATATTGTAACAATACAGGATTACTACAGGCAGGCCAAACCAACAAATGAAGTTTAGCCATAGCAACATAAAAGATACAAGAAATTCCGTAATCGCAATGCAGAATATTAAAAAGAGGATTTGATGATCATTATATGATTTGCGGTCCCCTTGTCTGTTATGCATGAGGAAAATCTAAATCTCCTAATCTAAGTCTACTCTAAATAATACTGGATGAGGAAACCCTAATTAAATCTATTAAAAGAGAAAGGTGTCAGCATAGCAGAACCTGTGTAGAAGTTGTCTAAAGGGAAAGAATATTGTATAGCATGAAGCCACACAACAGAGATGTCACACAAGAGTCTGAATAAAGTGTGGTCATCAATTATATCCATGAAAAGAACCTTCAAGAATCCCATGTCACGCCTTATTATTTTCCACCTTCAAATAGTAAAACATGTCAACTAATCTTGAAACTCCTTTCCTTTGGTCCACACATCAGAACGTCCTTGGATTCCTCCCATCTCCCTATTCCGCACGGACAGCAGCCCTCACTTTGTTGGTTAGGGCTTCTCATCCTTGCCAAAAGTACTCCTCCCAAACCTCACTATCTCTCTCACACAATGTGCCTTCTATTTTCACAAGATCACGTGGCCACACCTGAAGAGGAGAGATAAACATCGCATCCAAAGAAAACATTCACGTTGAAAGTTAAATATTAAGAAATCCAAATGCTTAAGGCCTTTGGTCAAGTAAGTGTGGAAAGCATCTCAATACATGTTTAAATGCATGATTGCAGATACATATACAGTTATAATATAGATGTAGTGTACTATTCAAAGGGATACATTTTCAAATATAAAATACATGCAGAGTGTTATTCAAATGAGAATGCATATATATTGGAATTAACAATATTACTCAAACCACACTAATGCAGATATATATGAGAACTGCAATTCCATGTTACTGCAAGGAAAACATTAATATGCACACTCATATAAATGTCGAGATTACACAGTAAATGCACCTTCTGTATCTGTTCAGGTGCACTACATTACGTTAATAATGTTACATCAAACAAATACATGAGGCCATGTGTAAATATATATGTGGCCTAATCAAACAAAAAGGTGAAGCCAAAATTACCCTGCTCTACCTTAACAGACTGGATTTTGGGGAAATGGCTGAAGAAGAAACCACACCCTGCAGGCAGTGTCTCACTTCAGTATTTCCTCCATTAAAGTGGTGTAACATTGATAACCCCCTTCACTCAGCCTTCTATGTTACCCTACTAAACCCTGAAACCTTCTGCACTGGAAGAATCCATAAAAACACAGAGCTCTAGGACACCGTGTAGTCTCTTGTCCATGTCCCAGCAGGTCTGGGCATTGCTTTGGGTAAATAAGGGATGATTTGGATAGGTAAGGCGGTGGCTAGTGGGTCTGAGGGCTCTAGGCATGAGATGGGCATGAAACGAGAATAACAGGGGGTGAATGTGATATAGACCACAACTGGAGTTGGGGAGGCAGAGGGGTTGGAACAACAGGGAGAATCAGCTGTGCCTGGACTGTGTGGTGTGTCCGAGTGTGGACGGTGGTGCTGCTCGCAGCAGACGAGGACTGCACCTCTGCTGCACTGGATGCATATTTTGCCATCGGTGCTTCATATGACTGACCCTTCTAAACTGGCGTAAGAGCATCTCTGTGATCTAGCAACATTGGACAAGACCATCAAGTGGAGGGGAATTCCAAAACAGAAACACTTCAGGTCGCTTTTACCTAGGAAGAATGGTGGCATTTCCACAAACTATAATTGCACTCAAGCTGCTTCTGTGCTCTCTGATGCAAAGTCTGTAACTCCTAATGAGTGATACATCATTACAGATTGCCCCATGCCATCGAGGATGCATTACCTAATGTACCAATGACAAGGCCCTATGCCAGTATAGCAGAAATACTCCCTATGTTCTTACAACTAATGATGAAGGAGATTGGTCTATTGTCCCCTTTTGCTGCTTTTTGCAAATTGATATATTTCTAGTCAGACTAAAAAACACCTCTGCTGAATTTTCGGACCAAACAAGCAAACATCTTTTTAGCTGTTAGATAACCACCATCCAAACATTTGAGCCTTCTAAACGTAAACCGAGGCCCAACCAGGGGCTGCTCTGGCCTGGCTCTTCCTATTACAAATACTTGGAATCGTGCCTGTTAATATCCTAGTCACCTGGGGCTCAATTGTGTGCCACACAGATTACGATTAATGCTTTTGTTTGCCTATGCATCATCATTCATGGATACAGTTGTTTCTGCTGAGATTGATGTGAAAAGAAACTGTGGAGAGGGAGGAAAAGATTAGAAAGGAGAAGACATAGATGGAACATATGATATAAACTTGCATTGGCCTTTTTTAATTGTAATGACATTTTTTCCGACCAAGGTGGATTTTAGAGCTTTTTTACATTGAATCACTTGTTTTCTGTTTGGTTGCTTAAGGCTTAGCTCTGGAAAAAGACTGGGGTTGGAAGTAAAATAACACGCGCTGAGGAAAATAAGCTATCAAGAGCATTATATAATTATGTGAAACATAAAGCGTGGTTCAAAAGAAGTAGCTGCAATATTTAATTAGGGAACAAATACAATTCTTCAGCTGGGACAGAATATTCTTTAATTGGCCAATACAAAATAAATGTAGGCCCATATTATAAATCTTTATCCCAGAGAATATTAAATTCTGTTAAAGTAAAAAAGTGTTCAAGAAAAATAAATAAGTGTGATATTTTACACCAGGCATAGTTCAAGAGCTCGGGGCACGCCCGGTTACACTTTGCTGCTAGCTGCCTGCCACTCACGCCACTTCGCCTGCCTGTCCCGCTGCAGCCGCAGCGCTCGCGGGGACCAGGATTGAACCACACGCCCCAGGGGGGTCTGTGACATCGCGGCAGGAGCCGCGCACTGCATCTGCGCCTCCCGGCGCATAAATCAGCGTCAGGGCTCCCGCGGTGCGGGACGCCCGGTTACACTTTGCTGCTAGCTGCCTGCCACTCACGCCACTTCGCCTGCCTGTCCCGCTGCAGCGGCAGCGCTCGCGGGGACCAGGATTGAACCACAAGCCCCAGGGGGCTCTGCGACATCGCGGCAGGAGCCGTGCACCGCATCTGTGCCTCCCGGCGCATAAATCAGCGTCAGGGCTCCCGCGGCGCGGGACGCCCGATTACACTTTGCTGCTAGCTGCCTGCCACTCACGCCACTTCGCCTGCCTGTCCCGCTGCAGCCGCAGTGCTCGTGGGGACCAGGATTGATCCACAAGCCCCAGGGGGCTCTGCGACATCGCGGCAGGAGCCGCGCACCGCATCTGCGCCTCCCGGCGCATAAATCAGTGTCAGGGCTCCCGCGGCACGGGACGCCCGGTTACACTTTGCTGCTAGCTGCCTGCCACTCACGCCACTTTGCCTGCCTGTCCCGCTGCAGCCGCAGCGCTCGCGGGGACCAGGATTGAACCACAAGCCCCAGGGGGCTCTGCGACATCGCGGCAGGAGCCGCGCACCGCATCTGCGCCTCCCGGCACATAAATCAGCGTCAGGGCTCCCGCGGTGCGGGACGCGCACGGGCCGCGCCCGGGCAAAGCCCGGGACAAGGGCGTGCCCGTCTGTGCCCGTCACAGCCCGGAAGAGGCTGGGCTGGGCTACCCCTCCAACATTTTGCCTCTTGGAAAACAACGGTTGGTCGCTGCTGTTGCTGGAAGGTACTGTGAACTGTGTACTGTGTTCTGTGAAATCCCTTGATACTGCCATCTTGCTCTCTGGTTGATTGAGCTGCATAGACAAATAATTGAATATTCCAAAGAGATGGAAAAGCGTAAGGGTGCAGCAGGGACACTGGATGCCTTCTTGGTCAGGGCTGAGTCATTATTGATTCATGAAATCGAATTAACAGAGCGTCGATTATCTATGGACCCCTAAACTCAAAGAGAAACTCATGTAGCGGGTACGGGTTTGTGTGTAAATGATGGTTTATTTATTAATTCCCCCAATATTCCATCATTCTTGTTATGCTCCCCTTCTACTGTTTGTCCCCGGGAATTGACGCCGGAAGCGGCGGTGGGTAGAGTTACTAGACCTAAGGTACAAAAAAATTTGGCTGCTAAGGAAAAAGCTGCAGTTCCTGCAAAAAGGAAGCGGGGGGCTCCTGTAAGAAAATCTAAACCTGGGATGGCTTCAGAGGTAATGGATAGTCCTGATATGGAACATGTTTTAAATAGTTGCCAAATCCTTACCACTTCTGTTGGCACACAGACAGATCCTGTGATCTTCGATTTAGGCACAAGTAATGTTAAGGAAGCTGCGACAGGTATTGATGTCATCAGCCACGCCAGAATGATAGAAGAAATGGCTAATGAGATGCAGGGTTTTCTTAATAAAGGCCTCAAACAGTTATGGAACAAACTGAATAGCTTAGAAATAGTAGTAAAAAATCTAGGGAACAATAGAGAGGTCAGATTGGCTGAAGATCATACTGGGGGAAATACTGAAAGGGTCGGAAGGGTGGATAGAATTACACAAAGAACTACACATCAGTCGATGGAAGGAAATGGAGGTAATACCATCCAGATTATGCAGACTAGCACATGTGATAGGACTCAGGTGCCAATAACTGGCCCAGGATCACCAGAGACACTGAGGAATTCTACAGCACTCCCTAAAGTGGACAGGACACATGATGCACGGAGTTCAGTGAGGGCCCATATTTCAAATAGAATTGCCAATACGGACATTCTAAACTTGCCCCCTGCTTCTTGCCCATACACGTTAATATTAGCTGGCGTTCCTGCCCTTAGAACAACTGAGAGAGAAAGCTGGGAAGACCTCCGTAATAAAACCATAGATTGGCTAGCTAAACACAAGGATTTTCAACTAAGCGATACAAAGGAAATAATAATGGTCCGCAGGGTAGGCTGGCTTGGCCACTCTATCAAAAACATAGAAGGGGATTGTATAGTGGTAAACTTTCGTCGGCCACAGTTGGTACGTCAGATCCTGAACAGAAATGAGGAATTACGTTTGACTAATACTAACATTTGTGCAATTCCACTGGGTTTTTTTTACAGACCACCTTTATTGAATCTAACATCTAGACAGTATGCAGTGCCACTGACAAACAGATACCAGGTATTGTCAGACTTGGATGCCCAAGACTGACAATTACCAGTGCCATGTGTAGAATCTTCTGCAGTAACTCTGCAACTTCAGGAGGAAGGGTCTGCCATGGTTATTACTACCACTCTAAATATGGTTCCTGTAGACGAAGTCAACTGTCACACAAGGTATACTAGACTTGATTGCATACTAAGCACAGCAACTGGGTGTATGGAAGAAAGTGAGGTAGGAAGTCGAAGGGAGATAGTATTGATCTCCTGGAATGTTGCAGGTCTTAGAAGGAATTTAGAAGTTGCTGCATGGCAGGAATACATTGACCAGAAAGATATAATTATGCTGCAAGAAACTTGGGCCATAGAACCTCTACATAAAGTAGGCTACAAAACTTTTAGTAAATGTGCTATCCCCTCTGTTAGAGGGAGGCCTTCAGGAGGCCTCTGTATTTGGGTAAAGGTTACTCTTGGTCTAGATGTCAAACCAGTCGATATATGTTCAGAGGACATCCTTGGAGTAAAATTTTATACACCCGACAAAAAGGAAGTCTATATAATAAACATATACTCTAGACCATATTTAACAAGCAAACAATCGACGGTAATTGAGCAGTTAGATTACTTTTTAAGCACAACTGAGGTAAGGGCATTGAAAATAGTGGGAGGCGATTTCAATCGCAAATACGAACCTGTGGTGGGGCTAGAAAATATCTTTCAGGAAGAAGATTTGGCCAATAACATTCCACTCCTGGACAGCCAGTTAGTAGTGCCTTGTACAGTAGCGGTTGCTCAGTTACTAAGACTTGTTTCGGGACATTGCTTGAGAGCTTGTAACGGCCGTCTACCATCCGATAGTCCAGCAGCCCACACATTCATTAGGAAGAATATAAAAAGCCATTTAGACTACATAATGATCTCAGCTGAGCTTTGGCCAATGGCCACTGCCTTAAAAGTCGAAACCAGAGTAGAGAGTGACCATTATCCATTATGTTTGACACAGTCAGCTGACCTTTTCCATTTTGCCACCTTGAGAACAGGGGAACTTGACAGTGGAATCATAGATCCACTTGTAAGTAATAACAGGAGAGCTTTAAAATGGCCTTCGATAGGGAACAACCCAGTGGCTATCAAGCAGATCTATGATACTTTCGTAGATAGGGCCTCCCCGTACGTAGATTTCCCTGTATCTGCCATTCCAATAATGGACATCCACTGCAATTTAGTAAAGGACTTGGTACCTATACTAAGTAAAATCCCGAAGAAAGCTAACAATGCGATTACGGTGGCGGCTGAGTTGAAAAACCCATGGTATAATAAAGTATGTCGTATCGTAAAAAATGAGCTCATTGCGGCTTCGAAAGCTAAAAACACAGTGGCTTTAAGGGAAAAAAGGGCAGAGTATAAGCAATTGTTAACCTCAGTAAAGAAAGAATGGGAGGCGAACATCTGGGATGAACTAGTAGTAGCAGCGAAAGCAAAAGACCAAGTTGGCTTTTGGCGGCTAATCTCAAAGGGCAACAAAAATGGTAGATGTAGTAGGGACCTTTTTTTAGATGCCAATACTTGGACAACACATTTTTCTAGTCTCTACTCTTCTTCCCCAAATGATATTGACTTTTGCCCAATGAGTTACGAAACTACATTAAACACTGCACCTTTATCCATTAGCTTAAAGGAAACCCTCATAGCCATAGATGCACTAAAGCCAGGGAAGGCGCCGGGTCCTGATAAAATGCCTGGAGACCTTTGGAAGCACGATAAAGGTACGTGGGGTCCCTATATTAATTTGTTGTGCAATTCTCTTGCTTCAGGCGCTCCACTACCTGAAACTTGTAAAGGGGCAGAGATTACGACTATTTTTAAGAAGGGTGACCGGCATAACCCATCACATTACCGACCAATTAGTCTTATCGATGTTTTGCAGAAGGTATATGCCAGGCAAATTTTAAACAGACTGACTGAATGGATTGAGGAACACAACATTTTATCACAGTATCAGGCAGGTTTTAGAGTGAAGACTGGCACGATTGACCAGGTTTTTAGATTCCTTTGTATAGACTGGAAATATATAATATTCAGGAAGGGACATCTGTATATCGCCTTTGTGGACCTAAAAGCAGCGTTCGATCTTGTCCCTAGAAATCTCCTGTGGAAGTCCTTAAAGGATCAAGGGGTCCCGGGGGAAATTCTTTTACAAATAATAAGATTACATGAAGACAATTGGGCAAAGGTCAGATGGGGTCCACGAGGCGAATTAACTGAACCGATTAGGGTTAATAGGGGCGTAAGACAGGGGTGCGTTTTAGCTCCGATCTTATTTTCTTTATATGTTAACGACATCCCTGATCATCTCTTGGGATGTGATCATGACTCCCTAGGCTAGGAGGGCCGCCTGTACCGGCACTCCTCTTCGCTGATGATACGATTTTAATTTCCCAAACACCGAAAGGTTTACAAAATTTAATAAACTCATTTGGGGAATACTGTAAAGCCAAGGGGTTAGAAATAAACCCCAGTAAAACAAAATATATGTCAATTAACCCACATAAAACTTTTAAGTAAAATTTAACTGCGGATAACCAGATAATCGAGTTTGTGCATGATTTTAACTATTTGGGTATTACCTTGGATTCAAAACTGACCTGGAGGCCCCAGCTAGAAAAAAGTAGAACTATACTTCTCCAGAACACATTCCCATTAATAAGGAAAATCGAAGGCAGTATATCCAAAGCAATTTCACCCGCTCTTGAAGTGTACAAATATAAAGCACAATCGGCTTCATTGTACGGGGCAGAGCTGTGGGGTTCCGTGGTCAATGGAACACTCAAGGTGGGTGAAAATAAGTTTCTCAGAAAAATATTAAGTTTGCCCACACGAACACCACTGACTCCTGTACTAATGGATTTAAATTTTAATCGTGTGGATGATCAAGCTAACCTCAGACCATTGTTGTTTTGGGTTCGCTTATGGAGCACAGAAGAGCTTATCCACTACAGGGAGGGTCTTGAAGAAATTCTTGGATTAAATGAAGGTGTGGGGTTGCTTTGGTTAAAGCACATCAATGATTGGTTTCTTAAATTGGGATTAAAGCATTACTGGGATGAGCCGTCCGACTTGACATTTGCCTCAAAAAAGCTCTTAAAGGAAACCTACTGGTCCTTTATACATGACTCCATGTCCCATTCTTCTAGGGTTGAGTCATTAACCACGCGGTTCCTTGAAATGAAAATGGTCTGGAATTTTGAACCTTTACTGGATGAAATACAGCCACAATTAGCCAAGTCTTTATACCTCAAATATCGCTATGGTATTCTACAAATAAAGTCAAATACAGTAAAATGGGCGCTGGGCAAGGACGAAGAGGACAGATGTGTTTCATGTGACTTAGGTGTAATGGAGAACGAGACACATCTGCTGTTCTTCTGTCCGGCCTACGCGCGTTGTAGGAATAAATGGATAAAACCTATTTGCCGTTTGCTCAGTACTAGATACTTCCTTGAAGCAGAAAGATTATTACGTTCTGACACCAGGCAGACTGTGGTTTTTAGCGTTAGTCGATATTTGTTTGGTGTAAGCTTGATAAGGAAAAGGGAAGGTCTGTAACTCTAGGCTGTGAAAATGAATGGGAAATTACTATGACCTTGGCACGTGCACTTTACTAGAACTAAATGAAATATATATCTATTTATATATTCGTGCAAAGTCTGTTTTTTGAGAATATCTTTTTTTTTTTTAAATGTATTTTACTGGTATTTATCTGTTCACATAGGTATTTTTTTTAGATTGTTCTGAAAAAGTTGTTCCTCAAATCTGTTTTTTTTTAATTAATATTTTTAATTATTTAATATTTATGTAACTTGCGATACCGCTAGAACATCGTTAAATTGGTTGGTTAAATCCAGGTTGACTTCATAACGAATTATTAGCACTGTTTTGTATTTTACTTTTCATAAGACTTATTGTGGAAACAATTGTACTGTTTTGTGAAATCTTTTATGGTTATTTTTAACCGAAATAAAGAATCAATTAATCAAGAGCTCTTCCGTGATCAGAAGGGACCTAGCCTGTGGCAGTGAGTGGCCTGTCAACAATTATTTTCACTCTCAGAACATTTTGCAGAGCTCAATTTACTCAAACAGGGAAATAATTAACATTTGGGGCCAGGTGAAATTTTGTAGTTATTTCCTAGTGTAACATGTAATTCATGTGAGGATTAGGTGCTTTATGCATATTATTTGAGTCCTGAAGAAATAAATGTGATGTCTGCACTTGCGTACAAATAGGAATATGAGATACCTACGTTTGATGCCATTGCCCAACATGTGTATGTGCGTTCTTGAGTCAGCCTGGAAAGTGTCCGGTAGGTACATACCTGCCAACTTACAAATGAATGCCTGCCATGTGAGGAGGGGTGGGGCCTTGGAGGAGGCAGGGCCTCGTGCAGGGAGCTAAATAAGAGGCACTATGCCACTCACTAAGCCCCCCATGCCCTTCCCAAAAAAATAAAAGCAAAGGGTCATTGAGGCTGTCAGGGATATCCTGGGGTGTTTTCATACCTCTTAATGGACATCAGATGGTTTCTGCCATTAAAAACAAGCTGCAAATCCTCTGTTTACAGTGGTTTTCAGCTTGTTTTCCTTGCCACCATGTGATTTCGGCTCCTCACCGGGTGACCGTGCGAAGGGAGCCAAAATCGTGTAACACATGGTAGCACTGTGTGAGTTGGCAGGTCTGTAGGTAGTGACCTCTTAGATTTATGTATTTGTGTTCTTTCACCTACAGCATACCATGCTCCTTTTTCGCCCACTCACCTTTCCTACCCTTGTTTATCCTTTATTTATTTTTTATTTATTTAACAGCTTTATATAGTGCAACATGCACCAAGGGGAATTAGAGCACTTTCTATGTAGCAGTGATAGCAACTTCCAAACCACACCAATGTATGGGAATGCTTTAACAATAGGCAGAGGAAAAAGGAAGAGTTAATAGTTTTACTATATCCATGAGTTCAGACTGTGTCTAAAAATATTAGTTTAGGTAGAGATGAAACAGTTGAGTAGCTTTTCTGAAAGAGAGTAGGGTTGTCAGAATCCTCATTTGTTTGGGTAGATAGTTCTGAAAATGTGGGGTAACACTGAAGAGGGAGTTTAACAAGGTATCTCTTTTAGTGAGGATTCCCTTCTACACCTCTTTCATTTCCTCCTCCTTTCCACTGTCTGCCTTATTTTCTTAGGGCAAGACTCTCTTATCCACAATCTTTCCTTCCTCCTACTCATTCCCCTCTAAGGGCATGAGATCCTTAAACCACAAAAAGTACTCCTCGAGTACGTGAACAAAAGTCCACAATTTATCACAGGCAAACCCTGGTGAGAAAAGGATGGGAAGTCCCTATGTGAAGTTATGACTTGTTACCCACTAGGGAGTGGGGAATTAAACAATTCCTTTTGTTTTAATTACCCTCACACACCCTAGTGGTGTCATGCTTCATCATCGGGTCACCCTGACGCCTAAAAGTCAGGGTGGGCTCGACCATATTCCAGGGAGCTCTTGATGATATATGTCCAGGGGGAGTTAAAGATTAAAAATCCGCTGGCAGATCCCAGTTTCCCTTTATTCTTGGAACTGTCAGGGATATTAAAAATGTAAGAAAAAGGGGTCAATAAGAGTATTATGGTCCTATGACCCTAGTGCCAACATGTTTCAGTCCTATATTGCCCCAAATGGGTGCTGGACTTTCTTCAGGGCTGAAATGGGTCCTCCCTGGAAAATGCAAAAGGGGAATCCCTATACTGCTATTTATGTAAGGGCAGTTAGCTGCTCCTTGTCTCAGCATAAAGATAATTGATCTTTTTCGATTGATCCATCCCATTTCGGGAAATGACAGGCATCTCAGAGGACCTCACGACTTCATGGGGTAGCCCTGTAGTCAAACAGGCATCAAGGGTCCTGCCCCGCTTGGCAATCTACTCGGTGCGGGTCCTCGGGCATGAGATCCTTACTCTTCCTCTCCCAACTTTTTCCCATTATCCTTTTGACACCGTCTCCCCCTTTTGCTTGCTTATCTTTGATTCGCTTATCTTTTTTAAAGGTTTTTAAAGCTTTATTAACGAATATAAGGTAAACGAAACAGTAACTGAGCTAAACAAGTGGAATCAAGAACAAATGTTGAAATAAGCATGTGCAATAAAATTATACATACAGAGTCATTAATAAATGAATTCATAATAAAGAGAAGCAAATAATCAAAAATATGAAATAGAGAATAAGTTCAGTTTGTTTCTTTTTTTCTTTTGGGGTGGGGGTTGGGAGATAATTATGAATGGATAATAGGAGTCATTATACAGTTGGTCAGAAAGAGGATCAATAAAAGAATAATATAAACATTATTATAAACAATAAACTATGAGAAGCTTAAAAAGGGTGTGTTGGTGGAAATAGGTAAAGGATGGAAAAAATGAAAGGATGTCTAACAGTGGCAGGATTAGAAGCAGGATTAATAGCAGATAAAGCACTGTGTTTAAATATGTAAGGAGAGAATGCCAAATAAGGTCTCTATTGTGAGTCCCAAGGGTAGAAATTGTGAATGCTCTCTCTAGCCGGTGATGAAAGCAAGCAACATACTGCCATGCTTTAGTAGAGATGTTATATGCATCTTTCCAATTTGGAGTAATTTGTTGATAAGCAATTGCCTGCTAAAGATCAAGCAATTTTTTATTATAGTGAGAGAGATGACAACAATCATCTAAGGAGCCGAGAAAAATTATAATATTAAAAAGACGTGAGGTAAGGAAAATATAATTGATTGGTCTCCAGACATCATGCCAAAAACTTAGGGTGAATGGGCAGGAGAACAACATGTGTTTAGTATAGCTATGTAAGCTCGAGCATGACCAACATGGGGCATCGGGATTGAGAGAGAAACTGGAAATTGAGAGTGGGGTAAAGTGAAGTCTATTGTAAATGAAATATAATATTTGAGTAAGAGTAACAGTTCTAGATGTTTTGTGGAGTTTAAGTTATAATGTAATCCAAAGGGAGAAGGGCCATGAACTTCCTTAGTGAGCTTCCCATAGAAGTTCTGTACGGGATTTGGGTCAAAAGGGAGGTGAAGCCAATAGGGATTTATAAATAAGTGATGGTTTAGGTAATGTAGTTAAAATCCAAAGTAGTTGAGGAAGTGTTAAAACTGCAGAAGTGTTCTCAGGCAAAGTGATAAAAATGTCTAACAAAATGTTCATAAGAAGGGAGAACTTGAGACATGAGGAGAAAGGACAATGACATTTTGGTTGACATTGAGGAAAATAGATTGGATTATTATGAAGGAATAGATCTCCAAACCAGTTGATGCCTTTAATCCTCTAAGCTCTCCAAAAGATAAGTTGATTACAAAATTTGATAAGGTTATTGTACCTCATGGTCATATGAAGAAAACTATTATGAGTAAGAAGACATGAAGAAAGAGAGGGAGGCAGTAAATGGGACATATGCTTCAAGACTGGAGTGAATAAATACGAAGGAGTGGAAGAATGAGATAGATATTCTTGAAAATAGAAAGGAAACATGAAAAATTTCTCTTGTGGTAACCAAAGAGGTGAAGATGAGGGTTGTGATTTCAATAACCAAAAGGTGGCCTGACGTAGACCAAAAGCAATGTGATATTGTTGAAAGTTTGGAAAATTAACAACCCCTTCAAAATTGAAGGTTTTGAGATGGGATAAGGAGATACAGGATTAATTCTTGTGCCATAAACATTTTGTTAGAAGGTAATCAATTTTCTTGAAGTAGAACTGGGTTGTATGAAAAGCATTCATGGATAACGGATATAGAATTAAGGGAGAAACCATCATCCTAATTGAATCTAGACAGCGCCACCAAAAAGAAAAAGAGGTGACCAAGAAGTGAGACAGGATTCCATTCTAAGGAAAAGGTCTTTAAGATTAAGGGAGACAGAGGCAGCAATAGAGTTAGAGAACCATATTCCGAGAAGTTTTATTTAAGTGGGAGTCAAAGTAAAGCGTATTGTCGTTGCGTTTGCAAACAATCATATAATGCCTTTCAAAATCCATAATATTTAACATGGCTGTCAATCCATATCAAAATTAGTATCCTTCAGTCAAAATGATCCAAGTATATTGTCTGCAATCTCGCATTACTTCACAGAGAGTACACCACCAAAATTGTCCGCCACTGATTTCGAATGGCATTATACAATATTTCATATACGCAACAACAGTACATTCATAATTGAGTCATTAGCCCTGATGAAGTTGTTGGTGTATCTACCATTGACGAAACACGTGTTGGCTGTATATCACATTTGATGTATTGGATGCATATGAAGAATGGAAATAGAAAAGAAGAATACATCTACATCATCCTATTGTGGAAATTTGTGAATTGAACACTGGTGCTCGTGATTATTGTGGAATAATAAATAACAATGGGTATAAGGGACAGCCTTGGCGAACACCCCTATGAAGAAGAAAGCATCTTGAAGATTTACCATTAACCAATACTGAGATCATCAGAGAGTCATAAAGAGTAGAAATTGAAGCAATATTAGTCAGGCTAAAACCATGCCATTGCAAGGCTTTAAACATAAAGGGCCAATTGAGTCTATCGAAAGCCTTTTCTGCATCAATAGCAATAGCTGCAAGAGGATAGCCTAAGTTAGGAGCTTTATTTAAAATGTCGAAAAATAATCTGCCATTGTATGAGCTCATGCTACCTTTGATGAAAACTACTTGTGTTGGTCCAATTAACTGAGGTAGGAATGATTCGATAAGTAAAGCAGGAAGTTTGGCGAAAGCCTTACAGCCAATGTTGACTAGTGAAATTGGTCTGTAATTTTTGCAGGAGGTGGGATCTTTGCCAGATTTAGGTATAAGACGTATTATAGCTTCTAAGAAAGGACCTTTGGAAGACTGAGGAGCAGAAAGGGTTGTGAATAGGGTTTTGGTACTAAAAGAGAGGTAATACGAGAGTAGAGTAGATAGAAAAGCCATCAGGACTAGGTGTTTTACCTTTTTTTATTGAAGGTAAAGCTGTATTATTTCAAGAAGTGAAATATCCCGATCTAACCTGGCAAAATCTAAGTTGGTGTTAGGGTGTTTGGGAAGTGAGGAAATGGAAGAGTCAATTGCAGGTATATCTGGGTCAATCTCAGGAGTATAAAGTGATTGGTAAAATTTAACAAACTCTTCAAGGATTTTTGCGTCTTGATGTAGTGAGATACTTGTGGAGGACTGCAAAGAATTACATTTGTAATGATCCTTCCTTTTTTTTTTTTTTTTTTTTTTAGATCTTCATCTCACCATTCAGCGTCTGCAACTTTAACTAGAAGCCTTTTATGGATCCTAGGCGCCCAAAGCTTCTACTACTACATTGGCCGTAGGCCTAACCAGGCCAGCTTCTTTGTAGGAAACTTGGTGTAATCATAGGACCCGGATTATCTAACCAGCCCCATCTCTCTACTCCATACAACAAACTGAAGCCAGATGTTTGAGAGGTCGTTATTTAAGCACCCCTGATCCAAACGTGCCATAGCAAGTGCTGCTTTCATCCAATCGTCATAACGTGGAGGGAGTGGATCTTTCCATAGTTTGCATATCTCCCTTCGGGCAATAAGAACTAAATATAGTAACACCCCTCTTTGTATTGGCTGCAACATATTCAACACTTCAAAGTCCATACCAAAAATTACTATTGTAAGGTAATGATCCTTCCTAACTTTAAGATATTAGCAAGAAGCTTGCCCATTTTATTATGAACTGCATAATATCTAAAACTGCTTTTTCACAAATAATTAGAGGCATTGACAAAAGAAATGTTTTTAAAATGCATTTTGGCAGCAATTACATTTGTCTAAACCTTTTTAGATCATGAAGAATAGCATTGATGTTCCAATTTCTTAATATCGGAAAACAGAGTGTGGTGTGTTGGGCAAGGAAGGCTTTCTTTTTCCTTACAACATAATCAACAATAAAGTATGCTGTGGCTTAAAGGTATCCCAAAGGTCATTAGGTATACAGGGAGATTTAGATGTCTAGAGAAAAAAATCTTTGGTATAGGTTATGACTGCAGATAAGAAATTTGTATTGGAGAGTAAAGAATTATTAAGCTTCCATCGATTAGCTGGTGGTTACTGGAGGAATAAATCAAACTCTGATATGACAGGTGCATGATCTGAAAGTAAAATAGATTCAATCTGTGCTTTAATAAGGGTATGAGTCAGAGATTTACTCACAAATATATGGTCTACTCTGATGAGAGAGTTATGCGCAGGAGACAAAAATGTGTAATCTTGTGCTGAAGGGTGAGCTAGTCTCCAAGCATAGACCAAAGCTCTGCAAGAAATAAAAGAACAAAATTGTTTGTGCATTTTATGTGTGGTAAATTTGACAGTGGATTTTCAGTCAAGAAATGGGCCACAACATTGCTTGCAGTGTCCACCTAAAAGGAAATATTCATAATTGAACTGAAGACATATTTTCTAAAGATCAGACCAGAACAAAAAATAATTTTGGGTTGTAGCATAAACATTAAAGACAGTAATAAAAATCTTATTGATGGATAATTTAGTGACACACCAGCTACAACATGAGTACATTTCCTGTGAATGAACAGCAATTTCAAGATACTTATTCCAAAGGATGACAATACTATTCTTTTTATTTTGTGTGGGAGAGGCATGGGCCTTACCAACCCATGAACGTTTCAGTTTCTGTGTCTCTAAGCCTGAAAGATGAGTTTCCTGGAGGAGTACTAAATCCGATTTATATTTTGTTATGTGAGAAAGAACTCTCTGTCTCTTAATGGGATGGTTTAACCGGTTAACTGCTTAGAACGTTCCGCGCCAGTGCGGAACGTTCTATTAAGCGGGCGGGGCCGCGTCAGCCAACGGACGTGCGCAGCACTACCGAGGTAGTGCTCGCGACGGCCGTTGGCCGACAGAAGCACTTAACGGGTTAAACCTCTAAGATTCCAAGTGATAACTCTGAATGGAATCAATAATATAAAAAAGAATGGTCCAGTAAAGTAGAAAAAGGAAAAGGAAGAAAGGAGGGGAATAATGAGGAAAAAAGGAGACAGTACAAACCACAGTTGGGTGACTGAGAGAAATACCTGCGGGAATTTCAACATGAAGGTAGGGCTGGGTACGGCAAATCATGAGGATGACAGAGATGGGGCACTACGCAGCACACAAGCCTGAAAACAGCATAATAATGTAATGACATAGCACAAAACAAGATGAAACATGAGAAAAGCTCTCTTTTTAATGGCAGTCCTGCTCTGCTCTACATCAGTTGTATCATTGGCATTTACTGCTTTGTGCAACTGAATTGGAATCTAGTTATTATTTTGTTATGTGTGCTTGAGTGTTGCAAGGTGTTTATGAGCAAGGTAAATGTTTTTCTCTAGGCACTGTGGAGTGAAGATATTTATATAATTGTTTTCCATCGCTTTGGGAGTGTATTGTGTACCTATGTTGGGACGTTGGTGCTTTATTTTTGCTTTTGCATTTCTAATTCATTTTCAGGAAGGAAATGGCCATCCCTGATATATAGTGCAATGTACAGTGAACACTTGAAGTGCTAATTAAAGACAAGTCCCTGCTACAGTTTTTGGCTAACGTGCTTATATATCTGAGTACCTGGAGTGGGCTGTATTACTACCTGAGACAGTGGTAAATGATTTGTTGTCAAAGGAATTTGAAAAAATTATTATGCTCTTGGTTGTAAATATAGTAGCATTTATTTACATCTCTAAACTATTTGCAGAGCAAAACAGAACACAATACGATAACACACTACAAAGATAAATACCAACAAAAACATTGTACAACACAATTAGTCAATTAAAACAGATGAAACACAGCAAAGTAAAACATCAAAAACAAAGCGCTATCACAGCACAAAAATACAATATCTGATAAAACAACATGACACATTATAATAACAAGAAAATGCAACACAACCTATGTAAACTTTTTTTCTTGAAATATATCTCCTCTTCCAGAAATCTGTTTTCAAATTATGGTTCCAAGCTGGGTTTTAGTTACCACCAAATACATGTAATGGCACCAGTGAAAAATGGTTTGTAATCCTGCCCACGTTGTCGCAAAATACACTATTTTGATATAACTATGGCAAAGCAAAAAATCTCAAACACCACAGAGTTTTACAGAAAGTAAAAAACAAATTTGCTCCACTTTCCATATTACCCCTCCAGCTTTTACAAATAAAAACAATAACAGCCAAAAATCCACCTCATCTGGTGAAAACGTGCTTGCTCAAGAAGCTAACGCCACGGCTGAAGCTAAGACATTATCAGACTGAAAATTAAGCCTGGCACGGTGGAGAATCTAACACCACAGATGACGTTTGCTCAGTCCCTTCAGAAGGTGCCTGAAATTTCACACTTGGTCTCCCCTTCCTCATTACTTTATACTGTGTTCCCCTGCTTGCTACCTAGTTTTGAAAAATATATACGTCTTGTAAGGCGCCTAAGCCGGCTACAAAGTTGGCCACTTAACTTAAACGCTCTGTGGCCCTGCATACAACAGCCACACTATCACCACACACCAGTGGCACAAAAGCGTTTTCTGCCCCAGGACCGTGGGCGCATGGCAGCTGGGACCGCCTGAGAACATCAGTGCCCTCCGGGACCATCTTGATGGAGCAGATTCCTGGTGGGAAAGCTGGCCCGGGCCATGGACTGCATGAATGAGGCCTGCTCTTGGGCCACCTAGCACAATCTTGACTTCTTCAGTGGTCAATGGGCTCCCCAGCACCTGTGGCCTCCGAAGTCTCATTTTCTCAGCCTCCAGTGGTGCCCAATCTGACTGCCGATGCTGTGCTATGCCAGTGGGTGCCTGCACCTGATCGTCCTGCTCTTTCCTGGCTGCTCCAGGGATTGCTGGTGTGCTGAGACCCGTGGTCGCAGTTCTGCCAGTGAATCGTGGCTTTGCCTTGGGCCATCTATCACATCGGTGGGAGGAGTTCTAAATACACAGCAGCTCTTCCTGCACACTGCCTTCCACTTCCTCTTCAGCTGCTTCTCCTGGGCCAGGGTCTGTCAGGGCCTGTGATCTGCTCCCACCGCAGGGGTGGTGATTTCTTGCTCCCTTCAGTGGATGGTCTCTGAGCAGCTGGGACTGCCATATGAGGGGACGACTTTACAGCAATCACAGCTGCACCCATCCTGCACGATTGCCTGACAGGGGCCCATCTGGGCATGATCTCAACCCTGGGTGACTGTTCTTGGTATCCTGAGGGAGTATGCTGCCCCACCTAACTGAGTGCTACCACTTCCTGGTGTGCCCATAACACTGCCAATGGTCATATCGTATACTAACCTCCTCTCCCACACTGGGTTTGCACTGGAACTGTGAGGTAGTCTAACAAAACACAAAGGCAACCCTACTCAATAAGAACCAGGGCATTTAAAAAATATTAGGAAGAACAGTGGTTCGTATTAGAATTATAAATGTATACTTGATGTAATAATAAGCATGATAGCACGATAAAACTATTAGAGGATGTAGATAGGAAAAGCAACAAAAAGTAGTCAACACTGGTTGTGACAGAAGGAATAATAAACTGTATTTTTCAATGTAAATGCATAACGTGTAGTGTCCCACATGCAAAGGAACAAAAAAACAACCAAGAAGGACAATAAAATGATACAAACAATACAGAAAAGAAGAAACAGGTTTCCAAACTGCAGCATACGAACAATGGATATTTTATCTATTGCAAGCGAGCCCTTTTGGCAATCAAAGGAGTAGGATGATTGGTTCATTTGAAAATGTTGACAACGTTTTGACCCCTTTGTATGTAATATGGGTCTCATAAGGATTACATGGTACTGGGGACCCTGTGGAAACAAAACATATGAAATTACTATTTGGAGTTGGGAGTAGCATCAACCATAGGCCATAGGGTATGCTGATTATTGACACACCTAATGGAATCATGTAAAAAACTTATGGAAAATGCATGCCAGCATAGTGCTAAATAAGAGGAAGGAGTACTCACATAGGGTACCCCGAGTGGGAACTGGATGAAGGTCAAGGTAAGATAAAATGATAAGAAGAAATATTGTAATAGAGGAATATATAAATTTAGTGTGTACTGAGACTAAGGTCCCAATCCAAGGCAATGCTGGAGTAGACTAAATAAAACTTACCCCCAAGTAGAGGGAGTCTGATATTGAGGTACAAAATGCCATGTACTGCGGTGGGAGTACAGAGGCTAGCTCCGATATGCTGCGTGAGGACCCCGCTGCCTGGATCAATCCGTTTAGTAAATCGGGTGGACTGCAAGAATGCAGCCTCGCCACTGTATGAAAGTCAGCTGCAGAAAGCGCGGTGCTTGCAGCATTTAAGGGATAAGGTTGGGCCCGCAGGCACCTTAGCTAGACCTACACTACCTAAACATGACAACTCCCAACAGATTCCCATTTTTAATTTGTCACACCACACTCTCACCTCTACAGAGATCACATTACTGAGCAAGGATTTTCACCTTGAAAACTGAAACAGTTGTTACTCTTTCGCAAAATCCGAATAATGCTGTCCTTTGCAGACAGGAATGACCCTATTACTGATTCTGCCACAAGACTTTAACTTCCCTCTACTTTTTTACCCACCCAACTCACTTAGGCCACCAGACCTACTCCCTTTTGAGAGATCAGTTCTCAGTGGACTTGACGCCATAAAATCTACTAATAATTTAATTCCTTACAATATTTCCCGTGCTGAAAGGCAAGCACTATTAGTGCTTAAAAATGACATTTCCATCATAGTCCAGCCAGCTGACAAGGATTGTTCCGCAGGGACTTACCGACTATGATGCAGAACTACGAAGACAGATCTTGGACACCAAACACTACACACTACACACCTAGTTGCAGCATTTCCTCTAACCAGCCCTGGTAAGCACAACCATGGGTTTTGATCTTGTGGGGTATGGTCTAAATTTCATATATACGTCTATTGGTTCTGAGTTTCTACTATAGAAACCAGAAAGTCTGGTGAGTCTTTGCCCATCACAATGGAGGACATGATCAAGCATTTGCTGGAGGGGCAATGCCACTTGCAGTTAGTGGTAGAGCAGTAGACCCAAGCCACCCAACAAGAGAGAGTAGAATTACATACTGCCCCCAAAACCCAAGCCACAGTCGTAGCCAATAACCAACAGGCACAGGACATAGCTATCCAACGTCTTGCGGATACCATTGCAATCACCAAAGTTCACCCAAATGTCCCAAATTCAGTCCTGCAGAAGTACCAACCCAGAGATGATCAGGACTACTTCTTACTAATTTTGAAAAGGTTGCTATTTCTGCTATCAGGCCTCTGGAACATTGGAGTAAGTACATTGCTCCGCTACACTCTGCGGAACTACAGACAGCCACCAAGCAGTCAACCACTCTGGGACTATCCCCTACCCAGAAGTCAAGAAAGCAATCCTTGAACGTTTAGGCTTTGATACAGAATACAATAGAGTAAAGTTCCATAGGGAAAAATGGAACCCTCAAGATTATCTTCTACTAGATCCAGGACCTGGGAAACCTGTGACTTAAACCCCAGGGTGCCACTCTCAAAGACGTTATGAATAAAGTACTTCTGGAACAGTTTCTGGAGGCCCTTCCGGAGTCTACGAGGGCCTGGATCAAGCAGCATTCTAGTGTGACTGACGCCATGGCTATTGAGCTAGCGTGCACTTTCCAACGGTCCCCAGACTTCAAGGTCACACACCCGAGAACAGAGCCCGACAGTACCCAACTTGAGGATCATCACTCCCAAACATCTTCAGCGTCCTCTCCCTGAACCCAAGTCACCCCAAAGACTGCAGGAGAGGGATTCCGCCCAGGGGACACAATGTTTTTAGTGCACTGAGTGGAGTCATATTGCCTGAAATTGCCCCAAACATTTGCCCTGGCAGAACCCATGGAAGTGGGGTATTCCAAAGGAGGAGTCCTCTGGGCAGGGGGTAGCCCAAGAAAGTATAGGAGTTTCCTAGATATTAATGGGGATCTGACCACGGTATTAATAGATTCAGGTTGTCAGCACTCCATATTAAGTCAAGAAAAGGTGAAACCAAAACAATGGGAGCAAGGGGACACAGTTAAAATTACTTGTGTCCACAGGGACAGTAAACCCTATCCGGTAGACAAAGTTAGATCAATTGGAGGGGCTAACCAGAAGTACTAAATGTGGGAGAGATTCTTCAAATCGTGGAAAAAATATTATCAGGACAGATTATCTAGATTTTTCTTGTTTGTTATCCTTCACTGACAACAAGAGGTGGAGAATCACTGGTGGAAGGAAACCCCTTTCCAGAACAAGGCGATAAGTTGGGTAAGTGCTGTAGAAAGCTCACTCACAGGGAGAGACGTCTAAATAACAAACTCTGTGTGTTAACAGGGGATTCTAATTTCTCCACCACTTCTTCCTCCACAGCTGACACAGGGAGAACAGCATCAAGTTTCAGAACTGCCCAGAAGGAGGACCCAAACCTCACCCAGGCTTGGGGACAGGCTGTCTCAGACCCCACAGGTCAGGTAGGCCCCTATTATTGTATGTCCAAAGGGTTGTTGTACAGAAATGTTTAAAATATCAAGTTTTATCAAAGTTATAACACTATCGTAAGCCAGTTGTTGGTAATGTTCCCCTACCCGCAACAGGTCCTACATCTGAATCATAGTCAGGCAGGAGGCAGTCATTATGTCTGTGACAAAACAGAAGAGTATTTGTTACGACGTTCTATTGGTCACGTTTTTTATTTGGATATCCGTGGTTTTGTGCTGCCTGCAAGAGGTGTCAGGTTACCAATCCTCCACACACAGCGAAAGCTCTACTAAGGTCACTACCTGTCATTGAGGTTCCCTTTACCTGAGTAGGCTTGGACCTGCTGGGTCCCCTGGTGGCTTCCATTCAGGGTTAACAGTATATGTTGGTCCTAGTCGACTACACGACTAGGTATCTAGAGGTTATTCCCCTATCGAATATGTTAACAACCACTGTAGCTCATGCCATGATTGAGTTTTTTTAAGGGTAGGTTTCCCCAAGGGGTTACTCACAGACTAGGGGACTCCTTTCATGTCCTAACTTGTGGCCCAGCTCTGTACTATATTTGGTATAACCCAAATATGAACCTCTGTCTTCCACTCACAGACCAACGGTCTTGTGGAACGATGCAACCAAACCATCAAAGCCATTAAAAAAAAACTGGTATCTGTAACTGGAATCAGAAGTTACCTTTAGTGTTGTATGTCATATGTACCAATGCCCAGTCATTGATAGGGCATAGCCCATTTGGGCTGGTGTTTGGGTTACAACCCCATGCACTCTAGGAAATGGCAGCAAAACACTGGGAGTAAGTGGAAGATGAGGGGCTGAGTCTATTGGAGGATCCTACTATTCTCAAAGAGAAGGTCCAGAGCCTGTGGGAAGATGTGAGAAACCATATGGAGAAAGCACAGGATAAACAGAAGGCAGATTATTACAAAAACAGCAAAATAAGGGAATTGCGTGTAGGTGGAAAAGCCCTAGTCCTCCTCCCCTCCGGACCTATCTCAGACTACAAACTCCTGGCCCAGTGGCAAGTGCCCTATAAAGTAATTTCCCAGCTTACTCCCATAACCTACAAATTAGCGATACCACACAGGTCCAAGGGTGAACAGATTTACCATATCAACTTTTTTAAGAGGTGGGAAATAGACAGCAAGTCAGGTGGGGATGGCTCTTCGGCTATGTTCGTGACTAACTCTCAGCCCTTAGAAATCTCATTCACTCCCCAAGGAAATGGTGCAGAGAGGAAGGAGGTCCGACAAGGGGAAGCCCTCGAAGTGGAACAGAAGGGACAGATACAGACACTTATACGGTGCTATAAAGATGTGTTCTCCACAAAACCTGGGCAAACCACGCTGATCAATCATGATATTGTGACTGAGGACAACCATGTGGCGCGGCAACGGTCATATAGAATCCCTGAAGCACGTAGGGTTGCTGTAGAAACAGAAATAAGCAACATGCTGCAGGAAGGAATTAGCAAGCCATCTAACAGTGCTTGGTGTTTCCCCTTGGTCCTGGTCCCAAAACCCAACAGGACCATTTGGCTTTGCATCAATTTTTGACAGTTGAATATGAGGTCCAAATTTGATACATATCTCATGCCCAGGGTGGATGAGTTAATTGAAAACTTGAGATCAACCTCTTATCTCACCACTCTTGACCGGACATATTGCTATTGGCAGATCCCCCTCAAACCCACTGCCAGAAATCATGACAGCATTCTCCACCCTCACTGGTCTTTATCAGTAAAATCCTACCATTTGGGCTACATGGGGCACCAGTCACTTTTCAGCAACTCATGGATATTATATTGAAACTACATCAGGGCTATGCAGCAGCATATTTAGATGATATTGTGGTATATAGTACTGGCTTGGCACAACATCTTCTACACTTGGATGCCATGTTACAGACCTTGAGGGAGGCCAGTCTCACCCCAAAACCCGAAAAGTGCATGTTGGCCACTACTTCCATTCGATACCTAGGCTACATTATTCAGAAAGGACAGGTCAGTCCCCAGGTGGACAAAGTTCCCGCAATTTGCAGTCTGACTAGACCTCAGAAAAAAGGGCTCATTTTTCAGGTTGGTAGGTACTTATTCCCCATTGCGCTGAGAAGGCCGCCCCCTTAACGAATTTGTTGCTCAAGTCCCATCCTAACAAGATTGTGGAATGGACCCTGGAACAACAACAGATTTTTGAATGGCTTGAAAACTCTCTATGTACTGACCCTGTCATACGCTGTCCCAAATGTAAGCCACCCCTTTGTATTCCAAACAGATGCATCAGACAGGGGACTCGGTGCTGTTCTATCCCAGCCTGACACAGATGAGTATTTGTGACTTATTGTTTTCATTAGCAGAAAGCTTCTTCCTCGTGAGCTCCACTACCCCACGATAGAAAAGGAAAGTTTGGCAATCAAGTGAGCTATGGAAGCTCTTCTGTTCATTCCTGTTGCTCATGGACCCTGCCCCTCTGTTCTGACTGTGCACTAATGCAAGATTTCTCTGGTGGTTTTTAGCCCTTCAACCATTTTTATTTCGGATATTTCACCTTCCTGGGAGGCTGCAGGGCACAGCTGACTTCCTTTCTCAGATGGCTGATTCCTTATAGCCCGATCGACCATGCCTGGGTGGAAGGTACTGTCACGAAATGCCCAAGATGCTGAGAGGGATGAAAGGTAGCCAGAACTGAAGGGGTACCATGGAGCACAAGGTCATCGCTCTAGTGGCTGACGCTGGTTTCACCAATCTGGCTAAGAGGAGCGAAGAGGACAGTCATGGCAGCAGAGACCGGGCGAAGGAGACGAGCAACAGGTTCACCGAGCAGTAGAACGGTGTACAGAGGAACAGGCAATCGGCAACAGCAGGCAGGAGGCCCTGAAGGACCACAGACGGATGTTTCAGAGGGCATGGTGGACAGAGGAGGCTGAAGGAGGCACTGTCACCAGGAAAGAAGACAAGGCCAGGCGAAGCCGGCAAAATCAAAGGAGGGGGCAGATTCAGATGCCCTAGTGGAGGAGAAGGATTCAGCATCCCAGGGCGAGGTGCTCTGGATGAGGCTGCAGCGGCTCTGGAACAGGGCCATGGTCTCAGGCAAGTACTAACAAGGGTTTATGGGGCTTTAACATGTGGGCTGTGCAAAGGGGATGCTGTTTGGCTTAAAGTCTTCACAAATCTTCCCTAGTGGCACGGGGCCTCACCTTTGATTGCAGTGGTTTATCTTTTTTTAATGGTTATTTTCTCACTACAAGCCCTCACTATTCTGTAAAATGTTACTCACTCTGTGCACATATGTTCTTGATGGAGGAGGTTGGTTCTGCCCTAAATGCAGATGTAGGCACATTACGGTGAGGTGTTGGCACTTTAAATTACTGGACAAGAAGCCTGAGCACTAAGGCCTATGTCTTTTTACCCCCGATGGTATACGCAGGTTGTACAACCCGAAGAGAAGTCAGGAAGCACCTAGAAAAAGACTAGGAAGAGCCACCGATGAGTGGCAGTGTGAACCTACAGGAATCTCACCAAACACTTTGTGAATAAAAATCATTATACCCAGAAGTCCTCTGTTGTCAAGTCTCATCCATCCCCCTGTTACATACAGTAATTTAAATTGTCTAAAATCAGATAGAGAAAAAGTCATCAGGAGAAACATTGGGAATTTCAAACCAGCTCTAAGACAACAGTGAATGTCCTTGAGGAGGAATATTAAGTGAGCACAAGTGGTAGTATATATGTTCATCTCATCATTCCAGTAGTAAAAACCCTTGGATCTAGACAGGCAACACCTACAAAAATTAAGAATTAAAAAATTTAGCAACAGTGATATAGAGTACATACCACATTGAGCATTTAATTTACTAAAATCCTTCTTTTTGAGCATTTTTTCCAGATGTTAATGATGGGTGCTCTCTTGATGTACGCTGGTATTAAGTTCAAGATATTTGGTGCATTTCCTGAAAAAGATCTATGTATGATATTTTTGTTGCAGAGATGGGTATCAAGGAAGAGTTTGTGTTTGCTTCTGGGTGACCTGAAACATCCTGTCATTTTCGGTATCTGTGTCAGATACACTAAAGTGCTTAGATGCTGGGATTTAGTGGGATCAAACAACATGGTAGTTGGTGTGGCAATCTGCAATAAGACGTTTCTAAATTTACAAACGTTATATACATGGCCAAAGACAGAACTGGGAAACAACTTTTAATTAGGAATGTGTTTCCAGGTACAATCCTTGTAAAATTCAGATCAGAGAAGCAGGACATGTGCAATTCTGTGAAACTGGGTGAGAGGGGGCATTCAAAACCTGATGTCTATAAGTAGATTCATCAAGTCTATTTGGGAAGCTGTAGGAAGCTCTTGTCTAACAGGAATTAGTAAAAAACTAACAACATTTCAGAACTGGAGTGAAAGAGAATCATTGCTGATATTCCATACATCAGCAACGACTTGCAAAGCAGATTGATTTAGATCTAATATATAAAGTACTGGCCCAATTCATAAATGTACTTGTTTTATCTGTCTGACTATAATATATGGTGGAAAAAGAGCGATGAAAGAGGTACACTATCGCACATGATAGATTGATAGATGTTGTTGTGAGAGCAAACCTTGCTACTGGCCTGCAAGTGAAAAATGGCCATAGATCTGCTCTATTCGAGGAACTTTCTAAATTGAAAGTTTGCTTTTAAGACAATGGAAGGCTGAGAGAAAATGTAGAGTGGAAGATTGTCTTATGAAAATGAATAGCCACAAAGGAGTGAATCACTCTGACCACAAGAGGTACAGAGGAAGACTTCCTTTAAGTTTCCATTTGAAGCCACTTTCTCAATGTGCGTGTTAGACCAGGCCCTTTCTGCAGGGTCATCTACAAACATTTTGCCATCCTCCTCTCCTTTTTGCTGAATTAGTTTTTGATTGCTGTAGGACTCTGGGGACTTTACCACTGCTAACCAGTGCTAAAGTGCATGTGCCCTCTCCCTAAAATGTGGTAGCATTGGTTTATCCACAAGTGGCATATTTAATTTACTTATAAGTCCCTATTAAAGTGCATTATTTGTGCCCAGGGCCTGTACATTAAATGCTATTAATGGGCCGGCAGCATTGATTGTGTCACCCACTTCAGTAGCCCTTTAAACATGCCTCAGGCCTGCCACTGCAGAGTCTGTATATGCAGTTTAAACTGCCATTTCGACCTGGCAAGTTAACCTACTTGACAGGCCCAAACCTTTCCCTTTTCTACACATAAGTCACCCCTATGGTATGTCCTAGGCAGCTCTATGGGCAGGGTGCAGTGTACTTAAAAGGTAGGACATCTACTTTTGAGATTGATATGTCCTGGAAGTGAAAAACTATTATATTTGTTTTTCACTACTGCTAGGCCTCTTTCTCTTATGTTAACATTGGAATTGCCTTAAAACATCTATTAAGTGTAATTTCCAATTGGGAAAAAATAGAGAATCAGAATTTGGTGTCTCTGGACGCAAAACTTTGAATCTTAACTTATGGTGAAGCCTAATTTTAAATTGTAAGCCTCAAAATACCACTTGTAGAAAGTTGCCATGTTCTTACTTTAACCATTCTGTGCCTCTGATTGTCTCGGAATACACGTCTGGCTTGGGTGACAGCTGAGCTTTGTGCATTTCCTCTAGACAGTCACAGAAAGGGATCTTACGTGTGATATGTGCATGCTGATGGCCCATCACCAGGCTGATGGGCCTTCCTGGGTAGATTGGGAGGGAGGAGCTGACTCTTGCACCGGAATAGGGCTATGTCTGTCTCCACACAAAGAGCTGCATACCCCCTGGTAGTGAGTCTGGAGCCAGGGCAGGAAAGGTCGGGACCTTGTGATCTTCAAAGACCTCTTTGAAGTTTCCCCCACTTTAAAGGCACAACTGGGCATAAGTACTGGACCCCTGGCACCACCAAATCAGAACTTTGCTGGAACCAGGGACATTCTGCCTGGAAGAAGAGCCGCTGTGCTGTAGGAGGGACTGCCACTCTGCTAACTGCTTTGCTGTGTTAGTCTGCTGCCTGCTGATTGCTGTGCTGTAGGAGGGACTGCCACTTTGCTACCTGCTTTGCTGTGTTGGCCTTCTGCTTCTTGTCTGAAGTCAGAAGGACTACCCCTGCTCTGTACATCCTTCAACCCAAGTTTCTCCAAGGGCTTGCTGGCATTCCCTCTGTTATTGAACTCTCAGGGCCATCAAAGACTTCCTTTATCTCTGCTACAGCTGCTGGACTCCGCCAACTGTGAGTCCTGCCCTGCCAAGAGGTGCCTGCCAATCCAGTACTGGACATTGAAAGTGGGTTCTGCAGCTGTTTTCCCATCAAAATCGACACAGTGATGACTTTGCACTAATTGGAACCAACACAGTGCCCTTTGAAGCCAACTCAGTGTCAACAAAGTCTCAACAAAGAGGCAGGACCCGACTGTGAGATTCAACAATGACACATCACTGATGCAAGGTCCCGACTGCAAGGCTCGACGATGACGCCGCATCGATCCGCGGTCTTGACTGCGAGGCTCGGTGATGATGAAGCACCTGCATCTTAAGGGCTTTTACACTGACATGGCACCCGACTGGAGGCTCAACTTCGACGCATCAATGCGACTGCGTGAAGCAAAACCAACGCATAGAGCCTTCCACAGTGACGCTTGCTCCATCCAAGGTACTTTTTCAGTGGCCCCCGCGTGTGTCCTGTAGTCGGCCTGCCTCCATTGTGGTCAGCCTGAAACTTTGGATTTACCCCGATCCAGTACAACCTCATGTAGCCCCTAAGTGCTATTGACTTTTAAGCACTGTATTGCAGTTTATTCTTTAAAAATGTATATCTCAAGTTCTACTTATTGGATTTTTGTCATCTTAGTCTTGTTTTACTCAGATAAATAGTGTCTACTTTTCTAAACAGATGTGGGGTCTTTTGGTGTTTTTACTGTGCTACTGCAATTAAAGTGTTCCCAAATACTTTACACATTGCCTTTTACGTTAAGCCTAACTGCTCTGTGCCAAGCTACCAGAGGGTGTTGTGTCAGCGGTGCCATGGCGACGACATGCTTCGGTTCATAGAGAGCCTGAAGCATATGTCGTCACTGTAGCAATGCCACTTCACCATGCACCATGTTGTGCATGGCACACAGTGCATGCACGACAGTGCAAGAAGAGGGGGGCACAACATGTGCCCCCATGCACTTTGTCCGATGGGCAAAATTGACCTGTGGTCTTGTTTGGGGCACCTTCCCTGCCATTTCGCCAACCTTTTTATGGCGGGGACCCCGGTGGAAAGGCAGGTTGTGACTGGGATACCAGTGCCAGCAATGGCACGGCCTCCCATCCCTGCCACTTTCTCCACTGAAGCGGGATCCAGGATTCTAGCGGTGGGGGTGGTCTTGTGGCTGTCCAACTGCCATGGTCATAATTGGGTGGTTGGACTGCCAAGAAGGCGGCTGTCTAACCACCACTGCGAGTACGACAGACTGGACCACAGTAATCATAATCAGGCCCTCAGTTTGAGTGGATGGGTACAGGTGGGGCCCACTGGTATTCATTATTGGGAATCAACACTTCTTTTTCCTCTTTAAACTTTCCCCAAGGGAAGAGAGAGTAAAACACAAATGAAGGAAAAAATGAGGAAGAGAAAGACAGAAAAACAGTAACAAAGCATAAAAGCAAGTAAAGAAAACGAGCATGAAAGAGTGAGATAAAAGAACAGGGAGTGTCTCAAGGTGGATGAAAGAGGCTAGAGGTGGAATCAAAACGAGATAGTGCCGACAATAGGTTTCTGAGCTGATCTTTGGGCTGCAGTGCTTATATTTTTACAAATTAAGCACTGGACAACATATACTTAAAATAACACTTGATTTTCTTTTCTTTACTTTTTGAATAGATCCCTTTGGTCTCCACTCTTTTAAATAGCCTGCTTGAACAGCAACCTGCTATGAGCCCATGTAGCTCATGGTCTTGGGGGAATGAAATAGATAGATTGCCCTTTGTGGTGAATTTACACACAGAGATATGCATGGTTTTCGGACAGTAGTATATTTCAAAGGCGCAGCTGAAACTGGAAAGTGTCTTTTAGAACAATTGCAATTGCTTTTACACTCAACATAAATTAGGTCATGCTTCATTACAAGTTCAATATATTTTAATACATTCCAATTTCGAGGACACTTAAACTAGCTTAATGGAGATAAAGGGCAAATTACCGTGCATCTACAAAAACTGTGGGGCATAATACCTAGAAAAGGCGATAATGCTCGCCAGCGAAAGTTATCGCCATTGTATTTATCGCTTCCTTTCCGGGACACATTTCGCATGTTTATCGACGTATTATTAAGACGTCGATAGCATGCGGTGGTGTTCGGGAAAGGAGCGAAATCGCACGCTAACACGCAATAGACAAACATGCGATAGCATGTACTGAGCACGTTAGCGGTGCGTTACCGGGAATAATATTTCAGCTAACGTGCCATGCACCCAGAAAGGCCCTTGTTTTCAGGCACAATATGTATGTTTGTTGAGACAGTAAAGCATGTTCGGTAATCTAATGAATCATGTTTGTACGGGGTCACTGATACCATACTCTTGCAGTTATAACAATGAACGTTCTGAAATGCTTAACATAATGTGCGCATCGTAATATTACATTAAGAGGCAAACTGTGAGTTTCCCGCACCTTTGTACATGGTAAGGGCTAATAATGCAGCATGAGGTCTACCTCTTTGCTGTCTGTGGCGGACATCAGGGCTAGTCTCCCTTGTACTACCATGTTTAGTCAGGCATTTTTCAGGTGTTAAAAACCTGCGTAAATCGGGGATGAGCGTGAATTTTTCATCGCGGGTCATCTTTGATAATACAGCGAAGTCCTGTTCGTGATTTTTACCGTGACATTTAGGTAAGTAACGCCTACCTTGCATGTCATTAGCGATACATATCGCTGGCATGCAAGGCGATAAAAACCGGCAGCTAACGCCGGAAAGCTTGCGCTAACGCTTGTTAGCGCAGGCTTGCTAATAGGGCGATAAGAATATCGCCACTTTAACGGCAAAAAGTGCCGCTAAAGTGGCGATAATGCCCTTGATAATATGCCCCTTAAAGTCTAAGCGAAAATATAGTGAAAAAAATCTCTATGACTGAGGGGTTTCCTTTTTTCCACTAAAGCTAAAATATTAACACTTCGAACTCCTACTCTGTTGATATTTAATGTAGGCCTTGGGTTGAAGCCAGCTGCCTGACTACTCTGCTCCTGAATAAAAAAAATCATAGCTCGAAGGCACTCTGCAATTAAATTTCATTAGAAATGAAACGTTTCTCTCAGAGCTAATGGGACGAATGTGTTGTGGGCAGGCCACGGTATGAATTCATACAGTATTATTGACACGAGCACTCTTGGGACTGCATGAGGATTATTGCATTGTATTGTAGTTACATTTTATGTCTCTCTTGAGGTAAGGAGTTTAAGTGAGTCTGTCCACGCAAAGCTCTCAAGGACCCTCATTACAAGTGGCCCCGTAAATTGTGATCAATGTGCAAAAGCCTGTTTGCGCAGGGATCGCAGTTTTAAGTGTTGCGATTTTTATCACACCCGGTAATTACTGGATGTTATAAAGATCACACCTTTGAAATGTTAAGTGTTGCAATGTTTTTCACACCTGGTAATTATTGGATGCGATGAAGATCGAACCCTTCTTAAAATCTACAGGTGAATCCTGCCGTACTTGAAAGAGTGAAAAATGCCTGGTAAATATGAGGATATGTGTATTTTGGTGCAGTAAGCACCTAAATCTAAATGTTTTGCCCAATTTTGAGGGCAAAACCTGTAAGAAGTGATAATTATCACACCTGATAAATCCCAAATACATTGGAGTCGGATTAGTTTAAGTTTATTAACAATAGACTTTCAAATAAATAAAGATAATATAAAAGGCCTCTAAAGAAATCAGGTATTCGCTGACAAAGGAAGAAATGCTGCACTAATTTTGTTTGACCTCACCGCAGCATTCAACACGGTCAATCATAGGGTCATATACTCAAGGACTCATCGCCGAATTAGCGGCACTATTCCGCCGCGAAATTGGCGAAAGATTTATCGCCCTATTCACAAGCCTGCGCAAACAGCCGACATCGCCAGTTTACCTGCGATAGCTGCCGCTAAAAACATCGCCAAGGCTGACAGCGACAACTAACACTAAGCATATGCAGAGTAGGCGTTCCCGTGCAAAAATTCACGATAGCAGCACCTCGCGATATTCTCAACGACCAGCCAGATCGGCGATGCGGTCCAAAAACAGGCGATAAGGCGCGTTAGCAGCAGGGACTTAAGACCTGCTTTTCTCTGGTCTTAAGTCGGACGAAAACCTGCAGTATAAAGGGAGCCCAGCCCAGAGCCACATCTGAAGACCAACAGATGCCATGGAGCTACTAATCATGCAGCTTGGAGACCCAAGAGGGCCACAACACCCACCGCCACCACACCCAGGACCACCCCCGCACCCAGGACCACCCCCCCCCGGACTACCACCGAGGCAGCGCAGAACAAGACAGCGGACCTTCCAAAAACGCACCAGCCTCAGAGACTTAACGACAGAGGATGTCATTGCCCACTACAGGCTCAAAAAGACAACCATCCTCCGCATCCTGACCCACATTGCCCACAGGCTGACGGTACCAACACAGTGGACAACCAACATCCCTCCGCAGACAAAGCTGCTGGCTGTGCTGCACTTGTTGGCCTCTGGTACCTTCCAACCAACAACTGCCAGAGTCGGAGGAGTCTCACAGCCAGCCCAATCAAAGTTCCCCACACCTGTCATGGATGCCATCATCAGCTTGATACCCCAGCACCTTCACTTCCCCCACACTGCGCAGGAACAGCTGGAGACCAAGCAAGGCTTCTACGCCATAGCTGGCTTCCCGCACGTGTTGGGGGCAATTGACTGCACACATGTCCTACTTGTCCCCCCTGCCGACACTGCACACAAGTACCACAACAGAAAGCACACACATTCCATCAACATGCAGGCAATAGTGGACCACTGGGGACTGTTCACCAATGTCGTCGCCAACTTCCCAGGCAGTGTGCATGATTCCTACATCTTCCGACAGTCCATCATCAACCAGCGGTGTCAGGATGGCACCTATGGAAATGCACTGCTCGTTGGTAAGTACCAACGGAACACACCACACACCTCAACTCCACAATCATACAACTCACAACTGTGGGAATGCACACGTAACAAAATCACATACAACATGCTCCACAACATGCCCACCTACCAGACACGACAACACAAGGAACTGTGGTAACAGGGGCCAGACATGTAGACAAACCATCCACAAAGGCATAGCCCCTCTGCCACACAATTGCAGAATGTGGGGAGAGGTGGGAACCAACAATGTGCGAAGGAGGCAATGGACCCAAGAATAAGAATGCACACAATGCCAAGTGTGGCGGTGATGTGCTGGACAGTCATGAGTATGCAGAGCACAGACATGTCCATGTGGACATATACTGCTGGTGTTTGCAGTGTTGTGGACAGTGGACGCAACCATGTTACCTCAGGCAGTGGGGAAGACCTTGGACATGTAGCTATGTCGCCCCCCCTGTAAGCGTAAGCGTAGTGGGCTGGGCCGGCGTATGCCAGTCCAGCATAGGAGTGTGAAGAAATGGCCCATGGCTCTGGGCATGGTTCAGTTCTGGGCTCTGGGCATGGTTCAGTTCCGGGATGGCCACAAAAGTAACTATGGCGTGTGTCTCTATTGTGGTGTCGGCGCCACCCGGCCCTTAATCGACAATGTTGCAATGTAGTGTTGTAGGGATTCTGCACATACACAGAACTATGCACAGCAATGCGGGACTTCGGTATATAGGGGCTACGCCTTCCTACAGCCTTAGTACCCACGAGCCCATGACCGGCTAGCTATAGTGTCCCACCTGCCCTCCTATACACAGATAGAGAAACAGGCATTTAGACAACCCAGAAAAGAAGACTCCCCTAATCACTCAGGGATCGTGGTAACAGGTTATTCCCTTTCGCTCAGACTCTCGTACTCATCCACAACAAGAGATTGACAGAGTCACTGAGTTAGTTTAAAATGTTTATTTTAACTAACGTGCTCTAAAATGCAGTATACAAGCCACTACTAAAATTAGAATGCATAATACAAACATTGTCAGCATTGTAGCAAGTCCATACATAATAAAAGGAGAAATCATTGTATATTGACTCTGGAGACAGGACTATAAAACCCACTCTTCCTCCCCATGGACGGGAAAACTAAGATGATATCATAGAAGATCTCTGGGTTTGTATAGCAGACCCCATACCTCTAAGACATAGATTGTGTCTCTACATCACAGCTCCATACAACGCTTCATTCTTGAAAAGTCTCTCCTCAAGTGTGTCTGCGTGTAACATGCATTCTCCTAATATCAAAAATAAGGTGCGTGTCCCACAAACAGCAGCTGCAGGGTATGTTTTGTCTATGTGCTAGGGCCTGACCAGATCAATATAACAAGGGACGTTGTTGTTTGACCTTGCTCACGATGTTCAGACTAAACTCCCGGAACAAGCAGGGAACCAGCGCAGCCAGCGGGTCGCAGGTGACCAGCGAAAACATCCTTGCATAAGAATAAGCCTGTAGTGTCGTGTGCAAAAGCAGCATCATGGCCTCCGGACCCATTCCAACCTAAAGATGTCAACTGGGTCCCTTAAATCCACATGACACCCTCACCCTGGCCAGGTTGCAGAAGAATAGCAAAAACAAGGTCCAAGTCGCAAGCAAAGTCAAAGCACTGAGCATAGCAGGGGCAAAGTTCCAAAAAATCAAAATCATTATAAAGTTGATTAGTGGTAAAATACGAGAACAAGAAAAGAAATAAAAATGTCTTGTTGAACATTAATCATCGGAATCATATGAGATCCGTTGAACCTTGGAAGGCAAGGTATTCCAAAAGACGGTCCCCCTCCTCAAAGACAAGGAGGGACAACATCCAATTCAACAACTCGAAGGAGCATACGTGCTCATCATAATCCAAAACTTCAAAAAGCATGGTCGGAAATCCTGTATCGTACTCAATGTAGCTGTGGTGCAGTAGGTGCGACGCCCCTTCACAGATGTCCCATTGTGCCAGCACTCCATTCACGGCCGCCATCAGCATGCGGGTACCAGTTGCACATGATTGATCATGACGCAATAGGGGCCACAGCAACAGGTCCTAATCAGGGCATGGCCCTATGGCGTTTGAGAGGCACAAATCCAAAGCCAAGGAGAAAGGACAGTCGTGGCACCAAAAAACTGGATGAACGCATGTAAAGTATGCGTATCTGTAAGTCACATTGTAGGCATCACCCACAACAGCCATAGGCAGGCAACCAAGGAATTCCTGCAATCGGCTACGGTGCAGCTCCAGCTGGACCGGATGATCGAGTACCACATGAAGGGCAGCCATTACGAAGTAGTAAAACAAGTACCAGGACAGCAACAGCGAGCAAGAGGATCAACGGCAAGCCACCAAAAGCGCTGTAAAAAATGGGATGAATAAAAGCCGGTATTACCCCAAATATCATTTGAAACGAGGACACAAGACCTGAGCCCACCAATTTAAAAAAAGATGCAAGGCCTTCTGTGTCAGAAACATTGAATATTTGGTGTATCAACTCCCCAAAATGTAGTGGGAGATTGGTATTTAATAGGGAGTGTATTTCACTTGATGTCCGAGCCACGTGTAGCTCGAATGTTTCACGGGCCGAGGTCAAGGCAACTTCATGTTGATATAACAGTGCTTTGAGCCTACTTACTTTGTTGAAGCTTGCTTTCATAGTGGGAACAGAAGGCCACAGAGAGCTATTAGCAATGCCATGCGGGGGCGGACACAGGACGTTGCTGCAAGAGGGACACCATTGCCGATACACCGGCGTGCGCCGAAGCCATGCCCTCATGTGCAGCTGTGATCAACGCATGTCTGCGGTCCTCATTGGGAATCAGCGGATCCCCAATGGAAGGAATTGTTACTGTCGGAACTTGTTCCGGGGACAATTGGTATTAATATTTGAACGGTAACCCCTGTGGGTATTTCGTCCCATCTCTGGTAGCCGCTACGACTGCCAGTATGTCGGTATCGACTTTTGTCATAGACCTTGTGACTGCTGCTACTGAACAAGTGGCTACTGCATTTCTGGCTGCCTCATCAGCCAGAGTGTTGCCTACAGTGTGTGGTCCCACGTACTGATGGCCAAGAGTATGTATTACATGTGTAAGTGGCAATCCCTCTTTGAGAGCCGCCACCCATACCCAAAGCGTTTTATGCTTGACCGTGTTACCCACATGACATGACATGACAGTAGCATGCACCCGGAGGGCGGGCTCGCCCGAATGGAATAATAAAGGAGCGCTCGGGGTCTTGGCTCATACATGCCAATTGTTGTGTGTGTATCTTCATTGCCGCAGCATAACCCAAAGGCCTAGCCTCAATCGCAGCGCTAGTTCAGCCAGGCCTGAAATACACATCTGTGTCCGGCCTATCCTTACCATGGCCTACACACACGTGGCCGCCCACCTTCAACGGCCAACATTACAGTGTTGTTGTCAGGCTTGCGGACATGCGCAGACAGGCATGACAATGGTGTGCCGTAGGAGTGCAAGTGATGCAACCGCGCACACAAGTAAATAGGCTCGGGGGAGGGTTGAGCAGCTGTGAGGCTATGTAATACACATTGATCCCGCACATTAGCCAGAAGCAATACATGGCAAACATGAATCCCAAAGTCGCACAAATCACACACCACAAAACTTGTAAGTCTGCCAACACAGCATGCTGAGCCACCAATTTACACTAAACTCACTTACCTCTCACAGGTGATCAAGGATATGCACTCTGCCCGTGGATGATGACACCCCTCCGAGCCCTGAACACCCCGGCCCAGAGGAAGTACAATGTGGCCCACAAACGCACCAGGGTCATTGTTGAGCGCACATTTGGCATGTTAAAGTCACGTTTCAGGTGCCTGGACATCACAGGTGGAAGACTCCTGTACAGCCCGGAAATAGTGTGCAAGATGATCATTGCATGTTGTGTATTGCACAACATATGTGTACGCACCAATACCCCATGGATCCAAGTGCCAGATGCACCGGACTATGATGAGGAAGATGAGGCAGGTGGACCACACCCCACTGCAGCTGCAGCAGGAATAGCCCGAAGGAACACAATGATTAGCAATTTCTTCGCATGAGCACGTCACATTGTGACTGTCCTTAGCAATCATGGAACAGTACAAAATTACCACATGAACAGCCTGTGCAAATAAATTCATTGCAACACACATTCCCTGTGTGCATGTCAGTCCTCTGCATTAGCACATCACTCTGACAAGTGAAGGGTAGTATTTATTTATTTGTTGATTATTTAAAATCATTACAAACAGCAAAGTACACATATAAAGTAAAAATAGGATTACGACAATCAAATAAAAAACAGGGAAATTCATGATCCCTTCATAACTATTTTGCAACTATAGTGTACATTTATATTCAAGCAAGATCTACAAGTAATCATCAACATAAGTTATTTAGCAGCAAATGATCGACAATCAAAAAATAAAGTTCTTTGTGCTAGCTGCCATTGTTTACAATATACCATACAATATTCTCCAAAAGACTTTAAAACTATGTCAGTTTACGAAAGATAAAACAGCCATAATAAAATTGCATTTAAAGCAACCTTAGCAATAAAGTGCAGTTGTGCTGGAAAACTTTCAGCAGCAAATAATAAAATATCTTATGCTAGCAGCTAAAATTATCAATATGCCGTACATATCTCCTGAAGGAAACTTTAGTAAAGTTGCGATTGAAACAACATTAACAATAAAAATACATTTAAAAATAGTTTAAAATAAACAGTACTTAACCCTAAAAACGTAATATAGCATTGTGAATGATTTTCATGTCATAAAAATTATCACATTCAGTTAACAATATTACGAAGTTTCCTTTCAGCTATAATAATAAACTTAACAAATCGGGAGATAAGGTAAGCGTTGACACCACTGAGGCAAAAGATGATGGCATTTCTACAAGATCTTACCCCCAATTCATTAAAAATAGGCTTTAAGATGGTCTTCCGCTCTACTAACAATTGGGGGCATAAAGTTACTATATGCACTAAAGTTTCCTCGCTGGTCCCACACAACCTACACAAATTAGAAGGCCATTTATTTTCCCATTTTGGGATTCCATCTTTAGTTGGATATCTTCCGAACCGTAGTAACATAAATTTATTCTTAATTAAGGGATTTAAATAAAACGACAAATATGGTTGGGGAGCCAGTTTACCAAAGGAGTTTATAATTGTCCATAAATGATTTTTTCCCCTAAGTTCATCTTTATCCACTAAATTCGACAAAAAAATAGCTGATTGATTAATTAATTTTTTATAGACAATTTTACTGCTAATTTCATCTTCTAAATTTGGACGTTCATAATTACATAGACATTCTTTTAGAAATATTTGCCAGCTGCTCGCATACTCATTTCTCATCATCTCGAGCCAACACTGGTTTGTAAGAGAACCTTCTTTAGCACGAGACAATGACAATAATGTTTTTAAAAATGTAGATTGTCTAGCCAAGATTTGTCTTTTTAGGCCAAATTCTAATCTTATATTGGCACGGCTAATATATCTGGGTATCTTAAAAACTGATTTGTAAGTTCTTACTTCAATGTCGTCAAGGATTTTTGCGTCTTTACCACGGAAGATAATAGAACCGTAATCTAAAGATGGTATCAATTTTGCTTTAATAACCTTCAACAGATGGTCATAATTTGGGCACGCTATCTTGTCCCTCAGTTTTCTAAAGGCAAATGACAACGATGTGCCCTTAGCCTCAAGGTTATTAAAATGCTGCCTAAACGACATATTATCATCAAATGTGACTCCTAGATATTTATACGATTTTACACATTTGACAACCAAACCATTGATATTCCATTCTTTCAATCCTAATTTCGTTTTCCCTACAGTCATTATTTTTGTCTTTTTAATATTTATTTTAAGTCCATTTTGGGTAACATATTGATTAAAAGAATCTATTAATCTTTTTAATCCTATGACAGATTGACTTAATAAAATAGTATCATCGGCATATTGTAGGTATTTAATCTCCTTGCCTAAAATTGCGGGAGAATGGGCATTAATATGTTTAAGATGAGTTGGGAGGTCAGACATAAAAAGATTAAAAAGACAAGGAGCCAGGACACAGCCTTGTTTCAATCCAGTATTAGTTTCAAGACGACGAGTTGTATGTCTTCCATCGCCGACTTTGATCTGTACCCATGTATTAGAGTATAACAGTTTAATCATATTTAATAAGGTGTTAGATATGCCCCAATCGGTCAACTTCGCCCATAACAAATTTCGTGGTACAGAATCAAAGGCAGCTTTTAAATCAATGAAACAAATATACAACTTTTGTTTCCTGTATTTGGCCCTATCCCCTAGTAACGTCAGTAAAATCAAATTAGTATTGGTCGATTCCCTCTTCTAAAACCAGTTTGTAAATTTGGAATCAAATCCTTCCTCAAGGCCCATGCTTCCAGTTCTTCCAAGAGGCAACTGGCAAATATTTTGGCCTCTACATCCGTTAAAGAAATTAAACGGTAATT
Organism: Calotriton arnoldi; assembly: GCA_963921515.1. Lineage (NCBI taxonomy): Eukaryota > Metazoa > Chordata > Amphibia > Caudata > Salamandridae > Calotriton > Calotriton arnoldi. The sequence continues at coordinate 1,547,358 of CAWUFW010003318.1, forward strand.
AGCAGGGTTATCTTGAGGACCGCTTTTATATATCGGTTGGATGATACTTCCCTGCCATGACTCAGGAATAGAACCAGATTTAAGCACATCATTAAATAAGGATGTTAAAACCTCAGGCCAATACTTTAAATTTGTTTTAAAAACTATATTAGGGATTCCGTTTGGGCCGGGGGCTCCATTTGATCTGATATTTTTATTGCTTTTTTACTTTCTCTACCGACCATGGCTCATTGTCGAATAGACTCAATGTATCGTGAGCATTTGAGCCTGACCCACCGACTTTTATCTTTCCTTGGGACTCGTAATGGGCAAAATCTAATTTATTAGGGTCAAACTGGGTAGCATGAAGATTATTAAAAAAAGTTACCCAGCTCGATTCTTCAATGTTGGCACTATTACCTCTATAATTACTGAGTTCAAGATTATTAATGATACCCCAAAATGACCTCGAGTCTTTAGTTTTACAAGAAAAATGTAATTTAGCCCAAATTCCTGAATAGTACGCTCGTTTGGCCTTCCATATCTCATTCTTATATCCCTTTTTTAATTGTTTAATTTGTTCAGACACTAAGAAATTAGGTGTTCCTTTCACTTTTCTATACAATGCTCTTATTGCTCTATTAGAACTTCTTTTAAGGTAAAGTAACCGGTTCGAGAACCACCCTGGTTTATTTGAAATCAAACTTACACCATTTGATTTTTTGGGGTTTGGAAAACTATCCACAAGAGCAGAACACAAACTGGGCCAGAGGGCAACCATGGATTTACCTTCGACTATTGCGTCTTGAGCATTTAAAATTAAACAAGAAAGAACTTTCAATATATCTTTTCGGATCTCTCATTCCATATTAACCTTTTAAGGTTAAATGGAGTAGGAGCAGTTTTAATTATTCTTGTTTCTGGTAAATGGTCTAAATGAAATGCGAAGGAAATACATTGTGGATTGTGGTCGCTCTCTATCCTCGGTTGTACCTTATAACTTTGGAGCAAATATAATAATTTCTCAGAAATTAAGGAATAATCAATAATAGAAGGATTACATGTTTTATTAAATGTTGGTGTATGGTCCTCATCTTGCAATAACCTTAGATTACATTTTATAAACTGAAAATGTATCCACTGGGACAAAATTTTCGAATGTGTATACGGATTTTTACTTGTAAGGAGGTGCGTATTAAAATCCCCAGAAATGATTATTAATGAGTCTGTATGATCATAGTACAGCACTTTTACTATTTCCCACAGGCTCGATAATTGGGTAGATTTATCCTTATGTTTTGAACCTATATAAATATTTAAAAAGATGATAGGTTGCTTGAGAATTAATTTAATACACTGTAGCCATGTTACCTGAAAGTCAATCTCAAAGTGTTTAGCATCCAAGTTCAAGGAAACATAGGTAGAAAGGCCACCACTGGCACGACCGACAGATGCCTTACGGCAAGCCACCTTCGAATATTCAAAATACCCAATAAGGGGTTCACAAACAATATTCCAAGTTTCCTGGAGCAATAATATATCGAAATCTTTAAGAAAACATATTACATCTGGATCATCAAGAAGCGATTTAAGACCATTAGTGTTCCAGAAACAGATTTTGAAAAGTTTTGAACTTTATTAAGAGAATTTGGGCATCAATCGTGCTTCACCACGCTTCCCTTCGCCAAAGTTGACGGGAGCCAACTCCAGTCTTCAACCGGATTAGTTTTTTTCTTTAATTCTTCACATATTCGAATACCCGGTTGACAGCTCCTAACCTTAATACCAAATGATAGATTCAACTTCGTCGATGGTCCTGAGGCTCCTTTCAAAACTCTAACGTGAGATCCCAATCCAGACGTTTGCCCATTGATCTTTAAGTCCTGTCTACTTGATGACCCACTTGGAATCAACAAACACGGGTATTGGGGCCCAGAAATTCTCCAGACTTTGATACCCCATTTCTCAAATTGGTTATCATTGGAGATTATTTTACTGATAATTTCATTGCTTTTCCAAGTTGTAACAGTTATTTCATTATGGGGAATGTTACAATCTTTTTAAACTCCACTGATTCCAAATCATCTGATGTTACATTCTTCAAATCTACAATTGCATTCAATAATTTCAGAATATTTCCACGGTTTAGGATATCATGGGGGCCTCTTGTGATATACTGAGGACAAAAGACTAATTTCTTCAAATCTTGCAAGTTATCTATAGCCTCTATTTTTTCATTATTTATATGACTATTTGGGGTCCTCATATTGGCGATGGAAGCCAAGGCTAGAGATGCCGATTCTCCTTGGCCGTGGATTTCTGATTTATTTTGATCCGTGATAAATGGATGCTCTAAAGAAACCTCATTATGATTCTGATGGCAGACGTTATTTATAATTTTCTGTATGAAGGTATTTTGTTCTCCACACTGATTAGCCAAATCTTTAGGTAACTGTTCACCACTTGAAACCCCTGACTTTGATGGAGCTGGAATTTTAGACCATATACCGTCGATGATCCCATCGGATGCAGAGCCACCGATATCTTGACTATTCAGGTCAGCTCTAGGAATAATCTCTGATTTTTCCTCTGATCTAAAAATCGGAAATAATACCATCTTATCGGGTTCTTTAGGCTCATTGAGTTCATTAAAAACAGCGTCCTTTATGGCTTTTTTTCCCTTTGATAGTTTATTATGAGTTTTCCTTGGTCTTTTTTTTGCCCTTTTCGACAGGGTCTCCGAATTTGTAGTAACACTTGATGTTTGGTCTACTTTAGATTGAATGGTATTCACCTCATCCAATATATTTGTAGCCACATGTAAATTAATTTTGTCTTCACCGGGGATTATTTTACCTTGAACCGATCTTCCCGCCATCATTTTTACCTCTTGTACCATAGAGCTAACAATTGACGGTAGATCTGAAATTTTGTCAATCAGTTGTGCACAGGTACAAGTTACTAACTGATTCTCATTATTTGATTGAACCTTGGTTATCAAATTAGTTAGTTGGAGCAATTTCGCATCAATCCCTGCTACATGGGTAGCCAATATATTTAAAATGTCAACTTGAATATTCAATTTATCTGAATGAAAGCTAAGTGCGTTGGTAATCGAATCCATAGTGTGGAGTAGGCTTTCCCATATTCCGCGGTCAGAACTCGAAGGATTGTTTTCTATACCACCGACTCTGGCATGATAATTCCCATCAAATTTTGTTAATAATGATAAGTCCACCGAGTTAAACTGATTATTTGCAGCTGCTTGTGAGAGTTTATTTTGTTCATTCGAAGTAAGCCCGTTTTCTGGACTTATAATACCTGGTGCCAGAAGTGATTTGTTGTTTATAAAACTATTTTCCAGGATTATACTTGACTGAACCGAATTAAATAACCCCACAATACCATCTGTATTTGTTGGGCCATTTGGGCTGGATGATATATCCGGTATCTCTGGAGTCAATATTTGACCCCCCCTCTTACTTTCCACCTCATCTGCAACACAAGCTAACAAGAAGACCTCGTCACTTAGGTTTTGATCCTGGCCTGAGGAAATGTTAATTACTGAGCCGATCTCACTTTGACTACTAACCGATAATTTGGAAGACTCCTTTCGGCTAATTGGAGTTACCGTTATAGATTCATCGGCCGTAAGTTCCACAACAGATTGAGTAACAGATTGAGTAACAGAACCTTGCACATGAATTTGAACTTTCGCCTGCAACAGGCCAGACAGTTTTGGAATCGATTTTAAAATTGGAGATACTGGAAACATTGGAAACTTTCCTGAGCCAGAATTTTTAGCCTCAAGATGAATTTTACATCCGTCTTTTAACTCCTCTATTTCTGAAAACAACTGGAATTGTTGAGCCCCCGCGGGCAGATTCTCTTCACACTTGTTGAGGAAGAGGGTGTTAAAAGACTATTATCAATCTCATTGCTTTTATTTATTTGCTGTTTTTGATGCTGATTTTGATGATACTTAAAAAAAAAACTTTTAATGGACAACTGGTTATTGTGGACTTGATTTTTGTAAACACAACCAGAATTTGTAGAAGTGACTGCCAACTTAGCTGGATCCTTCAGGGGGGCCTCTTGTAATGTGCACTTCTTTAAGGAGTCACAAGTATCTACATTTTCCTCACATTTTTGTCGCCTCTTTGATTGGGGTCTGGTCGGCACCCCTCGCTGTCGGCCTGATCTCATTATAAGCTTGAATCGGTCCCCCCTGGGCTTCCGAAAACAATGGATATGATGGGTACGGTAGATGACGTAGAACTGCCTTTTCAACACCAACTGCAGAGGGACGCCACACAATGGATACGATGAGTACAGTAGGTGTGAGGAACGCCACACAGTTCTTATCACAGTCTCACGGATTCCGACTGTAGTGACAGCTCACACGCTAGCAATCCTCGATATTCTTCTCCTCACAGCCCCCGTGCCCCTTCTAGTTCCCACTTACTCGCTCCCACACACCAGCGGGAAAACGAGGAAGCAGGGGCTGGTGAACGAAGGCAGCACGACAGAGCAGGCAGCCCGGGATAATGGCAGATAGAAGACAGTGGAAAATCACAGGACACAGGTGGCAATAGCGGGCAGATAGCAAGCGGACCGCTGGCACAGTATATCAAATCCACTTACCACTAACCGCCTGCCACCCGTCACCTGCCTCTCCACGCTGTCCTCTCCGCTTCCTCAACAACGACCTCTCCCTCGCTTTGCCTCTCCACTTCACCAATCCCCTGCACAAGAGTACAGGGCATGAAGTTTTGTATCTTTCCGAAAATGTTTTGCGTGTCCAGCCGCAACTCAAAGTTGAGATCACCCGCGGCTCTTAAATAGATTGGTTTCAGCCGGTGCAACTCCAATGCTCAATGCTCAATGCTGCTCAAATCCTCTTGCTCTTGCCGCCTAATCACCTCGTAACCACCTCGAGGGAGAAACTGCTATCAAATGGACAGTTCTCAAGCGCTGAATTCTCAGCAATTCTCAGTTCTCAGCAGTTCTCAGCAGTTCTCTGCCGCTGCTCCTCGCAACTCCTCGCAACTTGCTCCGAGGCTGGGGGCGCGGCAGTTTACCGTCGCGGGAGCCTCGTAACAGCCTCGTAACAGCCGTGGGCAATCCCGGGCGATCCTGGGTAATCCTGACGGCTAGCACAGCAAAGCGGCGTCCTCCTCGCGTCCTCCTCGCGCTCCTCGCGCGCCTCGTACTCCTCACTCTGCCGACTGCCGACTGGGACTGGGAGTTGCAAAACACGGACTGGCCCAAGGGCAAACAAGTGTAAGTGCAACATTAAGTGCTAACAATCTCACAATTAGCATATAGATGGTGGGTATGTCACCTCTGTACAGAGAGGCTGTTTAGGGTGTCACGTATTCGAAATGCCATTTCAGGGTGTCAAATGTAGTACGTAATCCCACTCATCAGCGTATCGCATGTGTACAATGACATGTCATGAAGGCTGTCATTGGTGTTCAAAAAAAGACAACAGGGTGTCATTTGGGGTCAAATATGACATTTCGGGTGTCATTTGGGGTCAGATATGAATTTTGGGTATCATTTGGGGTCAAAGATGGAATTGCGGGTGTCATTTGGGGTCCAATATGGAATTGCGGGTGTCATTTGGGGTCAAATATGAACCACCCTGATGCAAAGATGCACCCTGTGACTCAAGACCCACAGCATGAGCAACATGGACGTAAGGGGGATGGGGGCACAGTGAACACCCAAGCAACATGGGAGATGCACGCCAGCCAAAAAGGCAGCAGGAATACTTTGCGTTGAACACACCAAGGTGTCCCCTGGACATATGTGCCATGTACAGATCACATGTGTACATGGACGTCATCCATCAATAGTAGTGAACAGTGTCAGCTAATAGGTGCAAGGTGAGAAGTCACGCGCCTCCTCACAGCTACCTGTACACATCACTGTCAGACTGCAGCAAAACACCACTGCTACATCTGAGCATGAAAAATTGACCGTGAGGGCCGTACATGGCTGGTTAGGGTTCAACCGTGCCAGAAGGCGAAGCAGTGACACCCCCCCCCCCCCCAAATCCACATCACTTTTCCAGAATGCAAGCAGATGACAAACTAACATTAGGGATGTAAGCACCTTTGTCTGCACTAGAAGGCGGTAGCACATCTGCACCTCCGACCTTGGAATTGCATGCGCCCGGCACCCCCTGAGAGATACCATAGCAGCTGATGACGACTCCCACACTACGCACAGCGCTAACCAAAGACCAACGTATACACACCCCACACACAGAAGTCCTTGCTCGCAGTTCTCTTGCATGGAATGACCTTCACACTTACGCACAGACCATCCCAGGAGTCCAACCGCTGCACACTCTAACAAATCATTGCTCCGAGCTGTGGCATCCACATAACTTAGACTTAGGCTTTTTTACACACAGCCCTATTTCCTACATTGACGTGGGGCTAAGTTGGGAAATTGCGAGATTGTTGTTTAGGAGCAATGAGGCCATAGGTAGTTCACACATTCCCAGTCATCTCACTGCCTGTCTCGGTCACGGTCAAACATGCGCAGTGATATCAGTTCCCAGGGAGTACCTTTTTTTGGATCACTGCCCCTACATTCATCCATAATTTCATATTTGCTTGATCATAGGCATGACACATCTGTGTGAATTAGAATGTTTTGGTCACATTCGGTGGAGTGTTGAAGCTGGACCAGTACATGGCCATGCAAACCCCACTTTACATTGTTGCCCCGTGGAGGGCAAGCCTTGTGCATGTGCATGGGTTTGCACATGCATGGGTTTGTTGTGAGATTGGTGATGTGAGGGGAGGGCCCCCTCTGGGCACATTGTCGACGGGGGCCTATTTGCTGTTTCTATGTGTGCTGCAGTATGCCAAGGAGATCAGGGACATGATCCATAGTCATTGTGGGTGTGCACTGTGCTATACTTAATTGTGCATGTGTGCCGTTGTGCCCATCTCCCCCCGTCCCCCCAGTCCCTGGTCATTACTCACCCTGTTGCTGTTGGGTCAGGTCATGTTGAGCAGTGTCCGGTCCCCCAACTCCTGCCACCGTCTCCCCACTGATGACTGTGGACACCATTTCCTCCATCTCATCCAGCTCCTGCTGTGGCGCTGGACTCCCACCTCCAGTCTGCATTGTTGCTTTCCGGTTGTTAGCGAGTTTCAGCTTGGTTTTGCGCTTCACATCATTCCAGTGCTTCTTTCAGTCGTCCACTTCCCTTCTCTTCACTCCGACTGCATTCACCCTGGCCAAGATGGACTGCCATATTGCATTTTTTGTTGCCAATGACACAGTGGAGGTGATGAAAAGTTGTTGGTGATGTTCTATCACCTCCGTAATCAGGATCTTGTTTTCCTGCGGACTGAATCGCGGGTTCCTCTTCTTCTTCTCCTTGCCCTTGTAAAATGTAAGTCCATTTTTATATAGCGCAGCTACTCACCCTTACGGGTCTCAAGGCACTGGGGGCCGGAGTGGAAATTAAGTGAGCTATTGCCCAGAGTCACATGGTGCTGAGCTGAGCTGCCGCCGGAGCCGGGGATTGAACCATGAACCCTGTGCTCCGAAGTCAGCTGCCCTGGCCGCTGCACCACACCTCTCCGCCCTTCTCCTTCCCCGAGGTCCCTGGCTGGTCCTCCGGGGGGGTTTGTGGGGTTCTCGTTGGCCTCTGTAGTTGCTCCAGCTTCCTCCATGGTGCTTCTCAGTTGTTTTGGTTTTGTTTTTTTGTTTTTTTGCAGCTTTTATAGTGATTCTTCCCGCCTGACGTGGGAATAGCAAGCCTGGCGCTGCTTATCGCTGATGTTTTTATCGCTGTTGGGCTCATCGCCACTTTTTTCACATTCGGGTTTCCTTTTTTATCAGTGTCCCGGTAATTTTAACCCGGACATTTGACGCGTTATTGGGGAACTATCGCCTGTTGCCGGAGTGTTGAGAATACGTTGTTAAAACTGCGTTATTTTCCCACGATAGACGGCGTTATGTAAAATTGCATTAACCTAGGTTGGCGATGAATATCGCCCGTTCTTGAGAATATCCCCCACTGTCTTCTGATCGACCATCTCCATTCATTAGGTATTAGAGGTCTGGCTTTCTCATTTTTGAAATCTTTTTCGCTTGAACGAGAGAAATTTGTTGCGCTTGACGAATTTACTTCACCTTCCTTCTCATTACCATGCGGTGTGCACCAAGGATCTTCACTAAGTCCCACTCTCTATAATTTATACATTATCCCCATCGCCAACCTTATCAAATGTTTTGGCTTTTCCAAGGTATCCAATGCTGACGACACTCAGATCGTTGTCTCAGTGGCCAGTAACTTACAGGGCACGGCAGCCAGATTTCCCAACTGCATGCAACAAGTCATCAGGTGGATGCTTGAGAACTGCCTAGATGAATTTGAGTAAAACCGAGGTCCTCTTATTTGGTAAGAATAAATCTTTTTGGTCACCCAGTTGGTCGCCAGAAGAACTAGCCCACACCCGCAACCAAGGCAAAACATTTAGGAATTATTTTTGATACTACTCTTTCTGTCAAGAACCAGATTAACGCCTTCACCTCCTCCACCTTCCTTACCTTAAAATTGCTTAGGAAAGTGCTACCATTCATACCACATGAGCTACAAAAACTGTGATCTCAGCTCTCGTTTTGCCCAAGTTGGACTATTTCAATGCTCTCTTTGTTAATCTTCAGAAAAGACTTCTGTGTAAACTAAAGGCCCTTCAAAGTGCTGCAGCCCAGCTCCTAGTTGGAATTCCCAGACATCAGTCTGCCAAACAGGCCCTTGCTCTTCTTCATTGGCTTCCCGTAAGGAAGCGGATTGACTTTAAGCTTAGTGCATGACCTTTAGGGCCTTGCACAACTCCGGAACTGAATATTTAAAACATAAATTCCGCTGGTATGCCCCTCCCAGAGCTCTCCGCTCCTCTACAGCAAACCTCACAGTGGCTCCTAGGTTCAGACTGGCTAACTGAGAAGGCAGACGTTTCGTCATCACTTCGTCTAAACTGTGGAACACCCTTCCTTCTCATTTAAAAAACTCCTCAGAACTGCTTCTGTTCAGGAAGGCTCTTAAAACCTGGCTCTTTAGCCAATAGGCCTTTACTTTGTTATTTCTGTATAGGTCTAGTTGCCTCTTTTCCTTTCCAGCCAACTCTCCTCCAATTTGGATATCAGCGCCTACACACCCTCGGGCATTAGTTTGCACTTTACAAATATAAAATCAAACTCAAATCAAACGGTTATAGGAAATGAGCCTAATTTGACAGAAACGAATATTATATTGTTAATCATCATTCCTCTTGACAATTATTAGTCATTTATAAATACATCCTATAAACAGTACAATTTTAAAACAAAATATTAATTTGAGGTTCCTAATAAGAAAAAGATCAACTGTTCTTATGAACTCCTCTAACATACTTTTAAAACAACTGCTTCGATCTGTTCTTAATAGATCTTCAAAAGGATGGCACATACATATCAAGTGCTTAAATGATTACAAGCCATGGCCATATAATCTGTAACTAGCCATACTGCTAGACCCCAAACCAAATCCTGCTTGCCTGAAAAGTAAATAATGAAATATGTGGTTTCAAAAATGTAGTACAATAGGGGGAGGGGACACACTGCCTGTCTTACCAGCACTTCATTTGCCCTCATGCATAGTAGTAAATGCAGTGCATAATAACACTAACTTTAGTTGAAAGTCTTTAGTATTCACCATTGTTGGTGCAATCAGTGCTGTGTATCTCTATGTTTCAGGATTTTAAGGTCCTAAGAGTTTTTGAAACAGGGCAGTGCAGCAAGTCACTTTGTTGTGTTGCCCTGAATCAAAAGGAAAGGGCAGAAATGGGCAGTATATATGATATAAGGCACATTCCTGTCCTTTCCCACTGCGCTGGGGCCATTTTGGCTGCCTCGTGCCAACGCAGGCACCCTTGCACCATAGTGGCAGGATTGTTTCAGGCAGAAATTGACACCTTCTGCACGAAAAACAATTCATGGAGGCTGCACCCACTGCAACGTCCATGGAACGCCTCCCTGAAGCAGTGTAAGGAAACGCAGCGACTTGCGCTGGGTTGCCTTACACCATATCTACAAGGCCATGAAAAGCCACGCAAAGTGGCTTTGCTTGGCCTCATAAATATGGGTCTGCACTCTGCACTGAGGATTACTGTGAACGTAAGTGCGCGTTGCAAAAACAATTATAGCAAGGGCAAGCTTCAAGGTGCTGAGAAGCGATACTATTCGCAACATAAACTTGGCACATCAAAGAAAGGAATCCATGGCATGCAGTGCCCTGACCGAGGCCAGTACCGCCTGATGTCTGTTATTCGAGGTCCCAGGTTAGTCCACAATGTCTGTGGATGGCCCGCATCCTACCTCAGACTCAAGCGCTGTAGCTCATCACCAGAATGATTCATATAGTCCCACTGGCTATTTACAGACAGAGACACTGATAGAGGTTTCTTATATATAAACATACAGATAAAAAGCAAAGAAAAGTGTTCCTTTTCTTCAAGGGCAATTTCCTGCTTCTATGTTGAATGTTTTAAAACCCAGGGGCATATTAGCAAGACCCACGTTAAAATTATCGCCGTTTTAGCGGCAGGAAACTGCCGCTAAAACGGCGATAATGGGCTTGCTAATATGCGTTATAGAATTCCAATAGAAGCCCAGGTTAGATGTCCTGCACATCTAACCTGGGCTTCTATTGGAATTCTATAACGCATATTACCAAGCCCATTAGCAGTTTCCTGCCGCTAAAACGGCGATAATTTTATCGCCGGTCTTGCTAATATGCCCCCCAATGTTTTATTGCATTTTTGTATTTACATATCACTTCATGCCACATGATGGGACGCCATAGCGCATTTTCGAACAAATAGTATGCTGTGTATGGCGTAAAATCCCACTGCAGTGCAACAGCTTTCCTGTCTTTACATCAACATATGCAGAACGTAATTAAGCAACACTACTTCAGAATATTCCAGGTCTTTGTGAAATGTTGATTACAGTTCGATAATATTACCACCACAACATCTAAAAGTCACTCTGTGGCCCTGAAATTAAAGTACTGCATTAATGGCATCAGTGTTTTGTGCGTGTCCTATAATATCAGACAACACAATTAAATTATGCTGCAGTTAACACAATTAAATTATTTAAAGCACATTGTAGCCGAATCTGCCTTTCATCTTTCTTCTGCCTTTAAAATGAGTACGAGTATACTCAAATGTTTGTACTCTGTTTTTATTGGCACACGTAAAACAGGCAGACGTGTGTTATCAGCTGTGATAAATATGTTGGTCATGATTTTCTAATTATATTTTTAGAAGTGAAACTCTAGTGGCTCCATAGTTTATCCCTGAAAACAACGTTCAGGAGGTTGGGGGGTAAATGCCCAGACTCTACATTCGGAAGCCTGGCATGCACTGTGCATTGTTACTAGTAGCAGGCAGGTGAGTAAGGAGGGAAAACGCCTACACGGGCTTTCACAGAGCTGTAGAAAGACAAAAAAGCTCGTTTCAGTACGATACAAAACACATCTTAAACTGAAGGAAGTGAGCAGGGCTTTGCATGGTGCAGTTTTTTTAAGTTCTGAGAGCAGAGCACCCCCCACCCAATACCTTGCTTATGGAAACAACACAGTACAATGGTTAGTCATGCGACCACGCTTCTGTCAGTAGTTTAGCATCGCGCGCTTTTAAATAAGGCGCCGACACGAGCGGTACTTCAAATCTGCCTTTATTTATCTCAACCTCTTTTTTAGACTGGCGCGCGCACTCGCGCCGCCCCCTCTCTTCCCCTTCCTGCCATGCCTGACCCGGAAGTCCGGGACCTGGTCAGGCATGGCGACACGACATCTCCCCCTTTTGTAAATTGTCATTTACCTTAGATCGTTATTCTCTAAAGTTCTTCAATGAGTCGGACCGGTCTTCGAGTAGTCCTCTGTGGCCGGCGAGGAGGGTGTTGTTCTCCGGGTTCATCCATGTTGATTACGCGAAGGCGTTCTTCGAGATTGTCTGCTCCTGGGTCTGTGGTGTCTGTGTCTCTGTCCGTTTCATCTTCTCGACTGTAGATTGCTGGATTGCACTTCTTGAAGTGCGATACGTTTCTCGTGGTCCTCTTTGTTGTGGAGGCTGCTGTGATCATGGTTCCTTTCTTCTTCACTACTTGTAGCGGGTGGGCATGATATCGGCTGTCGGCTTTAGCTCGCTGTTCCTGCTTCACTAGTACCGAGTCTCCTTCTTGGATACTGGATGTCTTTGCATGGCGCCGATTGTCAGCGTAGTCTTTCATCTTTGCTTTCTTGTCTGTATCAGTGTTCATTAGTGTCACATGATCTGAGGTCGGGAGTCTGGAGTGTATGACTGCGTCCGACGTCGGAATCCTGGTGCGCGGGGTTCTCCCGAGCATCAGGGTAGCGGGGCACCTGTTGGTGGTGCTGTGTGGTGTTGTTCTGTAAGCTCTCAGTACTTCATTGAGCGCTGGTTGTATGTCACGCTGGGACAGTTCAGCTTGTTGTATTGTTTTCTTCAGGGTGGCCATGAAGCGCTCAACCATTCCATTGGCTTGGGGCCATATGGGGGTGATTTTCCGGTGTCTAAAGTTCAGATGGTCTGCGAATTCTGTGAACTCATGTCCATTGAAAGGTGGTCCGTTGTCCGTTTTTACTGTCTGTGGAATTCCCCATGCTGCGAATATTTCGTCAAGGATGGGTATGACTGCCGATGCTCTTGTGGATGATAGTTGGTGTGCAATGGGAAACCGAGAATATTCGTCCATGATGACGATGACATATTTCCCAGATTTTAGTGGACCGAAGAAGTCAACAGCTACTTGTTGCCATACGCCGTCCGGGAGATCAGACATTTGCAGTGGGGCGTGTGGTTCTTCTCGCCCCACTAGTTTGCATTGCGGGCAGTCTTGAAGCGTGGCTTCTACAATCTGGTCAAGAGACGGGAACCAGACCCTCTCTCTCAGTGCTTTTTTCGTGGCTACTACACCCCTGTGGCCTTCATGAGCTAGATTAATGGTCCCTTGTCGTAGTTGCTGAGGAATGACAATCCTCCTGTCTCTCAGTAACAATCCCTCTGCACTGATTGTGAGGTCGTCCTTGACGTGTCTGAAGGAAGAAAGTTCTTGCATGTTGATGGCAGTGATGGTTTGGGAGGTCTCCAGATGTCTCCATGAGTCCGCTCGGATGCGCTGCATAACATCTTGAAGCGTGGCATCCTTGGCAGTGGCTTCTATAATGGCGTCTAATGGGACGGCAGGTGGGCGCGCTTGGTCAATCACAAAGTGAAGGTATTCTTCGGCTAGCGAAGTGCGTGTCTGTGTCAATGTTTGAGGATGGCGTGAAATGTAATCCGCTGGGTTCTCTGCCTTTCCCGGTTTGTGGATAATGGTGTAGGTGTAGTCCTGCAGGCGGATCCCCCACCTTTCGATCCTTGGAGGCATCTTCGCTTGTGCGTTGCCGAAGATGGTAATTAAGGCCTGATGGTCAGTAATGAGTGTGAAGTGTTTCCCGTAGACGAATAAGTGGAAATGCTCGCATGCCCACACGACTGCCAGGCTTTCCTTCTCCGGTTGCGAATATGCCTTCTCCGTGTCGGTGAGGCTGCGGCTGGCATAGGCTATGATGTGACGCTGGTCTCGTTCGTCATCATACTGGGCAAGTATGGCACCTAGGCCCATGGGGCTAGCATCAACGGTGACTTGCGTTTTCCGTTTGGGATTGAAGTAGGCCAAATGGGCGGCAGAACTTACAGCGCCTTTGATCTTGTTGAAAGCATGTTCGCATGCCTTGGACCAGTGAAATGGTTGGCCTTGTCTTGTTAGCTCTCGCAGTGGGTAGCTGATGGTGGCATAGTCTTTAATGTACCTGGCACAGTAGCTGGCCATGCCCAGGAATGACCGAACGTCACTGACGTCGCGAGGTTGTGGGGTGTCAGCGAGCGCTGAGACTTTGTCGGGGTCTGGTCTTATGCCATCTTTCGAGAAGATGTGGCCGTAGAACTTGAGGGTTGACTTGTGGAATTCACACTTGTCTCTGTTGAGCGTGAGGTTGGCGTTTAGAAGGGCATGGCACACGTGGTCTAGGGCTTTGTCATGTTCTTCACGTGTCGTGCCAAATACAAGTATGTCGTCGCTGTAGTTGAATGAGTTGGGAATGTGGTGGATCACCCGCCGAACGGCTTTTTGAAAGATTTCTGCCGCTGACGAGATGCCAAAATTGAGGCGTTTATATCTGAAGAGTCCTTGATGAGTGGTAAACGTGGTGATATATCTCGATTTCTCGTGGAGTTCGAGCTGGTGGTATCCTTTGTTGAGGCCTAATTTTGAAAAGACCGTCGCTCCGTTCAGGCGGGTAATCATGTCGCTATGAGGTCCGGGATGTCTTTCCTGTTCTATGGCTGTATTCGGGGCGCGCAAGTCCACGCACAGGCATACTTTGTTTTCATGCCCTCGTTTGGGCACGACTACCACCGGTGACACCCAGGGAGTGGGTCCGGATGATCGTTCTATGATGTCCGCTCTCAGCAGATCTTGAAGCTCATCATCGACCGCTTGCTGGAGGTGAAATGGTACTTTCCTGTGGTGTTGGGCCACTGGCGTGACTTGCTCGTTGATGTGTAATTTAACTTTGACGTTGGCTAATTTTCCTAGGCCTGAGAACTGCTTCGGAAATTTGTTGATCATGTCAGGTGAGTCATCTACTTTGAACAGGATCTCTACCAGCCTCAACCGTTCTGCTGTGGGTAAGCTGAGTAGGCAGTCGGCAGCTTCAGGGCCCTCTATGACATGAACTTGAGCCTGAACTGATCTGTTCTTGTAGGTTAGCGTTGTGGGAAAACGTCCTAGACATGGCAGTGGCTCCTTGGACATCCATGTGTAGACGCGCACTGCAGCCGGTTCTAGCTTCGGTTTCGGGCACATCTTTTCATATTCCGTTGTGCAGATATAGTTTAGTGACGCTCCCGTGTCCAGAACAAACTTGGCGGAGTAGTTTCCCATTCGAATATCTAGTCGGGGGTATTTCTTCAGCCGGTCTGGGTCGGCCACCATGCATACATATTCGTCACTGTCCTGTGATATGGGAGTGAGTGCGGACGATTCTCGTGACGATGACCTGTGTGAACGATACGACGCCTGAGACTGGGTGCTAGACCTGGATGAGCTGGTTGATCGGTCTCTTCTTCCATGCACCGCTCTTGCGTGGTGACGTGTCCCAGCACTTCGTCTGACTGGCCTGGTTTCTTTATGCCTGGTTTGGCACATCGCTTCGAAGTAATTGTCTCTCCTGCATCGGTGGCATTGTTGGCCCAGGGCTGGGCAGGTGCCAGTGTGTGGATATTCCAGGCCGCAGCGGTAGCAGTGCGGCGGTTGTTTCTGGGTTTTACCGCTTCTGGTCCCACCGTGGGACGAGCTCGTGGGTTTGTCTGGCCTCCGATGATCCGGCCGACGTCTTGTTTCTGTCTGGCATTGAACTCGGAGGGCTTGTTCTCGCTTTTCTGTTTTTCCGGCTTCCATTTTCTTTGCGTGTTTTTCGGCTTGGTAATTTATGCGTGTGAGTTCTTCAATGTCGTCGAGCGAGTAGTGCTTTTTGAGTAGTCGACGGCGCAGTGGCTCGGATTGGCATCCTTCGATGATACGCAAACGAAGTGCGACCTCAGTGTTGAAATTGTCGAACTCGCAATAACGTGCCAGACGCTTTAGTCGTGAGATGAATTCGCCCATGGATTCATCGCGTTCTTGGGACACGAGATTGAAGGTGTAGCGTTCATAATCTAGGTTGCGTTTGTGGAGAAATTTTCTGTTCAGAGCGTCCTTCACGTCTGTATACGACGCAGTGCCTGCCGGGGGCAACTCTTTGATTATTTGTCCTATGTCTTTGCCCACTAAGTTTTTTAGCGCTATAAGTTGATGGTCAGGATCATCTACTCTTGAGCCTTTCATAAAATCTTCAAAGTCTTCTATCCAGCTTTTCCACTTGGGGCCCATGCTGTTTCCTGAAGTCATTATTAGAGGTTCGGGGGGACGCAGGTACGATACCCCCATCAGTATGGGCTCTTGTGGTGCAGCTGAGGCTGGACCTGGTGTTGCGTTCTGCGTGGAATCAGGTCGAGTGGACATGGTGATACACTGCTATCATCACTGTCCCTCCTGACGCTTCTTACGGCTTTGTAAGGCTTCAAAATCTATTTTGGCGGGCTCAGGGTGCTTCTTTTGCCCTTTGCCTGACCTCAAAATGGCCACCGGAATGAGACCAATGTCTTCCTATGGGATGCGCCTGACTTTAAGATGGCCGCCAGACGTGACACCTATGTGCCAGTTGTTGAGATGAGGAACTAAAGTTCTTACCCCCGTGCTGTACACCTTTCTTTGTTTGGGGCCTCAGGATCTCGCCTCACAGGAGGTCCTTGTCAGGGCTGCAGCGCTGAGACGATCGGCGGTGCTTGTCTGTTCAATTACTAGCGCGTCTCCTCCTGTGGCTGGACGCTCTCTAAACACTGTCTGTATCATGTACAGGTGGAGGGGTGTGTATTCGCATCCCACCCTCGTCGCCAGATTTAGCGTGGCGCGCTTTTAAATAAGGCGCCGACACGAGCGGTACTTCAAATCTGTCTGTATTTATCTCAACCTCTTTTTTAGACTGGCGCGCGCACTCGCACCGCCCCCTCTCTTCCCCTTCCTGCCATGCCTGACCCGGAAGTCCGGGACCTGGTCAGGCATGGCGACACGACAAGTAGCAACGCCGCTTTCAGATGCAAGCCTGTCCTCTAGAAGCGTACCATACAATACACATAATGTAAGTTTATAACTTACCAACATGGTGCCGAGCTGTGCCCGGCTGCGGCCCACTCACGTCCAAGTGTATCGAGTTTCGTCTGCCCTCTTGCTGGATCCTGGGTCACTCGGCTCGCCGAGGCAGTGTATCCGCCCCTGCGTGTCAGCAGCTGATAACGCCTCTCGCCTCATGTTCCTTCACTCGGAGCCACTGAACGATGAAGTGTTAATACAGTCCCCCTGAAACAGTCAAATTAAAAACACCGAACACCTTGACTGAACCCCTGCAAAAACTAGACTGCCTGCGCAGACCAGACTTACAGCCCTTTACTTGACATATGGGCTATGGGTGAGTTTTTTTTAAAGAATAGAGAGCCAATCATAGCCAGGCTACAATCTTTGAGGCGCACTGTCTCCCCTCCTACCGGCTTAAAGGAGGCATCAATAGTAGGGGTGGGCGGCAGCGCCAGTAAACTCCGCCATGCAGTGGAGTGGAGTTTTTGGCTGAACTCCGTGCTTCATCCGGAACGCAGATGCAAAACTCTGCCAGCGGAGCGGAGTTTGCCGCCAACCCCTAGTTACCATGTTTTAAGGCGTGAACATATGCACAATAGCACTGGTCAGCAGTGGTAAAGTGTGCAGAGTCCTAAGGCCCGCAAAAAACAAGATCAGTAAAGGAGGAAGAGGGCAAAAGTTGGGGGAAGACCACCCTAACGGAGGCTGACAGGTCTATCATTTGTTCCCCATCTTAAAGTTGGGAGAACTACCCAACCTCTTGGGAGTTCTCATCACTAATGTGAAAGAACCTGGACAGACCAACAGTATTGGTGGGTCTAACAGGTGATATATATAGTAAAAAGGTAGGTTTGGATTTTGTCATTAGTTTAAATGGCAAAGTCAAGTTAGCAGTTGAAAACTGCTTCTACTACTCTGCAATGGCAGACTGGGAGTCGTGTTTTCCTTTGTCAAACTCAGAGTGACACAATAAGTGCCGCAGCCATGACGGACAACTTTAACTTACAGGCCCTGGGCACCCCTGGTACCATAACTAGGGTCTTATAAGTAAGTGAATTTATGCCAGTTGGGTATAAGCCAATCAACCATTACATGTTTAAAGGTCAGGGCACTGGCACTGAGGATGTATAGCAGCCATCAGTGCACTCTCAGAGTAAAAAAAACAGCTGTATCCGTACAAACCTTTTGGGGTGATCTTGCAAAAAGAGGCATTTCCTTACAACAAAGTTTTTAGTTTTGATTCCACCTCATGCCTCTTTTTTCCACCTGCTTACACTTCCCTCAGGTCAGCCACAAGTAGTGCAGGTAAGAGCGGTGAGGTGGGGGGAGTTGACAGATGACAAGGGAAAATAACATTTTAAAAAAGAAAACCACTTACCTTGTGCTCACTGCATCGGCGACTCGACGATGTAGCAAGCCAAGGTAAGTGGTTTTCTATTTTTATTTTATTTTCCCTCATCGTCGTCTGTTGACTCCCATCACCCCACCTCTCTTACCTGCACTGGCTGTGGTTGCATCAGGTTTGTTGTCATTCCTACTTTCTCCTTTCTCACTATTTTCCTACGTTTTGTTTCCTTCTTCTTTCTCCCTTTCCTGTTTCTCTCTCTTGGTCAAAGTCTGTTGATGAAAAATAAATCCTGGTGCCAAGCAACATGACTGTCTGTGCCCACTGCTTGCAACCACCATATACACAAATTAAGCAATGTTTGAGTACACAGGGTAATTAATATGAAATTCAACATTTTATACATTTTATTTATCTTAAATAGGGATTTTAATATGAGTTTTTTGTAGTAATGTACATCTTGGGATTAATTTTATGATCTTGGTTTGATCCAAATCTACCATTTATGATGATGATGTAATCATTACGTTTCTTGTTGTCAAACAACAGATAAATCATGAAACTCCAAAAGCAAGTGAACGTTGCATGAAAGATCCATAAAATTTAGATCGTGATAATTGAAGGGATTTGTTATGGATGTGAAAGTAACAGAGTCAGAGCTGTTCTGACCAGTGATTGTGAGAGTTACTTGTCATTTGATCAATGTCTGTTCAAGACTCACAAGTCTACCCTGAAAGACAAGCATGATGTCCAGCTGTCAGTGTTTGGTTAAGACAACTTTGGTTAAGACAACAGACGTCTTGATGAATAATTTGTTCTATAACCAGTGGCGGCTGCTGTAAATGAAAAGTGATGGCCCGCCCCACCCTAGAGTCGGTTCATCGAGGAGAAATAAAATGATAATAGCCTGTTTTATTATCATTTTATTTTTCATGTTTTCACTGCTGAGAGATCAGTGGGTCGCCGCTTCCCCGCCTTCATGGAGGAGTCGCTGCTGTCTATAACTAGGGAATATCTGCTTGATCAAACAGCTCAAATGGAAGGAACCTGCATGTCTAGGTGCAATGCAAGTAACAAGTCTGTAATTCTAACTTTACCGTGATGGTCTTTTTTCAATCATCAACACAGGAAAGTGAGTATGAAAATTGGAGGACAGCTATCACAGTTTATAAATTCTAAAATGTTAAATTCTGACATATTTATTAAATACTGAAAATAATTAACCCATATTCAGACATATGCAGCAGAGACCGTCTGCTGCTTATGTCTGAATATGAAGGGTGCTTTTGATTCTTACATATACCTTTACCAATATGTGGTCATGTAGGAAGGCATTTCTGAGATTTATGGCAAAGTGTGTACTTTATAGTGAGTCACAGAGTATTGGCTGCTTGACTTTAGGGCTTTCAGAAGTTTGATTACTATTAAAGTTTTAGATTTTTACTTTCTTATCTCAGAGAAAGTGTGATAGCAAATGATTATCTGTCTCCGAAATTTAAAAGGAACTCACCAGCTAATTAAAAGCCATAAAGAGCAGCAAGTCGCAAGTGTTTGGCTACAAAATAGAAATAATGCTCTGTTGGTGCCAGTCTTCGGAACAATGAACATTAACAATTCCTTCATAATACATAGGGGCCTGCAATCGCTGTATAAAAACCCACCTTTAATTCTTTATGACAGGGGACTTGTGAAGTCTGTAGTCGCCTGTAATAAAGAAATGAGTAGCTGTTCATCTGTAATATCGCAATGCCTGCAGCCTGCAGCCAGCAGCCAAGGAACAGGCAGGACACGAGCATTTTTAATGAAATCTGAACATTAAACATGGAAACCGAATTCTGGCTTTTCCTTCCTCTGCTTTGTATTTGTATGTGAACAATGGTCAGCAGAAAGGAGATATTTAAGGCAATTTTATTTAAACGCTTTAGATAATTGTTAGACTTGGCACCATTGGCGTGGGTCTCCCTTCCATTTTTTGCTGTTGCCTCTTATGTTTTTGCTGGTGGTAGATGCTTTTGGGCACTGTGCCACTGCTGTTCAGTGCCACAGTGCAAGTGCTCCCTGTGTTGATTAGTGACTCCATGATTGGGTTATTTGATTTACTTTTCAGACCCTAGTACAGTGCACCATGGGTGCCCAGGGCTTGTAAATCAAATGCTGCTGGTGGGCTTGCAGCACTGGTTGTGCCACCCACAGAAGCAGCTTGTAAAGTGTGTCTCAGGCCTGCCATTGCAGAGCCTGTGCGCAGTCTGTGACTGCCATGTCGACTTGGCAAGTGCACCCACTTGCCAGTCCCTAAACCTTCCCTTATCTTCATATCAGACACCCCTAAGGTAGGCCCAAGGGCAGGGTGCATTGTAAGTATAAGGTAGGACATGCCCTGGTGTGTGTGGCCTGTCCTAATAGTGAATTACAGCCATTTTCGTTTTTCACTATTGCAAGGCTACCTGTTCCCCATAGGCCAGAATGGGCAGTTTGATTATTACACCTTATAATCCTAACTGACCCAGGGAACATGGTAGAAAAACGAATTTAGTATGCCTGAACTCAGAATGATAAAATACACCTTTTAGTGAAGTTGGTTTTAACATTCTGTGTTTGAAAATACCACTTTTAGAAAGTAGGTATTTTCTTGCCTAACTGTCCAAGCCTGCCTCTGCTAGGTTGTGTATTGTGTGTCTGGCTTTGTGAGTGACAGGGTGAGTCAGCACAGAGCTGAATAGACCTTCCTGCATATAGAGTGGTGGGAGGAGTTGCACCTGGGTATGAATAGGGCTCTGCCTGCCTTCCACAATGCTGGCTCCACCTCCTGCTGGGCGGCTGATGACTCTGACCCTCACTCACAAAGGGAGAAGGTGTCTCCTGACAGAAGGCACCCAGAACTGGTTTGGACCAGGTACAGGACCCTCTGCCTTCAGAGGACAAAGGATTTTTGACCATAAATACTGGGGCCCAGACCCCATGAAATTAGATCACTTCTGGGAAATCAAGAAACCTGTTGCCAAGGAGAAGAACTGGAGAAGCTGAAGGAGGAGTACTGCCCCTGTGCTGTTTTGCTGATTGGGGTTGGCCTGCAGTGGTTGCTTACTGCCAAGGACAGGAGAAAAGACTTTGCTGTGCCTTATCATCTTGAGGAAAAGAATCTCCAAGGGCTTGAACTGAGCTTGCCTCCTGCCTGAAGTCACAGGGACACAACGACTTCACCCCTTCTGTTTGCCTGCATCTAGAACTGCTGTTTTAGCTGCTAACAGAAGGAAATTGCAACACCGACGCCGGCGAGCGATGCCGTAACCTGCACCGAAGCTGTGGGCACCGCTCGTAAAGAGCACGACGCACCGCCCCGACTTGCACAGTAGGCCCGACGCCTATTGTTTTGTTTTGCACTACTGATTCTACTGCAAACATTCTAGCTCTTTCATAATAAAGAGCATGACATCAAGGTTTTAAGCAATTTTTGGGAGGTGTGATCGTGTGACCATGAACCTCCTGCCATATGTTATAATGATATTGTAAAGTTACTTTAGAGTTCTATGACCATATAAAAAACACTGCCCTCAGCCTCATTCCTCTATTTAGTCATGAAACTCCATAGTGACTAGCAATGTCCTTTTAATATATAGCAGGGTTACTTTATCTCATATATAATATGCAGAAGGCTGTAATCCCTGTCTAAAAGCCAGTCTCTAACATCCATCTTACATGCGACTTATGATGTCCCCGTCATCTGTAATAATGAAATGATGTAACTGCTGGACTGTAATAGGTTATTACAGTTGAGTTTTTTTTTCTCCAGAGTTTTATATAGCGCAAACTCGACCCAAAGGTATCGGGTATCAGAGCGCTTTACATGAGCACCAGTTGCTTACACAAGGACACATTCATTTTTGTTAGGCACGGGGCGATTAAGTGATTTGCTCAGACTCACAGGATGTTGAGCATCATTGCGTAGACTCAAACCCTTTTCCCCAGATTTGAGATCGACCGCCCTAGCCGTTAGGCTGCAATCTCTGCCCTTTGATATCATGATGTCATAATGCCACCTGGTAAAGCAAGCAGCCAAGGTGAAAGACAGGTCACAGAGCAATATTTAATTAGAAGTTTAAATAAGAAAAATCGAGATATTTATGGATTTTATTTTCATTCTGAAAGGTCATCACAGGAAAACTAGTCTGCATTTATCTACACATTGTGACCCATAAATGTTTTTAATCAGGTTTACTTTAACCTAATTCTAATATCGCCATGCAACAAATTAGTAACTGCTTTTTCATTTATGCTTGTATTTTTCACAAGAGATTTAAGTGGTTTGCTGCAAGGGTGATGGTGAGACCACGCATTTTAAAGAGTAAAATACCCATACATTTTAAGGACATTGCAAGTCAACTCAGAGTTCAATGAACATATAAAGGGACTCCTCTGTGACTTTCAATATTCTTATAAGGTATCACAGGGGTACTTTATGTATGTATTGTGTATATATGTATGTATGTATTGCTGTAGCACAAACCTAGAAAAGGGCAATGAAATGCTGTGCATGGTCAAAGACGAGCAGAAAGTCAAGGAATATTAGAACAGGAAGGTGGGATGTGAATGGTTAATGCATTATGATGTAGTGTTTTGAAAGCCACGAGTCCTCACCTCTTGCCCAAATTGGAGCAGTATTGAGATGGTCTGGATGAATACAGGGATGTTATTCCAAATCCTGGCTGAATAGATTAAACGTTTCGGGGTGATCGGTCAAGTGGGGACCGAGAAAAAAGGTGGGTGCCAAAACACAAAATCCCCATGCATTTTCCAAAGGTTTCTTTAGGCAGGGCTAGATCAAAAACGGCTGAACATAATTACACCAAATTTGGAAGGAAGGTATCTTTGGTCTGCAGATTGTGCTTTTCATGATTTTGTACGAATCTGTTCAGTAGTTTTTGAGGAATTAAGTTTGACAATTATTTGTATAGCTGGACGGTTGGGTCCGCATATGTCTTGCGATCGTCCGACCAGAGTGCAAATTCAAAAATGGAGCCCTGTGAGTGGTAGTTTTTCCTGTCAGCCTTCTCACTCCTGTGGGAGTGAGAGACTCCTGTGAGTACCGCAGGAGCAAGCGCTCTGATTGGCTGGCTGTTTGAAGTTTAGAAATGAAATGTGCTGCATTACTGTTTACTATGAGAAATTAGATGTTGTGGGAATGAACTAAAATAGCTATATAAGGGGGTAGAAAACAGGCACCCTGTTTCCCTAGTTTTGTACAGGAGGTCTTGAAGGCATAACTACTGTGATGGAAACAAATATAAATGTGTTTTTTTTAGTTGTGCGATCTTGCGGAACTCTCGCGGGATCATGAAAGGTAAAAATGAGTGGGTGAGTTCCCAATATACTCTACTAAGAGAAATGCATATTGTCATCCTAGTTATTGAGAGGACATCTGTAAGGTGTAAGTTCTGTGATGAATAAAATGTTAGTTCTTTTTTTAAATGTTGCAATCTCGCGGGGCTCTCAGGATCATGAAAAGTAGAAAGAATGATGCGATCTCTGAATCCACTCTACTATGCACACCTGTCACTGTAACAAGCAGTCTTACTGGAGATGGTATTTATCAGAGTTTACTATTTATGCCCATCCCCTTGGGAAGAGATCTGAGCAGAGAGTGAAGCCCCTCCCATACCCTGATATGCACACCTATCATCCAAGAGAGGAGTCTCAACAGAGAGACCAGTTCCTCCACACACCCTACTATGCACAGTCGTCATCTGAGAGAAAGTTCTCTACAGAGAGGCAAGTCCCTCCCCACACACTAGTACAAATGCTTATCACCCCATGAAGGGGTGGTAGTGGAAAGGATATTCCTACTCTATACCCTACTATGAAACACCTGACACCTTGGGGAATGCTGTCAGCAGAGAGGCCAGTCTCTTTTCATACCCTACTATGCACACCCATTAGCCCAGAGAGAGGTCCCAGTGGAGAGGCTAGTCTCTTCCCACATCCTACTACATACACCTGTCATCCCAGAGAGAGGTCTTATGGAAAGGCCCACCCCGTCCACACATCCTACTATGCACACCCATCATCTGAGAGAGAGTTCTAAGCTAAGAGGCCAATCCCTCCCCACACCCTGCTATGCACACCAATCATTCTAGAGAGGGGTCTCAGCAGAGAGGCCATTCTTCCCACACACCCTACTAGGCACACGAGTAATCAAGGAGAGGAGTCTTGGCAACAAGGCGTGTCCCTCTTCACATGCTACTGTGCACAGTTGTCATCCAACAGAGAGGGCACACATGAAAGGCCACTCCCTCTCTACATCAAACTATGCACACCTGTAACCTGAAGGAGAGGTCTTAGTGCAGAGGCAGTCTCTCCCCACACCCTACTACACACATCAGTCATCCAAGAGAGAGGTCTCAGCAGAGGGGACAGTCCCTCCCCACACCCTACTATAAACACCCATCATGCAACAGAGTTATCACTCATAAAAGGCCACACGCTGTGTACACCCTACTATGCACATCTATAATGTTGGGAAGAGGTGTTAGCTGAGAGGCCACTCTCCCCCCCACACCTTACTATGCACTCTTTTCATCTAAGAAAGAGGTCTTATCTATGAGGCCAGTCCCTCTCCACACCATACTACATACTTCTGTTGTCTAAGAGAGCAGTCTCAGTGTAGAGGCCATTCAATCTCCAGACTATACTAGGCACACCCACCATTCCACAGAGGTATTTCAGTAGAGAGTCCAGTCATTTTCTATATCCATGAGTAGAGGTCTCAATAAACAGGCTAGTTAATCCCAAAACCCTAATATGAACATCAATACCCGGAGGAGAAGTCTCACTTGAGAGGCTGGTCTCTCCACACACCCTATTATGTTTAGTTGCCGTCCAAGAGAGTAACCTCGGGCGGAGCAGGCGGAGTTGCTCTACGCGGAGCTCTACGGAGTTGGGCAAAAACTCGGTGGCGCTCCGCTCTGCGCCCCCCGCAATAAATATTTTTCAAATACAATTACAATTAAAGTTAATAAAAGCGCACTTACCTTTATCGCGGCATCCCGGGCTGCCCTCCTCCTCCTCGCCTGCAGAATCCTCTACGTCAGACGTACGTCATGGTAGGACTACGCATGCGCAGTCCTACCATGAAGTACATCTGACGTAGGGGATTACGGCGAGGAAGAGTAGGGCTGCCCGGAGACGCCGCAATAAAGGTAAGTGAGCTTTTATTTACTTTAATTGTAATTGTATTTGAAAAGTATTTATTGAGGGGGGTGGGAGGCGGGATGGTTCGGGGTTGAACTCCGCTCCGCTGCGGAGTTGGGAGTTTTCCAGGAACTTCGCGTTCTCCGCGGAACGTGGAGTATGCAAAAATCCGCAAACTCCGCCAGCGTAGCGGAATTCGTAGCCCAGGATTACAAGAGAGGGGTCTCAGTGGAGAGGCCAGTCCCTCCAGACACCCTACTATGCACACCTGTTATGCGAAACAGAGGTCTCAGCATTGAAGCCAGTCCCTCCACAAACCCTAGGAAGCACAGCCATCACACAAGAGCGAGATCTCAGTGGAGGGGCCGTTTCCTCCCCAAACCCTTGTACGCACTTCTGTCATAAAAGAGAGAATTCTCAGTGTAGAGGCCAGTTCCTCATCACACCCTAACCATCCATATACGTCATCCAAGAGAAAGTACTCAACAGAGAGACCAGTCCCTCCAAACACCCTGCAACGCACACCCATCACTCAAGAGAGAGGTCTCAGCGGAGGGGCCAGTCCCTCTCAACAACCTACTGTAGACACCCGTCATGCAATAGAGATAGCTCACATAAAAAGCCAATCCCTGTCTATACCCTACTATGCACACCTGTAACATTCAGGAGAGGTGTTAGCAGAGAGGCAACTCTCCCCCATACACAACTACTTAAATCTGTTATCCAAGAGAGAGGTCTCAGCGGAGATTCCAGTCCCTCCACACACCCTACTATGCAAACCCATCATCTGAGAGATAGGTCTGACCAGAGAGGCCAGTCCCTCCTTAGACCCTGCAATGCACACCAGTCATCCATGAGAGGGGTCTCAGCGGAGATGCTAGTTCCTCCACACACCCTGATATGCACACCCATCATCCAACAGCAGCCGCGGTCCGTGCAGGTAACAGCAGTGGGGCGGTGGAGCCGGGTTAGGGGGGATTTCGAGGGACGATGCCGAGGGAAAATTAAATAAGTAACTCATTTTCTCTCTGCATCGTCCTTCGAAATCCCCCCTAACCCGGCCCCACCGCCCCACCGCTGTTACCTGCACGGACCACGGCTGTCCAACAGAGAGAGCACACATGAAAGGCCACTCTCTCTCTACACCCTAGTATGCACACCGGTAGCCTTTGGAAGAGGTCTTAGCGGAAAAGTCAGTCTCTGCCCAAACAGAACGACGCACAACCATCATCCAAGAGAGGGGCCTCAACATAGAGGCCAGTTCTTCCTCACTCCCTACTACACAAATACATCACCCAAGAAGAGGATCTCAGCAGAGAGGCCATTCCCTCCACACACTGTACTATGCACACCTGTCATCCAAGAACGAGGTCTTAGTGGAGAGGCCAGTCCGTCCCCAAACCCTACTAGGCACACCCATCATCCAAGAGAGGGGTCTCAGCTGAGAGGCCAGTCATTTCCCACACAGCACTACACATGTTTATCACCCTGGTGAGGGGTGCTAATGGCGAGGTTAGTCCCTTCCTATACCCTACTATGTACACCCAATGCCCGGGGGCAAGCTGTCAACAGAGCGGCCAGTCTCTCTACACACCCAACTACACACACCCATCAGTCCAGAGAGAGGTCTTAGTGGAGAGGCCATGCAACAGAGATAGGTCACATAAAAGGCAACTCCCTGTCTACTCCTTACTATGCACATATGTAATATTGGGAAAGGTGTTAGCAGCGAGGCCACTCTCTCCCCATATTCTACTACACACAGCTGTCATCCATGAGATATAGTTTAGATATTCAAGCTAGCGAGACTCCCGATGGAGACAGACAAATATACGGGTGGAGGCAGGCACTTGGGTGCTCCCGTGAGAGTCTTGTGGGTGTCAATATCCCCAAAAAGGGAACAAGAAACAATCACATAATGTAGTAGTAGGGTGGCTCTGACAAAAACCTTCGTGTTTATAGTGTATAATGTTTAGTTATGTATAGAAGTTGATGCATTCCTTGATGTTATTAAGAAAGACAACTTCTGTGACCTAAGTGATGTGGGTCAATGGTAACCACATTTAGCTCATTCTTGTTGTTTATTCATATGACTCTGGGGAGATGAACGAGCCCCTTGGTTCCCTCCTCTTTCTCTTTCTTTGTTTAGGTTATTAAGAAAGATCCTGTTTCTTTCTGCAGTGAAGTGCACTTCATCTCACCTATAGACAGCTGCATATCAAAATGGATATTGTTATGAAGAATAGAGCCTATGCCATAGTCATGTAAAAATGCAGAAATTGCTTACGGGACTTCTCAGTCTTAGGACAAAACACTTTTGACTTTGCCATTTTTGCCTTTGACATATATTAGAATATAGGACCCCTGCCCCCACCACATCTTCAACAGAGCCGCCGACACCATCGCACCCATGCTCCGCCACACCATCAACCGCTCCCTGGCGACCGCCTCGTTCCCCGACGACTGGAAACACGCCGAGGTCAACCCCCTCCTAAAGAAACCCTCAGCGGACCCCACCGACCTCAAAAACTACAGACCCATCTCCCTGCTCCCGTTCCCAGCGAAAGTCATCGAGAAAGCCATCAACAGCCAACTCGCCACATTCATTGAAGAACACAACATCCTCGACTCCTCCCAATCCGGCTTCAGAAAAAACCACAGTACGGAAACCGCCCTCCTCGCCGCAACAGACGACATCCGCACCCTACTGGACAAAGGAGAAACAGTAGCCCTCATCCTCCTCGACCTATCAGCGGCGTTCGACACAGTCTCCCACTGCACCCTAATACGCAGACTCTACGACGCAGGAATCCAGGACAAGGCCCTCGACTGGATCTGCTCCTTCCTCTCCGGCAGGACGCAGCGGGTCAGACTCCCCCCTTTCCTCTCGGACCCTACACCTACCACCTGCGGAGTCCCCCAGGGCTCCTCCCTCAGCTCGACGCTCTTCAATGTCTACATGGCTCCACTTGTCCCCATCGTCTGAACCTACGGACTCAACATCGTGTCATACGCAGACGACACCCAGCTCATCCTCTCCCTATCCAACGAGCCCAACACCGCCAGACGCAACTTTCGAGAAGGCATGGAAGCCGTCGCCAAATGGATGAAAAACAGCTGCCTACAACTAAACACCAACAAAACAGAAGTACTCATCATGGGTCCAAACCCTGACGCCTGGAGCGACACCTGGTGGCCCCCCGCCCTCGGAAACTCGCCAACCCCCACAGACCACGCACGCAACCTGGGAATCATCCTGGACTCCGAGCTCAAAATGGACCGCCAGATCAACTCTGTCTCGTCTTCCTGCTTCCACACCCTCCGCCTCCTTCGTAATACCTTCAAATGGATCCCCCTCGAACAACGAAAGACCGTCACTCACGCCCTGATCACCAGCAGACTCGACTACGGCAACGCACTCTACGCCGGAATAAACAAAAACCTCATCCGCAAGCTACAGAACATCCAGAACGCCGCCGCAAGACTGGTCCTCAACCTGCCAAAACACTGCCACATCTCCCAGCACCTACGCACACTCCACTGGCTCCCCGTCGAGGCGAGAATCACTTTAAGATGCTCACCCACGCACACAAGGCCCTCCACGGCACCGGACCAGCATACCTGAACAGCCGACTCAAATTCCACGCACCCCAAAGGACCCTACGATCAGCCCAGCTCTCCTACGCCATGGTCCCCCGCACCAGAAAGACCAGATCGGGAGGCCGCTCCTTCTCCTTCCTCGCGGCCAAAGCATGGAACGCCCTTCCGCTCCACCTCAGACAGACAACATCGCTCCCCATCTTCGCAAGAAACCTCAAAACCTGGCTCTTCGACAGACCCCCTCCTTGATGGAATAGAACCTGCACCCCCCCCCACCCCTAGCGCCTTGAGACCCTTACGGGTGAGTAGTCGCGCTTTAACAAACTCCTGATTGATTGAGAATATAGAAAGGCTGTGTGAGGAAAGAGATACATCAATTGTGGAAAGGCCTCCTTCATTTGGATGTCAAGAGCAACCCCTGTGATTGTGTCTAGATTATTGCCACCACGGTGCACTATGATCAGTTCTGGGTGCTCACAATCCAAAATGCTCTCAACCATTGGTAACAATTGATACAACTTCTACCATAGTGGCCAATTCAAATAATGTCCAAGTTTGGAAATCCAAGATTTTTGTCCATACCACAGTTAATGGCATCATCTCTGGTCCATTGGATGAAGCTGAGTCCCAAAATCCAGAGACAAACCATGATGCAATATGGAGATGTCGGTCACGACAGGAGTGCTCAGCAGAATGAAAGCTTCAGGAGGAATATGGAGTTACATTTGAGGAGAAAAAATGGGAGGGAAGGAAATGTATACATGTAATTGGTAAATTTTTTAAAGTTAGAAAAGTAGGTTAGGTTGTGAGCAATTGCTGTTTTCATGTTGCACAGTTACTGGTTAAACAGTATGAGCTTTACCATTGGTTGAGTTTGAAATTCTGCTACGATCCTGCAGGAGTCTTGAAAGAGTAACTTGCAAGCTTCTGCAGGTGAAGCTTTTTGTGGGGCTTTGTATGAGCCCGTGAGACTCTTGCTAAAGTGATATGGACATTTACAGAGTGACCCTGCCATGAGGTCTTTTTTTTTATCCCGCGTGAGTCTCGCGAGCTGGACTGTATAGGAAAAGAAAATAAGTGTGTGTCAGCACAGTACAAGTGTCATTAACTGGTTAAAACAACCATAAAGCAATACAAATAAACTACAGGATATCAATGTTAATAATTAAGTTAAAATTGTTCAGAAACTTCTACGTTTTCCCAGTGACTTATTGCAGGGCCGGTGCTAGGCATGGGCAGTGTGGGCAGCTGCCCAGGGCCTCGCACTGGTGGTGTGTCCTTTTGTTTCGCTGCCGATCGAACTGAAAGAGAAGTGTCTCCTTGCAATTAGGGTCCATGGCAGGGAGTGCTCCTGAGGTGGCCCAGAGAGCTGGCCGGGGGGTGAACGGTGTGTCTACTCCGGAGGGCATCCTGTGAACGTGGATGGCTGCTCGCACCGAAAAGCGGGTGCACGGCCTTGACGGGCACCGCGGCTGCTGCCAACATGGTGCTGCCTCCTCAAGAACGAGTACTCGGGTGGGGGCCTGCTAGGCCGAAGGAAGACTGTTACTGCAGCTACGGAGCCCTGCTCGGACACAGGTGAAGATACCAGACTCCTGTGAGCGTAGTGAAGAGACCCTGCAGGGCGCCTGAGATGAGATGATTGCTGGGGGAGGTAAGAGACCTCAGGAGGAGGGGTTGCCGGACCCCCACGCCTAAAGCTAGAAACCATTCCATAATTGTGGCCCTCAGCAGTTGGGGAGTGGGACCCCAGCCAGAGCCTGGATCGGTTGTTGCAGCACATATAAAGTGATACTACGCCGTGTGTCTAGCAATCTTTGCCCCACGAGGAGGGGCTTGTTTCCAGCTGCCTCCCCACTGCCGATGCTATAAAGCGGCAAAGTCTTCACCTGCGGCGTGGGACGCAGTGTATTGGGGTCCTGTCAGTGAGTCCCAGAAGGGGACTACAGTATCCAGCAATCTTTGCCCCATGAGGAGGAGCTTGTTTCGAGCTGCCTCCCCACACTGATGCTATAAAGCACCAGGTCTTCATCCGCTGTGCAGGACGCAGTGTGTTGGGGTCCTGTCCTTGAGTCCCAGGATGGGACTACAGTATCCATGCAATCTTTGCCCTATGAGGAGGGGCTTGTTTCCAGCCAGCTCCCCACACCGATGCTATAAAGCGCCAAGTCTTCACCTGCGGCGCGGGGCCCATTGTGTTGGGGTCTTGTCCATGAGTCCCAGGAGAGGCTACAGTATCCAGCAATCTTTGCCCCACGAGGAGGGGCTTGTTTCCAGCCACCTCCCCGCCACTATAAAGCACCAACTCTTCACCTGCAGAACAGGACAAGCGCGGGCCATGCCCAGGCCATAGCTGGGCCCGTCCTGCACCTGTCAGAGCCCCAAGGAGTCTGGGCCGCCCCTCTTGGTTGTGGCATTTGGCTTCGGACTTCGGATGTAACTGATCATCTGCTGATTATTCTTGTTAGACTCTACGGGCACGCAGAGGGAAAACAACAGAAGTAGTCTTCCTAGGGGTGGGCGTATTGGAAAATAGGAGCAAAATAGCATTGGAAACCTCAGTGCCTGAAAACCATTTGTCGTACTGAAATTTGGGAGTCATATTGACAGCTATGAAGCGAGTAGCTTGCTGTAACCCAGCTGCCCTTATTTATCTGACTGAATGCTCTGCTGTATGAATGGTCTATTGTAATAAGCATGTCTGGGTACATTCTGAGGGGTTTGGGGTGATATTGCACTGACAGAACATGGGGAACATGGGGAAACGAAAGGCAACAGAAGCATTCCCCGGAAAGGGGAAAACACCTAAATTGAAGAGAAGTGCTGGGGAAAACTCGGCACAATAGCCGATAATCTTATAGAGGAGGTCGAGATAATGCTAGGGGGAGCAGCCAAGAATCAAAAAATGCCATCCCAAAAAATAACTTCCTTCTACGCGAGGAAGGGAGTGTTACAACAGCGGAGAAAAGTGTGTCATGAAAGCCCCGTTGTACATGTAGCAAGTCAGCCGGGACCACCAGTACAAGCGGCAGCACTATCAAAAGCACAAAAATCATTTAGTAATTCTCTGCAGGGACAGAGAGTAGGTGATAAACCTAACCCCCACTGTTTGGGTAGAAGAAGGGGAAGGGGAAACTATGGGACTTGCTTGTACGAATAGATTTGCGCCCCTAGCAGAAGGAAATCCAAACACCCTAGTTCAAGATGGAACTCCGTGTCTCTCTAGTTACATACCAAAAGAATCACAAAAGGAAAAAGAACCCCTGCAGATAATGAAAGGACATAATTGCAGATGCAATATTAGGAAAATGCAGGAGCTGCTAGTGAATATTGGTACTTTAACAAATGAAGTCCAGGATTTGAAACTTATTAGTAAATTCAATCAAGACACAATTGAATACAAGTACAGAAGCACCCCCTTTTAAATTACATGAAGGGAACACACAGTTGCCCAAATATTTGCCCAAACCACTGTCTCTACCTGATCCTACACCTCTGCCAGTAGTTGACAGAGCATAGGACAAACCTCTACAAAGTGAGATTGGAAGGAACCCTGAAGGAAGGCAGTCACCGCTGTGGCACAGGAGAAATGAACATAGGTTAGGCCTTTTGGGAAATTGTGGAAATAAGTCACTGAATCTTGAAGGAAGAGGAACTCCGTTGATACAGCCCCAATATTTGCTATCGAGATTCCATTCAGGAATCCCCTGTAGCATCAGGAAGGGAACATGCGCACGATGCGCATGAGGACACAATGGGAAGGTGCCCAAAAGTCACACTACACTAAAGCCCAAGAGAGAGCCAGAGATCATAGAATATATTTAATAATTAATGTGCCAAAGCTCAGTAAAGGAAATTGGGAGAATGAGGAGGCACTTAAAAATAAAGTCATTTTCTGGATTAGGCACAAACAATATTGTCTGTCAATTTTATGTTCAAATATAATAAAGGCTGAGGGCCTACAGGAGGAAAATGAGAGCCCAGACACATTCTGCTGTCCATAATCAATAAAGACATAGTGGAGGGGTTAATTGCGATGGACCTAAGAACGAGTATAGCAGTTGAGCAGACGATGTGGTTTAAAGTGCACCGACCATCTTATAATTAAACACCACAAACAAGAAGTAGACACTCCTAGACTATCAAACCATCGCAGACCTCAAAGCTGTAGACTGACTAAGTACAACAAATCAGTTAAATTTGAACATAGAACGATTGCAAAAACAGGGAGGGAATTATGCGGGCAGCAAAGCTCCGATCCTGGAAGAGATAGCGGGTCAGTTGATAAGGGATAAAGGAAGTGAAGAACAGATGGGAACCATTGAGGTGAAGTGAGGCTAGAAGGTCAACCTAACACTTACAGAGCAACGGTTTCAGGGCATATAGCCATAGCTATGGTTGTGTGGAATGTGGCAGGTTTAAAATATAAGCTTGTGGGGGGGGCGTGGCCTGGCGCCGGCTAAGATGGCGGCTTAGAAAGGGAGCTCCGCCGGGGCCGCAGCAAAAGCCCCAAAATATCCGTCCTTGGTGAGGCAGCTGTAATCACAGTGCCGGCGGAACACACGCCGCACCGAATGGTGTAGAACACTTTGGTGCCGCTGCCCTTGATCGATCCCACTTCCCCAGCTGCGTAGTCCGGAGCGGTATAAGAGCGAAGGCCTTGCGGGAGTGGTCGGCGCCCGAGTGATCGCCTCGCTCTACTGAGGACTTGCTGCTACCGGAGGCCCATGGCGTACCGGAACACAAGGAGGCCCCCGACAGACCTGGCACTCCTCGCAGAAATCGACCGGGTGCTAGCAAGGAATAGCGGGACTGCAGCGAGGACCAGCAGCTCCGACGGTAATCGGGGCACACCCAGCTCCGATTATTAACAGTCGACACCATCTTCCTGCCCGGCCGATGTCCCACGGAATGGACCCCGCACCGAAAGGACAAATGCTGGCATAGGGGTGGTGGTAAGGAGTTCTCCCCTCTTTCTCCCCCCCGCCTCCATGTGTATGTGAAACCCATATCGGCACCCATTGGGCGGGAATCACGAAGAAGCCCCGGGGCCGGGTTGCCATTCACACAAAGCACACCCTTGGCGGCAGAGACTCGTATCGGGTGTTGCGCAACATACCGGCCGGTGCAATATACCGAGATTCCTCCACCTGCGCGCAACGCCCCATTCACCTAGAGACCCCCTCCCATGGACTAACCACGATCTGGTCAAATCGGAGACAGCAAGGGAAACAATCTGGGGGCAGTCACGGCGTCTCTCCCAGGCAGTGAGCTGTTGGTGCAGCGGGCCTCCTTCTGTGTGCAAGTGGTGCTGCTTTGACCCAGGGTCCCCACGTTATCATCGCCTGTGGACACCAAATAGAGACCCCTGCTACTCTCATCACGGGGTGGGGTCCTCAGCCAGACACAATCCAGAGACAGATTAGTTTTGGGGCTGCACCCACCCTGGGGCCTCGTCACGAGTATCGGGGCGTAAGTGGCACACGCAACAGCTTGGTGAGCTGCGTTGCATGAGGAAGCGACACAAGTGAGGCCCCATTGGGATTGAGCTGATGTAAAACGGCTGCCAGATGGGAGGAACCATGCAGGACTTATCTGCTCTAACAGTTCATCAGAAGTTTCGGGGGTGCTGATTCCTCTCTAGACGCGTCACAGCTGGCATCTGGAGGTGGGTAGATATTACACTCACGGCAGGATTCCCGGGCACCACTGGACCTTGAAGATCATCAAGAGATACAGAGGCCCTCAGTGGCTGCATTGTGGGGGGAGCTAAAAGACGGTGACTGATCTACTACCATTGAGACTGTGAAACGACTGACAGTTTATCCGGCTTTCCGAAATTGTGCGTTAGTCCAGTGCGAGATCTACTTATAATCAAGTGACCATACTGCGCCCAAGGCACAGTCGACTGGCCTCCCACCACGATGAAGCCCAAGGGAGGCTCATCAGTGCAAACTAACACACTTTATAAATACGCAATCCCAAAACAGTCAACGCCAGACGATGGTGCCACAGGTGGCCAGACAGGCAATCCAGAACCATCACTCAGCTCCATAATGGCGGCAATCCAAGTGCTGGGCGCTACATTGGAAACGAAAATCGACAAAGTCTCTATCGAAATGAACCTGCTCAGGGCGGACATGAACAAGACATCGGAACGCGTAATGAAGACAGAAGCCATTGTAACAGAACTACAAAGTAAAACCCGGAAACTGGAAGAAAGAGTCCAACAACTTGTCCATCAGCACCATCAGGTGGCTCTTAAGATGGAGGACCAGGAAGGGCGGGCCCGCTGCAACAACATCCGAGTGGTTGGGGTTCCAGAAGGGGCGGAGGGACCAAGCGTGGACCTTTTCCTCGAAGATCTAATACTGAACTATCTCAAACCTAAACGACTCCCTGCCTTCTTCACTGTGGAAAGGTCACATAGAGCCCCGATCCCCCCGCAGAAACCTGGAGCAGCCCCCAGGACGATTATAGCCAAAATCCTCAACTACAGAGACCGCGACGCAATACTGCAGGTGGCCCGCCTACAGGGGGATCTCCGGTATGAAAACGCAACCTTCAGGTTCTTCCCAGACTTTACCTTCAAGGTACAGCAAGAACGCCGCTCCTTCGACAGGGTGAAACGGGCACTCAGAGACAGAGGCATCAAGTACATGATGTTTTTTCCAGCAAAGGTTAAGGTTATGGCAAATGGAAAATCATGGTTCTTCACGACCCCGTCGGATGTGCAAGCGTGGCTAGATGAAGGGATTACACGGAAGATGATATCAGCAACCGCAGGTAAATGGAGAGATTCCCGGGTGAGTCCGCCGAGCTCCCTAGACGGCCGAGCGGAACCGGACAAGAGAAGCCTGTGATCCTGGAGATCGAGATCCATGAGCCCAGCTACCTTTGTGACCGGCGGAGAATGAACTCCTCTCGTCTGACAACAGACTCAGGGACTCATTGCAACACTTAGTAATGTATAATATTTGCTCTTTTACAAAGGGGTAGCGGCTACCAAGTAGGGAGGGTACTACGGGACCAATAATGTACTACAATGCCTCTCTCCTAGTAAGGGCTGGAGTTGGGCCCCGGTGGGCTTAAAGCGGTGCCACACTACAGCCCCTGTAACAGTTGACGAGTTATTTGGGCGACAGGCGCTCTGCTAGTTGGGGATGTGGGTAGTTTCGAGACTACGCAGCAGGGTAGCAGGGAGGGAAGGGACAATTATTGGGGTTCTTCTTTTGATGTTTGTATTTTCCCTTTCAGGGGGATACAGGGAGTGGGGTAGGGGGGGGGTGTTGGGTTTGGGGTCCACACTTGTTGAACGTTACGAGTATTACATCGACAAAACACGCTGACATCTATACAGAGGAACTTGGGACTTACTTTGGGTTCAATGAGTGCACAATGGGACAAAGGTGTTAAAATATTGAGCTGGAACGTCAACGGGCTTAGAGATAAAGTCAAACCTAGTGTCATCCTGCAATATATTAAGCGGCAGGCCCCTGACGTTATTATGCTTCAAGAAACGCACTTGGTGGGAAACTCCTGTAAGGCACTAAACAGGTGGGGTTACAAGTTGATAGCGCATGCAGGGTTCACGACCAGCTCACAAGGAGTAGGCATTATGGTAAGAGACTCCTTTCCCCTTGCTGTGAGTTCCGCCTAGACAGATGACCGGGGCACGTATATAGGAGTCACAGGTTTATGGGAAGGTTACACGCTAACACTTCTGTCAGTCTACGTACCACCTGGCCTCCAGAGCACTACATTCAAAGACCTAGGTACTCTCTTACTCTCGTTACCGGAAGGTCTCCTGGTGATTGGGGGGACTTCAATTCAGTGGCCTCGGGCACACTAGACAGGCACCCACCACGTGAGCTTGGGTCTTCTAATAGATGGCTGCCTGACTTCCTGGAAGCACTGGGACTGGTTGATGGGTGGAGGACATACAATCCAGAAAGAATCCAACATACTTTCCACTCCGGGGCCCATCATAGCCTTTCCCGTATAGACTATGTCCTAGTCCCAGCTTGGCAAGCTGCTAACATCCATGAAATTAAGCATTTAGCTAGGGGAATCTCCGACCACTCCCCGGTATGGGTTCAGATGGTCCTCAGCCAGGCAAGGGTGGGGAGAATCGCCCCCATCAACCCGTGGTATCTCCGAGACCCTGGATTCCGAAAAGCAATACTCACAGCCATTGACACTTATTTCCAAGAAAATGAAGGGTCGGTGGACTCCTCCCAGGGAGGCGTTTAAATCAGTAATCCGGGGACAAGCACTGTCGCTAATTGCTGGGATGAAGAAAGACAGGCAGAAAGAGATTGTGGAAGCCGAGGCAGAAATCAGCAGACTGGAGGACGAATTAGAAACTGAGGTTACACACGGGAAACTCCACACACTACACCTTAAACAAGACGAATACAAATCTCTAGTAACTGACAGGGCCAAAAGTCTTGGGAGGGAAAAGTTGGGCAGAATATACGACCTGGGAGACAAAGCGGGGAAACTAATCGCCTGGCTTGACAAAAAGGAATGGGCTAGTTGATTGGTACCGGAACTAACAGGTGCAGATAACAGAACCACAACCAACCCACAAGATATTGTAAATCAATTTGCAACTCACTTCAAGACAGTATATACGACCATACACGGAAGATGACTCACACGATCTACTGTGTGACATGGCTCTCCCCACCTTGTCAGAGGAAGACCAACACTTCTTAGAAAGTGCACTGACAAATGATGAAATAGCACAGGCCATTAGATCACTGCGCTCCGGAAAGGCCCTTGGCCCCAATGGCCTACCCATTGAATTGTACAAACTTAAGCACGACAAATTAGCCCCGTACCTGAAAGCAATGTTTGAAGAGAACAAGGAGCTAGGGACACTGCCACTGGATCAAAGAATGGCCACGCTGGTCACTATACATAAGGAGGGTAAACCCAAAACCAACTGCGCCTCGTACAGGCCGATTTCCCTTCTAAACGCAGAGCCCAAAATTCTGGCAAAGCTTCTCGCAAACCGCCTAATCAAAGTAATTGGCGGTCTAGTCCATCCTGACCAGTCAGGTTTCATGCCACACCGTAATACGGCGCTGAACTTACGTAGAGTACATGGGGTACTGGGGAGAGCAGCTACGATCCAAGAGGAAGCCATAATTGCATCATTAGACGCAACCATGGCGTTTGACACCATTGAATGGCCCTACCTATTGGCAGTACTTGCAAAAATGGGGTTTGGTCCAGAATTCATCCAGTGGGTACGGATCTTGTATTCAGAGCCCCTAGCACAGGTCGTGGTCAACAAGAAGAAGTCGGACAAATTCACATTGAGTCGGGGGACCCGTCAAGGATGCCCTCTCTCTCCTCTCCTGTTCGCCCTCGCCCTGGAACCTCTCGTGGCATGGATTCGTCAGGACCCAGTAATACGAGGTCTGCGTTGGTCCCCCGATTGGGAGGACCGTGTCTCTCTCTATGCCGATGATATTCTGTTATTCCTAGCCTCCCCGAGGAAGTCATTGGTGCGTGTTTTAGACATCTTGGCAATCTTTGGCAGATATTCTGGATTCTCTATCAACTGGAGTAAATCCCTCCTATATGTCCTCAATGGAGACCCACCCACTCCACCACATGGCTGCCCAATCCAAATTAACACAGTGGGCTTCAAATACCTAGGTATTTTTATTTCCCTGGACCTAAAACTCAGTTTTAATCATAATCTTCTCCCGCCGCTGCAGAGGCTTAAACGTGATATAGCAAGTTGGAAAACTCTTCCGCTCTCACTATTGGGCAAAGCAACCCTCTTCAAAATGATGTCGCTGCCCCGTTTTCTGTATGCATTGCAGAACTCACTAGATCCTGTTCCAGCGGCATACTTTAAAGAGATTGAGAGCCTACAGAGAGACTTGTTGTGGGACGGGAAACCTCGCATAGCATTGCCTGAGCTCACACTGAATTGGTATGACGGGGGGATTAGCCTCCCGGATATCAACAAAATACTACTGGGCAGCCCTCCTTGCAGCCATTAATCATGGCACCTATGGTCGACCGGATGATCCGGGCTATGCCATGGACAGATGGCTTCTGCCGGGAGGGAATTACAGTAGGGCACTGTATTCTAAACCTAAATGATACCCCTTGACTGGACCAGCTGACCACTCGGTCCGAATATGGCACGCCGTTAACAAAACGCTGGGCTGGGAGCGAACACTCACACTGGCAACCCCCTTATGGGACTCCGAAAAATTGGGTGACTTGTGGAAATTGAAGGGATTCGACAGATGGGACCTCATCGGGATCTCGCAGATCAAGGATATGTAGGAGAAGGGCGAAGTGAAAACATTTGCTTCTTTGCAACAACAGCATGAGTTAGCTGACTCAGAGCACTTTAGATACACTCAAATCCGTCATGCACTACAGTCCCACTTCCCGAAAGGCTCCTCCCCTCCAGAACCCTCTCCACTGGAGGATAGGCTGCTAGATGGTCACTTACCCGAGAAAGCCATATCGTTAACCTACAAAAAATTGATCAATAATATGGCAGACCCCCTCGGGCCACTGCGTGAGAAATGGGTGAGGGATGGTATTGAGCTAAATGATGAAGATTGGCAGGAAGCAGTGTCCTCCCCAAGAGTGGTAGCAATCCCGGCTAGGCTCAGGCTAGTTCAACTCAAAATCCTTCATAGAGTATATGTCACAGGGCCTTGTCTAGTACGCATGGGTAGGGCTGACAGAGGAGATTGTCGGAGACAATGCGGTCAAGAAGGCACATTTCTACACATAATATGGGAATGCGGTTACATACAAGCGTACTGGCGCAAAATCCACGACATTCTAAGTGAAGTGCTCACACTTGTCCTCCGCCCGGAAGCACGTAGATGCCTCTTGAACATATGGGAACCTACTTATTTGAATAGTCACCATACGCAATGGGTCACATTAGGATTAATGCTGGCAAAGAGGAACATTGCACAATTGTGGGGAGCGTTGCAGCCACCCAAAGTAGAGGCCTGGAAAGAGGACCTAGACTGGTGTACGTATAGAGAAAAGACTGTTTATACAGCCCGGGGCTGCCCTAAAAAATGGTCCAAAATATGGAACCCCTGTAACTCCTATCGAGGATATATTTGCAACCCGCCACTTAGCATTGATTCAGATGATCCTCTCACCCCATAACCTGTACTTACAGTGCTCTGACATAGAAGTCTATCTATTGTTGCCTTCGCTGATTGTAATGTACTTGATTCCTCTGTATTGTATACTACATGTCGATGAATGTTTAATAAAAAGAAATATAAAAAAAATATATATAAGCTTGTGGACCCAGATTGGCACAACTGCATCAAGCAATTTCATTTCCCCCTCTTCCAGGAGACATGGCTGGTAGATCCACCCCATAAATTGGGATATAAAACATACTATAGAAATGCAACCCCATCCCCATGTGGTAGGCCCTCAGGGGGGTTGGTACTTTGGGTCAAAATTACTTTGGCTATCTATACTAGTATTCATAATATAGACTCATGCGATATTCTTGGCGTGAGTCTAGATACCAAAGACAAGACCCATCTTCACTTATTTAATGTTTACAATAGGACGACTAAATGTAACCTAGATTCCCAGGTCGTAGATACATTAAATAGCGCCCTCGATTGCGTAAAGTCACATGATACAGTAATTGTATGTGGCGACTACAACTGTGCATACAAGCCAATAAATGGCCTTGAAGCAATAATTGAAGAGGAGGACATGGTCAGGGGTCTCCCCCAGTTAGATGCAGGACCATCGGTACCACGCACTGTAGCTGCGATTCAGCTAATGCAGTTTACTTTAGAACATGATCTAAGGGCATGCAATGGAAGGGTGAATTATAACAAGGACGATAATCCTCCCCTATACACATTCAAAAGGGGCAGAGCTCAATCAAAGATAGATTAAATCATGCATAGCATAAATAGTTGGCATAGGATCTCTGGATTCAAGATAGATGCAAGAGAGGACGGCGATCATTATTCCCTTTGCCTAGAAACACAGTTACCTAATATAAATCCCTCATTAATACAGCCTTCGATATGGAATAACTGTAGAGTGGTCAAATGGCCTCGTATTACAGATAATGTAGAGATCATGACCAACATCTAACAGGCATTTGCTGAGGTGGTAGGTCCCTATGTAGAAGAAAATTGAGCCCCAATAATGGCAATGCATCAATCTCTGGTGATGACTCAAATGCCCCTTCTAACCAGAGCTACTATTGGAAAACAGAGACATAAAATAAAAAATGAATCCAAAAGTAATCGTTGGTATACCTTGGATTGCAAGAAGGCAAATAAATCTTTACTAGAGAAGCTAAAGCACGGGAGTGCGCAGCCGATAAGGGGAGCTAGGGATAACTATAGGAAAATACTAGCTAATGCAAAAAGGAGTTGGGAGGAAACGAATTGGAGCGACCTTCTCCAGGACGCAAAGTACAATAATTCAGTAGTGTTTTGGAGAATAGTAGCTCATGGGGGCAAGGATAACGTTGCTTCCACTGAGCATTATTTGGATTCTGCGACCTGGACAGAACACTTTGCCAATTTATATTCAGACCCTAAGCTTCCTACTTATGAACATCATCACTTTGTAAATAGCATGGGACACACAATTCATTTTAGCCTTAAAGAAACAATGCAGGTAATTGATACTATCAAGCAGGGGTAAGTCCCAGTACTAGATACATTACCTGGGGACTTTTTCACCATGATAAAGAGGTGTGGGCCCCTTATGTTAACCTGGTCACTAATGCTATAGCTCTTGGAGCACCAATCCCAACCTCATGGAAG
Source organism: Calotriton arnoldi (assembly GCA_963921515.1). NCBI lineage: Eukaryota > Metazoa > Chordata > Amphibia > Caudata > Salamandridae > Calotriton > Calotriton arnoldi. The sequence goes on from CAWUFW010003318.1 coordinate 1,589,106, forward strand.
GGGGCCACAATAGTCCCTATTCATAAAAAAGGGAGCAAGCAAACACCAGGGAACTATAGGCCCATCAGTTTAATTGATGAATTACAGAAAATCTATGCCAAACAGCTTCTGAACAGATTAAACGGATGGATAGATGATAACAATATCCTATCACCATCCCAGGCCAGATTCAGAGCCCGTACGAGCATGGTAGATCAAGTACTCAGAGTTCTGTGCATTTTGCGGAAATATACTAGGATAAAGGGGGGGTCACATCTACATAGCGTTTGTAGATTTAAGGGCAGCATTCCTTGTGGGCCTCGGCAGCAAGTGCCTGAAGATATTTTAAACCAGATAGTAAGGTTGCATCAGGACAATTACATGAGAGTCCACTGGGGCATGAATGGAGAGCTTACAGAACCAATCCCCATTGACAGAGGAGTGACGCAGGGATGCATGCTTGCACCCACCCTGCTCTCACTCTACATCAATGATGCAGTCAACTGCCTCAAAAAATCTAAAAATGACTCCCCAAAACTTAGCGGAACCCCTTTTCCTGCGCCATTATTCACAGATGATACCATCTTGATTTTGCAGATGCCCAAGGGACTCCAAAATTTACTGGATGACTTAAACATACACTGTAAGGAAAAACTTCTAGAAATAAATATCGGAAAAACCGAATAAACGGCCATAAAACCCTATAAGAACTTCAGGAGAAATTTCAGGGTAGGAGAACAAAAATTAGAATTAGAACATGCATCAAATGTTGTGTACCTAGGTATAACACTTGATTCAAATCTATCATGGAAACCACCTACAATGGTCCTCACACAGGGGTCCAGGGCTATTTTCAATACATATAATTAATGTACGACCAAACCGATCACACCAGCCTTAGCGATCAAAAATATAAAGCACAGGCGGCCACCTTATATGGGTCTGAACTGTGGGGCACTGGTAATACTAAACAACTTGTATCTGGTGAGAATAAATTCATGAGAAGGATATTGGGATCACCACTGGCGACACAACTTGTCCCGATGTTTCATGATCTAAATACAAAGTGGATAGAGCATATTGCAATTCTACGCCTGCTGCTTTACTGGATTAGATTATGGACAATCCCGGAGTTGGTGGACTATAGAGAGGGCATTAAGGAAATTTTAGAACTTGATAGGCACTTAATTTTCCCTTGGCTTAGACATGTTCAGAAATGGTTCCTTGAGCTTGGCCTCCATTCCTTCTGGATAGAACCACAATTATTGGTGCAAAGTTCAAAGAAAAATCCGAAACAAACATACTGGGAATATGTTTTGAATGCTCTTCATAGTAATTCCAACCTAGGTAGATTGGCAACACAGTTCCTTACTGCTAAACCAGCCGCATGTTATGAAGAGTTTTTTGATATCATTCAACCACACCGGGCAAGAATTCTGCACATGAAATTTGGGTACGAAACTCTCCAAATCAAGGCCTACACTGCAAAATTGAAACCACAGGGAGATTTATCTTGCACTTTTTGTATCTTAGGCCACACTGAAGATATTGCACACATTTTGTTTTTTTGCCAGGCATGGATTCGCCCATTATGCAAAAGGCTAGGGTTTAGGAAGCACCAAGATGCCCCTAGAGTAATGAAACATGACACAACGCCATATATAATTTTTAGTGTGTGCAAATATTTATCAGCAGTAGGATTTGCATGTGACAAGATGGGGCTGAAATTGTGATGCTGGAATGAGCAATATGTTTTCTCTTTTAAGTACTGTATTGCTGCTGATGATTGTTTCAATGTAAATGTTGTGCATAATTTATTATTTTAATTGAACAGAACAAAATATGAATTGTGAATTTTATATATATATATGTACTTTTAATAATTTTTAACCAAAATAAAAGTTATTTGATTGAAGTTAAAATAAATGCTTGCAAATATCATTAAGGGGGAGTGTGGTACATGTAGTGCATGTCCTGTGGAAGAGATACATTTGTTGTATGAAGAATGCAAGAGTGAGTTTATATTAGGGTAAACCAATAGTGCATATCCCCTCTACAAATTAAAAAAAGAAATGAAATGTGAATGGCTGCAAAGCTTGAAGGTTCAGGTACTTGTATCTGTTAACATAACATGTGTATTGGTAAAGTGCACATTAACCCAGAAGGGTATCTTGCCGCTGAATAACTGATGTTTACTGCTACCCAACTCAATGGTCATCATTTTATTGACCCAGAGAGATTAAAGGCGGAGTGGACCCGCCAGGATTTAAACCTGGGTCCATGAGGTCGTACACAGGCCCCTACAGTAGATGCATTAATCCACTAAGCCACCAGACCCGGCCAGTTGCACACATGAGACTGCCCTTAGTGGTTTGGGGGTGAAGCAAGTGTAATCATTTTGACTTGTGTCTCAGCAGAGGCCATTTGATTTTTTAATAAAGGAGATTGGTGTATTCAGCTACCTTCAACATACAGCTTCATTTGTAGGTAATTAAAAATATAGTGTAATTAAACTGGGAAGTCTGTGACTAAATATTTGAATGATATTATATATTTAGAAACCAGTTTCAATATGTTTGTTCATTATGGGACTTCTGAGAATTTGAATATTTAAAATGCGATAGCCAAAGTCTTTACTATTGAAAGGTTTTAAACAAATGATAAGTAATGAATATTGAAGGTTTTATAGTAATATTGATGTTCTGGTGGTATTTCTACTTTTGTGTTTGGTGCCTGCACTTACTTAACTGTGTTAGTTAAGGTTAAAATTGCACAATTCTTATAAAATTAAATGCCATATATAAATTAAGAGTACTTGCTATTAAACCTTAGCTGATTCTACCTTTGATATATTGTTGAGATCATGGGTGACTATTGAGATATTTTGTATTGAGTTATAGCTATCTCCCAGGAGGAGTTGATGTATATTCTGATGCAGCGGAAAGGGGCTTTACCAAATTTTACCATCAGGAACCAATTTCAACACCTCACCAGTCCCTTCCGCTGCGTAAATTTTAAACGAGAAAGTAATTCAAACACCAAGATCAAATTTACATTAATAATGACAGACTCTGATTACTTATCTACATGCTTTGATCTAATTTTTAAGTGATTATGAATGCTCAGCAAGTGCAATACCGATCGAATCATAGATCACCACACAGGAGAAACATCAAACAGAAATCCATAATACATCGAGGCATGAGTGAGTGTATAGGTAAAGAGACAAAAGAACACTTGCAAATAAGATGAATGCAAAATCGAAATATCACACGAACCTAGAAATAACTATAGCACAAAATGCTAATAGTTTGGAAAGCCACTCTCTGGCTGGAAGAGTAAGCTGGGCACCCTCACAAAGCTATGAGGAGCAAAGTTAAAGAGTCAGGATCAGCAGAACAACAGCCAGCCAGTTAAGTAAGGAAATCAGCAACACAGCCCTCTCCTCTCGTAAAGTCAAAATCTCGGGCCCCCCTCTTAAAATCTAACACTAGTAATTATACCCTTATTCACTAAAGATCCAGCCCCCCATGTATCAAAACACAAAAATCCAGAATTCTGATTGGACCAGAGCAGGGGGTGTCTGATCACTCCACTTCCACTGACCTTTAACAGTTCCTTTGTCTTTAGGGAGCTTTCGTCATCGTACTTTAGCAGAGGAAACTCCAACAATCTCTTCAGCATCTTGCACATAACAACTTAGCAAAATTGTTGCTAGTTCCTTCAGCACGATTGTCCACAAGAACATTTTCTCCGGTCGGCAAGAAAATTCCATTAATAACATTCATTACTTACTCTGCACAACCATGGTCATCTTCAGGAACTCTTGATAGACAAAATACATTTCTTTGCAGCCTACGTTTTAGAAAGCAAATTAAACCTAAAAAGACTTTTGAGGCCTTCTCTGCAGAACAGTAAAGCGTGCTTTTCCTCTAGGAAGAACAAATACACACGTAAATATCATAACACAATAAAACTCCATTATTAATGCTTTGTATTTCTCTACCTGTTATGTACACAGTTTAGACAGTTAGTGCAAAGAGAAAATGCCTCTTTTTAAACTCATGGCTTCAATCATAATTTTTCTTTTGTCTGTTATTTCTGCATTAATCATTCACGTTTGTGGCCTACTAAAAAAAGGCGCTGGAAATACTAATCTCTTTCCAACACACATTTGTGTATTTCCATGTTCTTCCCGTTCTTTTGTGATTTACTGTTAATTTTCACACGACTTTTGTTAATACTCCACACAATGAGAAGTTTGATTCAAGCAGGTTTTTCTTTGCAAAAACCCTGCTCCATCAATCCCACCTTTGATGGCGACTTAAGCCATCATAAAACTCAAAAATCTGATTATCATCAGATGATACTACTTAGAAGGCAGTAGTTTTCTTCTGTTCAACCTAACCCCATCTATGTCTTTCACGTTTTCATAGTAATTTCCTCTTCTATCTTCTAATTCTATTTCTTCTCTCTTTCTCTTTCTTGCTCTCACTTAGTCTCTACTGTTTGATTCTTGCAGTTACAACACTTATACATTAATACCAGCGTTAATATTCCAGTAGCAATAGCAACTATCGGCGTTAGTATTTTTCCTAGCAAGCTATTAACAAAAGCAGAAAACCAGTTACCCACTGAAGACAAACCCTTACCAAGTTTCTCCCAAGCACCATCAACCTTCAGTTCAGTTAAATCTTCCCTTAAATGAGTAATATTAGTAATATATCCCTCTAGGTTCTTACTTTTGTCAGGGATATATGTGCAACACTGTTGGATTTTTAACATGCTACAGACTCAACCCTCTTTTTCCAATAATACATCAAGAGCAAGACGATTTTGTAAAACCATTAATCTCATAGCCACCATTTCAGTATCAATCATTAAGAACCTACTAGCAGTGTCTGTTGATAAACGATCAACCACTGTGGCCAATTTTCTAATTTTATGAGAATTCAATATTACTCCAACTGAAGGTATCAATGCTCCAAAAATGTCTCCCACAATTTCTGCAGCACTAATTTCCCTTTTTTGTTGTGTTAGTCCACTCTTCCTTTCATTGGTTCCATGACTTGTATCCACATGGTAGATTTTAGGGAAAACAATTCCCATATAACAACTGCCATACCAGGGTGCGGGCAACCTATAATAGGCATTCTTACCACACACTTAATATATCCCAGTGAAAACAGGATCAGTACCACATTTTATTCCCAAACCCCCTGTAATCAGGAAAGTATGGTCACATTTACTAGAACCAATTAAATAATTATTATAATCAGCTTTCTGTCTAAGTAAGCAAAGCTTTCCCCTATGATGCCAATCCAGGGTCATTGCAGCATATGTCTCACCCGTTTTGTAATTTCCTTCTCTAAAAGCCCAAGGAGGTATATGGGACTTTTGCTCAGCAGCCTTTTTCTTGAAACTTTGTCTCCTATCTTCCACTACATTTATGAATTCAATCTCTTCCTAACGCAAACTACAGGTTACGTTATTACGATGTGCATACACAGTATCTATTGTTTTAGTAGTATGAAAAAAATTCCTCAAAATATTCAGCGTCTCTCGCACTAGTTACCATATTCATATTCTTTCTAATGGGCACTTCAGAAAAGAATAAATACAAATTTAAATAAAAATACTGTAAACTATCTTTTCCATAGAACAGACTTGTTAGTACACTACACGAAATTCCATACGTCAAAGGTAGGTGATGGTAGGTTACCCCTTCAGACACAGACAATGGTAATTGCATGCACACGTAACAATCTCTTGCCTCCATGGTATCTACATACTCAAACTAAAATTTGGTAAAAACATTCAACGAAAAATCATTAATAGAGTTATCTTGGTGAAAATTATCACCAGGTAATTTCTTAATGTTAGTCTGTGGATCTTCTTTAAGATATCTAATTTTTCACTCACCAGATCACTAGTAATATTATTCTTAGAAGGATACATAAAATAAGGCACAACAACAATTAATGTTAACCAAACAAACATCATTATTAAAACACCTGCAAAGCAAGCATTAATACATCTATGTTTTAAACCCTGATTTTGATATCCAGTCTCTTGGTATTTTGTTCTCAGCATTTTCTCTAAAAACTAAAGAAAAATCAAGAAAAAATCAAAAACTAAAACTACAAAAAAAACTAAAAAACTGCACATGAAAAGTATGTGTAAAATATGTGTATCCAAGCACCTCTTAAAACCTTCTTGCTTTTCCCCTCCTTTTTTTATTTTTTACTTCTCAGCCATTCACTGAGTTCCAGCTTAATTTGTTGCACTTTACAGAACAACTTTTTCAATTTCTTCTGCACCCTAATTTTAACACAGTTCATTTAGGGTGGCTCGTAACTGTTTCTGTAGCTCGATTCTGCATCAGTCTTTTCCTCACACTGAAATGAAATGAAATTTGTACTTGTAAAGCGCACTGTTACCCTAGGGTGTCCTGGCGCTGTACGCATACCGCTGTGGAACCCTTCCTGTCTTTTCCCGGTGAAATGTCCACTCCTGGGCACCCCCAAGGTGAAGCCAGGCATCCCAGCGCTGGTGGGGCCGTTGTGGAGATTAAGCAAGCTATTGCCCAGAGTTGCAGAGTGGGACCCATGATTAGAATAGGCACCGAGGCGAGAATTATCAGGTCCGAGGAAATTGAGCCCAAGACCCGCCGAGGCGGGAATTGAACCCTGGTCCCGGGCCAGATCTCTGCATCAGGGTCTGCCGCTCTAACCATTGAGCCACACTTCTCCACAATGATCTGTAAGTTCAACTTCTTCAGTCACCACATATGTCCAATTCAGGTGCTGTGTACTTCTTGCTCGGAACTCTTGCTCTTTTTGTTCTCCAAACTGTATCTTCTTCTGTGTCACTTTGTTCAGATTGGCTTGATGCTTCTATTATTGTATTCAGAACCTTTTTATTCAGAGTGTATTTCAGTCTTTTCACTCCTCTGGGCCATATATCTTCCTTTCATGCTTTTTTCACTTGCACAAAGTCACCAGATTCAAGACTTGATTCAAAACATCTTTTGTTTGTTTCTTGTCTTCTTGTTTGCTCTTGCTTTTGATTCAAATTATTTTCTTTGTTGACAACAGTTTCACATGACCCAGTAACTGGTGCCCACTTTATTCGATTCTGTTCAGACTCTCTTTGACTTTCAGTCTGTTCTTCAATTTCATTCGTTTATGTTCTTTCAAGTGGACTTGGGACTCTTCTTGTGTGACTTGCGTGTATCCAGTTCCGTAAGCCACCACATTTCACTGCTGTCGTTGTCACCAGTATCACTTGGTATGGCCCATGCCAATGTGGTTCCAAACACGATTTTCTCACGTGTTTCTTCACTAAGACCCACTCTCCAGGACTTAGGTCATGTGCTTGTTCTTGCTGTGTTGTGGTTGCAACTTCTCCAACCTGATGAAACACAGAACGCACTACATCAGCCAATCCTTTGCAATAATCAAGCACTAGATCATCAGTTATATTCATCAGTTGATTTGCTGAGGCTATTGTCTGTCTCATTGCTCTGCTCATAATGACTTCATGGGGCGATAACCCAGTTTTTTATCAGGAATACTTCTTAAACTCATCAAAACTAAAGGTAAAGCATCTGACCATGTTAATGCTGTGGATGCACACACTTTTGAAAGTCTTGATTTAATTGTACCATTTATTTGCTCGACCACACCTGAGGCTTCTGGTCGGTAGGCACAATGTAATTTTGTACAAATCACCCAAATTATTTCATTGTTAAAATGTGTACCTCTGTCTGTTTCTAAAGAGACTGGAAATCTAAACCGTGGTATAATCTCTCTCAACAGCAGTTTAGCAACAGTGAGGCTATTATTTCTTCTTGTTGGATAAGCCTCTACCCAACGAGAAAACAGACAAACCACCACCAACACATATTTTTGTCCATTACATGGAGGCAGTTCAATAAAATCAGCCTGCAATCTAGTAAATGGACCTGCTGCTTTTCCAATCTGTCCCCAACTGACAACAGTCTTTCTCCCTGCATTTTGCTGCTGGCAAGTGGTACATCTCCGGCAAAACTTTCTGCAATGATCCTGAATTTAGGGTTGTACCACGTTTGTTTAAATAGCCTAATCATTGAATCTCTTCCTACATGTGTGAAACCATGGTACATTCTGGCCATTTGTGACAACAGACTATCTGACATTATTGGTCTTCCGTCTGTATAGACCCACACTTCATCTTCAGCCCTACGTGAACAACCTGCCTTGATCCAAATTTCTTTTTTCTTACTCACTAGCGTCCTCCTGCAATTGTCTAATCTCCTCCAATGTCTCCACAGAAGAAAACATCCAATGACTATTCACATCAGATTTCTGCGTACGTTTGTTGATTGAAATTGAATTTTGAGCACAAAATCATGCAACTTGATCTGTATAACAATTTCCACTTGTAATGTACCCATTTCCCGATTTGTGTGCTGAGCACTTTACAACTCCAATTTCTTTAGACAATTGTAGTGCAACCAATAGTTCCTTCATGTAATTTCCATTTCTGATTGGTGAACCAGACGAGGTTAAAAATCCACGTTTCAACCACAATTGTCCAAAATCATGGAGAACTCCAAAACCATATTGACTATCAGTAAATATGGTTATTCTCACATTTTTGCCAATGATGCATGCGCTAGTCAATGCAACCAGCTCAGAAATTTGTGCGGAACTTACTCCTTTCAAGCATTAAGCTTCGAGGACCATCGCCACTGTACAAACTGCATATGAAGCACGCAAGATGCCCTTTTCATCTCTCAAGCATGATCCACCCACAAACATCACGCAATCAGATTCAGACAATGGTATATATTTTATGTTAGGCCTTGGTTTTGTACACATCTCAGTCACATCCAGACAATCATGATCAGCTTCGTCCACCACTTCCTCACAACATGGATTTGGTAACAAATTAGCTGGATTAAAATTCGTACATCTTGTCACAGTCACCTTTTCAGCTCCAAGAATCACTCTTTCATATTTTGGAAACCTACTGCTTGTAGGGTGCTGTGTTTGAGTCCATGTCAACAAGATCTCAACAGAATGTGGCACATACACTCTCAAAGGATGTCCCATCACAATTGTTTCACTCTGTTCCAAACTCACACAAGTAGCAGCAACTGCTTTCAAACATCCTGGTAAAGCCGCAGCCACTGAATCTAGTGTTGCAGAGAAGTATGCCACTGGGCGACGTGCTGTTCCATGCATTTGCATTAGAACTGAAAGTGCACACCGTCTCTTTCGCAGCGGAATAAAGCAAAATCCTTGTTGTAATCTGGCATTCCTAATGCGGATGCTCAACAAAGGCTGTCTCGCAACTTCACAAATGCCCTCATGCATTCCTCATCTAGTTCAATTGGATCGATCACATCTTTATGTGTCAATCTCTGTAATGGCTTGGCTGTCAGTGAAAACCCACTGATCCATTGTCTGCAGTATCCAACCATACCGAAAAACATTTGAACTTCTTTCTGTGTTCTGGGTGGATTCATTTGCAAGATCATAGTTATTCGATCTTGTAATACTTTCCTGACTCCTTTCTCAATTTTTTGTCCGAAATATAGAACTTCTTTTTGACAGAATTGCAGTTTTGCTGGTGACACTTTATGCCCACCTACTGCCAAATGTTTTAGTAGAAAAATCGTATCTGACACATATGCTTCTCTAGTCTTAGATGCAACAAGCAAATCATCAATGTATTGCACCAAAACTGAGTCTTCTGGCATTACCAATGACTCTAAGCACCTCTTCAAAATCTGATTGAAGATTGAGGGACTCTCTGTATACCCTTGAGGAACTCGGCACCATGCCAAAACACGGCCTCCGAACCGGAACGCAAACAAATATTGGCTATCCGGATGTAACGGTATCGAGAAGAATGCTTGACATAAGTCAATCACTATAAACCACTCCGCATCACATGGGATTTGGTAAAGAATCACTGCGGGGCTTGGCACTATTGGGCAACAGGGTATCACTATCTTATTAATTTTCCTCATATCTTGAACTATTCTGTACTTATCACTCAGTTTCTTAACTCCCATAATAGGTGAATTTCAAGGACTCCCTAGTATCTCTCCCAAAATACCCTGTTCAATCATCAATTCTATCACAGGTGTTACACCTGCAATGGTCTCAGGACTCATTTTGTATTGGGGCGCTTTTGGAAATTCTTTACCTTGTTTGACTGAAATTTGAATAGGATCAACGCCCTTCATTAGTCCAATGTCTTTTCCTAAAAAATCCCACACATCAGTCAACACTGTGTCTCACAATTTAACAGGCAAATCCTTTGCTGTAAATAAAGGATATAAATCATTCACCTCTGTCTCTTGCCTTGCCATCATCATTTTGAACACTACATCCTCATCCTGCATATGAAATGCTATTCCATCCGTTCTACAATAGATGGTGCAATTCATTTTGCATAATAAATCTCTACCGAGCAGGTTAACTGGACTTGTATCACACACCACAAAACGATGCAAGTCTTGAAAATCTCCAATTTGCACCTTCATTGGTTTTGTCACTGGAGTTTTGATCAATTGATTTAAAACACCTACAACTTGGATAGTATCTCCCGAGAGGGGTAGGTTAGGGATTTCCACAGTTCTCACAGTGGAATAGGTAGCACCAGTGTCTACAAGGAATGTAATCACATTACCCTCTACTTCTCCATCCACAAAGGGATCACACTGATTTACCTCTAGAGATGCGCCAAGCATGCAATCTTCCTCCCCCCTCAGGCACCGTCATTGACATGTATCTGAATCATTCTCTTGGCACTGCAACCAACATTGTGAAGCCATCTGCACATTTTTATTAACTGATTCACCTGTATGAAAACCCACATTCGCACTGTATCTTTGCAACTGAGCATTCATATTTTCATTTGGCATCGGAGCTTGTGAAATTTGGACCTGTGTCACCACCTGCTGTGGTTGTTGATTCTTGTTAATTTCAACCTGTATCTGCTCATTAAAATTCTGATTCATTTAATTATTTCCTGTAAAAGCCTTACACTCCCGCTTCCAGTGTCCCAACTTGCCGCACGCATAACACGGAAATTTCTTTTTCATCTCCTTTTTATTACCTCTACCTCTTCCTTGAGTTGAAGCACCACCATTCACCATGACACCTCCCATGGCAGAAATCTGACCATCCTGAACATTCTGATTCTGACTCTTCCGTTGGAAACCTGTTTGAGAGAAATCTACACAGTTGCGACCTTTTTGTGCTGCTTTCATCTGAGCCAACATTAATTTCTCTTTCAACTTCTTGTGTCTCGTTTCGATATCATCACTACAATATTTTGCATACTGCAGTATCTCGTCTATGCTTTTGTTTTGCCAACAAATCAAATGCTGTTGAATCACATTACTAATCTCCGGCTTCAATCCAAACACAAGCCTGTATACAAAATGTCACATGTCCTTATCAGTAATGTTCTCAAAACCACTGTACTGTTTAAATACCTGTAGAAGCCTTTCATAATAAGCATGCACTGTTTCTCTTGTTTCCTGAGTCGTTCTATCTATTTTTACTCAATCTGTTTCCTTTGGTGAAATCTTTCCCTTCAAATAGGTAATGACCTGATTAAATTTTTTCATCACTTCGTCTGATGGTGCTCCAGTCTTTGCATCTCTGGGATATTCTTCATTTGGCCAATCTATAGCAATCTTACACTCAACCCACAAATCAGCTGGAACTACAATATCAAATAAACCATCCAAATCCTTCCACAAGACCTTTGAAAACTTTACAAACCTCTCTACTTTTTGTACCATTCGACTGGGTTTTCTCTCAATCTGGGAAACTCATTTGTAAAAGACAGTATATCTTGCCTTGACCAAGGGACATAAACATATCCACCTCTTGGCACCTCTCTCATTGGATATATCATTTCAGTCATTGTCTCTGTACCTGTCTCTCTCACCAGAAACATTGATGAAACCCTTTGATTTGCAACCATTTCTTCTTTCTTTTTTAGCCCATCTGCCTTTCCGTCGTTTCAATTCACCCCAAAGTCTCAATGTATTAATCAATTCCTTAATTTGCAAACGCTTTCCTGAAGCATTCAAACTCTCCAAATCCCTGTCACTAAAATCCAATCTATATGTTTTCTGTAAAGCTTTCGATTTTTCTATGTCAATATCATAGGTCTGTGCAACTTCAGCAAATCTCTCATGTAGACTCTTCGCTCTCATTGTAATATTCTTACATAAAAATATTATCTCTTCCTCCTGATATTTACTCAGTCTTTCAGGACTAATCGTACTGATAATCATCTCTTCTAAATCCGCTTTTAATCTGCTCACATCCATGCTCGTATCCACTTTGTTAGACACCATCCCTCTAATCCATTCATCCAATTCTTCTGGAGATGGCCCTATTGAACCTCCTGATGTAGGTGTCATTCCTCTCTCATTCTGCACCAGTCTCCTTGGTTCTATTTGCACATTACGTTTTGGTGTTTCTACTGACCTTTCTGAAATGTCGATTAATGATCCTGTCTCACCTGCACTAACACCCCCACTAGCTCTATTGTTAACAGGCACTGTTAATGCATGCACATGTGAAATATTCTGGCCCTCACTATACAATGGGACTATAGGACCAATTGTCACAGGAACTGACAAAGCCTCTGCATTCAAATTCAATTAATTAATCCTTTTTGTCAAATCATCTTTCACCTGCTTCCCTACATTCATATTTTTCCTTTGAGAATACTGAGGAACTTCTACCTGAATTAACGGAGCACTTGGGGTAATTCTTTCTTGTTCTTCCTGATATGGTGGAGGTCTGTTTAACAATAATTCATCCAACAATTCATCATCTACCTCATTTGGATCTGGACCTGTTTCCACAACATTTTTCTTTTTCTCTTTACACTTTCCTCCTTTCTGATCCTCTACTAAAACAACTGTATGTAATCCTTCACCTACTGCTATCACGTCTCTCCTCCACTTCTTCATTTGAGCACCCCATTTTGCCTCTGAATATCTACTTACTGTATTTCTGTATTTATTCTCAGACCTGTCTCTGTCTCCTTTGTAATCCTCATGTTCCCATTCCTCAAGCGCTTCATACTGCATAGGTCTAGGATTTGGTCTCAATTCAATAATTTGATGTCTCAGATTTTCTAAAATACTTACATTAAAAGTACCATACTCTGGAAACGCCATATTCCCATTTCCTTCTGTATATTTCACCCAATTTTCCAACCATGTACACATGTGATATCCTCATTCTAAGGACATAAAATAAGCAGGCTTACCCTCAGGCGGTACAGGAATTCCCTCTCTAATAGATAAAGGCTCATCTTTTCTAAACAAGGTCTTCAACAAATTCAATAACTTCATTTTATTTCGTACACTAAAACTCAAAAACAAAAGAAAACTCTTCCGTAATTCCACAAATGCTATTCGTTCACATTGACCAATACCAGCACGACTCACACCAACCAACCAATGGCAGCACAACACCCTTTCATAACGATTCACACTAGCTGACCAATGCCAGCGCAGCTCTCTGTGACGTCAGTATAACTCCTGCGACTGACCCTCCCATTACAAAAATGATCAGCAGTAAACTAAACAATTTTCTTATGAGACAAACAAGATTAGAACATATAAAACAAACCTGCTTGTCTGCTCCAGTAAAAGGAAAAAATAGATTCAATCACTCTAAGAATTCTTTCGCTACCAGCAGAATATCGACCAGCACTATTCTACCCTCAAACAAGTGAACATTCTCGGGACTTCTTCAGCTGCGCTTTCTAAAGGTACCCAAATAAATCCTCACTATACTGACTCCTAAGTTCCCTGTGCAATACTAACAACGCAACAATTGTTTAGTACCGCATCAACAGCAGATAACGCAATACCGCTTAGTGTATGCCAGACTAAGACACGCCCCTTAGGCTAATATCATCCCAGGATCTTAGGCCACTTCGGACCCGTACTCAACTGCATTAGGGTCAACGGCGGACCACAACATATAACAAAAATACAATTATTAATAACCAAAAATATTCAATTCTGTCCTAATAAATTACCAATTTTATCAATCTAACCATCAATTCTGCTACCAAAAACTGATGCAGCGGAAAGGGGCTTTGCCAAATTTTACCAACAGGAACCAATTTCAACACCAAACCAGTCCCTTCCGCTGCGTACATTTTAAACGATCATTACCAAACAGGTTACCTTTATTTACCGTATACTAAGGTCCTCTCTTCCTGATGGACCTTTGAGAGTTGATATTGATTGGTAAAGTTAGACAGAATCCTAACTTACGAGGACCTAAACAAGAAAGTATTTCAAACACCAAGATCAAATTTACATTAATAATGACACTCTGATTACTTATCAACATGCTTTTATCTAATTTTTAAGTGATTATGAATGCTCAACAAGTGCATCACAGCACGAATCATAGATCACCACACAGGAGAAACATCAAACAGAAATTCATACTACATCTCAAACAAGGCATGAGTGAGTGGATAGGTAAAGAGATAAAAGAACATCAGCAAATAAGATAAATGCAAATTCGAAATATCATACAAACCTAGAAATAACTATAGCACGGAATGCTAATAGTCTGGAAAGACACTCTCCGGCCGGAAGACTAAGCTGGGCACCCTCACAAAGATATGAGGAGCAAAGTTAAAGAGTCAGGATCAGCAGAATAACAGCCAGCAAGTTAAGTAAGGAAATCCGCAGCACAGCCCTCTCCTCTCATAAAGTCAAAATCTCGGGCCCCCTCTTAAAATCTAACACTAGTAATTATACCCTTCTTCACTAAAGATCCAGCCCCCATGTATCAAAACACAAAAATCCAGAATTCTGATTGGGCCAGAGCAGGGGGTGCCTGATCACTCCACTTCCAGTGCACCTGACTTTTAACAGTTCCTTTGTCTTTAGGAAGCTTTCGTCATCGTCCTTTAGCAGAGGAAACTCCAACAATCTCTTCCGCAGCTTGCACATAACGCTTAGCAAAATTGTTGCTAGTTCCTTCAGCACGATTGTCCACAAGAACATTTTCTCCGGTCTGCAGGGAAATTCCATTTATAACAATCATTACTTCCTCCGCACAACCATGGTCAGGAACTCTCGATAGACAAAATACATTTCTTTGCAGCCTACGTTTTAGAAAGCAAATTAAACATAAAAAGACTTTTGAGGCCTTCTCTGCAAAATGGTAAAGCGTGCTTTTTCTGTATGAAAAACAAATACAAACATAAATATCATAACACAATAAAACTCCATTATTAATGCTTTGTATTTCTCTACCTATTATGTACACAGTTTAGACAGTTAGTGCACATAGAAAAAATGTCTCTTTTTAAACTCATGGCTTTAATCATTATTTTTCTTTTGGCTGGTATTTCTGCATTAGTCATTCACGTTTGCGGCCTACTAAAAAAAGGCACTGGAAATACTAATCTCTTTCCAGCAGGCATTTGCGTATTTCCATGTTCTTCCTGTTCTTTTTGTAATTTACTGTTAATTTTCACACGACTTTTGTTAATACTCCACACAATGAGAAGTTTGATCCGAGCAGGTTTTATTTCGCAAAAACCCTGCTCCATCAATCTCCCTGTGATGGCGACTTAAGCCATCATAAAAACCCAAAAATCTGATTATCATCAGATAATACTACTTAGAAAGCAGTAGTTTTCTTCTGTTTCAACCTAACCCCATCTATGTCTTTCACGTTTTCATAGTAATTTCATCTTCTATCTTCTAATTCTATTTCTTCTCTCTTTCTCTTTCTTGCTCTTCGCTTAGTCTCTACTGTTTGATTCTTGCAGTTACAACACTTATATATTAATACCAGCGTTAATATTCCAGTAGCAATAGCAACTATCGGCGTTAGTATTTTCCCTAGCAAGCTATTACCAAAAGCATCAAACCAGTTACCCACTGAAGAGAAACCCTTACCAAGTTTCTCACAAGCAACATCAACCTTCAGTTCAGTAAAATCTTCCCTTAAATGCGTAATATTAGTAATATATCCCTCTTGGTTCTTACTTTTGTCAGGGATATATGTGCAACACTGTTGGATTTTTAACATGCTACAGATTCAACACTCTTTTTCCAAAAATACATCAAGAGCAAGCCGATTTTGTAAAACCATTAATTTCATAGCCACCATTTCAGTATCTGTTGATGAACGATCAACCACTGTGGACAATTTTCAAATTTTATGAGAATTCAATATTACTCCAACTGAAGGTATCAATGCTCCAAAAATGTCTCCCACAATTTCCGCAGCACTAATTCCCCTTTTATGTTGTGTTAGTCCACTCTTCATTTCATTGGTTCCATGACTTGTATCCACATGGCAGATTTTAGGGAAAACAATTCCCATATAACAACTGCCATACCAGGGTGCGGGCAACCTATAATAGGCATTCTTACCACACACATAATATATCCCGGGGAAAACAGGATCAGTACCACATTTTATTTCCAAACCCCCTGTAATCAGAAAAGTATGGTCACATTCACTAGAACCAATTAAATAATTATTATAATCAGCTTTCTGTCTAAGTAAGCAAAGCTTTCCCCTATGATGCCAATCCAGGGTCATTGCAGCATATGTCTCACCCTTTTTGTAATTTCCTTCTCTAAAAGCCCAAGGAGGTATATGGTACTTTTGCTCCGCAGCCTTTTTCTTGAAACTTTGTCTCCTATGTTCCACTACATTTATGAATTCAATCTCTTCCTGACGCAAGCTACAGGTTAAGTTATTAGGATGTGCATACACAGTATCTATTGTTTTAGTAGTATGAAAAAATTCCTCAAAATATTCTCTCGCACTAGTTACCATATTCATATTCTTTCTAATGGGCACGTCAGAAAAAACTAAATCAAAATTTAAATAAAAATACTGTAAACTACCTTTTCCATAGAACAGACTTGTTAGTACACTACACGAAATTCCATACGTCAAAGGTAGGTGATGGTAGGTTACTCCTTCATACACAGACAACGGTAATTGCATGCACACGTAACAATCTCTTGCTTCCATAGTATCTACATACTCATACAATATTTTGGTAAAAACATTCAACGAAAAATCATTAATAGAGTTATCTTGGTGAAAATTATCACCAGTTAATTTCTTAATGTTAGTCTGTGGACCGCCAGGATTTAAACCGGGTTCATGACGTCGAACACAGGCCCCTACAGTAGATGCATTAATCCACTAATCCACCAGACCCGGCCAGTTGCACACATGAGACTGCCCTTGGTGTTTTGGAGGTGAAGCAGGTGTAATCATTTTGACTTGTGCTCAGCAGAGGCCATTTGATTTTTTAACAAAGGAGATTGGTGTATTCAGCTACCTTCAACATACAGCTTCATTTGTAGGTAATCAAAAATATAGTGTAATTAAACTATGTAGTCTGTGACTAAATATTTGAATGATATTATATATTTAGAAACCAGTTTCAATATATTTGTTCATTATAGGACTACTAATAATTTGAATATTTGAAATGCGATAGCCAAAGTCTTTACTATTGAAAGGTTTTAACAAATGATAAGTATTGAATATTGAAAGTTTTATAGTAATATTGATGTTCTGGTGGTATTTCTACTTTTGTGTTTAGGGCCTGCACTTATTTAACTGTGTTAGTTAAGGTTAAAATTGCACAATTCTTATAAAATTAAATGCCATATATAAATTAAGAGTACTTGCTATTAAACCTTAGCTGATTCTACCTTTGATATATTGTTGAGTTCATGGGTGACTATTGAGAGTTTTTTGTATTGAGTTGTAGCTATCTCTCAGGAGGAGTTGATGTATGTTCCAACTATTGTACTTACTAAATATAATTTTGGAGAGTGGCTGTCCTAAACATAGTCATAAAGCATGTTCAGTAATATAAAAGTTATTTGAAAGGGAGAGACTTTCTTAATCAAGGTTATAGTACCTAGGTATCAGACAGTAGAGAAGTATCAGCTAAGAGGATATGTTGTCATAAAAAAGAATTATTCACCCTGTATAGAGTCCTAAGACAAGGAGCTAATGTATGAAAATGTACTGTAGATATTGTATACCCTGTTGTAATGGGTAAAAGAGGGCATAGTGGTTCTGTTATACCATCTACATAGAGTCTTTACTTTGTAGTGATGTGTTACTGAAGAGGCAGTTTTTTGCAAACCCCATTTTTTAACCCACTTTACTGAAAGAAATGTGTCTGTAGAGAGCTTACTTTCCCACTAAAGGTTTTCACACCCATACTTGTCTGTTTTCACACTAGAGAGTCTGCTCTAGGTGAATAGAATCATAGATGTAGCTCACTCACAAAAACGATGCTTGCACAGGAATTACTTCCTTACAAAAAGCTTTAACACGCAGGTTTCACCCTTTACAGAGGTGTGTTGTATAGAGTGCATGTTGTCAATAAACTGAAGCATTCCTGCTGTATAGAATTGCATGAGATAGACCCAAGGCTTTATCAAATTGCATCTTATTTAACCTGCTTCCTGTTCAACTGTCTTTTGCTCAGAGCTCTCACTAGAGAGGGTTCTCATTCTAAAACCAATCATACATGTGGTTTACTCAGACACAAGGTCTTTGTAAAGAGATAGGCTTCTCACTAAAACCTTTTACAGCCAGCATTTATCATGTGGAGAGGTATTAGCAGAGAGGCCATGTTGTCATAAAAATGAAGCATTTACATTTATTTAAAAAAGTCATTCTTTCTTCAAACTCTACCATACAGAGTATCCACTCTCCTACAATTTGATAACAGGAAGCCTACTGTTTCCATGGAGCCTTCTACAGAAATTCTTTATCCTTGTCAGAGGTGTCAGTACAGAGATTGCTATGTTTGAACTGATTCATATCCTCTGTTGACTCTGAGACAACAGAGGATGGCTTCATTACCAAAGCCTTCACATCCACTGTTTACCCTGTAGAGAGCTGTCAGCAGAGATGGTGTGTTCTGATAAAACTGAACCATTCGCTCTGTATAAACTTGTTTGAGAAGGAGTTACTCTTTCATCAAGCTTTACCACAGTGTCTGTACCCAGTTTAAATATGCTCCCAGAGGGTGCAGTGTTTGTCTAAAATATTGTGCACTAACCCTTTACTCTGTTCAGAGGTGTCAGTACAGACCTTCATGTGTGTAAACTCATTAATACACCATATTCTCTCAGAGGAAACACCTTTGTATAAAGCTGAATTACTCATCAGACCTCTATAGACCTATTACCTTAGAGGAAATGTTGTGATAGAAGCAACCCATTCACTCTGTATAGAATTGTGTTACAAAGGTTTACTTTTACATCCAACTTTACTATTGTCAATGTGCACTCTGTTAGAATGTAGTAGCAGAGGGTCTAGTGTTTCTCTGAGACCTTTCACACACCCTTTACTTTGCTCAGAGATATCAGTAGAGATTATGCTGTTTGTAAATCCATATAATACAGCAAGTACTAATTCTCTAAGTTCTTCTACAGAAACCGTTAGCTCGCTGGTAAGGATCAGTAGAGTGACTGCTGTTACATAGTAATATGAGATAGGATCTCTGTTTTATCAAAGTCTACCATACAGAATGTATAGCATGTTGTACTATACTAGCAAAAGGTCTAGTTTTCTTCTTGATATTTGTGCACACACTGTCTATTCTGCACAGAGTAATCACTAGAGAGTGTGGCCTTACTGTAGTGAACCAAACACCCTATTCACTTTGACAAAAACATCTTTACAGAGAGATGCATTTCTCTGTAAAGCCTTTCACACCCAGCCTTTACCCTGAAAGAAAGTCTCACTAGACAGGTTATGTTGTCATAATAAAAGATACTTATAAGAAAAGAAGCTTCAGAATTGCTTCCCTCTTCAAATGTGATAATGGAAGGGCATTTGTTTCCAGGGACCCTTCTACACAGATCCTTTGTCCTTTTCAGACGTGTCAGTAGAGAGTCTGCTGTTTGTAAACTAAGTGATACACCTTGTTCACTCTGAGAAAAGATCTGTAGAGATAGATGTCTTCATTACTAAAGCCCTTCACACCCACTGTTGACCTTGTACAGAGGTGTCAGAAAAGGTGGTGTGTTGTTATAAAACTGAACCATTCACTCTGTATAGACTTGTATGAGAAGGTGTTACTCTTTAATGAGGCTCTCCAACACACAAGTTGCACCCTGTTGAAATCTGCAAACAGAGGGTCTAGTGTTTGTTTAAAACCTTGTACAGTAATCCTTTACTTTGTTCACAGATATCTGTAGAGACCTTGCTGTCTGTGAATTCTTTCATACACTATGTTCTTTCAGGGAAGAGGCCTATGTACAAAGCTGAAATTCTCACTAATGCTTTTTACAACCAGCCTTTAACCTCTGCAGACCTATTAGTAGAGGGAGAATGTTCCCATGAGCTATTCAATCTGTACAGAATTATATTAGAAAGATATACTTTAAAACCCAAACTTATCTATCCTCAATCTGCGCGCTGTTAAAATATAGTAGCAAGGGGGCTGGGGTCCTTTAGATGGTAGTGGAAAAATACACCATTTCCCAAAGTATGCCAGTATACACAACGTTCATTGATTTTTTCACAGCGTTTGATAGAGTTGATTGCCAAATGCTTTGGAGAAAGCTTCTTCTTTTAGGTGTTCCGCACCATCTTTGGGGTCTTATCATGGAGCTACACACGAATATCTGGTGTCAAATTCTGATGGGTGGAACACAGGGTTTATCACGAAGTGTTGATCTTTGGTAAGAAAGGTTCAAGACTGAAGAGGGATATAAATTGGTTCCTGGGTACTGACAATTAGAAATAGTGAACTCGTATCTTTGAATTGGGAAGGTTTTCTCTAAGAAGGGGTGGGATTCTGATCACATGAAGCTCTGCTCGAGCAGGGTCCTTTCGCAGGCCAATGCCCTGTATAGATTTTACAAAACTTGTGGGAAACGTGTCTTTGGGCATGCCCTGTCAGTCTATAGGGCCAAACTTCCCCCTCTATGTGTTATATGTGTAAAGTGTTCAATATGAGATACTGGCACTTTTTTGAAGAAATTGTAGGTAGAATCTTTCGCCAGATGTGTAATTTGAATACACTTGCAGCCCCATATGGCTTGTGACTGGAGTTTGCTCTTCTATCCTCATAGTTGTTTTCCCTGGCTGCTGTGTTGAAGGGGGGAATGCACTCCTATGTGGAAAGGAGGGACCACTACAGGCAGCTTTGAAGTCTGAGATTTTCTTTCTTCAGAAAGAACGGAGCTCATTTTTTAGGACTTTTGAGCGGGCTAATGAAATATTTGGGCTTCACTGAATATAAATTTTTGTATGTCCAATTCCGTTCTGAAGAGCTTAATATAGGGCTCTGTGTTTAAAATAAGTTTGGCCAGAGATATTGCCTTGAGTCAGTCAAATCCACGTAATTTGGTGGTTCAGGAGAGCAATTTAGGGAATAAACCTCAGCCTTATTTAAAATGGAATCTGCCCCATGGGATCAGAAGGTTGCTCCAATAGCTGAGAATGGATCTTCTTCCTTTGCATGTGAATACTGGCATCTGGGTTAAAATCTCGAAAAAGGATAGAAGATGCAATTTGTGCCAGCTACATATTCAAGATTTGAACCACATATTATTTGTGTATTCTGTGTTACAAAATGTTTGTCGTAATCTTTTAAGGCTTTTGTTTAATAAATATAACATCCATTCTGCCTGTGAGGCTCGTACATTTGTATTGTTTCGAATGAATGAAATGATATGTAATAAGATTTATAAATCTTTTAGATTCTTTCTGAACATCTATTAGGGCCTTGGTTTATGATGGGTGGGTGCTCTAGAAACCTTTCCATTTATTAGGGCCTCACACATTTCTGATGGATGTCCAAAATGAATGTAATGTTTATTCCTTAAGTTTTGGAAGTTTATCTATTCATTTGCGTGGTTAATTAAAACCTTTGTATCATAAAAACTGCAACATTACACCGACATATAAAATAGTTCCACAGTACTATGTACTTGGGATAAAATTTAGGAAAACCTTTGCATTATTAAAACTGCAGCATTACAATGACATATAAAATAGCTCCGATGCACAATGTGCATGGGATAAAATTTTGGAATGTCAGTACAAATAGATTAAAAAGTATTTTTATGTAAGGAGTAGTGACAGATCCACAGTGCAGCAATCCAAGCACACATAAAATGACAAGGACATTACAATATGGATTAAAATTACTTAGATGCAAAGTAGTAGATTTTTCAGAATAAAAGGAAGAGTGGATCAAGGAGTTGACTCGATACTTATGGTGATATTTGTGGATGTGCAATATAACTAGTTATTGAGCAAGTTCCATGTATGCAGGGTCTTCCCTGTTTCAAGTCTAATATATACGGGTATGCAGCCATTTCTTCCTTGTCCTTATTTATCACTGCCATGCATTGTTGTTGCCTTGATGAGAAATCTCTCAAAATGGCAGTTCAACTGTAAATCTGTTAGGGAAAAACAGGACAATGCCATCTGCCTGATCTAATTTCTCTTTGGTTGAAGAGTGGGCATAACATTACTTTTCTCTCTGCCAATAATTCCTTACAAGTGCATATTAAATGCACCAGATCTTGTTTCCCCTTTCCCCATAGCCAGCAGTCAGTTGCGGTTGAATTGTGTTTCCAAGGAGGTAGGTGTAGGAGTGATGGTAGGATACCCAGTTGATATCTAAGGAATGTTCTTTTAATAAGTTAGAACAGTCCATATGGAAGTAGGGTTTGGGGCACGTCAAAGCTCTGCAGCACAAGCCAACCATGGGGTCTGCCCGCCACTGCTGCCTTGTCCTGGACAAGTTTGATGGTTTGTTTGCTGCCTTTTTGAAGCTGGCAAGGGGTGCAATGTTGCCCAAAGATCTTGTAGGCCAAGTGGCATTATGGATTCATTGAGGTAGGCCTGGCCATGCAAACTGCTTCTGGTTGTCAGTTCCAGCCATAAATGTGAGTTTAGTGCATTTGGTTCGGCATTCTAAATTTTCTGTCTACAGTAATATACACACCTCTTCTGGCGAGGGATTGTTTCTGAAGCCTAAACTCCAGCCTTATCTGAGGTGGATAGGTGTATATAGGGAG
The DNA here is from genome assembly GCA_963921515.1 of Calotriton arnoldi. Classification (NCBI taxonomy): domain Eukaryota; kingdom Metazoa; phylum Chordata; class Amphibia; order Caudata; family Salamandridae; genus Calotriton; species Calotriton arnoldi. The sequence goes on from CAWUFW010003318.1 coordinate 1,612,195, forward strand.
GCAAAAGATGATTCTGTCGTCCCCAGACACAATCTCATACAGCGATGAAACTTCTAAACTATTCATTAAGGTTGCATTCTTAAAAATGTATTATGCATTATTTGCACTTTGCATGTTGCACCAAGCTTTATATGTTACATTTATTTTTTATTTTTATGGTGCTCAATACCCTCTTCTGGAGGTTGGGGACAGTGATTTGTTTGACCCTAAATGGCATAGTCTACAGTATGAAGTGTTTTTAGGTCTTGAAAATGGTTAGGGGATGTTTTTACATTTTTGATGGTTCTGCGCACGATTCCATGTTCAGAGGTTGCACTTACTGAACTGCAGTCACTCAACATATTTCTTCTGGTGCTATGAATGACGTCACTTTATAAAAGACAGCAATCAATGCTTCTAATGATGTATGTATCAGATTGGAGGTTTTATATTTTTCAATTTTAATATGTACAATCTATTATTGTTCTACTATTATGTCGTGTTATCTGGACCTCTGTAGGAGTTTCGTACTATAATAAATTAAACTGAAGCTGGTTGGTGTTTCTCTGAGACCTTTTTGCACACACCCTTTACTCTGTTCAGAGATATCAGTAGAGAGCTTGCTGTTATGAACCCATATAACACAGGAGATACTAGTTGTCCATGTTGTTTTACTGAAACCATTAGTTCTCTGCTGAGATATCACTAGAGAGACTGCTGTTACTGAGTAGTCTGAGATAGAATCACTGTTTTATCAAATTGTACTATTGGGAAATGGCCCTCACAGAAGGGTCACCCCAAACATTTTGCCTTCCTACTCCACTTTTTTGGACCTTGTTTTTGTTGGCTTTAGGACTCTGAGCACTTTACCAATGCTAACCAGTGCTAAAGTGCATGTGCTCTCTCCCCTAAACATGGCTCAATTGATGTATCCACAATTGCCACATTTAATTCACTCATAAGTCTCTGGTACAGTGCACTACATTTGCACAGGGCATGTAAATTAAATGCTAATAGTGGGACTACAGCACTTCTTGTGCCGCCCACTCAAGTAGCATCTAAACATGTCTCAGGCCTGCGCTTCAGAGCCTGAGTGTGCAGTTTACTCTGCCATGTCTACTTGCCATTGAAATCCCTTGACAAGCCTTAAGCTCCACTTTTATTACATATAAGTCACCCCTAACGTAGTCTCTAAGTAGCCCATAGAGCAGGGTGCTATGTAATCAAAAGGTAGGACATGTACTTTTAAGTTTTTTATGTCCTGGTTGTGAACAACTCCCAAATTCGCTTTTGACTACTCTGAGGCCTACCCCTCTTATAGGATAACATTGAGGATTCCGTATTAAATCTAATAAGTGTAATTCCCAATTGGAAGAAGGTAGAGCTATCATGATTAGTACCTGTGAAATTGTAATGATACCTCCTCTTTAATGGCAAAGTTGAGTTTATCATTACAATTTTAAAAATGCCGCTTTTAGAAAGATGGCATTTTTCTGCTGTTAGCCCTGTGTGCCTGGAGCCTGTCTCCAATACATCTCTGGGGTGGGTGACAGTTGGGCTTTGTGCATACCCTCTAGACAGCCACACACAATGGTGTTAGTGGTGGGCCATCTACATCCAGATGGATTATCCCGGGCAGGATGGGAGGGAAGGAGAAGCTGGCCACAGCCTTTCGCCTGAATAGGCTGTGTCCTGTCCCCACACAAAGGACTGCTTCTCATGACCCTGACTTCCTTGTGTTCTCACTTCTCTTGGACCTTGTTTGTGGGGGGCTTGTGGGATCGAGCACACATCTCAATGCCTCCCTGTCTGTTCATGAGACTCATTGCCCCATAGGCTTGACAACCTTCTTGGCATGGTAATTATCCCCCGGGGCCATAGGCCACTGAGACATGAAACAGCAAAGCATAAACAGTAACATCCCCCAGGACCTTCAGGCCGACTCATCATGACTATGGTGATATTTGGGCTGGCTCATCATGACTGTGGTGATATTTGAGCAGACTTATAGGCCCATGACTATGGGGACATTTGGGCTGACTCAAAGGCACATGACTATGGGGATATTTGGGCTGACTCATAGGCACATGAATATGGGGATATTTGGGCTGACTTATCAGTATTTGGGAATGGTGTATATACAGCACCCAAACCATGAGGCAGTGCTTGGCTTACCCACTTGTTGAAGAGGACAGATCCTCTTCAGCGATCCTGCTCACCTGAATGTCTCTACGACCCTGCCCAGCTTCTTTTGCATTGCGGCTCTCCTGCAAATCTCCAATGCTGCGGACATCTTCTCCCCTGCAAATCCAGCGACGCAGTGAACTCCATCTCTGCAGCACCAATCTCTGATACTGCAGACATCTTTTACCCTGCAAATCCAGTGATGCAGCAAACACCATCCCTGCAACGCAGCACCTACAAAATAAAAGGAAAAACATGGTTAAGTACCATCCTTAAGGTTAGTGCACAAATGGAAAGCGTATCAACCAAAGACTTTTTTTTATGATGCTGAAATCAGAAAACAGGACAACTCATGAACATTGAGACATTGTGGGTATTATTTAATGCTCATACTGAGACCTTGGCGTTAGCTCCCAATGCCATTCTTATATGTCATCCTTTATTGTGCTGGAGTCCATAAATCCAAAAGCACACTCTTGCACACCTTGTGCCTAGTGTTGAACAAACAAGGTGTACCGTAATGTATAAAGTGAAAACATGATATAGCTTCTGGCCGGAGTGCCACAACTCCAAGGGTAACAATTGATTATTGAAAGTCTATGCAGCAATAGATTAATTATTGTGTTAGTGACTGTTAGTACACAGATCAAAGGCGTTAGGGAATATTTCACAACTGCTCATTTGTTGAATAACCGTTCTACTTGGGGCGCCCACGTGAGTGAGGGACCATTTTTATCGGGAGACCTGGGGGAATGCTGGGTGGTAGGAAATTTGTGGATCTACGCAGATTCCAGAACCTTCCACCGACAGAAATGTGAGGAAAATGTTTTTTTTTTACAAAGTTTGAGGTTTGTAAAGGATTCTGGGTAACAGAACCTGGTGAGAGTCAGACAAGTCACCCCATCCTGGATTTCCCTGGGTGTCTAGTTTTCAAACATGTATAGGTTTGCTAGGTTTCCCTAGGTGCCGGCAGAGCTAGGGTTCAAAATCTACAGCTAGGCACTTTGCAAAAAAAGGGTCTGTTTTCACTGTGAAAATGTGGTGTGTCCATGGGCACTAGGCCTACCCACACAAGTGAGGTATCATTTTTCTTGGAAGACTTTGGGGAATGCGCGGTGGGTGGAATTTTGTGAATCCACACAGATTCCAGAACTTTCCACTTCAGAAATGTGAGGGACCATTTTTATCGGGAGACATGGGGGAATGCTGGGTGGTAGGAAACTTGTGGATCCACCTAGATTCCAGAACTTTCCCACACAGAAATTTGAGAAAAAAGTGATTTTAGGCCCTACAATTTCAGTTAATCTTTACAAATTCATAACACCGGTTATACTTATTGGATTTTTGTCATTTTGGTCTTATTTTGTTCATAAAAATGTAAGCACATTTTCTAACTAGGTGTAATATATTTATGTGTGGTATTTTCACTGTTATACTGTTTGAAGTGTTGCACAAATAATTTACACATTGCCTCTTAAGTTAAACCTGATTGCTCTGTGCCTAGCTACCAGAGGGTGAGCACAGGTTAATTTAGGGTGTGTGTCTAACTTACCCTGATTAGGATTGTGGTTCCTGCTTGGGCAGGGTGCATACCTCTGCCAACCAGAACCCTAATTTCTATCATCTACCATATATAATGAATAGCATGTTAAAATATACTAGCACTGGTCAACTTTTTCTCTTAATATTTGGACACAGACTGTCTATTCTGCTTAGAGTAATCACTAGAGAGAGTGGCCTTACCTTAGTGAGCCGAACCCCCTATTCACTCAGACAAAAACATTTACAGAGAGATGCAGTTCTCTGCAAAGCCTTTAACAGCCAGCCTTCACCCTGAAAAGAGGTCTCACTAGCCAGGCTATATTGTCATAAAAAAGAAGCATTTACCCTATTTACATTTACAACAAAAGAAGCCCCTCTTTCATCACACTCTACCCTTCGGAATCTCTACTCTCTTCAAATGTGACATTAGAAGGGCTAATGTTTCCATGGACCCTTCCATACAAATCCTTTCTTCTTATCCGAGGTGTCAGAAAAGAGATTGCTGTTTGTAAACTGAGTCATAAACCCTGTTCATTCTGGAGAAAAGATCTGTAGAGATAGATGGCTTCATTACTAAACCCTTCCCACCCACTGTTTACCTTGTACATAGGTGTCAGCAGAGATGGTGTATTGGTATAAAACTGAACCATTAACTCTATATATACTTGTATAAGAAAGAGTTACTTTTTCATGAATATCCACCACAGAGAATCTGTACCCTGTAGCAGTGAGTATAGAGCTTGTTTAAAAACTTGTACAGTAATTCTTTACTTTGATCAGAGGTATCTGTAGAGACCTTGCTGTCTGTGAACCCTTTCCTACACTATGTTCTGTCAGAGGGGACACCTTTGTAGAGGGCTAAATTACTCACTAAAGCCTTTTACACACAGCCAATAACCTCTAAAGACCTATTACTTAAGAGATGAACTGTTCTCATAGGAGTGAGCTATTCACTCTGTACAGAATTATATTAGAAAAGTTTACTTTAAAATCCAAACTTAACTACCCTCAGTCTGCACTCTGTTAAAATGTAGTGGCATTGGGGCTTGTGTTTCTCAGAAATCTTTTACAGACACCCTTTACTCTGTTTAGCGATATCAGTAGAGAGCTTGCTGTTTGTAAACTCATGTAACACAGGAGATATTAGTTCTCTATGCTGTTCCACTTAAAATTTTAGCCTGCTGTTACAGAGTTATATGAGATAGAATCCCTGTTTTATCAAACTCTTCCATACAGAGGGCCATATTTATGACCCAGTTTGCGTCACCTTTGCAGAACACAACGTGGAGCAAGAGAGATGCAAACACTTTAAGTCATATTTTTTAAGCCATGCAAAGCCACTTTGCATGACTCCGAGTGGCTCCAAAAATATGGAGTAACACAGCACAGCGCAAATCGCTGCATTGCATTACTCTGACCAGGGTAGGCATTCCAAGGGCATTCTGAAGGTGTTCCCACACAACTCCCATGGTTTTTTAATCATTGCCAGATTTACAAGACCTTATAAACCAGGGAATATGCCAAAAAGATACGTCTTCCCAGGGGAGGCATAACAAGGAGAAATATATTAATTACTCCTCGTTTTTGCCTCTTTCTATCTATAGAAAGAGGCACCTCTCAGGATTGTTTTTGTGCAGGAAGTTGCCCCTTTCTGCACAAACACAATCCCACCTACAACACAGGCACCCTTGCACCATGGTGCAAGCGTGTCTGCATTGACTGTAGGCTGCCTAAACGGTGTCAGTGGAAGGGAAAAGGACAGGAATGCACCATATTGGATAAATAGAGCACATTCCTGCCCTTTCCCAGTGAAGCTGCCCTGCGCCACTAAAGTCATAAATAGGACCCAGAATGTATAGTATATTTAAATATACTAGCACAAAACCAAGTTTTTCTCTTAATATTTGTATACATCGTCTACTCTGCTCAGAGTGATCACTGGAGAGGGTGGCCTTACAGTGGTGAACCAAACACCCTATTCACTCAGAAAAAAACATCTTTACAGAGGTATGCAGTTCTCAGTAAAGCCTTTCACCACCTAGCCTTTACCCTGAAAAGAGGTTTATGTTGTTAAAAAAAAGAAGCATTTAACCTGTATACACTTATAACAAAAGAAGCCCCTACTCTCTTCAAATGGGATAATAGAAGGGCAATTGTTTCCATGGACCCTTCAACACAGATCGTTTCTCCTTTTCAGAGGTTGCTGTTTGTAAACTGAGTCATACACCCTTTTCAATCTGAGAAAGGATTTGTAGAGACAGCTGGCTTCATTACTAGAGCCCTTCACACTCAGTATTTCCCCATAGAGAGGTTTCAGCAGAGATGGTGTGCTGTTATAAAATGGAACCATTCACTCTGTACAGACTTGTATAAGAAGGAGTTACTCTTTCATGAAACTGTACCACACACAATCTATACCCTACTTAAATGTGCTAGCAGAGGGTCTAGTGTTTGTTTAAAACCTTGTGCAGTAATCCTTTACTTTGTTCAGAGGTATCAGTAGAGCCCTTGCTATCTGTGAACCCTTTCATACACCATGCTCTCTCAGAGGAGACACCTTTGTACAGAGCTGAATTGCTCACTACAGCCTTTTACATTCGCCTTTAACCTCTGCATGCCTATTAGTAGATAGAGAATGTTCTGATATAAGTGAGCTATTCAATCTGTATAGAATTATATTAGAAATGTTTACTTTAAAATCCAAACTTAACTATCATCAATCTGCATGCAATCTATTAAAATATGGTAGCAGACTGCCTAGTGTTTCTCTGAGACCTTTTACACATACCCCTTACTCTGCTCAGAGATATCAGTAGGGAGATTGCTGTTTGTAAACCCATATAACAAAGGACATGCTAATTCTTTACGTTGTTCTACAGAAATCATCAGTTCTCTTCTGAGGTATCACTACAGACGTCACTAAATATATAACAGAGTCAGAAAAGACAGAAATGAAGGATGCATTGAAAGAGAAAGTAGCTGAGAAGTCTTTGAGTAAAAAGCTATACAGTTTCAGTTTAAAGATACTCTCACACAGAGAAATTTGATATTATGAAGCTTGTGACAAGCTCAGTTTGATTTATAAGAAGTCCTAATCAATTATTAGGCCAGTTTAGGTCTGGCTTCAAAAACAAAAACATGTGCTGAAACCATTTCCTGAAATTGAGTACTCTGCTGTGTTTGATCCAGAAAGTATTGAGCTACTTAAAACAAATATGTTGGACACTTCTTACCCTAATTGGAAAACCTTTCTTTGTATGAAGTACTGCAGTACTATACATCCAGGAATAACATAGGTGAAAATATTGAACAAGGAAAGTTTGGGGAGATTGGCTCTAATGGATGTTTAGTAAGACATTTGAAACCAAGTCTCATTAATCACTGTAAACTGAGCTGTCAAACAGATGAGAAAAAATAATTCTTTTTCCTGGCTCTTTTGCAACTTTTTAAACCTTGGCATTCGGAGACTGAACTGCTAAGTGTTATGAAGATGCTTTCAGTGCAGTCAAAGATAGTATTCAACGTGAACTGTCTCCCACATAACAGAAAATGTTAAATGATGACATTCAGTAAGAGGAAACAATAGCTACAGAGGTTGCAAAGGACAGTTCACAAGACAGCCAGAGCTCAGGGCCTAAGAGTCAAGATCTACTTGGCGAGCCTATCATTGAAAAAGAGGCATCCATCGTTCTAAATGAAGTACAAATGCTATGGGCCAAGTGAGGAGTGAGACCAATGATTTAGAAAATTTGATCTCTCAACTCAACAAGAACAGCTAGAAATGTTTGAGGAAATAACAAAATCTGAAGAGCATGGACTCCTATTTGATAAGTCTGAATGTTCATTTAGAACATTCAAGCCTACACTTCTCTATGTTTGCAGTCAGGCAGGTACAGGAAAATGTTTTCTAATTAAAGTGGTGACTGCATTTGTTAACAGGAAGACTAGTTGTAAGCTTTCATGTGTTTTGACTGTACCTACTGGACTAGCTGCTCACAACATTAAAGGAACCACAATGTACAGTAGTTGATGTTATCTGGTGATGCTTGCAATGAAGTGTCCACAGTTCTCAAAAAATTTAAGTTTTTATTATTGCTGAGGTTGACATGGTATCAAAACTAATACTAGCTTTCATTCATCTGAGGATGCAAGTGGTCCTCAGAACTGACTTTGATTTTCTGTTTGGTGACCTTCTACAGTTAACTCTCCAAAGGTCAACCAGCTTTTAAGAAACTGTTTCATGTAGAAACTAAAATGTCATTAGGGAGTATTGGAAATGTTAACATGTGGTTACATTTTCAGTATGCTGAGTTGGCACACAATATGAGACAAGCTGCAGATGTGGAATATGGCACTATATTAAATGACATGAGAATAGGAATTATTAGGAAAGGAGCAAAGAAAGCTCTTGCTTCTCACATGGTTAGATCTTTGTTCCCACACAACCCACCAGCTTCTGTAATGCAACATATTATGGAAACTCATGAACAGATTGTGTGCCTAATGCCAACATTGGACAAGAGTGTTCAATTTAATTTAGAAATGCTTCATTTGGAAAAAACAAGACATTGTAAATCTTAATAGTTAAGATAAAATGGAGCATCAAGGTTTAAACTTACCACTATGGCAAACAGTGGTAAAGAAACTTGAATCACTAGAGAAAACAGCTTCACACACTGCTGGTTTAGGAAAGACTCTAAACATGTGTAAAAATTGCAGAATTCCTTTACATCTAAATCTGAACATAGAGGAGGGATTAGTGAATGGTGCAATGGGGAATGTAGATTTAATTACATATTCCAGTATGAATATATTTTGATTAAATGTGACCATACTGAAGAGGGTAAAAAAATTGGAAGGTGCACTGCTAGATTTCCATTGGTGAAATACCTCTATGTGAGAAGACAACAGTTTCCTCTGTGTTTGGCCTATGCTGTTACCATTCACAAATCACAAGGATTACATTTGGATGCAGCAATGATAAATATATGTCAAACAGTCTTCAAATAAGTCATGCCTTATGTTGTTCTATCACCGGTTAGGTCATTGTCAGGGTTGTACTTACTTCAGTTTGATGAGAGCAAAGTCAATGCTGACTCATCATGTGTGATAGAATACAATTGTTTGAGAGGGCTGTATGCTACTCATCTAAGCTTATATCCCAATGTTGAGAAACATCCAAGTTATAGGAAGCCAAAAACTACTGATGTTGCAGATTTTTCAAACGTTTCAAAACTAAGTAAAAAATCTACAAAGACTTAAAAAAAGGGAAAAACTGATGAAGTGAATAATGTAATAGGTTTATAATTTTCAAACACTTCAGGAGTTTCATGTTACTGTCATGGAGTAGTTAATGTTCTATTCCCGCTGCAACCAGTGGTTGTAAACATTCAACAAAACAAAGGCAAATCTTTTAGCAAAGCTTTCACAACTCTTCTCAGTTTAGTACAGACAGAAAAACATAAGTGTACTTCAACTGCATTCATGCATGACATTGTTGACCACTGTAATGGTGGTACACAGTTCACTTTAAAAGAGCGGCAGGATGCACTGTAGTTTTAAGCTATACATGGAACGAATAGTGTGTTAATTGTTCCTATACTGGCAGAACAGACATTAATTTAGAGTTATTCCTGTACCTTACAGTACCAGCTTGCAAGTCAGTAGCTTTTGAAAAACATTTTGTAAAGGATGTGCAGAATAACTGCTTTTCAGACTGCAGGTCAGAACTGCTGTCTGCATTAGTTGTGAGACACAGTTCAAAATATCTTATTTGCATCCTACAAAGATGTAGAGCAGATGGCAGTGAATTCAATACTGATATTAGCAACTTTAAAGCTGGTCAGATATCAATTTATAAGAAAACATACACTGCTGTTGCCATTATTTTTCACCATGGACTGTCAATCAACTCTGGCCACTACACTGTCTACCTTAAAAATAGGGGTGAGCGGAATATTCCGTTCTGCCTGCGAAACTGGCGGAATATTGGTGATTCTGCATTACTCTTGTAACGTGGAGTTCCAGTCAAATTCTGCCAATCTCCGTGTGGTAGAATTTGTTTCTTTTGCGTGGCTCCAGAATGGTAAGTTGGCAAGCGTAAACGAGATTTGGTGTCACTTAGCACGATTTCCGGTCACTAGGAGGACATCTAGCAAGATTTTTCTAATGCAGGCAGTCGCAACCATTCACAATCAGAAGGCTGCCACTCGAGTAGAAAATCTACTCAGGGGGCAGCAAAATCAACTAGAGTAGCAGCACCCTCTAGTGCATCGCATGGTGCTGTTCATGCTGATTTTTCAGCACAGAATGCACTCCCGGTGCTAAATCGCAACGTGAGCAATGCGATGTGCCCATTTCCACCCTTTGGCAGAACACTGCAGAATCTCGCAGAATTCTTATGTAACTCAGCGGAATTCCAAAGAGTCAAATTCTGCGAGTTCTGCCCAGCCAAACTTAAAAATGAATGAGGCATGACTGGGTGTGATGGCACGTCTTACAGTAAAGCAAACGTTACCCTGGAAACTTGCAAACTCCTATCTCATACTTTTGGAACCACAGTTCTAGAGAAAAATGATGTATACTAAATTCTATGTAGTTATAAACAGACACAATATTCATGTTCTCTGTCATTATGTGACCTACCAAGGATGACGACTTTATAATGATTGAACTTTTTATAATAGTAAAATATGAAGCTCTCATGAAATCAATTATTAAGTATTGATGTGTATATTACAAACTTCTCACATCGCTTTAGAAATTATATTCTCTTGCAGATTAAAATTCCAAATAGTTTCCGTCTGTGATATCAAGAAACTGTTTTTTTAAATTGTAGTTTGAGACATGTAAAATATGTGGCTTTTTTTTAAATAAATATTACTTGTTTTTTTTTTCCCACAGTTCAATGATGGATTGCATTACAATTAACTATTCAGACTATACACACTGTTAGTATTCTGGAGTATATATGTATCATATATTATACAACAAGTTATTCAGTGTAAATGCAATTTCCGAGAACAACAAAAAAGTTTTGAAGAGTCATGGAAAAGGTAAGTCTCTTTCCACATCCTATTAGAAACTATGATCACACTGAGAAGAAGTGTCAGCTACAAAGCAAAACTTTCTGCACACTGTACTACTCACATGTATAAACAAAACAATACTGTACGTATATAGTGCACTCTTTTATCACACTGTACCGCATATACTTTTCATCCAAACACCTTTTTTCCCAGTCAGTATTATTAACTGATATTCTACTGTCACTGTTAATACAACTGTATTATGCATGTGTTTGAGCCTGGGGGATGTCTTTGTAGAGAGGTTAATTCCTCCTGATACAATACTACACACACCCATTATTTTGGGAGGAGCTGTTACAGAGAGCATAGTCTTTCTCTTCAACCTACTACATATGTCTGTTATACTGGGACAGCTTTAAACAGAGAGGTCGGTGCCTATCTGTATTCTTGTATTTACATCCATAATTGAGCAGACAATTTTCAGCAGACATGGAAGTTGCTAACTACACTCTACATAAAATGATCATACTGGGGAGAGAAATTATTGGAAATGTCACTGCTTCCTCATTCTCATACCTTCATCTTTGTACTTGGAGAATACTATGGGGCCGATTCCGATTCCGGCCGGAAAACGTACCGACCGACTCGGAGCCGGAATTAATTCCGACCGACACGTACCGGTGCAGCCTGACCCGCCAAGTACGATGAGAAGCGAGCAAAACCCGACCGACTCGTACGGAACACAAGCCGAAGGACCGAGTCGCGCGGAAAACAGCAATCCGGCCGGAAAAACACGCGATTCGAACCGACCGACTCGCACCCGGAACAATACCGAACGAGACGTACCCGCGGACTCCCACCCGCCAAGTACTATGCAAGGCGTGGAAAACACGACCGAGTCGCATGGAGGACAAGCCATACGACCGACACGCATACAAAACTGCGAGCCGAAGCAACCCAAAACACCGTGACAGACGCGTACGCAGCATAGAAAACAGCACAAACACAGCGTGAACGAAACGGACGAGCCCGTACGAGACAACTGCAGGGTCCGACTCGGTCACAAGAACGTCTCCTACATGCACGAAAAGTACAAAGGGAAAATACACAAAAAAAGGCCAAACAAGCTATTACAAAGCCAATAAATACTGGGGGGAGGGGCAGGGAACAAAGACACACCCACAACTCCACCCATATAAAGGACACAAATCCCTACCATGATCCTTTGCAAATTCAAATTACCTGCCAGCACTCAACAGACAGCAACCACACACCCACAGCTCATCCATCACACAAGCCACACACCATCAGCACCACAACAAATAGAAACCTCACATACACCTAGCAAAACACACACTCACACACCTTCACCTGCACACCAACACACACATCACTCACCATCACCACCCATCACCATGCCCCCAAAGAAGAATCACAAGTTCCTAGATAGTGAATTGGAAGTCCTGGTAGATGAGATCCTCAGGGTAGAGCCACAGCTCTTTGGTACACTGGTCCAACAGACACCCATGTCACAGAAAACAAAGATGTGGGAGAGGATCGTCGACAGGGTGAACGCACAATCACCATGTTTGCGCACAAAGACAGACATCCAGAACAGGTGGTATGACGTACGCAGGAGGGTCAAGGAGCTGCTAAAGAAGGACTACATCTTGAGCCAATACACCGGCAGTGGCCCTCCTGCCAAGCCAGTATACCTCAGGCCCTGGGAGGAGAAGGTGCGGGCCATCCTACCACCAGTGAGCGTCTATGGACTAAAAAACATCCCAGAGCCTGGTGAGTACACAACAAATGTACACAATATTCTGCGACTACACACACACATCACTGTCAAGGGGAGAGTCAAACCATGCACTCTTAGCAAATACACAGCAACCAGAACAGAATCATCCCAAAATGTGTATGTCACTCAGAGAAACACAACACATGCCATCACAAAGTGACATTTAACTGTGTCATCACATGTACAAACACAACTACAACTACAGCTAGGCAGTGGCACAAATATAACTGACAAACACATCCAGACAAGTAGCCACCACTACAACACCAGCACACAGTGAAGACCAATGAAAGAAAGGAAATATGTGTATGCTGGGCAAGTCAGTGTAGCCAATAGCATGATGGGAGTTGTAGGCACAGATATTGGTCACCCCCACAACTGTCCCATCAACACCACCCTGAACTATGCGCACATCACAGGGAGTGGAAAACAACTCACAAGATGGCTGACACTGGCTACTGCTGTGGGGAGCACAAGGCCCTGCTGGCAACTGTGCAACAACCAACAGCAGGACACCACTGACTGACATCCTGAAAGACAACCTGCACTCCCTGCAATGGAAGCACGGTCCATGGTGGGATATCTGGCTGGGTGGGAAGGAGGACTCACAGCCCTGACCATAGTTACCAGCAGCGTTTCTCACACACACCCCTAACACAAACTCCACAAAACTCACCTGGGAGAATGCATTGCCTCACACTCCAATCAAATATCCCACAAAGAACCACAAACCTGGGTCATGCTGAGTGAAGCACAGGGACACACATGGGACTTGTAGCAAAACTAACCCCAGGATAACACTGTCAGCCATCTTGTCAGCACAGGCACACAACCCCACAGGGAAGCAGAGTCAAAGGGAAGGAAGCATGGGCATGCTGGGAAGGGGGTGTGGAGGCAATAGCATGATGGGAGTGGTAGTCACAGCTCAACATCCCCCACCCACATGGCCCAGCAAGCTCACCCTCAAGCAAGCACACCCCACAGAGAGTGGAAAGCCCCATCAAAGATGTCTGACATTGGTGCTCTGTTGTGGGGATCACAAGGCCATGCTGGGAACTGGCCACCAACCAACAGCAGGACACCACTGTCAGCCATCTTGCCATTACTCTCACACTCACACACAGTGAAGTCCACCCAAAAGCAAGTAAGTATGTGCATGCTGGGAAGTGGGGTGGAGGCAATAGCATGATGGGAGTGGTAGTCACAGCTCAACATCCCCCACCCACATGGCCCAGCAAGCTCACACTCAAGCATGCACACCCGACAGAGAGTGGAAAGCCCCATCAAAGATGTCTGACACTAGTGCTCTGTTGTGGGGAGCACAAGGCCCTGCTGGCAACTGTGCAACAACCAACAGCAGGACACCACTGCCAGCCATCTTGCCATTGCTCTCACACTCACACACACTGAAGTCCACCCAAAAGCAAGTAAGTATGGGCATGCTGGGAAGTGGGGGGAGGCAATAGCATGATGGGAGTGGTAGGCACAGATATTGGTCACCCCCACAACTGTCCCATCAACACCACCCTGAACCATGCGCAGATCACAGGGAGTGGAAAACAACTGACAAGATGGCTGAAACTGGCTACTGCTGTGGGGAGCACAAGGCCCTGCTGGCAACTGTGCGACAACCAACAGCAGGACACCACTGACTGACATCCTGAAAGACAACCTGCACTCCCTGCAATGGAAGCACGGTCCATGGTGGGATATCTGGCTGGGTGGGAAGGAGGACTCACAGCACTGACCATAGTCACAAGCACCTCCCCTCACAACCCCCTCAACACATACTCCACAGAAGCCACCTGGCGGAATGCAATGCCTCACATCCTAACTCAAGGTCCCACAAAGAATCACCACCCTGGGTCATGCTGTGTGAAGCACAGGGACACTCCTGGGACATTTAGCCAAACAACTGCCCGGACAACACTCCCAGCCATCCTGTCAGCACAGGCAGCCCACCCCACAGGGAAGCAGAGTCAAAAGGAAGGAAGTATGGGCATGCTGGGAAGTGGGGTGGAGGCAATAGCATGATGGGAGTGGTAGGCACAGATATTGGTCACCCCCACAACTGTCCCATCAACACCACCCTGAACCATGCGCACATCACAGGGAGTGGAAAATGACTGACAAGATGGCTGACACTGGCTACTGCTGTGGGGAGCACAAGGCCCTGCTGGCAACTGTGCAACAACCAACAGCAGGACACCACTGACTGACATCCTGAAAGACAACTTGCACTCCCTGCAATGGAAGCACGATCCATGGTGGGATATCTGGCTGGGTGGGAAGGAGGAGCGGATGACAACCAAATACAACCAATGCAGACCATGTACACACCCCAACATTCACATAGAAATGCCCAAATAATGCAGGACAATGTGCTACACCAATATCAACCCCTGACTGTGACAACTTAGGACAATGCATTGTACAGGCCCGCATCCAGAGGCACAGTCACAACTGTCAGGTGTGTCAACCATTGATGCCTGCAGAAACATAACATACATTGTGTGTGTCTCCCAAAAACAGGTGATGATGGGGACACAGCAGCAGATGCTGAGGAGTCCTCGTCCCAGGCTCAAGAGGATACGGAGCTCACTGGTGTGGAACAGCCTCTGCCCTCCTCGGATGAGGAAGACTTACCTGGCACCTCCGGAGCAAGTCATCATGCAGCACCAGCAGGACCACCAGCTGCACCCCTGCACCCACCCCTCCAACGACTGTCAACACACATACTACCCCTGCCGACACGGACAGACCAAGGAGCAGCACCACCACCAGCACAGGGACCCTGGACCAACGTGGGGCCATGGACACCACCACCACCAACAACCCACAAGGTGGCCCAGGGTCACCTGTGCCTGCCACCTCAGGTACTGCACGTGTCGCCAGGGGTGGTGGGAGGGGTGGGAGACATAGGTCGCTGCTCACAGAGGGGTCTGGACTGCATGATGACCCACAACTGGCACGCATAGCCGATGCGTACCAGTCCAGCACCGGAGAGTTCAGCCAGGTAGTGGGGCTCCTCAGGGACATCAAACAGCAGCAGGCTGCCCATCATGCCCGCTTGGACTCACACATGTCCCGTGTGGAGTCCAAGTGGGACACACTGCAAGAGATGACGGCGGTGCATAGGGACATATTACAATGCCTCCGCCAGATGAGCAGCAACCAGTCAACACCTCCCTGTGTGCCCACAACATCTGCTGCTGAAACAACTGCAACTGCCACAGGGAGGCAGGATGACTCTGGCGGAGAGTCCCCTGCACCGCAGCAGCCTGCACTTGAGGATCCCCCCAAAGAAGAGGGGCCGTCCGAGGAGGGGCAAGTGAGAGGCTGATGGCCATGTGCAACCCCCAGGAAGCCAAAACCTGTTCTGGAGAATAACCTTTGTGCGCAAACTGTTCACCCTGTTGACTGCAACACAACTCTCCCACATGACATGGGGAGCTCAAGTTGGACCAATGTCTCTGATTACTGTGGACTTTACTCTGGACATTTCTGCTACCAGGACTTCCAAATTATCTAGGAACTTTGGATCACAATCACAATGTACAGCACCCAACAACCTGTGCACTATACTCACAAATGTATGTCAATAAACTCACTTATACACCATCCTTGCCTCTGTTGTGATTCCAATGTTGTCTCAGAAGTTGCGATGATGATCGGGGAAATGACACTGTGCATGCTAACTGCTACAGCAAGTACAACACCGGCATGTGAGTCATGGCGACTTCACACATATGGGGGAGGCACACCACCAGGGCTACACAACACATACACACCATGGACATCTGACTCATCGCCTACACTGGTGTTGCCAGGAAATACGTTGCATTGCACAGACCCAACACCTATTCACAGTCTGTGTTAACTAGCCCACTGGTGCAGTAAGCAAATGTCAGTCAGATGTGTGACCACAGACAACGCACATCACATAGTGAAGCACAGGTTTATTACACATTTGCAACATGTTGAAACCACTACAGATGCAAGGTAATCCCACCTGGCAGCGGGCACATAGTCAACAAGTGTAGAAGGAAGGACGTCCATGGGTGTGGTGCACATCACCTGTAGGGACACAACAGCTACCACCCGGGAAGTCGAATCACGGTGTTGGGGATCACAGCTGACCAAACGACTCTGAAAGTACCCTGTGAAGGACAGAAATGACACACAGTCAAAAGTACTGAAGAACAGGACAGAACTGCAATACTCATGCACAATACATGTTACAAGATACCCACCCAGAACCAAGTTAGCATGTCAACACTGTTGGGGAGTACAGACTACCTGCAAGGACACATCGCTACACGCATACAGACATGTAGCCCATGGACACACTCAAACAGCACCAGAGCACCACCAACACATATCATGCAAACTCACATCATTGACATGCCATCTCTGGATACTCACATTCAGCTGAAGAAGTTGGTGATGAGCTGTGTGCGGACATCACCCTCAACATCATCATCATCATCACTGGCATCGTGGTCCAGGCCAGGATCCTCCACAGGTGGCGGAAGTTGGTCATCGTCATCCAGGATGAGAGGCAACTCCTTCCGCACTGCCAGGTTGTGGAGCATGCAGCAGACGATGATGATCTTGCACACCTTTGCTGGGGCATATGGGAGGGACCCTCCTGTCTTGTCGAGGCAGCGGAAGCGGCTCTTCAGGAGACCAAATGTCCGCTCAATCACTCTCCTGGTCCGACCATGTGCCTCATTGTAGCGCATGTGGGCTGGTGTCACAGGGTTCCTGAGGGCGTCAGCAACCACGGCATGTTGGGGTATCCGGAGTCACCTACATACAGACAATTGCACATTAGCAGAGTTGGAAAAGAGGGTGGAACACTACATAGCAGAACACACACAATGGTACAAAGTCAGTACACACCTACAAGCCAGGCACGCTGGTTCCGCATCTGTGCCATCATCCTCGGGATGCGACTACTCCTCATCACGTACGCATCGTGTGCAGAACCAGGGAAACGGGCACACACGTGTGTGATGCACATATCTGCAAGACAGACCACCAGTGCATTGACCGAGTGGTAGTGTTTGCGGTTACGGTAGGCCTGCTCTTGGGCCTGTGGTGGTACCAACGCCACATGTGTCCCATCAATGGAGCCAATGACATGCGGCATCCTCCCCGGGGCATAGAAGTCACTCTTCACGCCAGTGAGTCGTTGGAGTCTAGGGAAATAGATGTACTGGTTCAGGTATATCAACATAGCCTCCAAAACATCCCGGAGCACACGGCTGAACATGGTCTGTGACATCCCACCAGCAGTCGCCAGAGTGTGTTGAAAGGTACCAGTGGCAAAGAAGTGTAGGGCTGCCATCACCTTCACCTTGGGGGTCAGCGCTGTAGGGTACGGACGGCCAGGTTGCAAATAAGGTGCCAAGCGCACTGCCAAATCCTCAATCAGCTGCCTGGTGAAGCGGTACCGTCGGATGCTGTCCCGTTCCACCATCGTTGCCAGGTCAGTGAATGGTCTATGGACAGCTGGTGCCCTGCAGTGCATAGGTGAAGAAAGCAAGATTGTCAGTCACCCCACATAGGTGGCATTGAACACACTCAACATCACATGATACATCATAATGAGGCACAAGTACATGATGTGTGCAGTTCCGTACGGATATGTATGGCACATACATGGCCAATATCTAACATCACAGTCCAACAAGTGGCATCAAGAAGTCCCAGGTCATGCCATCGGATACCATGAGGCCGTGTCCCAGTACCCATCTCCTGCTGCCAAATAACAAACACATGCCACAGTGACATGTGAGGACTGATGTGCCCCAGGCATCACAGCTCAACGACAGGTAGATTCCCAGGGACCCTGTATTGCCACATGGACACTGGCATAACATGGTGTATCATGTATACACCACAGCAAAACAACCATGACCCCCACAGGTAGTGGTCGTGTTGCCTCGGCAGGACAGACATGGACGTCTGTGACACACACACGCACAACATCAAAGTCCATGCACAAACAACGTGGATGTGGAGACTGCCTCCCATTGTGCACATGAAATCAGAGACATTGTAATCACAACATGCACACAGACTGTGGAGGACCATCAACATTGTGCCAATGGGTCACCCTGGGTTGAACATAACGTCCCACATGGGACTCAGGGGGTATGTGACATGACATACACATACACCACCGTGAACTGTGACCATGCCACATGCTCAGATATGAACAGTTGTACATCACAGTGGTCATGTACACGAAACACCAAGGATTCTGTCCCCATAAACACGTGCACAGCCTGGGGGTGGCTGCCCCCAAGTGACACCCACAGAACAACATGTTCACCCCCATACACGGAATAGGTAATGCAGCCTTACATGCCCTAGGATACAGTTTGGACAGGCTGTGGTGTTGTAGGTGTGCCCCTCACTGCCTGGGAAGTATATGTGGCTGGCATATGTTCACCTGTGACAGGCATGGTGACATATGCCAGTGACTTGTACAGGGATGCGTTGGACAGCAATGGACCGATCAGTGTGCACACATTGGCCATTGCATTCAATGTGCGCTGGTACGCGTTGTATTGGCAATACGCCTTGGACAGCAATGGACCGATCAGTGCGCACACATTGCCCATTGCATTCAATGTGTACGGGTACGCGTTGTATCCTATGTACGCGTTGAACAGCAATGGTCCGATCGGTGTGCCCGGCCGGCCCATTGCATTCAATGTGTGTGGGTACGCGTTGTATCCTATGTACGCGTTGAACAGCAATGGTCCGATCGGTGCGCACCCATTGGCTATGGCCTGGCCTGGCAACGGACGCGTTTTCAAAATTTGAACGAGTCTGATGCTGTAAATTCAGTTGGTCACCCACAACAATGTTGCAATTTCATGGGTGTCACGAAGTTGAACATTTGAAGGATGCTGGGGGCGTGTGTAAGTGGTGCAATTCCATGGATTGGCCAGATTCAGATGATGCAAACGACTTGGACCTATCACTTTGGACACATGGGATAGTATCTGCCTCTGCAGCACACATATAATGCTGGCTGTTCCACTGAGAGCTCACTTGCCTGCACTACATGCTCCAGGACGACATCTGCCACTACACTGCTGCTGTATCTGCACCCTCTGGACCCTGCAATGGCACGTACTGTGGAGAGAGCCCCATCCTTCAGCACTGAGGAGAACCAGGCCCTGCTGGACGGCCTCCTTCCACAGTACAGCAAGCTGTATGGGAAAGCAGGGGAGCAGGTGAGTGTTCTGTCCACTGCCTTTCTAAATGTGCATGTTGTCTGACTAGCAAGGCTAACAGTCTGCACGCCACTGGCTAGCAGGCTCACTGAGTAGTTGTCACCCCCCATAGTGTGTAGTTACATGCACTGGACAGGTATAGTGCAGTGACAGTGCATTTAAACTAGGTTTTACTTCCCAGGCAATGATACCATGTAGTAACTGCTGGCATACTGTCCATAGCCATCGTTGCACTGCCTGTGTACATCATGTGCCCCTGTGATTGAGACATGTATATCCAACTGTGTAATGCACGGATATGTTGCATGTGTAGTAATGGCATTCTCACTTTGTTATCCTCATAGGTTGATGCCCACCAGAAGCAGAAGATATGGCTGACCATCGTCCGGGCAGTGAGATCCGTGGCGGTCTACAAGCGCCGGATCCGCAACTGCCAGAAGAGGTGGCAGGACCTTCGGGGCTGGACCCGGAGGATCGCACGGGTCCAGCTGAAGCTGTCGCCTCCTCGCAGGAGGGGCGGACACCGGACCCTGACCCCCCACATGCTGAGGATCTTGGCGGTGGTCTTCCCTGATCTGGATGGGCAGCTGAAGGCCAGAGAGCAGCAAGGAGGGGGTGAGTCCATGTCTGCATTGTGAACTATGTCTGCCATGCTATGTGCCCTCCTCTGGCCTGGTTAAACCTCCACAGTACATCAGTCTTGTGGTCCAGGACCCATGTCCCTCTATTGTGCACTGCCCACTCCTCATCTGATACCCAGGTGTGGCCCTTACAGTCAGGGTATTGTGTCACTTGGGTACTGTGTCCTTGCAGTTTGCTTGACTGAAGGTGGGGGACAGCATCTGTTTCCCTGACTCTGTGGTGGGCATCATGGGTGGGTCCATTGCTTACACATTGCCTGTGTTCTGACATGTGTTCTGCGTGTCATTTTGATATGTGGCCCAATTGCTGAGCTGATCCACCACATGTGCCTGGGGTATCTGGCACACACCCATGCTGCGGGTGGGAACAATGTTTGTGCCCCAGGAGTGTGTATATAACGTGTTTCACACATACTTAGCCAGCTGCCTACTGTCCAGGGCTCATCCCTCATTCATGTGGGACAGGACAGTCATGCCTACTCCAGGCCATACAATACACTCTGTACTCCCACTGCCGTGTATCAGCTGACATGTTTTGCTCAGTGATTCGTCCCCTTAGGTGTCTGCCTCTGTGTCAGTGTGCTGTGGCTTCGTTGTCAGGTCTGCTGGGGTGTTCCTCGGTTGGGGCTCTGCATGCCACCGGAGATGTGACCATAAGAGATGATACATGTGTGACACATAGGTGTTTGATCACCTGACCGTGCAGACTGGGGTATGCGAATATGAGGTTCAGGCAGCTGTTTCCCATACACAGCAGATTGTGATGTGCTCAGGTGCAGAGGGTAGTGTTACAGGTCACCCATATGTACAATGGGTATAACCTGGACAGATGAGGGTACAGATGATGTGGTGTGTGGGGGATGTACATGTGCACTTGTTCAGCTCCAGGACTTGCATTCCCCATGATCTACTATTGTGACACAGTGCAGAGTGTTGTTGTCTGGCTGCCCTGCCCATGTGACTGGAGACAGTTATGTATGACTTAGCAGGCATGGCTGTGCCATGGCATGTGACTTCCTATTAGTGATCCTGCAGGGGAGTGACATTTGCTACATGCACACCATTGTGGCAATGGCTATCAGGACATGGGTGCATCATGGTGTCTGTCGCTGGTATGCATCACATGCATTTCCTATTTGACTCTGGGCATCCCTTCCATCCGGACACCTGCACTGACTCAGTGGCAAGAGTTGTGATGTGTGCATGTCCACATGCTTCACCGGGTTCTCTGCACTGTCCAAATACTGTGTAGGTGGTGCATGTGTCCACACCGGGGTATTGCCATCCCACAGACACCATACAGATGGGTGCAAGGCCAGGTGGGATGTGAGTGCCATGGTTGACCATCAGACTGACAATTGACTTCTCCTGTTCTGTTTGTGCAGTTTTAGCAATGTTCAACTAAGGATGCCAGGGCTTGCTCTGTAATGTGCTGTACTTACTGTGGTGTGTGCGTTTGGTGCAGGTGACTGATGTCTGTCTGTTTCCCTATTGATTGCAGATACATCCACGGCCACAGGAGGGGACAGCTCCACGGACCAGGAGGAGCCGCAGAGCCAGACTGGGTCAGCAGCCGAGGAGTGGTCGGAGGGACCCAGTGGCACGGAGGGCGAGGGGAGCCACACCGAGGAGTCCTCAGCACCATCCACCTCAGCTGAGGACCAGAGCAACTCGGACGATGACTCCCTTATGGAGGCGGGTGTCAGCAGCCACCACACCCCAGCTAGTGTTGCTGTCCCCGCCACCACCACCACCACCACCGCCCTCCCGTTGGCTCCCATTCCCGAGGTGCGTGGAGGCTCCCATGTTCGGGAGCGTGTCTCCTTCGGGCCAGGCACCGCACCCCCTGCACCTGTGTCCCCTGCTGCCCTGAGTGAGGAGTCTGTGTACCTCCTCCGCCAGCTCCATGTAGGACAGACAGCGATGCTGAGTGTCCTCCATGCACACACCAGTCTGTTGACTCAGCTGGTGTCATTCATGGAGGGCAGCAGTGTCCCTCCTCCGACAGTCCCTCACCCCTCCTGCCTCTGCCCCATCCACACTCCCCAGCACCTTACCCGTCCCAAGCACACACACACTGGCACACACCAGTACAGACACATGCAGCACACGGACACACACGCCAGAAACAAGACGCACACGCACGCACCGTCAGGGGACTGCAACCACACTCACAGGGGATGGGGCACAGGCACAAACACACGTATCCACAAGCACTGCACAGTCCTCAGTTGCCTCTCCCTCCAAAGACCCCTACCTTGCCTCACCTGCAACCCCATACAAACAGCGGCTCTTCCTCTGTGACCTTGGCCTCTCCCCCTCCGACCCAGCTGATCCAGCATTCAGGGGGAAGAGGAAGCCCACCCACACGGAGCGGAGTGCCCCTGGCCCCCGGACACCATCCCCCAGGCACGGACCGACTGAGGCCCCCACCCGCAAGTCCCCCCGGTCCCGGAAGAGCAAGACCCCGCCGCCACCCTGCAGCTCAGGCACCAAGTCTCCTTCCTCCATCCCTCAGGCCCCCACTCCACAGGTGCCCCACCACACCCTGCCCCAGGTTCCCCACCAACAGATACACCATCCCCAGAAGGGTCAGGCCTTCTCCCCCTGCCACTTGCTCTTCCGGCCCCACCCCCCCGCTGCGCTTGTCTGTACCACTGATGTGGTGAGGGTGTCCTCCCCTTCTGTCCTGCCCACCTTTCCTGATCCCCATTCTCCTCCCCTGGAGGTGGGCACTGCAGTGGAGTCCACTATCACCCTGTCTGACTTGGGCGCTGCAGTGGCGGACCTGTCCACTCCATCTGCAGGGTCCACTGCAGTTGTGCCGGCACCCACAACATCTGAGTCATGCCCCCAGTTGTGCCGGCACACACCATGTCAGACACCTCCACTGCAGTTGTCAGTGGCTCTCCAGCACCCACCACCCCTTTCCTGCCTCCTCCTGGTGAGCCCTGATCCTGTCCCTGCGGTGCCTGGCCTGCCCCCCGTATGCCCCTCCTAGGGGATTGTCCCCGGTTGTGATCAGTGCAGGCATGCATAGGGTGACATCTGCCACTGTCACCCTGTATAGACTTCCTTGATGGACTGGCCATTGGCCTTTGTTGATACCTTGCAGTTCTTCCAAGTTTTGAACCCACATGCTGAATAAAGCAACTTTCTGTTCTCTAGTGGTTTTGCTTCTGATGTACATGATGTTGATGATGCTAACCGTGCCCTTGCTGCAGTGATGGTGATTTTTGGACTCATGAAAATGAAGTGTTACTGTGCATGTACCCATGTGTTCCAGGGGGACAGTGTCCTATCCTGTGGTGAATCCATATCGTCCTTAGCAGCATCTGAGGGTGTCATATATTCAATATTTGGCAATGGGATTTCCTACTTACATTAGCAATGTCACATCTGTGGGTTCCACCCATGCACATCTGTTGTGTTTGCCATTGTTCAATTAGTCTAGTTCCCTGACTGTGTGGCCATCTCCACTGGACATGCAGGTTTGGGCATCAATGGGGAAGGACTCTTCTGTGTTGTCAGTGCAACTTGCTATACATGTGTGTTGGATCTGTGCTGTTGATTTCGTTGACATTCCCATGACCAGGCTGATGTGACGGGAGCCTTCATTTGGTGCTAATTGTTGACTGTGTGACCAAGTGTTCTGCTGACATGATGGAGCCCTACTGATGCGACATATGGCACAGCTTTCCTCACACAGGAGTGGAGTCCCCTCATGGCAGTGTGTACTCCTGTGACATCTCGTGCGCCCAAGGTGTGTGTTGTATGAGCATGTGTGTGTGTTCACTTCCATGTTGCTGTGCATGCTGGGATCCCTAGTGATGTTCCTGTTTGTGATGCTTGCTGAGTTGAGCTATGTTCCCCCAAAGTCTTCTCCCTGGGTTCTCTGTGATGTGGGTGCATGGCACATTACTGGTCATCAGGGTGTCACCCATAGGTGTGTTTGCTGTCAGGGCTGAGTTTGTGGGCAGACGCTGATGTGTCACAGTCCGGATTCCCCTTTGCACTTGTTGTTGACACCTGTCATGTGATTTCTGGTTTGTGTTAGCTTTCATTGGTTGTGACACGTTGTGTGTGTGACTGCTGGCACTCCTCAGGGCTGCAATGTTGGTAGTTGTCTATGTGTGTCCTTTGTGGGTGACCTTGGCTTCTTCATAGGTGTGTGACTGTGGCTGGGATCCCATTGGTTTGTGTGGTATTGCCGTCATGTCCATGTACAGCGTAGTGTGCAGTGTGTCAGACATTCAGGAGTCTGGTAGAGTGGCCATGTGTGATGTGTTCCTGCACCTTGGTTCCCACCACCCCCTGGGATTGTCATGGGTGCATGTGCAATGTCACCAGTGCATGTGAGCTTCACTGCTGCACATTGTTGGAGGTCGAGGTGTGTGGTGTTGAGTGTGTGCAGATGAGAGTTGTTGCCCGGCTAGACCCCTGCCTCCATGTTGGCCTTGGCTGACAGGCCGTGCTGGTTGATTTGTGCTTGTGTAGGTGTGATGGTAGTTTGTTGCTCAGGACACATGACTGTGGTTCACAGTGTGAACGACATCTAGCTTTGTCATCACAGTGGGATTGTAATGCAGCCCAGGGTCCCCACATTGTGGGGGCCCTGGGTGTGGTGCTGTGGTGTCTGTGTGTCTTGCTGTGTCAGTTGCTGTTCCTACATGCTTGTGTGACATGTGTGATTTGTGCTCCCACTCATCTGACAATGCCTGATTGCCCACATAGGGGATTTGGATCCATGAGTTACCTTTGTGTGGCACTATATGCACGTCTGTGTAATTGGTATTCAGGCCTCCTCATGTGTTGTGTGTTTGCCTGGGGACACTGGTACCCCCCTCACCTGTTGTGTTTGATGTGCAGTGTGGGTCTGCCTGTTTGTGTTTGTGCATCTGCACCACTGCATTTGGCATATCTTTAGTGTGCCATTGGCTGTATGTTGTTTGGTGTGTTTGCCCTGCTGTCCCTGGGACTCCTAGGTCATCAGTCAGCACAATGATCATTGTGTGTGTCCCCCATTGCTGCCATGGTATGGTATCTGTTCACCTCCCTTCTACAGTCTCCACTGGGTATCTGGATTTGTGTGCCCATTGGTGCAAATATGTGGGTCTGCATTCTGATGGTCACTTCTGTCATTGAGTCATTGATGAGTGTTGACAGTGTCAGCCCCCATGGCTGATGTTTGTCTGCACATGGCCAAAGGTATGTCTTGTTTGCACTGCACTGTTTGCCTCCCCCATTCTATGTTGCTATGGGACACAAGCACTACTTTGCCACTGATGTGTTTGTTGTTCTGTGACCAGGAATAATCAATGCAGTTTGGCAGTTGCAGCTTATTCTTTGTCAACACATACATTTTGGTCACTGTGATGATGGGGGTCTGGACCCCACTGCCACAATGTTCACTATGTGCTTCAGCTATGGACCCCACACTCACATTTTGGTCACTGTGATGATGGGGGTTTGGACCCCATTGCCACAATGTTCAATATGTGCTTCAGCTATGGACCCCACACTCACATTCTGGTCACTGTGATGATGGGGGTCTGGACCCCACTGCCACAATGTTCAATATGTGCTTCAGCTATGGACCCCACACTCACATTTTGGTCACTGTGATGATGGGGGTTTGGACCCCATTGCCACAATGGTCAATATGTGCTTCAGCTATGAACCCCACACTCACATTTTGGTCACTGTGATGATGGGGGTTTGGACCCCATTGCCACAATGGTCAATATGTGCTTCAGCTATGGACCCCACACTCACATTTTGGTCACTGTGATGATGGGGCTTTGGACCCCATTGCCACAATGGTCATGGCCTGCTTGCATTGTGGGTGCCACACACATTTATGTGTGGCACTTGTGATAGGGGGTCACATTGTATGTCCACAGTCCTGTTCAGTGTTGTAGGCATTTGACACAGTCTACACACGCTTGTCATGGTGTTGGGGGGATGTCTTTGTGTTGCATTATTTCTGCTGGTGTGTGCTTCTTGTGGCATGTATTTGCCATCCTGTGAGTGGGGGTGGTAGTAGTAGGCATCCAGCCCCCCCTGGGTAGAGGTGGTAGTAGTGGTAGGCACCTGGCACCCCCTGGGTAGAGGTGGCAGTAGTGACAGGCATCCAGCCCCCCATGGGTAGAGGTGGTAGTAGTGGGAGGCACCTGGCACCCCCTGGGTAAAGGTGGTAGTAGTGGGAGGCACCTGGCACCCCCTGGGTAGAGGTGGCAGTAGTGGGAGGCACCTGGCACCCCCTGGGTAGAGGTGGCAGTAGTGACAGGCATCCAGCCCCCCATGGGTAGAGGTGGTAGTAGTGGTAGGCACCTGGCACCCCCTGGGTAGAGGTGGTAGTAGTGGTAGGCACCTGGCACCCCCTGGGTAGAGGTGGTAGTAGTGGTAGGCACCTGGCACCCCCTGGGTAGAGGTGGTAGTAGTGGTAGGCACCTGGCACCCCCATGGGTAGAGGTGGTAGTAGTGGTAGGCACCTGGCACCCCCTGGGTAGTGGTGGCAGTAGTGGGAGGCACCTGGCACCCCCTGGGTAGAGGTGGTAGTAGTGGTAGGCACCTGGCACCCCCTGGGTAGAGGTTGTAGTAGTGGTAGGCACCTGGCACCCCCATGGGTAGAGGTGGTAGTAGTGGTAGGCACCTGGCCCCCCCATGGGTAGAGGTGGTAGTAGTGGTAGGCACCTGGCACCCCCTGGGTAGAGGTGGCAGTAGTGGGAGGCACCTGGCACCCCCTGGGTAGAGGTGGCAGTAGTGACAGGCATCCAGCCCCCCATGGGTAGAGGTGGTAGTAGTGGTAGGCACCTGGCACCCCCTGGGTAGAGGTGGTAGTAGTGGGAGGCACCTGGCACCCCCTGGGTAAAGGTGGTAGTAGTGGTAGGCACCTGGCACCCCCTGGGTAGAGGTGGCAGTAGTGACAGGCATCCAGCCCCCATGGGTAGAGGTGGTAGTAGTGGGAGGCACCTGGCACCCCCTGGGTAAAGGTGGTAGTAGTGGGAGGCACCTGGCACCCCCTGGGTAGAGGTGGTAGTAGTGGTAGGCACCTGGCACCCCCCGGGTTGAGGTGGTAGTTGTGGTAGGCACCTGGCACCCCCATGGGTAGAGGTGGTCATAGTGGTAGGCACCTGGCACCCCCTGGGTAGAGGTGGTAGTAGTGGTAGGCACCTGGTACCCCCTGGGTAGAGGTGGCAGTAGTGACAGGCAACCAGCCCCCCATGGGTAGAGGTGGTAGTAGTGGTAGGCACCTGGCACCCCCTGGGTAGAGGTGGTAGTAGTGGGAGGCACCTGGCACCCCCTGGGTAGAGGTGGTAGTAGTGGTAGGCACCTGGCACCCCCTGGGTAGAGGTGGTAGTAGTGGTAGGCACCTGGCACCCCCATGGGTAGAGGTGGTAGTAGTGGTAGGCACCTGGCACCCCCTGGGTAGAGGTGGTAGTAGTGGAAGGCACCTGGCACCCCCTGGGTAGAGGTGGTAGTAGTGGTAGGCACCTGGCACCCCCTGGGTAGAGGTGGTAGTAGTGGTAGGCACCTGGCACCCCCATGGGTAGAGGTGGTAGTAGTGGTAGGCACCTGGCACCCCCCTGGGTAGTGGTGGCAGTAGTGGGAGGCACCTGGCACCCCCTGGGTAGAGGTGGTAGTAGTGGGAGGCACCTGGCACCCCCTGGGTAGAGGTGGTAGTAGTGGGAGGCACCTGGCACCCCCTGGGTAGAGGTGGTAGTAGTGGTAGGCACCTGGCACCCCCTGGGTAGAGGTGGTAGTAGTGGGAGGCACCTGGCACCCCCTGGGTAGAGGTGGTAGTAGTGGTAGGCACCTGGCACCCCCTGGGTAGTGGTGGCAGTGGTGACAGGCATCCAGGCCCCTATGTGTATATGTGGCATTGGTGATGGGCATCCCGCCCCTATGGTGCTGCTGTTTCTGGAGTAAGTAATTTCTGCATCCCTGTGTGTGTGTGTGATATGTCTGGTACGTGTAGTTTGTGTTTGGTGTCTGACTTACCTTCTGCGCCGTACGCGTCCGTGCCTGTTCCGGTAGTAGATGTAGAATATTGGTAGGATCGGAACGATGGGATTCATTGTTGGTTCGTCTTCGTCGTTGCTTCGCCTCGTCCTCGTCGCTGGCGTGTTCGTCTCGTAGCCGTGGATCGTGTTGTGGCGCGAATCGGAGCTTATGTGCGCCTCTCCCGGATGCTTTGACGTGCCGTGCGTAGCGACGGGTTCGGCGCGTACGGGAAGCGCATCGTACTTGTCCGGCCGGACGGGGCTGCTTTTTGGCTTCCGGGCGACTCGTATCTGCGTTTACGGATCCGGCTCGGTCGGGGATCATGACCTGGATTGGGTGAGTACGACTCGGTCGGAATCTGCGCTGTTGTGCGCATCGTACTTGTTCGTTCGGATTCATGTGCGGATCGGTCGGGAAACAGGCATTCGCATGGCTTTTTTCCTGACCGAATGGCGTTGGGTGCGTCTCCGACCGAGATCGGAATCGACCCCTATGTCTCTAGTGAGAGTTTCAATTAAAAATTTAACTTTTTCCATACTCTCAACTGCAAATAAGCATCATGTTGAGAAGAGGTAAGTGGGTACAGTTGTGTATTTTTCTAGATATAGTCGGTCATTTTGAATAGGGATGTCTTTACCCAGGACATACTACATATACCTGTTAGTCTTTAGAAATTATTCAACATTATTCAACAGACAATAGTTCTTCTCTATATGCTATTAAAACACTTGTTATCCAAGAGGAATGTCTGTGTGAAGGTCTCAGTTGTTCAATGCACTCTATCATACACATCTATTATTCTGAGCAGGACTCTTTCACAAGAGATAGGTGTGTGTATATACTACTAATTTGAGGTACTTCAGTAGTGACCTGTCTCAGTAGGCAAGATATTTTCTTCCCACAGTCTACTACAGTAATTTAATCCAAGACAGAACTGTTACTAAAAAGGTGAGTTCGCTTGTACACCCTACTACAAACAGTGCTCTCTCTGAGCAGAAGTTTCAGTAGAAAGGCCAGTGTAGCCATACACTCTACTACAAACATCCATAATGCAAAACAGAGATGATGATAGACTAGTTCTTTAATACACACTACCACGCACACTTCTCATCCACTCTTGTCATCCAAGATACAATAATTAACTCTTTTTCTACTGTCAGTCTTAATACTACTATACTATGCATCATGTTACTCTGGGGAAAGGTCTTAGTGCCAGATTTACGAAACCATTCCTTAACAAGCCAAATCACAAATTCAGCCCATTAAGAAATGCTAAATGGCCTTATCATATGTACAAAGGCCCGAAATCGGTTGCAATTTTTAAGGATTACCTATTTGTGATTCCTAACTCACATGTACAAAGCATTTCCTAAATGCAAATTGGGCATTTAGGAAATGCTATTGCCATCCGTTAGAAGTCGATGGTAACCTTGTGCAAAATTAAAAAATGTATTTAAAAATGCATTTTTTAATGTGACATGAAGCGCTCATATGCCCCTAGGGCATATGTGCACTTACATGTGCACTATGAATTCCGGGGTGCCTCCATGGGGGCCTTAAGGGCAGAATCACCCTTGGGTTTGGATTTCCTAAATTGTGATTTCCTATTAGGAAGTTGCAATTTAGGAAAATCAAAACCATAGGATGATTGGTTTATGATTTCTAATAGCGATTCCTACTCTGTAGGAATCGCTATTAGAGAATCACTGGAATGTACATACCAATTTTCATTTCCTAAATATCGATTTCCTGAGAATTGCTATTTAGGAAGTGCAGAAAGTAACCTTTGTACAGCTGGCCCTCAGTGGAGAAACCACTGTCTTTTCACACACTACTATGTACAACCAACTCACTGGAAAGAGGTCTCACTGAGATGGCAATCTCTCTAGACAAGCTACTATGTGTAGCCATCATACAAGGGAGAGACCTTAGAAGAGAATCCACTCCCTACTTGAACCGTTCTCTGTATATCCATCTTCCAAAAGAGAGTTTTCAGCAGAGAGGCCCATTCCCACCTAAGCTCTACTACACACACCTGACACCCCCTGTAAAGAGTTCTCAGCAGCGAGGCCAGTACCTCGCCATACTTCACTACACACATCCATCCTCTCAGAGGGAGGTCTTATGTAAGAAACCAGTCCATTCTCACCCTCTAATACATACGTTCATCACCCTGGGGAGAGATGTGAGTAGAGGGGCCAGTCCCTCCTCACACTCTGTTAACCATGGTCATCACCCTGGGAACACGTATCAGTGAACAATTGTGCTCTATCCCCACACACTACTGTACACTCACATCACCTTGGGAGAAGGTCTGAGGAAGAGACCAGTCTTGCCCTACACACTACTCCATACACATGACATCATGGGGAACGTCTCAGCACAGAGGCCAGTGTGTTCACAGTGGCTAGTATGGACATCTGTTATACAATAAAAATGTCTTCTCAGACAGGGTACTCTCTTTCCAAATCCTACTACGAACACATGTTAACTAGGACAGAGATGTCAGTGTAGAAGCCTGTGACTTCCCATACCTTACTAAATACAGCTGTCTCCCCGGTGAGGATTCTCAGTAGAAAGGTTATTCATTTCACACATCTATCATGTCAGTCGCTTTCTACACTGTACTACAAACAGTTGTCTCCCATGGAGAGAACTGTTAGCAAAGACACCAGTCCCTCTCGACTTCCTGCTATGAAC
Source organism: Calotriton arnoldi (assembly GCA_963921515.1). NCBI lineage: Eukaryota > Metazoa > Chordata > Amphibia > Caudata > Salamandridae > Calotriton > Calotriton arnoldi. The sequence continues at coordinate 1,643,333 of CAWUFW010003318.1, forward strand.
AGTTGTCACTCTACAGAGACATGTCAGCAGAGACAAGTCTCTTCCCACAGTCTATTACACAAAGTTCCCATCCTGGGTACAGGTATCCATAGACAGGGAATTCCTTCTCAGACATTATGATGTACTGAGGTTATGAGTCAGTGTACAGGCCTCTCCCTCCCTACTCCGTGCTACGCATGTTCACCACTCTGGGCAGAGGGGCCAGCGGAGAGAGCAGTCTCTACCCGCACGCTAGTATAAATTCCTGTCACCCAGGGGAAAGATGTAAGCAGACAAGATACTCCCTCTCCATTTCGTACTACACAAACGTCTCATTCTGCACAGAGGTCTTATCAAAGATATGTTTGTCTCATCAGCCTAGCATTTATACCCATGACCCTCTAGAGAAGTCTGTCTTCTCCAACACACAAAAGAACAAAAGAGAATTTTCAGTGCAAAAATCTGTCCTTCCTAACACCCTGCAAAGTTTATTTAGTGTTGTAGAGAAACATCTGAGGAAACAGGCTACACTCTTCATACACTCTACTAGATAAACGTCTTGTTAATAAAGTAGGTTGTAGCACAGAGGCCAATCCTTTTTCTGTACTCTACAACACAACTATGTTATAGTACACAGGCGTGTCACTGGAGATATGTCTCTTTCTATAGCTTATTACAAACAGTCAGTGGTCTATGTAGAAATCTTAACAGAGAACAAAATCTGTATGTGTATGTGTAATTAAAGAAGACAACCTCTTTCTACACCCAACTATGCACAGATGTCATTGAAGACAAACCTGTCAGCTGAAAGGCATATTTGTTCCCACATACTACTGCACATACTTCTCAATCAAAACAGAAGTGTCACATGAGATGACTGTCCTTCAGCACAAAGTTCTACAGACATTCAAGCTTAAACATACAGATATGAGCAGAGAGGCCACTCCCCTCAAAATCATTTCTACATACTTTTAGTCAAAGAGACAGTTGTCAGCACAAAGACCAATCCAATTACGTAGTGTACTGCACAGAATTCTTATAAAAAAAAAGAAAAGAGAAGTAGCACAAAACAGGTCACTATCTTTCAGCATCCACACTTTACTATGCGCAATGTAGTAACAAGAAACCTCATCCTGCAGAAAAGTGTTACTGAAGAAGGCGGACTCTCCCAAACTCTTACTGCCCATATCTTAGTATATGGACAACTGTTAAGGTAGAGGACAGTCCTGCTCTATATTTGCTACTATACACATATCATCATCAAACAAATGTCTCAGCAGAGAGAGCAGACCCTCTGCATACCTTACTAGAGTTGACAATCAGTCTGGGAGTGCATGTTAGGCAGGGGAATATGATATTTATGTTCAGTTGCTCCAGTTGTAATCCTGTAGGAGTACAACTTCCAAAAAACAGGGTAGATGTAATAAACTATCAAAAAATGATAATATAGGGTAGATCTTAAAATACTTTTTTATCACTTTTTTATTTTTACAAATCTTTTACATATTTTTGTTGTTTTTTAAATTTTTCTTCAGAAAAATAACTTTTGTTTTACAACGAAAACATTTCAAGGAGAGGATGCAGTGAAAACTTGAACAAAAAATAAAATTGGGGATAACATTATTTTTTGTATAACATTTATGTGAGGCAACAAGGCTATCCCTTGCACTGCTGCTACATTTAGAAGCAAATATAATGGTGCCACTGAGCTGACAACATATAATTTGATTTGACTATGCAGGGTTGCAATCTCTCTCTCTAGCCTGTACCTTTGGAGGTGTAGATGCCCCAAAAGACTTCCTCATCTCAGCTCTTGCAAGCCTTGTTGAATGCATTGCCGAATGTGACACCACATGCCCGTGGTGCCAAAAGAATATTTTCATACCATGTAAGAATTTTTTACAGGTAATCACCCTAGATGAAACTTTTTTTCTCACCCTCAGGAATAGAAAAAATTCTCATACATGAGATTCCTCTGTGGATTTAGGAAGCTCAGAGGAATTTGAAGGTCCTGCCTCCTGACACTGTCTGATGAAAAAGGCATGGCTAACCACTTGCACACAGAGTGAGAAATGAAAAAGGAGATTGACAGCACAAACAGATCATTCACCATCTAAATGCTCTTCCAAGGAAGTTCCACCCCCTCATATTCCACTAGGGGGATAGTGTCACTTTCTCTCTCAAGACTCTCTGCGGGATCGTATATTAAAAAGAAAGTAAACAACATAAAAATGTAGACACTTTAATGAAACCTTAACTGTAAAAATGTATTAAAACATCAAAAGAATATAAATATCTTATATTTAGAACATCCTAACACAGAATTCTTGGTATGCGATCCTACAAGAGTCCCGCCAGAGTCCTGCGAGAGTGTACACACACTCATGGAGAGTTCTGATTCGATTATAACAATGTCAAAGTTTATTTTAGGCAGTAAGCTCCTTTTTCAATAAGTAGCAGAACTTCAACAGTATACATGTATTCCTTACATAGACACTATCTTTAAAAATAAATTCAGGCTTGTTTGCAGGAACATCAGAACAGATAATTCTTTCCTCAATCTGACCAGCAGAATAACAGTATCAGAGTCTCTCTCTCCAAACAGAGAGAAATTCAATTGCTTGAGACTTCTTGCAAAGTATTTGTACAGCAGAAAAACTACAACAAATGCATGTAAAGTAAAAAGTGGCACACAAACAATTTTGCTATGTAACAGAAAAAATACAACAGAATATAGTTTTGATACAACTGAAATATGGCTCCATAACACAGCATGCACAAACCACACTTCACTTATGCTGAAATGAAGAGAAGTTAAATCTAAGTATCGTAGCAGGGGTAGGGCACTCGTAAGACAATGGACAGTTTACTTTTTTGTTTAAAAATCTTAGAAATTGACTAAAAAACCAAAGGTTAATGTAACGTTATAGTTAGGTATGCTAAAAAGATCTTTTTCTTTAAAAAATAGAAATTCACTGAAAAGGCTAAGGTTAAAGTAACATAAGTTAGGTGTGATAGAAACTTCTTTTTTTTAAAAACCTAGAATTTCACTGAAAAAAAACAAAGGTTAAAGTAATGTTATAGTTAGATGTGATAAAAAGATCTGTTTTAATTTAAAACAACTTAGAAATTCACTAAAAAACTAAAGGTAAAGTAATGTTATAGTTAGGGGAATATTTCAGGACAACATTAAAGTTTTGAACTAAAAAACTGAAATTAGCCAGTTACAGTTAGCATAGCTAACTGTGACTTGCGACCCCGCCTTGCACTGCTTAAGACCTCACATATTACATCAATCATCACATGTTCTATGACATCATTTATGACATCACTGATGACATCTCAAATGACAATTGATGGCATCACTGACAACATAATCCAAGCTTCTTTTGCACACATTGCTCTATAACCTAGTATTGCATTAGAGGCCTGAAAGTAAGTAGAAAATAGCTCAGGATAATATGAAGCATCATTAATGTCATCACAGATACAACTCCCTGGGATGTAGCAAGCATGGGTTATGTGCAACATTGACCCTATACCATACACTTCACTGGTAGCCTAGTTCACATTAACAATTAACCACAGATATATGGGAAACCCTGACTGCACATGTGTATAAGTGTTCAGAGAAATCCAAGCAACTCAACATACTCAACGTCTCTTTCAAAATTATTATCCTACTATGGACAGCCTTTCTCTGTATCAAACGTCTTGCAGTCACCGAACCTACACTGAGAAATTAAGTTGATATGAGTAGAAAAGTGGGTACAGTAAACAGTGTTTACTCTATGGAGAGAGTTTACTCAGTACAGCACTGTTTGCAGACACTGAAACTCTCATGAAAAGCACACCAAAGAGTATTAAAAAGTATCTACTAAGAGCAGGGTACACTCTGCACAAAACATATCCAAAGAGACTCTATTAGCTTAACATAACCAAGGCCTGAAGGTGCTAAAGGTCATAGTACCTGCAGCATTCATATTGTGCTGGAAACTTTAGAGATACACCATCTTTGAAAGCTAAACAAGCAGAAGTACTTAGGTTAGTACCTGGTGCACATAGCGTTCTATGCTATGTAGAAATTGTCATGCTGAGACGATTCTGTCTAATAACTCAAGGATGCTTGCAGTATTTACTATCTACTACGAAGAATATTTGCCCTGTTGGAAACCTTTTTCTGCAGACCCCAAAAACTTGTGTGGAACATTGTTGCAAGGGGGAATATTAGGTGGTATGGATGGGAGGCCTTACCATACAATAGTCTCACAATACACAGAGATGATCCTTTGATTCAACAACAATAATCCTTAGCTCAGTCGTGGTGGTGTGGCAAAGACCAGTCAGCAATTAATGGAGGAACATGTATAAAGCATTTTACAGTACCATTATGGTGCATAAGTAATTGAGACAACTCGAAAGTAATCCAACATCAATTTATAAAAATAGAGCGTATTTTAGACACCAAAACAAACTTTGTATCACACATACAACTGGAGTTGTGGATTTTTGAAGAGTTGAAAAATAAATGCAGTAAATCTTTCCAACGGGTCCCATTCAAATGAATGGGGGAAAACACAGGTGATACTCGGTCACTTGCAGGGTTAGTTCCAACAGCCGTTACTTTGTTACCTTGCCCAGGGAATCCTGGTGCAGAGGTGTCTTGGCTGTCCTTGGAACTGCTTTGCTTGGCGGCTCCGGATGCATAGGTAGCTGGCAGCTGTCAATCACCAGGGCAGGTCACACCACAGATGCTTTTCCACACACTCGATAACCCAACTTCAGAATGCAGGAACACAGCAGCGGGGTTGTTGCTGATGCCGGTCGCTGTGAGTTGCTCTTGCGCAGGAGATGTCACTTAAGGGGTCGATCACCAACTGGTGATCACCAGGTCGTGGCTGCGGCAAATGTAGTCCATGGTTACTTAGGTGGCTGGAGGTTGACAAGAGTGGAGTAGTGACTTGAAACTTGGTGAAAGCTTAACTACCACTTCAGGCTTGCAGGAGACACTTCTCTTAGGGATCACTCTTGACAGGTCCAGTGCGTCGCAACTCTTGTCATGCAGCATGTCAATTTCATGCAGCTTGCAGGAGATTGCTTCCACCAATCCAAGGGAGTCTACTTCGGTTTCTGGCGTCCACTGAAGTCCCTCTTGCAGAGAACAACAAACTTTTGCCACAGACACTCGTTGAGCACACGATTCCAGTATATGGTCTCTTCAGGGCAGTTAAGTGTCCACTCTTCGTGCTGCGGCAGAGTCCAAGGTCCTGTTGTCAGTGATAGCATCTTCTTTGTTCCTCTTCTTAGATTCAAAGTCAGAACTGAGATTCTGGTGTAAAGCGGGCTCCTTAAATCCTAGTTTAGGGGGTGTTAAGGGCATGAGGGGCCGTTGCCAATGGGCTACTGGTCCTTGCAGCTAACCTACCCCTGTGGGTGTACATAACCTGCCTACCCAGAGTCCTCTATTGTTGGGTCTGAAAACATGGCAGAACCCTTCCTTGGCTGTACAGACCTCCTAGCTCGCCATAAATATGTGGCTAGCCTTTTGGAGGTGTATGCCTCCTGAATAACCAATTTCCCACCTGTTGGGCTAGACAGGGTGGGAAGGGCTTTGTCCTCGAGTGGGGGGCAAGAAATTACACATCAAGGGCAGTGAAAGCCTATGAGGCTCACAGCTTTGAAGACTGTAAACACTAGCCATCCTAGGTGGGAGGAGGTGTGACCTCCTTCCTGCTCAGGCTTTTGTCTTCATCCTGGGGAAGTGATAGCATACCCTAGCAGGAGGTCAGACTCTTGTATTGGCAGCAAATGGCTCGGGGAGGCCTGCCAAGGCACTGGGTCCCTCTATCCAGGGGGGCACCCACTCAGCATTGCACACTGTGCATGCCAGCTCACCCTTGACACGAGAATCATGTTGGGGTGAAAAAGCACAGTACTTTACACCAAACATGAAACAATTTGGTTGTTCCATAATGGAGCTGGCGATCTCGAGTTTCCTCGGTAGCCAGCCCATGTTACTCTATGGACTGCCGGTCACTTACAGAAAAACCTTGCTTTTACAGGGCTACTGTAGGGATATATATATGTATAAACATCTATATCCCCACCTTTGATATAATGCACTCTACCTCCTGGGCTTAGGAGGACAACCTTAAGAGTGACTTACATTAAGGCAGTGATGTGGCTCTGCAGCACATGGTGTGTGAAGAATCACTCTCGAGCAGACAGGCTGCTCTTGCAGGGCTGCAATGGCAGACCTCAAGACACACTTTTACTTGGGTCACACAGGGTGGCACAACCTTTGCAGCAGTCCTGGTGACCACTTTACCACCCTTGCCCTGGGGACTTAAAAGGGGGCAACGGACCTTGCCGATTTGCTGTACCAATTGATATCACTTTTAGGGGGAAGAGCGTGGACACTGGGGCCTGGTTAGCAGGTCCCAGTGCACTACCAGAGTCAAAAACCAGCATCTAGCAGTCTAAAAGGGGGCAAAATGTGTGGGGGGAGGGGGTATCTGCAAAGAAGCCCAGTTTCCAACAAAAATACTGGATAGAACCCGTCAACTGTCATCTGCACATAGAGTTACACTTTAATTTAAAGATTTATAATGTGTTCAATATCTCTACACACCTATAACCCTCTCCTTAAGGGCTTTACAGATTAAGTGAACATAAGTGTACTAAAATGTAAGCCCGGGTGGTAAACTCCGCTCCACTCCCGGAGTTTGCAAAATTCGGGCCCTCCGCGGAGGAACGCGGAATTCCTGAATTCTGCCATTCAGGTGCGAAGCAGAGGGTTTTTTTCTGTTCGTGTGCTCGAGTTTTCTTTTAGCGCTCCACGGCAAGCGGCAAAAATCTCGGGCCACTTGTGTGCGTGCGCGAGACTTTTCACACTGCTTGCGAGCTCCCACGAGACTTTGCTCTCACTTGCACGACTTCCGGCCACAACTGCACCAATCTAGCATCCTTAGAGCCAATCGCAATCGCAAACAGAGCAGTCGAGCAGCTTTTCTGCTTGAGAATGCAGCTGAGAGGCATTTGGACTGGATTTTCTTCTCAAACTGGTCGTTGGAGTTTTTTTTGTGCGAGAAGCCATTTTTTAAAACATTTTTTTTCAAACCAGAAGGAAGTCCCCCAGAGACTCCAACTTCCTGTTCATGTCCAGCAGGCTCCTCCCAGTACTTTGTCCTTCTCTTGGTCACTTTTCATTGCGATTTGGAGCTGGAAGGATCTCTCTCCTTGTCTGCTACATATATACCATTGGATTTAAGGATTTTATTTTTTAAATATCACAAGTAAGTTGAAACACTTGTGTATAAGGGTGTTGTTTATTTGACTCGGGGCATGCACCTGGATTTATTTCTTTTATTCGATTTTTAAAATTTATTGCGGTGGGTGGCCTGCAGTTTTAGTAGGGGGTCTACTTGTTTTTTTGCATTTGATTTTCCTTCTTTTGTGAAGGGAAATTGTTGAACAGTTTACTATATTTTCTCCCCGTTTTTTAATAAATTTGCAATATTGATTTAATTCACTTTGTGGCCTAGTCTGCCAATGGGCCTTCCAGCTAGTAGGCCCTGTATTATTCATTGGTGCATGAAACAACTGTTTCTGTGGTGTCTGTTGAATTGAAGTATCACTTATGCCATGGATGGAATTGGATTAAACAAACTGTGTTTTTGTGGTATTTCATGTTTTTTCCCCTGCAAACAGTGTTTAGGTGGAGTAATGTCTTTGGAGGATGTGTGTTGCTGTGAACATTTTAAGCCCTGTTAATTTTAGTTTTTGGCATTGCTGAATTAATGCAGTGTTCTCTGTGTTACCATGCCTCTTTTGTCTGGCCAGAGTGTGTGTGTGTATGTGTGTTTGCCAAAGGCCAACATTTGCCTTTGTTGTTCATTATGCCATATGGCCAGGGGCCATTTTGTATAGTCAGTGTCCACCCAAGGCCTGCATGTGTTCTTTGTTTGCCAGGCCTCCTGTTTGTTGTCTTCTTTGTTTTGGCCATGCCTTCTTGGTGGTTGTTCTTGTTGTGACCATGAGGCTGGTGGCCATTTTGTGTAGCAAGCCAGTGTGCTTTTGACATAGGCCTGCATGTCTTCCCTGCTTGCGACCATGCCTTCTTGCTGGTTGTTGTTGGTCTGACCATGTGGCTGGTGGCCAATTTGCGTTGCCAGCCAGCATGCTTTTGCCATAGGCCTGCACGTCTTCTCTGTTTGTTGTGACCATGCCTCCTTGCTCGTTGTTGTTGTTCTCTGACCATGTGGCTGGTGGCAATTTTGTGTAGTCACCCAGTGTGCTTTCCCCATAGGCCTGCATGTCTTATTTGTTTGTGGCCATGCCTTCTTGCTGGTTGTTGTTGTTGTGACCATGTGGCTGGTGGACATTTTGTGTAGCCAGCCAGTGTGCTTTTGCCATAGGCCTGCAGGTCTTCTCTGTTTGTGACCATGCCACCTTTGCTGGTTGTTGTGACCATGTGGCTGGTGGCCATTTTGTGTAGCCAGCTAGTGTGCTTTTGCCATAGGCCTGCACGTCTTCTCTGTTTGTGACCATGCCTCCTTGCTGGTTGTTGTTCTCTGACCATGTGGCTGGCGGCCATTCTGTTTAGCCAGCCAGTGTGCTTTCCCCATAGGCTTGCATGTCTTCTTTGTTTGTGGCCATGCCTTCTTGCTAGTTGTAGTTGTTGTGACCAAGTGGCTGACGGACATTTTGTGTAACCAGCCAGTGTGCTTTTGCCATAGGCCTGCATATTTTCTTTGTTTGTGACCATGCCTCCTTGCTGGTTGTTGTTGTTCTGACCATGTGGCTGGCGGCCATTTTGTGCAGCAGCCAGTGTGCTTTTGCCATAAGCCTGCACGTCTTATCTGTTAGTGACCATGCCTCCTTGCTGGTTGTTGTTGTTCTCTGACCATTTGGCTGGCAGCCATTTTGTGTAGCCAGCCAGTGTGCTTTCTCCATAGGCCTGCATGTCTTCTTTGTTTGTGGCCATGCCTTCTTGCTGGTTGTTGTTGTTGTGACCATGTAGCTGGCGGCCATTTTGTGTAACCAGCCAGTGTGATTTTGCTATAGGCCTCCATATTTTCTTTGTTTGTGACCATGCCTCCTTGCTGGTTGTTGTTGTTCTGACCATGTGGGTGGTGGACATTTTGTGCAGCAGCCAGTGTGCTTTTGCCACAAGCCTGCACGTCTTATCTGTAAGTGACCATGCCTTCTAGCTGGTTGTTGTTCTGACCATGTGGCTGGTGGCCATTTTGTGTAGCCAGCCAGTGTGGCCCTTTGCCATAGGATTGCATGGATGGTTCATAATGATAGCAGTTTAATAAGTTAATATGATTGTGGATATTTATTTTTCACTTATCTTTAAATTTTTTATTTCAATTTTTTGAATTTTAGTTGTTTCAATGTTATTTTGTGTGTGTTTTTATTTATTTATTTATTTATTTCAAATATTTTGCTTTTTTAACTTACATTTTATATTTTTATTTTTCTTATTTTTATTTTTTTTAACTTCTACATTTGTTTCTTCAAAAATGGTTATTTTTATTTTTTTAATTTACATTTTTTAATGTAATTTTTTTTATTTTGAGCAAAAAAATGTTTTTTCATTTTCCTAACATCTGGCATCAACCCCTTGACTGGAATAGGTGCACTGCACAGCAACATTCAATGTCTAAGGATTATTCCATTGTCGCCTGCACCTCCCTGAGTGCCATATCCCAATGTGATGCACATAAAGCGAAAAGTTACGTCTGTATGTTTTTCTTGTTGCTCTTTCTGATCCTTCCTGAGTGTACTGCACACAATGAAAGTTTGTTGGTGTGGTTTTACGAATGGATAGTTAGACTGTATTATTGCTAAGTCACCACACTAAATTATATTGTTTGTTTGTACTACAGCTTGAACTGCAACAATGCCACATGTCACTGATGTTTTTCTTGCTTGTTTGCTTTTAGGTGCACAGCAGAAGAGACATCACCTACAGTAGTGCCAGACAGAAGGCCTGTGCACGACGTGACACGTGACTGAGTACGCAACACGGTCATCCCTTTAGCTTGTTGTGAAGCTAAGTGCCACTGCCAACTGACAGCTTCAAGATGGCCCCAAAGAAAGGTGCCAACAAGAAAGTGGCTAGTGGGGAGCAGAAGATGCAGATTTCCACCACTGGCGGGCCGACCGCAACCTTTTTCAGGAAAGTTGTGCCTGCCACACCGGCCTCTGGCGAGCAAGCTGAGAGCAGCACTCCTGCATCAACATCGTAACCACCCCCCCACCTCAGCCCATGACCATGTCTGTCACTGAGGCAGCCAGTGCAATCATGTCGACGCCGACGAGTAGTGATATTGAATTGAATTTGTCTCTTTCGCGAAGTAGTACACAATTGATTCAGGAAAAACAGAAAAGTGGCCAGCAGCCGATAGCCAGCAATAGTACATTTGTCTGATGTTGGAGCAGAACAGGAGGTTGAGCTTCCTTCCGAGCAACAAGTTGAACCTTCTCTTTTAGAATCACTGGCTCGCAGATCTCCAGCAAGGAAAAGGAAGGGTACTACACACCATCTTCTCCAAGTACCACTTCTGATGGTGATGATAGGGACATGGAGTGGACCCCGACACAGACCAGGAGACAACAGAAGAGGCAAGGGAAAAGAAAAGTTCCAGAAAGACTTAGACTTATGGAAGGGGATGAAGCGGAGGATGATGATGACGAGATAGTTATGGTGGAAGGTAACAAGGAGGAAAGTGACATTGCTATTCAACCAGCTCCGATGGATGTGGCACAGGTAACACCGCCACCAGCTCCCATATTTGCAAAGCCCCAGCTGAGACCTGCGCCAACCCCTGACTCAGGAGTAGCAGAGAGGCAATTGACGACATGCCCACCTACCTCCAGATCTTCTTCAGTCATTTGCATGGCCCGGTAAAAAAGTACTCCTCTCCAGTTTGGGACTTTTTACAGTTAGCAAAGAGGGGGAGCACATTGCAGTTTGCACCATTTGCCACACAAATGTTCGTTGAGGTAAGCCTGGAACACATTATGGTACTGGAGGCCAGACGACCCATGTGAAAAAACACCACACAATCAAGTGGGAGGAGCACCTTAAATAAATTGCTGAACGTGGTCGTAGTGGTGGTGAGAGCCGGGGAACATCAACTACAAGTCCAATCACGGGGTAAGGTGATGATGAGGAAGAAGAGGGTGGCATCTTCACGCAAAGCAGCCCTGTTTCCAGAAGTGTGCCAGCAGATTCACCCACCTCAGCGACTTCACAATGGCACAAGAAGACTCAAAGTGAGATGATGGAGACCCAACGGCATACAGTGACTGCCCAACCACCGCGAAGCACATTGAGTCTACAACTAGCATCTACTTCTCAAAAGACGCCTGTGTCAGTGCACCAAGAAAAGAAGTAAAACCAGGCTACTATTATGGGCATGTTTAGACAGGAGGGGCACTACGAGCGAAACCACCCAACTGCACGTTTGTACAATGGGAAGCTGGCAAAAATGTTAGTGGTGGACTTCCTCCCTTTTTCTTTTGTGGAAGGAGTGGGATTCTTAGAATTTGTGGCAACCATCTGCCCAAAATGTAAGGTACCAAGTAGGACCTATTTTGCCAGAGTAGCTGTTCCAGCACTGCATCATGATGTGCTGCAGGTGGTTGGAGAAGCTTTGCAGCAAAGTGTTGTTCACACCATCCACCTGACGACAGACATGGGAACCAGTTGTCAGGTGACTGAGTACATGTGCATCACTGCACACTGGATCTCTTTTGCAGGGGTAAAGCAAAAGCTTTCTTCAGATCTTGGCCCTAAAGAAAGCTTCAATAGCATTAAGCAGCATGCAACAGTGGCCATGTTCGCAATGAAGAAATCACATACAGCCTTAAACATCTTGGAGGAATTTAACAGTAATGTGTATGAATGGCTGAGACACAGAGGTCTTAGAATTGGATTTGTTGCAACGGACAATGGCAGTAACAAAGTCAAGGCCATTTCAGACAGAGGCTATTTCAGGGTCCTGTGTTTGGCCCATTGCATCAACCTGGTGGTGAAAAACTTCCTCAAAAAGGAAGACATAGTCAGCAACATACTGAATACCATACAAAGAATCTGCACTCATTTCAGCCATTCTTTTAAAGCCCGGAAGCAGCTGCGGATTACTCAGCATAATAATAGAGCACCAGTTAAAGTCCTGATACAGGAGATGCCAACACAATGGAACTCCACCTTTTACATGCTGCAACGTCTGTTTGAGCAGTACAAACAGATCAATGACTATGTCATTCAAAGAAGAGGGGATGCAATTGGGAAAGCTATGACCATGGATGTGGACAAATGGGGCCTAGTCAAATGCCTGACACAGATGCTACATTCTTTTGAGGTTTTCTAATGAGAAGTTAGCAAGGAGGACAGTGCGATGGGGCAAGCTATCCCATTGTTGCATCTCCTACAAGACCAGGTAAAGAAGGCATCTGAAAGGTTAGCCCCTGCAGGTGTGAATGAAAACACAGAAGCACATGCCTTGGTTGAGACGTTAGTCCTGCACTTGGCTTCTAATATAAGGCTGCAACATGATATCATCAAGTCCAATGAGTACATATGTGCCACACTACTTGAGCCACGATACAAAAATTCAACCCACTTTTATTCCTTTTTCTGAAGGGGATATATCTTAAAATACAAGAGGTGGATTGTAGAGCAAGCCAGAGACTTGGAAGAAGAACAGCTGGAGTCCAACCCCTCAGTTCTGGGGTGCCGCCTTCAACTTCCAGAGAGGGCAGTCTTGTCTCACAGCAGCTAACAACACCATCAGCCAGAACACCGGCAACAACAGCAACAGAAGGAACAGAACCAACCTCTGCATTGTATAGGTTACAATTGGCAGGGCTCAAGTCCAGTGCAGAGGCAATGGCAAAACAGGTTGAGCAAGTAGCAGCAACAATGACCATCCATGGGATGTTCCAGGAGTATCTGGATGATCCAAAATAGGTCTATGTGGATCTATATCCATTGATGTATTGGTATGGGAAGATATGCCAAAGGCCAGAGCTTAGCAGGCTGGCAATAAAGTATCTGGCTTGTCCTGTCACGAGTGTGTCTGCTCAACGGGTGTTCAGTACAGCTGGTGCGATCATCACAGTGAGAAGGACCAGCCTCTCGCCTCATAATGTGGAGAGAATGACTATGATCAAAATGAACCAACATTTTATACCACATAATTACACTGTTCCAGAAACAGCAGCACAGGAGGACGAAGAGGGTGATTGGTCCAAAATTGAATCAAATGTGTTAGCTGACCAACTTCTGGGCGAACCAACTAAGTTTGAGGATGAACTCTACTTCCCGGACTAAGTATGCCAGTGCCTCCATAGAACTTAAAAAAAATTCTCATTGAACTTAGTTCTTTCTTTGCAAAAAAAAATAGCTAGAGGAACATTATTATTTTTGTGTCAGATTTATGCTGCCCCATCTTTTTTATTAGTCACATATATATTGCTGGATTGCAGATGGACCAGTGTGCATTTAAGAAGCCTCCATAATTCCTTCATGACATTGGAGACAATGCCTGCCCCCCCTTGCATGCCTGTTGCCTAATGCCTATTCCTTTTTGCATCGCTTAGCACTTGAAGGGCTGCCCCATAAAAGTATTTATTACCTACAAGACTGCCTGCCAATATCAAATTCCAAAGTGTTGCCTGCATTAAATATGATTGAATACCTATGTGAACTACACAGTCTTGGATTGGATGAGGTAACTTCAACTATTGCAACGGTGAGTGACTGATTACGTGTGTGATGATTTAAGTTGATTGATAGTCATGTGGTGGCAGACACTGAGGGAGGGTGTGTGTTGAACTGTAATATGGGACATTTCTTGAGATGATTATTGATTTGCATTGTTTGGGGCTTGAATGATGAGCGCTTCTTTTTTTGTCCCTGTAGGTGATGATCAGCCCTTTCACACTTAGCCAGATTTAATTAATTGCATGGTGTTCTCCTTCTTTCTGGTTCTTCAGAGACCAGAACAGGCACTTTAGTTAACAAACAAAAACCTATGCAAAATACTGCAATTATGTTTCATTCTCTACTTGTTCTTCAACAGCATTGCACTGCACTACACGTCTATCTTGCTCGGGTCATCATAATTAATGATGATGATGATGACTGGTCTGGGACGGCATTACTTGGAATCAGGACTGGAGGAGTATCATGGAAGAACTCAGGGTGGGAGCTGCAGGACTACCTCATCAATAGCTAGAAGCAAGAAGTTATCAAGTATCAACTTCAGTTCAAAGATAAACTAGAGAGTCTGAGGCCTACTACTCAGCTGTGTTGAATAGATAGAAGTGCATTTTTGAAATGCTGCTCTTTGTGTGTGTGTGTGTATTGGATTTGTGGCAAAAGTGATACTCTGAGTCCCCCTTTTGTTTTTTTTGCGCTGTCTCTGAGTCTTCTTGATACACTCCTCATGAAGCTCACCTACCTTCTGTCCTTCTCCTTGACTCTGAACTACAGTTTCTCTTTTACAATCTACAGGCCTTTTTCTAGTCTCTTTCACGAACGAAAGGCGAAAGCTAGCTGAGCTCACCCACACTCCTGCTTACCTACCAGACCAGTGCAGACAGGCCCCATAGTGTGGACATTCCAGAGGACAATGTAGACGCACCACCAAATTTTGCAATACAGTATCATTTTACTTTTAACAATCATATTAACTAAGAGAAGTGGGTGGGTGGGTTCACTCCCCAACCTAGAAGACAGAACATTTAGATATATGGTAAATTGAGTCTCGGGGCAGAAGGACTGTTTGCAATGCATATAGCTATGTACTCTGTCATACTCATTCCATTGTTTGCTTTAACCTCTTCCATGCTCGTGACGGCTGGGAGCCATCACGCGTCACGGTGGGCATGTGCACAGGACGGCCCCCGGCCGTCCGAATCCCCGCCCACTAAAGGAAACGCCCGCACAGCACGTAAATTCCACGCGCACGGAAGGGGTTAAACAACAGATTGATGGCGAATGATGTGCTGCTGCTTATTGCCCAGAAGAATGTTGGCCTTGTGTTGTAGTGTTTGCCTTTGTCAAACCTTTCCCCAAATCCCATTACCCATCCATTCATCAAACCCCTAACCCTCTTCCTCTTGATCACACACTTGGTGGGATGGATGTGGTGAAAGCAACACCAAATTACTGTAGAATCTTCTAAGCAGTAGCCCACACCAGCCCATTACCAGCCAGCACATTAAAAATGATCCATATTTTTTTTAGATATAGAATTAAGAACATCAGTCATCAGCATCATCATTCAGGTCTTGTGTTGCCTAACTGTAAACGCCTAACCTAAGCTTGTCGACTCCAGACTTTGAGTCCGTTTTTTATAACTTGAAGATTTCACAAATAATACTGCTAGCTCCACATTAGCCAAAACTTACTAGTATTGCTATTTTTTCTATTTTAGCACAATTATGCATTCTCATTGTGTCGTTACGGAGTACTCAGATGGTGTCAATTCTATGTAAATATTTGATAAATAGTACTAGAAATGAACGACAGCAGTGGTTATCTCAACAGAATAGTCAGCACCTCTGTTATAGTTTGCAAAAAAGTCAAATATAATATGTCTTGGTGTGCTCTATGTCAACACTGTGCCGTCTCCAGGGCTACTCAGTGCAGTGAGGAAAAATTCCCTCAATGCACTTCACATTAAACCAAAACGAAGACAGAGCACAAACCAATAGTAAAGACTGACCACAAACAGTCAGTAGTGTTTTTTAATAGAAAAAGAAAATAATATGCACAAGAACAATCAAATTAGCAAGAGCATAAAAGTGCTTAATCATATTTTACAATGTTGCCACGTAGTTGTCGTAAGATAACAGCCGACACGTGTTTCGTCGCAGATCGACTTTCTCAAGGCTTAAAATTTTCAATCATATAGTCCTGAAATCCAACAGGAAAGAGGGCTCAAACAACGTACTTCAAAATATAATAAATTTGCCGCATGTCCATAAATACCGAGACCTCTACAAAGTATCGGGTAGGTCAAAAGGTCGCAAAAGGCCGTCTTTATTTCTTCAAAATCGACGCAACAGTCGCACACAAATCTGTATCTGTTCTTAGTGCTCCCCCTTCATTTGTTAAAACTGGACGTGGTCAATGTTGTGGGATCTCCGTTATGTTAGACGGAATATCTAACCCCCTGTTCAGCCTTCCACCGTTTATTCTCCGACCCACCCCAACACCTACATGCGTGAAAGGTCCATCTCCCGTAACAAGTTAAGCACTTTTATGCTCTTGCTAATTTGATTGTTCTTGTGCATATTATATTCTTTTTCTATTAAAAAACACTACTGACTGTTTGTGGTCAGTCTTTACTATTGGTTTGTGCTCTGTCTTCGTTTTGGTTTTATATTTGATAAATATATAACCCATTTACTCTGTCTTTGTACTTCCATTTAATTGCCTAGTGTTAGACCTGGTACCATTGGCGAGGGTCTCCCTTCCATTTTTTGCTATGCCTCCTCTGTTGTTGACATGTTTTTGCTGGTTTAGATGCTTTGGGCACTTTGCCACTGCTAATCAGTGCCAAAGTGCAAGTGCTCCCTATGGTAAATTGATGTATGGATTAGTGACTCCATGATTGGCTTATTTGATTTACTGTCAGACCCTAGTACAGTGCACCACGTGTGCCCAGGGCCTGTAAATCAAATGCTGCTGGTGGGCTTGCAGCACTGGTTGTGCCACCCACCGGAGCAGCTTGGAAAGCGTGCCTCAGGCCTGCCATTGCAGAGCCTGTGTGCAGTCTGGTACTGCCATGTCGACTTGGTAAGTGCACCCACTTACCAGTCCCCAAACCTTCCCTTTTCTGCATGTTAGTCACCCCTAAAGTAGGCCCGTCGGGCGTGCACGCATCCCGTCTACGTTGTCGCACCGCAAGCAAGACGCCATTTTCTCGCATCGCACCGGATCATCATCGCATCGGAACCGGGCCGCAGTAAGAAACCGATGCATCCTCCTTTCTGCGTGTAAGGAATCGAAGCATCACCTTCCCTACGAACCTTTTGTTTGTTTTGCGTTACGCATCCAAAGGTACATTGAGAGTAAAGTGTCGCATTTATCACCTTTATTGAACTGAGCTATTTTCTACCATTTGACAGTCATATTTTCGTATTGTATTGTGGATTTTCGTCGTTTGGGTCTTGTGTTAAGTCTATATAAAAATACTTATTTTTATACTACAACCTGTGTGGTGTCCATCTGTAGTGTTGTCACTGGGTTACTGTATGTGTTCACAAATGCTTTACACACTGCCTCTGAGATAAGCCTGCCTGCTCGTGCCAAGCTACCAAGGGGGTGAGCAGGGGTTATTTTAGTAGTGTATCCCCCTTACCCTGACTAGAAGCAAGGGTCCCTATTTGGACAAAGGTACCTACCTCTGCCAACTAGAGACCCCCAGTTCTAACACCTAGGATGGATAATTAATCAATCATTCAGATGAATCATACAGTTGGAACTCACCTGGGTGGAACTGGAAGTGGGACCTCGCTTGTGAAGTTGTAATGCCTCCCCTGTTATTGCTGCATGTATATTCAGGTAAGACAACTAGTATGGATGTAATATAACTAGTAAGAAATAAATTAACTGCTACTGTTTTTTATCCAGATAGCTCTACACAATGTAGGTGATCATGGCAGCATTCCCCATAATGTTCAAGATAGTTAGAGAAGTATAAGCCTAGACTCTATAACTAAGTGCTAGGCTCTTTCTTAAGTTACAAGGACATAAACAGGCTGCATAAAACTACTTAAAGGCAGCAGTGCAAAGTAAAAGTAAAAGAAACTACTTCAGGCAAAAATTTAGATTAGAAAATATAGTTTTCCCCTTTATTTATTTACAAAGCAACCCACCCTCTCCACCCAAACAACGTGTCCACCACTCTCCCAAACAAAACTGACCCAAGCCCCAAAACTCAAAGGCCTCAATTCACAAAGGTAAACTGAGAGGAAAGTCGAACTTTACTACTCGTAAATGTCCTTTGTGAATACCGAAAGTCAAACTTTATGACTTTTGGTATTCACAAAGGGCATTTACGAGTAGTAAATGCACTTTGTGAATACTGAAAGTCGTAAAGTTCGACTTTCCTCTCAGTTTACCTCTGTGGATTGGGGCCTAGATGTCCAAGAAAGTCTCTCAAGTCCCAACTCCCTGACCCAGCAAACAACAAATCCCTCCCACTAAAACAAAAAATTAAAAAAGGGCTAAAAGAGGGCATAATAGACGTCGGTCCAGAGCTGGTCCAGGTTCTGCTCCATAATGGTGAGCCGGACCTCGATAGTGTTCAGCCGCTGCAGGATGCAGTGCAGCAATGGCCTGTTGCCATTGTGGTGGGGAGTGGCAGCAGTTGGCAGCAGCCGGCGATGGTATGGCCGGGAGGCTGGAGGCAGAGGGGACCGGCTGCAATGGGGCCCAGCTGTTGTGCATTTATTTCCTCCTCCTCCTCTTCCAGGACCACCAGCCACAGGTATTCCTACTGTATATGCTCCAGCCTCTGCCACCGCAAACAGGCTGCTCTCTCCTGCCTGTCAGGTGGTCTGGCTGGACCAGCATGAGCAACTATCTTGAGAAAACCAAAAAAGACTAATTGTAAATAATTCTCTGTGCAAACAATTGTTATAAGTAACTGGGTGACACAGTAGCAGTACATTGCTGGTCCTTCAGGCCCTTTGGAATTTATTTGATGTGATTATGATTAAGGCTCCCTGTTTTCCGTTTTTACTGATTTTTACAGATAAATACAGACAGAAAACCATTTATTTTCTTGTCTGTATTTATTTTTAAATGTGGTTAAAAACGGAAATTGGGTGATTTTTGAATGATTCTAAATACACTTTGCCATGACTTCCAGGCCAATAACTGCATGGATTGATAAGTAAGGGGGTTAAAAAAGGAATTTTAGTAAAGAGGCTTAAACAGCAGTAGATATGCACAAGGCTGATACTGAAATGTGCATATTTTCATATAAGTGCATTGATTTATCTTCTGCGGGTGTTCATATCACTGAAACCTGGCAGGCATTTAAGCGTGACTGCATATTTATTGGTTGAATAAATGCAGAAATATACCAGTTTCAGCTTTATTTTTTTCACAAAACCCATAATAAATATGGATAAATACAGATGAAGTTGACAAAAAATAAATATGGATAAATACAGACAGAAATGTCCAAAAAATAAATACCATAAAACCGGGAGCCCTAATTATGATTAGGAGAGTCACAAGGCCAATTTTATGTTTTACCCACACATGTTGACAAACATAAAAAAAGCAATGGCTGTGTGGCAGAAAAGTATTAACAGGCAGAGAATAACATCACATAATTAAAAAAAAAGTGATTTGATTATTTCTTTCTTCTAAAGGCTTTTCAAGTAACTATAAACAGAGTCAGACACTTTGAGTTGAAAAATAAATGACTTCTCATTGATGAGTATGGCATTATGCACTATAAGGAGTACAAGTTGTGTGTGGTGCTAAAATAATGAAGCCATGATCATTGCTAGCCAGCGCTCTGCTAGTTTGCGACTGTCTGCAGCTGTAGTTGACAATTATCTATTTTTAATTCCACTGGCCCTGCTCTTCACCAAATGCATTTCTCTTTCTACCCTGTCTCCAAAGAGGCAGATGAATTATAAATAAGATAATACGTCAGTCACACACCTCATGTATGAAATGTAGATATTCATATATTATCATGTCTGCCGTAAGTAGACGCTGAGGAAAATGAATCCAATGGACTGCACTACAGGTAAAGGAACGGACTATATAGATTTTATTTGACACATTCGTCACTGTGTATCCCATATGCCAAAATTGATATCAAATCATGCACTTACTCTCACTTTACTCTGTGGCCTCGCCCTCCACCACGTATTTCCAACAAAGTAATTTGCTGTGCAGTAACCAAGGAAAGGAAACTAGATTTTCTCTACTGCCGGGGGTAGAGTAGAGGGATTAGACAGGTAGGGTAGAGCTTTTTTATATATATAATAGAGGGGCCACTACACTGATCATCGATTTATCATCTTTGGCTTATTTAGTCACTGTACAATTCGAAAGGGAAAAATCTGAACAAGTGTAAATTAATTCTGTTATGGGAAACCATGAAATATGTTCTGTAATTACTTCACATGGGTATCGCCTTAAATGTGGCACATGCCAAGAATGGATTTTCCAATTTGGTAAGGTGGGACAGAAGAACTTAGGAAAAAATAAAGGAGTGACGTAATAAGAGGTGACTGGGTGGGCGAAGGAACAACACACCTTGTGTGTTCGGTTTGCAATGCATAGAAAATATTGTAAATGCTGTATTAACTGAAACAGACACACATTACAAAACCAACACTGCAGTCATGAATTGATTGACCCATACTACACTTCGGTCATAGTTGGCAAAAATGTAATGGGCGGGGAGGAGGGATGATGACTGATAGGTAGGATAGATCTGGCTCACTTAAATACAGCGAGTCAATGGAGTAGAACAAAGAATAAAAATAAATAAATAACCCCACTTAGAACCATAGCTTTGAATGATAGTGATAACCCTACATGAACCAAGTAAGCAGAGTAGGTGAGCAGCAGCATGCTCCTCATGAGAAGAAGAGCTCCTTTACTTATTCATCCAAACAATACAAATATTAATTCATCATTTTATTCTGATTCACCCATAGCCACCATGATTAATCTTTACTTTCTCCCATCCAGTCTTTCACCAAAATGTCCAATACATTATCCACCCATCCTTTCGCCCATCCACCGCGCACCCTTTCAATCCCTTTCACACAAATTCACTCATATACCATTTCCTTTCTTTTAAGTTACCTTCCGTTCTTTCATGTCTCCCTCAAGCCATAAAGGTCATTATGTGAGATTTTGCTGCATTGTAGATAGAAGAGGCCATAATAATAACTCATCTACCACTGTGGCTGGTAAAGTTGGGGGTTCACTTCATGGTCATTTTTGATGATGACAAGCAACGCCATGGCAATAGCTAGTGAGCATAGTAGTTGCAAGAAATTATGTGATTTACCAGTGCCCATCCCTGCTGCTGCTTCTCCACCTCCAACTGACCAGTTGCCATCTCCTCCTGCAGCGGCACTGGAGCCGGCATCACCGATGTTCTGTATGGCTATAAAAAAACATTACACATAATTTAGATCCCAGATATGCAACCCCAAATACAATTGCAGTGCAGCACTACAGCTCAGTTAGCACGTCAGTATCTTCCAAATATCACTCTGGGCATTTGATTGGTTGCTTCACAAAGTTAGACAAGCCAGGCGTGGAATAATGGTCAATAAAAGACATATGGCATTGGTTGGCAAATGCAAAGGGAGTGGGACCTCATACTTCTTTCCAACCTTGCTGCACTGTCATGGGAAACTGCTAGTATACTGTAACTATAAATGAACTAGTCTGCAGCACACTACATTGGGGGTTGGGGGGGGTCCATAATGATGACCATGCCACTCTCTCAAGAACTGAACTGTGTTAGAGCTAGGCATAAGCAGGAAAAGGAAAGCCTTTTCAACACACATACATTGTGATTTTTATTTAACATACTAGCTTACTTGAGCCTGCTATCTGAATCTTCACGATAGACAGCACCAACATTCCAATACCAAGATTCTACACTAAGAAGTCCACAACAATCATAAAAGTATTTACTGGGATCAGCAGAGCCCTCGGCAGCGGCGCTGGTGGTCGGCGCTGGCTGACCTGATTGTCCTGCACCCTCCGAATTGTCCCTCTTCTTGCCCTTGGGTACTGTTGAAAGAAATTAAGAAGATAAATAAAAATAGATTAGTGATTCTGTTAACAAACTCCACAAAGTGTTTTATGAAAAGCAAACACAGTTGCTAGAACAGATCACCTATAGTACTACTAGTTTCGACCAGAGTCTATTGACTATCGTTAAATCCATATTCCAAATCTCCTTAACAAAAACTACATTTGGAACTAATGTATTGCAGTGAATGTTCTTTGATTCTATCTATTCCCATTTCTCAATGCCCTTGATGAGCCAGCTCAGTCTCCCTTTTTTGGAATGCATAGATGCATACTTAACATCACTGTGAATTCAATTAAATAACCTGGAACTGTATGAGCTACATAAACAAAGTCACAGAGAGAACGCGCTACTCAGTGATTCACTATAGTGACAGGAGAACTGTCTGCAATGGCTTCTTAATTAATCAGCCAAAGCGAGCACCTGATGAGTGCAATTAGGTAGCGGCACCTGCCTAGCAGAAACTAGAAACTGTATCGCACAATAATATACCAGCGTAAGCTAAACATATCTGAGTGTGAACAGCATGCTATTCGTAATTTTTTGTAGCATTGTAGAACACAAATACAACAAATAACGAATACTCATGAGCCCCGGAATCTCGATGCCTAGCAGGTTGAGCAGGTCCCGTTCGCGGTCCAGAATGTCCACCCAACAGTGCTTCAGCTGCTAGGCGGTGTGCCGAAAATTGCTGGTGTGCCGCACATACCAGCGCACCATCCCCCAGCACCACCGACGCGCCCGAAGGGTGTACCCGCTACTGGGCCTGCCGCTTGCTGCCAGCATAGAGGGGAGGTGGTGCTAAACAAATCAAACTAGTGAAGCCACCTCTTCCTCTCCAAAAATCGCCCGGGGATGCACACCTGGGCGGCAGAGCCGCCCGCATGGAAGTCGCCCATCTGCCTTGACACTGGGTGGCAAAATAAATAATAAGAAGGAAAAGGAGGGGAAAGTAAAGAAGAAAGAAAGAAGGAAAGAAGGGGATATAAACTAAGTCAAAAAGTCACAAAAACACGAACAAATGTACACAAAAACGTAAAATACACAAACACAAAGACACACACTATTATAAAAAATAAAAATTAGGGGTAGAAAAATAATAAAGGAGGAGGATTCCAAAGATTAAGAACAGATTAAAATTTAGGCCCAGCACCATAACAGAGAACAGAAAAACAACATGGCCGCGCCCATGTGGACCGCGTGGTGATGTTCGCGTGCGATTTAGAATGCAAGCACACTTGAGGACCGCGTAGTGCCATTCACACGTGATTTTGGGGCGCAAGCATGCACTCTGCGTTCCCAATGCAACGCAAACGGGTGCGCCAGAAAACTCTGCTTGAAAGCGGAACTCCGCATAGCGCTGAAGAGTTTTTTTTGCTACTCCGCGAAATTCCACATAGTAGGACTCCGCGAACTCCACCCACCCCTTAAATCATGAACATGAAAATTCCATGTAAAAAAATAATTTAAAAAAAGATCACGTTAAAAACACAATACATATCACAGATTCCTGGACATATTACTTTGAAATCAGTACAATATACGCACTCCATTGTCTGACACAAGAGTAAAGAGTTCAAACCCAAAAATGATGATTATTTCAAATAATTTGATGCCACTTCCATGATACTAATTACACAGACCCAAAGTAAGAATAGAGACGGCGACACCATATTGTTCTTTTTCAATGATTCCTCATTATATACCTCTGACGGTTGAACATCACCTTAATACCATACTTTCTACCAATACCATAACTATGAGGTATATCAATTAAATATGTCCGAATTTATATATTTTTATGTAAATCCATGGAATTCCATGGACTCAACTTCTGTGAGTTCCGCCCACTCCTAATTAAACGTCAGCTCATTCAAAAACTAGAAGGCAGAGCAATCTTGGGCCTAAAACAGGCACGTAACCCAGCGCTCACAGTACGGTCCAAAAACACACCCTACCATCGGAATTGAAGGTATTCTTTAAATTAAGAGCATAACTCACAAGGCCTACTATATGAAAGTATCCGAAGACCTGAGACAGACACAGAACCAACATTACATTGAAAATGATTCAGAGGTAGAACCGTGGGAAATTAGCTCCAAAGGGATGCACTAAATGAAGTTCCATGTGTTTAAGGCACACTGGATGTGCAGTGAAGAACAGAAAGTCACACTTTGCAGTGAGCATAATCCTTGATATGTCTAGCAATGTTGATGTTGAGCGCAATATATTAACACAACAAATCTTCTCTGCATACACAGACAGCCAGATTCATAAAGAACATAGAACAAAGTTAAAGTGCTCCCAAAATAATGTTCTGCATTCAGAGCAAATGTTAGACTTTTCGAGGATTTACAAAGGATCACAAGATACTCAAGATGAATGTTCCCTCTAATTTTGTTCCTCTATATGCAGCAATGAAGGGTCTCTGTGCACCACAGCCAAGGTTGCGTGCACCAAGGACATGCATTATATCACTGAAAGTGAGTGCAGCCCATAAGCTACCACATGTTAAAATGAAGGGCTTTTGATTTGATTCACATTGCTTTCTAGGCTGCTTAAGAAGGCAAACATCTTTAAATTCACTTGACAGCTGCTCTATCATCTCAAATGACCTCTGGACTCAAACAGTGCAGTGGGATATTTAGGCTCTACCAGTATGAAAACCATGGAAGAATGGCTCTAACCACACTACTTACATAATTTAAATACCAGATTGGCAGGAGGTTTCTCTGCCCAGAAAGCAAAGCTCAGGTCCAACCTACTGACACAAATAAGCTGCTTCCAGGTAATTTGTAAGCCCATCTAGCCACCCCCAGCCCATGGTTGCAGTGTCCTCCAACGGCAAGAAGATCAGGAAATATGTGGTGTTGAAAGTGACATTTTCAGACTGCTGACAATCTTACCTAATCACCTTTGTAATAAAGATAATCAACAACTATCTAGACATCCATGTGCAATAAAGACATGGCTGCTCCCTAAAACATTATCCGTCAGGTGCAGGTTACAAGATGAACAGATGTAAATGCAAGTTGAGCTCCTATATCTCTTTCACTTTTGTGCATAAGCACTTCTACAAAGTATCTGAAACATGATTGGAGCATTCCTTTAAATCTCACTCACAACCTCAAACATATATTATGTTATGTTATGTTAAGTTATGTTATGTTGTGTTGTGTTCTGTCATGCTATGTTATGTAAATTTGCAGAGCACACTATGACTTAGGAGGGTGTCCTGGCGCTGAGCAGGTGAGATTCTAGCAAAACTGGGGTCTAGTAGGACTACTCAAAAAGCCAGGTTTTCAGCTTCTTGCAGAACTCAGGAAGTGAGGTGAAGGTGAGGTGAAGCTTCTTATGAGTAGTGGCAGGTCATCCGATGCTTTAGGAGCAATGTAGGAGAAGGATTGACCATTGGATCTGGTTTCCTGTATGCGTGGGATGTGTGCAAGTAGGAGTCTGGATGAGGTGTCAGGAAGGTTTATGAAAGTAGATGCGATTGTTGAGGTATGCTTGGCCACTCTTATGTAGTTCCCTGAAAGTGTGGGTGAGGAGTTTGAATCGTGCTTGTTTGTGTATGGGGAGTCAAGGGAAGTTCTTCAGGTGTGGTGTGATGTGAATGTGGTGTTGGAGGTTGAGATTGATTCTGGCAGCAGAGTTCTGAATGATCTGCTGCCTTTTGGTGAGTTTTTTGTTTATCCTGTTGTACAGGGTCCATCTTGCTTGTGACCAGGGCGTGTGTCTTAGTTTTGTGGGTGCTGATTGGGAGCCATTTGAAAATCTTACTCAGCATCTTCAGGGTATGGAAGCATGAGGCATTGATTTGGGCAATCATGTTGAATTTTCTAACAATGATGATCCCGAGGTTCTTGGCGTGGGTGGGTGTTGTGAGTAGTTATAGTTAGGATTGTGTTTCCATAGGAAATGCATTTTTTGTGTTGCTAATAACTTTGGCCCCGTTTGATGAATCTCCATGAAACTTTCCAAAAAAGTGCTGCTTTTTCCTTAGTTTGCACATGGAAAGTTTTGACGTGATCCGTCAAGCGGGGTTTGAGAAAAATTGGGGGCCCAAAATGCGTTTTCCCCATTTATTGATCCATAGGAACTTTGGAAACCACTACAGCCTAAACAGCTGAATGGATTTACACCAAACTTGGCAAAAAGCTAGATCTTAGTCCAGAAAGAGTGCTTCTTTTGTTTTGGTGTAACTCTGTTCAGTAGTTTTGTAGAGGTTCAAAACATTTTGATATTTTACGCCGCAGAGGATCCAAGAGCTGATAGATCTCAAAGTGAGATCTGATTGGCTGCAACCACTTCAACCAGAAAGAGGTAGCAACCATCCTAGGATTTGGGACTCACTCCCGAGTCCTAACAAAATCTTTAAAAAAGGTATAAGACATATGGGGGCAGGGTACAGTTATCCTGACCCCCTAAACCTGGTGGTGGGGTCCCAGAGGGACCTCGCCTAGGGCCATAAATGTTTTTTTTTTAAATTTTGCCTCGAATTTGCAGAGGATCCACAAATCCATTGCAAAATTTACAAAATAAAAGAAGTGGACTTCTTTTCTTTACCACCTGGGGTGGGCCAGGGCCTGGGGGGACTGTGGTTTTCATTTTTTGGGGAAGGGGGGGGTGGCACACTGATGCCCTACCCATCCCCCGGGGCCTGACATATTTTATTGGAGGGGGGCAGCAGGTTGCTCCCTTCCTCAGGCCACTTTTGGTCCCCCGGGGCCCAAAGTATTTGTAAGGGTGAGGGGGCATGCAGCACCCCTCCCAAGGCCGCTTTCAGGCCTGGGGACCCCATCTCCCATGGCCTGTCATTTTTTTATAGGGGGAGGGGCAAGCATCCCACCTCCCCCTCCTGCTTTCGGCCCCAGGGACCCCATCCCCCGGGCCTGATTTTTTTTTTTAGGTGAAGGGTGCTCATGGCTCCCTCCCCAACTTGCAGGTAGCCCCGGGACCCCATCCCATGGGCCTAACATGTTTTTAGAGGAGCTCTAAATGCCCCAGGGACCCCATCCCCCTGGCTCACTAGAGTAATTTAGAGGGAGGCGGTTCACGCGGGGCCGGCTCACATTCTGTGTCCTGGGGAGCCCACCCCAGGACACAGTGGTTTCCCTGCCTGCACTGGGAAATATATATATATATATATTCACTGAAAAAAACACAGGTTTCAGGGACGTTATAGTTAGTTGGACATTTCACTTGTACAAAACCAGAGAAATTCGGCCGTTATAGTTAGTTGAGCTAAGTATAACTCGCGCCCCCGCTAAGCACTGCTGATGACATCACATATTACATCACTCATGACATGGTCAGTGACATCACTGATGACATCTCAAATGACATCACTGATGACATTACTGATGACATCATCCAGTGACTGTGTGATTCTGTAAAGTTTAAATATGTTTTATATATATATAGGCCAAGATGTATTGAAGAATGAGTGGGTGCATGACTGTCTGAATGGATGATTTAGTAGGTGCGTGACTGAGGGCCTGATTCACAGAACTAACTTACGTCAAAAAACGTAAAGTTAGTACTTTTTGGTATTCACAGAATACACTTAATCATTTTGGTATTCACAGAAGTTAGTAGTCCTAACTTTAGGACTCCTAAATGCCTTCTGTGAATACCGAAAGTCTTAAAGTTAGGATTTTTCTCAGTTTAGGAGTAGTAAAGTTAGGACTCCTAACTGTACTACTCCTAAACTGAGAAAAATCCTAACGTTGAGACTTTCGGTATTCACAGAAGGCATTTAGGAGTCCTAAAGTTAGGAGTCCTAACTTTACTACTCCTAAACTGAGAAAAATCCTAACTTTAAGACTTTCGGTATTCACAGAAGGCATTTAGGAGTCCTAAAGTTAGGACTACTAACTTCTGTGAATACCGGAATGAGTAAGTTCATTCTGTGAATACCAAAATGAGTAAGTGTATTCTGTGAATACCAAAAAGTACTAACTTTACGGTTTTGATGTAAGTTAGTTCTGTGAATCAGGCCCTGACTGTATAAGTGAGTGATTAAATGTGTCTTACTGAATGCATGGGTTAGTGACTAAACTGTGTGAATGTCTGTATCAGTCTGTCTGTTGGTGTGTAAGCGGCTGCATGGGTTGCTGAGTAGCTACATCAGTGTCTATATGGGTAATTGATTGGTTGTCTGAGTATCTGTATGGGTGCCTGAGTGTCCGTGTGGGGTGGTGGGTGGGGTGTGTGACTCCCTGCATGGATGTGTGAGTGGGTGATTCACTGGGTGTATTGGTTCAAGAGTGCGTCTGTGAGGGGCTGTATGGGTGGGTGAGCGTGTGTATGGCTGTGTTGGTGAGTGAATGGATGTCTCAGTGGTACATGTGTGAGTAACTACATATGTGAAAGGCAGTAAATGTGAGTGTTGGAGTATATAAATGGCTATATGAGAGAGTGAGTGATTCTGAGAGTGGCTGTGTGGATGAGTGTTTGCTTGTGTCAGTGACTGTATAAGAGAGTAAGTATGTGTTAATATGTGTATGAATAAGTGAGGTGGTGTGTGTATAACTATATAGGTGAGTAAATGGGAGTGTGATTGATTCTTTGCATGACTGACTAGCTGTATGAGTAACTCTATGGGTGAGTGGTGGTGTGTGAGTGTCTGTATAGGTGTA
The DNA here is from genome assembly GCA_963921515.1 of Calotriton arnoldi. Classification (NCBI taxonomy): domain Eukaryota; kingdom Metazoa; phylum Chordata; class Amphibia; order Caudata; family Salamandridae; genus Calotriton; species Calotriton arnoldi. The sequence goes on from CAWUFW010003318.1 coordinate 1,671,798, forward strand.
TGAGTGCATATGATAGTGGCTGTATTGATGAGTGACTGCATGTATGAGTGACTGTATGGGTGAGTGAGTGGATGTGTGTGTAGACCTAGGAATCAGTGAGTGGGTATGTAGTAATTGGTATTGGTGTGTCTATGGTTTTGAGAATGGTAGTCTGTATTTTAGAGTGGGTGTATCAATGGTCATATTAGGGTGTGAGGAGGTGCATCAGATTATCACGTGGATGATGTCAGCAGTGATGTCATTTGAGATGTCATCAGTGATGTCACTGACCATGTCATGAGTGATGTAATATGTGATGCCATCAGCAGTGCATTGCGGGGGCGCGAGTTATACTTAGCTCAACTAACTATAACGGCCGAATTTCTCTGGTTTTGTATGAGTGAAATGTCCAACTAACTATAACGTCCCTGAAACCTGTGGATTTTTTCAGTGAATTTCTATGGTTTTTTAAATGCTAATTTCTAACTATAAGGTCCCTGAAGCCTATGTGTTTTTTCAGTGAATTTCTATGGTTTTTTAAATGATAAATTCTAACTATAACGTCCCTGAAACCTATGTTTTTTTCAGTGAATTTCTAAGGTTTTTTTAATGCTAATTTCTAACTATGCCTACATAGGTAGGACATGTGCAGAAAGAGGAAGAAAGGTGCAGAAAGAAGCAAAAGAAATGCAGAAAGAGGCTACAGAAGTCTAGAAAGAGGAATAATGGTGAAGAAAAAAGCAAGAGATGTGCAGAAAGAACCAACAGAGGTGCAGAAAGAGGCCTACTTTGACTGTGCCTCTCCGAAGATGTCTTAAACCTCACTTTTTTCTTGAAGGTTCACTATTAATCGACTGCTCAGAATGTTAGGCCTACCAAATATAAAACAGCAATCCTAAGCATATCACTGTTGTAAGTCTGGCCAAGTTTGTGACGGTATGCATGCGTGTCTATGCTCTTACCTAGTGACATGCTAAATGAAAATAAATATACAAACACTTGAATGCCTGTGTTTCAAACAGCATACTCTGTAAATTTGTGTAAAAAAAGGTGTATGCATATTTTTCTGCTCACAATACAGAGCACATGGGTATTCAAAAGTATATTTGATGGACTCTATAACACATATATACATAAGACATATCTGCCTGTACAACCGAATGACAGAGCAGAACTAACAAGATTTAACCACCTATAAGAGAAGCTACCCGCTTTTTAAGATATCATCTTCAGATGCATAACACGTGAGAATACATGTGCAAGTAGACATATACCTCAGTCACGAGAACTTGACAGCTTGCACTTCCCATTTGAATATAGAAACAAGTGAGAGAAGTACAGAAAGGAGCTAAAGAATTGCAGAAAAAAACAAGAGAGGTGCAGAAAGAGGGAACAGGGGTGCAGAAAGAGGCAAAAGAGGTGCAGAAATTTGCAAGAGAGGTGCAGAAAGAAGCAAAAGCAGTGCTGAAAGAACCAACAGAGGCACAAAAAGAGGCAAGAGGGGTACAGAAAGAGGTAGGAGAGGTGCATAAAGAGGCAACAGAAGTACAGAAGGAGGCAAAAGAACTGCATAAAGAGGCAAGAGAGTTGCAGAAACAGACAAAAGAGGTGCAGAAAGAGGGAACAGGGGTGCAGACAGAGGCAAGAGAATTGCAGAAAGAGGGAAGAGGGGTGCAGAAAGATGAGACAGAAGTGCAGAAAGAAGCAAAAGAGGTGGAGAAAGAATCAAGAGGGGTGCAGAAAGAGGCAAGAGCAGTGCAGAAAGAACCATGAGATGTGCAGAAAGAGGCAAGAGAGGTGCAGAAAGAGGCAAGAGATGTGCAGAAAAAGGGAAGAAGGGTGCAGAAAGAAGCAAGAGAAGTGCAGAAAGAGGCAAGTGAGGTGCAGAAGGAGGCAAGAGAACTGCAGAAAGTGGCAAGAGAGTTGCAGAAACAGGCAAAAGAGGTGTAGAAAGAGGGAACACATGTGCCGACAGAGGCAAGAGAGGTGCAGAAAGAGGGAAGAGGGGTACAGAAAGAGGCAAGAGGGATGCAGACATTTGCAACAGAGGTGCAGAAAGAAGCAGGAGCAGTGCAGAAAGAACCAACAGATGTGCAGAAAGAGGCAAGAGGGGTACAGAAAGAGGCAAGAAAAGAGCAGAAAGAAGCAAAAGAGGTACAGAAAGAGGCAAGAGAACTGCAGAAAAAGGCAAGAGTGGTGCAGAAAGAAGCAAGAGAAGTGCAGAAAGAAGCAACAGAGGTGCTGAAAGAGGTAAGAGAGGTGCAGAAAGAGGCAAGAGACGTGTAGAAAGAAGCAACAGAGCTGCTGAAAGAGGCAAGAGAGGTGCAGAAACAGGCAAGAAAGGTGCAGAAAGAGGGAACAGGGGTGCATAAAGAGGTAAGAGGGATACATAAATTTGCATGAGAGGTACTGAAAGAAGCAAGAGCAGTGCAGAAAGAAGCAAGACAAGTGCAGAAAGAAGCAAGAGAGGTGGAGAAAGAGGTAGGAGAGGTGCACAAAGAGGCAATAGGGGTACAGAAAGAGGAAGGAGGGGTGCAGAAAGAAGGAAGAGAAGTGCAGAAAGAAGCAATAGTGGTGCTGAAAGAGGCACGAAGGCTACAGAAAGAGGTAAGAGAAGTGCAGAAAGAAGCAACAGAGGTACAGAAAGAGGCAAGAGAGGTGCAGAACCAGGCAGCAAAGGCACCTAAAGAGGGAACAGGGGTGCAGAAAGAGGCAAGAGAGGTGCAGAAACAGGAAAGAGGGGTGCAGAAAGAGGCAAGAGGGGTGCAGAAAGAAGCAGGTGAGGTGCAGAAAGAGGCAACAGTGGTGCAGAAAGACATAAGGGAGGTGCAGAAACAAGCAAGAGAAGTACAGAAAGAGGCAAGAGAATTGCTGAAAGAAGCAACAGAGGTGTAGGAAGAAGCAAGAGAAGTGCAGAAAGAGGCAAGTGGGATGCAAAAAAGGGAGGAAGGGTGCAGAAAAAAGCAAGAGAGGTGCTGAAAGAGGGAAGAGGAGTGCAGAAAGAGACAACAGGGGTGAAGAAAGAAGCAAGATATGTACAGAAAGAGGCAAAAGAAGTGCAGAAAGAAGCAACAGGTGCAGAAGGAGGCAAGAGAACTGCAGAAAGAGGCAAGAAAGTTGCAGAAACAGGCAAAAGAGGTGCAGAAAGAGATAACAGGGGTGCAGACAGAGGCAAGAGAGGTACAGAAGGTGGGAAGAGGAGTGCAGAAAAAGGCAAGTGGGGTGCAGAAATTTGCAAGAGAGGTCCAGAAAGAAGCAAGAACAGTGCAAAAGAGCCAATCAGAAGTGCAGACAGAGGTAAGAGGGGTGCAGAAAGAGGCAAGAGAAGTGCAGAAAGAAGGAACAGAGGTGCACAAAGAGGCAAGAGAGTTGTACAAAGAGGGAAGAAGGGTGCAGAGAGAGGCAAGAGGGGTGCAGGAAGAGAAAACAAAAGTGCAGAAAGAAGCAACAGAGGTGAAGAAAGAGGCAAGAGAAGTGCAGAAAGAGGCAATAGAGGTGCAGAAACAGGCAGGAGAGGTGCAGAAAGAGGGAACAGGGATACAGAAAGAGGCAAAAGAGGTGCAGAAAGAGGGAAGAAGGGTGCAGGAAGAGGTGAGAGGGGTACAGAAAGAAGCAAGTGAGGTGCAGAAAGAGGCAACAGAGGTGCAGAAAGAGGCAAGAGAGGTGCAGAAAGTGCAAGAGATGAGCAGAATGAGGAAAAAGAAGTGCAGAAAAAGAAAGAAAGGTGCAGAAAGAAGCAAAAGAAATGCAGAAAGAGACAAGAGAGGTGCAGAAAGAAGTAAGAGTGGTTTACACACCATTAGTACCAATTTAATACCCACATTTTGCAATAAGACAGGTGACCATTCTAGGTTGTAAAGGGCCTTCCACCACGCTGTAACACTGTCGCTGCATTTTTGGTAACGTTTGAGCCGTTTGAGCTAGAACAAGATTTTTTTTGTTCAAATCTGCAGATTATGCAGCAGATGATGGATTATATAGCAAATGCGGAAAATGTATAATTGTGCAAAAGTCGGTGCAGCCAAACAGTTGCATAATTCCAGTGGCCCTGCTCATACCTCTGACTAGGTCCATAAGTGCTCCTCGAGGTTCCTTCTTTTTTTTGTCTCATTGAGTTTATAGTTTAGCTTCTATGGAAACAAGGACGACTAAACCTGAGGTTACCACTCCACAACACAGACTATCATACCACACAATTACTCTCCATAACACATAATCCCACTCTACATAATTCCTATACACTAAATACCCCATACTTTCTATCCACATAATTTCACTGCACAACATACCACATAATTCCACTACACACAACCTACATCGGCTCCATTCCAAGAAACATTAATAAAACACTTTTACATTTACAACACCAATAGCTCTAACTCTCGCAAATGCGAAACCTATTACATTGCAAATGCTTCTTCAACTGGTATTCGTGTTTGCAGAGTGGTGGAGAAAGGGGCCTGGGCCTCCAACCAGCACTCAGGAATTCCGCTGCGTAGGACTTGCAGGCGGTACCTGGAGAGCTTCTTGTCCCCCTCAGGAGTAAAATGGACTTCATCCCCCAACCCGCAGTGTGCCAGGAGGCGCGTTTGCAGAGTGGTGGAGAAAGGGAGGGCGTGGCCTCCGAAGACCTCTTAGCAATCCCACTGGGTGGAACTTACTGGAGGTAACAGGAGGGGTAGTTGGCCCCCAAGGACAACCTTGGGGGCCAACTACCCCTCCTATTACCTCCAGTAAGTCCCACACAGCAGCATTAGAAAGTACTCATAGCAGGCCATGCCCCCTTTGACCACCAGTCTGCAAACGCGCTCCCTGGTGTGCTCTTCGATGGGGATTAAAGTCCCCTTCGCTGCTGGGTGTCCTTAGGGGCCAACTAGCCTACCTGATACCGCCAGTAAGCCCCAGATAGTGGGATTGCTGAGAGGTGGACACAGGTCATGCCCCCTTTCTCCACCACTCGGCAAACACGCCTCCTGGCGCGCTCTTAGTTAGGGGATGAAGTCCCCTTGCCTCCTGAGGATCCCTGGGGGCCAACTAGCCCTCCTGTTATCTCTAGTAAGCTCCATACAGCTGGATTGCTGAGAGTGGTCCGAGGCCACGCCCCCTTTTTACACCACTCTGCAAACGCGCCTCCTGGCGCACTGCTGCTCGGGGATGAAGTCCACTTTAGTCCTGAGGTCCTCAGGACACAAGAGGACCTCATCGTCCAACCAGCAGTGCTCCAAGAGGCGCATTTGCAGAGTGGTGTACAAAGGGGCATGGCCTCGGACCACCTTTCAGCAATCCCACTGTGTGGGGCTTACTGGTGGTACCTGGTGGGCTAGTTGGCCGCCAGGGACCCTCAGGATTCATGGGGACTTCATCCCCTAACCAAGAGCGCACCAGGAGGCACCCAGCGCGAATTTGGCCAAAAATATATTTAAAACATGCTTTTTTTGGCCCTGGGGGTCCATGTGGGACTCACTGAGCAGGCCTAGGGGGTCAGGGTGATTCAACCCTGCCCCCTTTTCTTGTTTTTTATCTTTTTTTTACTGTTTTCTTGTGACTCGGCTACCGAGTCACAAGATGGCTGCCAACATTTCCTGGTTTGGAGTGTTGGCAGCCAATAACAATGAAGCTCGTGCTCAGGAGGGTTCGTGAACCCTCCTTGGCCCTCAGATATTGATATTTTTATTTTTTGAATTTCTCAGCAACTACTGAATGGATTTACACTATTTATAAAAAGCACGCTTTCTGAACCAACAGCTACCTTTTTGCCAAATTTGGTGTATTTCCGTTCAGCAGTTCGGGCTGTAGCCGTGTCTAATATTCCTATGGAAATTAAGATAGGGAAAACGAGTTTTGGGCCCCCCCTTTTTTCTCGGCCCCCACTTGACGAATCACCCCGAAACTTTCAAGACAGGAGGTGACCTGAGTGAACCATTAGTTTTGAAACTTTCGTGAAGATTTGTCAAACGGCGCCAAAGATATTGGCAAAAGAAAAACGCTTTTTAATAGAAACAAGGTCCTAAGTATAACTACCTACTGGCAACCGCCAGTAGGTAATATATATATATATATATATATATATATATATATATATATATATATATATATATATATATATATATATATATATATATATATATATATATACATATATATATATATATATATATATATATATATATATATATATATATATATACACACACACACCTTCAAGGTGTGCAGATGTCAAATTTAGAGTAGTAAATTTACTGTTATCTCCACTCATTTACATTGCCAATACTTTAATCCTCAATATTTTGCCGATTATAATATTATGGTTGTAGTTGAACTTATATTTTGACATTCAAGCAAACCTTATCATTTCTTGCAGTGTCATCAAAATCACTCACACTCCAGTTGTGGTCTCGTGGTCAAGTCTGAATCTGTGAAAATAGTGATACAGATTTTAATCCTGACCTCCTCATTTTGCCAAATTGTGATCTCTTGGGCAATCACTATTTGTACTTATTTTTCTGTTCCATTTTTGTCTAAATTGGGAGTACTTAGAATCAGACTGAAGACTTTTGCTAAGTGTATGAATAAACTGGAACTTAACACACATGGAAAATGTGGGGAGAAAACAGTACTGTGTGGCAGCCTCAGTTTATTTAATTTACTGAACTACTTGACCTTTGCCAAATTCTACTCTCTTTGTGCTAAGAACATGCACTGCCAATTCTTACTTCTGGTGGATCAGGAAGGGTTTAGGAACCAAAGTAGATGCTTGCATGGAAGCATATGGTGATGGGTGGAAAAAACCAGCACTTACACAGTGCAGTGGCCATGTCTGCAGCCTTGATGGGTGCTCCCAAGAGTTATGCTGTAAAGTGATAAAAGAACTGTCAGAAAAGGGACTCTAGCTTTTCATGATTTTCTTCCATGTTCCAGGCAGTGCTTCGCTAGGGAAGTGATCTCCTGAAGACTCTCTAAGAACAGTGGTAAAGGAATGGTTTTCAGAGCGATAACATTGATTTATCTTGGAGAGCTATTGTAGAGCGCACCAAATCCGGAAGTGGTACTGTTAACGCTAAAAAAAAACTTTAAATGCATAAATATAATCCATGGTTATTCTTTGTACTCTGGTGTTCCTTTAAAATAAACACATCCTATTATTAATGTCAAACTGTATTTGTAACTCACAGCCTGCACTGTATCAAAGAGCCCTAAAGCTGCAGCATTTCACTATTCTCTGCTGCACAAATACATTCAAGAAAAACAATGTCAGTATACAAGCAACATATTCCCACATGTTCCCACTGACAAAATCTGTGACATACCAAGCGCTTTGAGACAGCTTTATGCTTCAACAGTTTTGATGTATTTTCAAACAGGTCTTCTTCACGGAAAGTAAATGTTAAATAGGCTTTAGACATCACATAACAGATCCCTAGCTCTAAATGTAAGAAAAAGTAGCCGCGATGCGCGACGACAAATCTGAAGGCTGAGGCACCTGCTGCCGAGACCTGTGTGGATTCTTAGGCAGCAAATTCAGTGTTTCATCCTTCTAGAGCTGATAAAAACACTGCCAACACCTTGCTTAATAATAGCCACTAACATCACAGGATGGCATATCTGAAAGACCCATAGTGCCAGGGAAGAGTCTCATACAAGGCTATGCGTCACAGTGTGCCTGACCTGTGACAGATCATTCCCTACCATAAGTAACGAGGTCCCCATGATACCCGATACACCAGGGCACCCTGCAGCAGAGAACATGGGCACAGGCGTCTTTCAGTAGCTTCTTGCCTTCACTGAAGAAACCCCCTTTCCTGTGGGATTCTAAATTCCCTAACCCTGTCCTTCACTGCATGTGTACACAGCCCGGATTCCCTAGGCGGAAAATGATAGGCCTAATATGATCCCATGCCTTTCTCCCTCCCAAAGACATTCCGAAACTCAGGAGCTTCGGGCAGCGAGACAACTCAATGACAAGTTTGATATTTACTTCCAGAACAGTGCTTGGAGGCTGGGTTTTCTCTCATTAAGGGCCATTCCCAAATGCCCGCCTGTTTCCTTCCTCAGCTTTTTTCCCCTTTTAATACACATCTAGTATTCCACACCACATGGGCCCTAGGCAGAGGTCAGGGGCCGGGGGTAGACGTGGTCCGGCAGGAATCATAACAAGCATTAGCATAGCCAATAGGTCTCGCCTTTGGGACCTTATAAGTGTTTAGTCAGAGCTATTGGCAATGTTTTTAAGGTATGTTGTAGAGCAATGTGGCTGCTGTGTTCAATACTGTAAACTTTGTGTGCAAGTTGTGCTTAGTGTAGTGACGTGAGGGCAGTGGCATTGATGTAGCTCAGATTTCATCTGGATTCAGGCATTGCTTTATTTTTGTGTTTCAGACAGACTGCATTTTAAAATGGCACTTTTGGTGCATGCAAAGTGAAAGACATGAAATGAGGCCTGGTCAGAATGCTTTCAGTCTGAAATGCTTTCATTTAAAAATCATGCTCAATTAATTAATCCAGGGTGGTAAAATGTGTTTAGTTTAGATTTAACCTCACTATAGAATGTACATTTAATTTAAGAAATGTTTTTTTGAACTTTTAAAGTAGCACATAATTGTGCTGAAATAACAGGCATTTTGCAGTGTAGAAAAAAACTCGTGATTTCAGTTTTCTTTGGAAGGCTCACTGTGGCCTCTCTACCCTTGAGATAAGGAATGGAATTTTCCTCCCATCTCCTCTCCATGAAAGACCTTTGTTCCTCTGTTCCCGTCTCAAGAGACCTTGGCTTTGTTGCATATTTAGACAATGCATATTCAGTTCATAACACATCTTTCTTATAATATGTATTAATTAATCAACCATGCACCAACACTACACGTGGGGCAAACGCAATTTGCATGAAAAGCTATCTAAAACATTAGAGCATGTTGCTATGAGCATGTATTAACTGTTTGTGCTTTGAAAATTTGCACTGGTGCATGTTTATGCTATGTTGTACATTGCACATTTTGCATGTTGTGCACAAATAATAGAAAAGCTGCTTTAAATTAATAGCTTTTGCTAGGTAATAATTAATACAGGGTATTAGAATGGTGGGAGGTGAACATAATGGGCTTTACTTCATAAATTAATATTCTTTTGTGTTTGTTTTGTTTTTGGGCCCAAAATAAAATGGCTGCCTAGGAATCCAGCATGGCTGAGAATTGTCAGCAGTGTGCTGAATGGGAGACGCATGCGCAGAACCAGCTACATGAACTGCCACGTGCCTCAAGTGAAGACACATGGGTCAAGGCCACAATGATCTGCACACTCTTGTCACTGTGTCAATGAAACAGTGTTTGTGGGAGAGTGTCATCCCTGTGTGCGATGTGAAAGTGAGACGGAAATGGACTGATACATTTTTTGGCGCTTAGATGTTGCAATATTGTATAATTATTGATGGTGGTACATATGACTGTATTAAGCCTTAACCCTTCCTTTGTTAAAACCGGTATGAGTTGGATTTGCAATGAGAAATGGATGATGAGACCCTTATGTCACCTGTGCTAACCAATCACAGTGCAAGTTTCTACTGAAACTGCAACATTTTACTGTAGTCAGCAAAGAATTAGGGTATAAATAATGAACCCTTAGGGGCGTGTCAAGAAGAGGAAGAGACAGAGAAGAAGAGGAAGAGACAGAGAAGGAAGAGACAGAGAGGAAGAGAGAAAGAAGGAGAGACAGAGAGGAAGGAGCGATGAGAAGAGAGAGGGGAGCAGATCTGACCAGACATCATTCGGGTTAGGTACGTGAACGTCGCAGGTGCAGCCTGGGGGGAGATTGCGTCCGAGGAGACACAGAGGGAGGAGGGGGCCTTGTTCACATATTTTAGGGAGGTGTAGGCTGGCCTTGCTTTTTGGCAGATCACATTCCTCTGTGGTCTTGTGAAGGGAGGGCTTTTTAGGAGCAGCTCCTCTATGTCAGACAGAGAGGCAGAGATGAACAGGCGAACACAGAGAAAGAGCAGCTGAGAGATCAGGACAGATTTTGATGCTAAAACTTTAAGTATCATGCTTTTAACTAACTAGTTTTGAAAAGATGTATTTGTCTTCTGCATTTATTTCTCTTTATGGGAGATTTTTGCCAATTATTAATTATTGATTAGGCTTGCAAAACTCACTCTTGAATTATATTTTTCCTGACTGACATTTTATGCCTCATTCCCTTTTCTTTATGGAGTGCTTTGTATGTAATCTATAATATGTTCTGTATTAATTCTATTTTTTCCTATTTTTCAATTCAGTAACCTGATTGAAAATTGATTAATGAATAAAGAATCAGAAAAACTTAACTTTTGACTAGAAAATAAAACCCTTTAAAATACTCACAACTCTCATTATTGGCTTAAATATTAATTGCATTTTGATTTTTTATGTTTATGTAAAGTCTCCTGAAGGTGATACACAGTGGCAAAGGTCCATCACCTTTAAAGCGGTAAACTAGAGGTAAATGATGTTTTGCATTGAGAAATTACCGTGAAAATTACTGCTGGATCAGTTTCTGGTAGCAGAGGTAAGGTTAACACCATCACCAAAAGGAGCATAGTTTAGTCTAATGCCTAAATAGCGCTACAAAATAATTGCCCAAGTTAGATAAATGTCCAGATTCTCCAAAAGTCCTGATTCCTGATTCCAATGCTCAGAACTTGAAGACTGGTAAAGCAGTACTGGAAGGTAATGCAAGAACGCCATTGCTGGAGTGGTGTGAGTATCAATAGGGTTGTGAAATATTGTTAATGTGCTAGAAGGTATGTTTTTTTTTTTTAAGTGTTGAAAAAAAAAATAGCAAGGGTTTTGACTGTTGGTGAAATTTTGCTCATTTTGAATTGATGGTTTTATTGATTATATTGGTAATTTCATAAGACAGAATTTTTGATTATTGATTATATGTTCTTAACATGAAAAGTTAGTGTCTTGTTTTATGTTGTCTGGAATTTCCCGGGAAAAGGAATAGCGGGTGGTAAATGGAAGCCACACTGCAGTGAGGTTACTCGTCTGTTGGAATAGCACTGAGAAGCTACGCAGGGCTGGCAGTGTTAAAGTAGGGACTACTTTCTGTGTAAATGTGAGAGTGATTGATAGCAAAGAGTTCGCTGGTGAAACTTTGGTGTTATATCACCTAGAAAGGGTAACACTGAAGGAGTAGCAGGTTCTTCCGAGCTTGAGTGACAGCAAAAGAGTTCGCTGGTGAAACTTTGGTCTTACATAACCTAGAAAGGGTAACACCGAAGGAGTAGCAGGTTCTTCCAAGCTTGAGTGAAGGGTAAGCGGAAGGGATTTACTCGCAGTGTTTGAAGAGTAAACGGAAGTTCTTACTTTGTGAAGAGTAAGCGGAATGTGTTACTCGCAGTGAAAAGAAATCTATCCTTTGTTTAGTGGAACAGGCAGAGTAGCGAATGTTTTTATGTTGTTACTAACAGAATTTTGATTAAGAAACCTCAGAAAAATATTGCAGTAAGATTTTGTGGAGGGTCAGTAGTAGGAGTTAAACTGACTGAAATTGAAACTGACAGCATTGGAGAAAAGAAATTGCATTGAACTATTGCAGAAATGAAATTGTTTGATGGTTTAAAGAAACTGTTGGGAGGTAAAGGGAAAAATTTGTTTTTAATTGGTGATGCTCCTGAAGGAACACCCGTGCATTTTATGTCTACCAATTTGGGACAAAATTCATGTATGTGGGTTCACCAATGGTGCAAGATTACTGAAAAAAGGGTCCTTTTTTTCGGTTTCCAAAAGATGGTACTTTTGAATTGCAAATTATTGACAAATTAAGGGAAGTGTTATGGGAAATAAAGACACCATCTAGAGCTACACAATTTGAAGCTTTAAGCATGTGGGAAAAGACAGCAAGAGACAAAGCAAGTGAGGATAAAAAGGTAAAGCACCACATACAGAAGAAGGAAATTAATGATGATAAAAAGCTTCAAATAAATAGTGATTCTGGGGATGAAATAATGGATGCATTGTTAACTAAGTGTTCACCAACTTATGTGGTTCCCATTAAAAATACTGAAAATAGTGTACCAGTAAGTACTACAGTGGCTACTGCTTCTGTTAAACGGAGAGAAACATAGATTGAGAGAACTGTGCAGACATTTCAGATTGACCCACTGTCTGTTGATTCAGCCCTGACAGTGATATCTCCAGGTGTTACTGCTTCCAATGTGACTGATTCAGTCCAAATATTACAAACTGCAGATGCAGAGGCAGTGCCTAGACAAATTGTGACTGTCCCAATTAATATGGTCCCCACTCAAAAAGTTCAAAGAGCTGCAGAAGGAGTAATTATGTCAGGGTTTATTTCAGAAACTCAGAATTCACAGATTATTGAACAGAAACTACTCCAGACAGTTCAAGCACTGAAAGGTGGGGGAAAAATGGTCTTTACAACATCTGCAGCCCAGGATAAAATGAATATATTTGAAGATGCGATTTTTCAAACCTGCTTTGAGGATGCAGCAGTGATTAAAATGATAGAGAGTATGGGGGAACAAATTAACTCAGACCATGAAAAAGAGAAACAGCTTAGTGTCTTAAAATCAACATTTGAACATGAAGAAATTAACAGTCCCTGCTGTTTAAATCATGAAAATGTGAACCAGTGTCAGGAGAAAGAATTAATTTCCTGAGTAAGGAAACAGCTACATGTGCAGTAACTACACATGATAGACTGACTGATTTGGCTCAAAAATATGAAATTGATGTTTCAGGAAGTTTTCCATTTCAAAAAAGTTTTAGGGTACATATGAATGATGAGGCAAATGAGAAAATGTGTTTTTCAGGAATGCAATTGCACATTGCAGAAATAATTAAATATATTTTCAAATGCAATGGGTTTGAGAAATTAGGAGACAAGTGGGCAAGAAAACATGAGAAGAAAAAGAAACCACCAGACCTAGCAAGGAAACTGGACAAGAAAAAGAAACCACCAGACCTTGTTGAGGAAAATAATAAACAGGATGAGGTAGAAGCTTTTGCTTACTCATTGAGAGAAAAGGTGGGAGAAGTGCATGTTCATGTGCCACGGACCAAAAGTGAACTTGCAGCATTTCTGAACACATTCCCAAAATTGAGAGACAAACTTATGCTGTGGTACCCACAAGTTGATGGATTTGCTGAAATTTTAAAAGAGTTATGTATTAATTTGAAAATAATTTTTGACACTGCCATGCAAACTGAATTGTGGTTTGAATCTAAAGTTGTTGTGCAAAGGCCAGGTGAGAAGACAATGAAAAAGGTTTGCATGAATGCACCATCATTTTCTGTTGTTATGGAGAAAAACATAGCAGTGATTACTTTCCTGAAGGGCAGAGTGCCAGCAAAGGATGTTAATTGGGTACAGATTAAAAGAACACAGGATGGAAGTAAAAGTGTTTTGGTTTGTGCAAATTCAGGTATGGATGTTGCACTGCTGGAAAAAGTGTCCTTTTGCCATCTTTATAACAGATTTGAGCATTGGAAGAAGAAATATAAATTTAAACATGATGCAGCAAGTGGAAATGCACAAACACAGAGAGAAATGCAGGTGCAAATTATGCCAGTTAAGCAAATGCAAATGTCAGTTCAGAAACAGGTACCCACAAAATATGGAAAATGCTAAAATTAATTTAAATAAGTTGTCCAGAGCAAATGTGAATTCTTTCCAGAAACAAAATCTGAACCCATTTCAACAGGTTGCTGTATTTGGAAATGAGAGTTTTAACCCTAACAATTCTGAATTTACCAAGTCCATTGTGAAAACAGTGGAAGGTCCAGACTTAGTTGAACGAATTTTAAAAAGAGAAATTACAAACCCAGTTTTAGAAGAGGTTGCAGCAAAATTAGGCTCATTTGAGGAAAGTTACCAATTTGCTGTTTGTGATACAGGCCTGGCAGGAAAACAATTGTTTTGCATATTAAACAGCACAAATTACTGTACACCACATGATGTAAATTTTCAGATTCCTGATGAGAATGTACATTTTAAAATGGGGCAACAAGAGACAGCTGTAGCATAGTTTTCAGAAATGACAGTTGAAAAATTACCTTCCGATTTGAAAGAAATAATAAACACAGAAATAAGGGAGTTCACAGAGAAGGATGTCAGATTAATAAAATGTGCAGAACATGTGTTATTAAAATTAGAACCAGATGACATGTATTCAAGAACACCATCAGCTGCAAAAATTTTACCCATAATTGGAGATAAACTGAGCAAAGGATTTTTGAGGGAATTGATTGGAAGTTTATGTAGTAACTTTCTGATCACAGTTTCACAGAGACTAAATGAAAAGAACAGATTAGTGCAGGAGATTAATAGCATAACTTTTCCATGTTGTCCTATGGTAACGAATCCAGTCAATATATTTTTTCACATTCCATGTGCTGAAGAATGGCTTACTGTTATTGATTTTTGTCAAGTTCATGTCACAGTGCCATTGCATGAAGATAGTCAGGAGTACTGTCAAAAAGAAAATGAATGTCTGGGACACATAATTGGAAAGGGAGCTAGAAAGGTGTCACCAGAGAGAGTGGAAATAATTCACCAGATGAATCCACCTCAAATTCAGAAAGAAGTCAGGAAGTTTTTGGGAATGGTTGGCTGCTGTAGAGAGTGGTTACTAAACCTTTCCCTAGTGGCTAAGCCTTTACTGAGGCTGACACATAAGGATGTGTCTGATCCGCTTCCATTGGACAACAATTGCACAAAAGCATTCCTAGAGTTGAAAGAGAAAAAGTGTTGTGCCCCGGCACTAGGAATGGAAGTTTATTTAAAAGAAAATACAACAATGTGCAGTGAGAAGGAGGGCTGCACTCTCTCAGTGCCTGTTCAAAAACATGAATGTGTTCAAAGATCTGTGATGTATTTCCCAATGACCTTTGACCCCAATGTCACAGAAATGCCAGCAAATGAAATTGTTTGTGATGAAACTGAATATGAGTGTCTAGATGTCATGAATATATGCATAGAGCCAAGATTAGATTTTAAGGATGAACGTCTGATTGAGCCCAACAATGTCCATTTTGTAGATTGCCCATGTTTGAAAGGTAACAATGACACATTAGGAGCAGCACATGCTGTGCTCCCTATACATTATGTTGTCAAAGCTTCATGGCTTTCAGTAGTTACCTCAGCCCAAAATTCGAAATTGATTGCCCTTACCATAACATGCAGTATAGCTGCTCAAATGGGAGTCACTACTTGTAAAGAATTAATAGAGGCCCAAGAAATTGTTTCAGAAGCAGAACAACAGGGTTGTATCAGAACAGATTTTTAGAAAAATGACAACTGCATAGTAGCAAATGTGTTATTTCAAAAACTGATGCCCAGGTATAGATTGCCAGTTTCTCTGAAATCAGATCATAATGAGGTCTCAAAGATGATGTGTGCAGAACAACAGATTGGACAAAGATTGGATTGTAGCCATCTGCCTGAAATTCCAAGTACAATAAAACAACACAAAGACAGCACAGAGTCTCACTTTGCAAAAGACTGTGTTTCAGCATCACTGAAGTGGCTTGAATATGTACATGCAAATGCACTTGTGAAAAACACAGATGAAAAGACCATCCATTGCTGTGAAGGTCTGGCTGAAGTGGAGCGTGCAGTTTCTCACCAGATTGCAGCTGCTACACAAGATCTGCATAATGGATGGTGCCAAAACTTTGATCTGAGAGATGCTGTGAAATGGAAAGGCCTGTTCCAAATGATCCTGGCAAAGACTGTTGTGAAATGTGGTGGCCTTCCAAATAGGGTGCATGCCTCACACACGTATGGTCCCGTGTCCCCCTGATAAAACAGCTCCTCTTCAAGAAAAGATGCCAGCAGTGGTCAAAAGTCCACAGAAGAGGGTCAGTCAAGCTGTAAGGGAACACACAGAGCGTGAAGCAGCACTAGAGAAAACTGAAGTCGCACTGGAAAAGCAAAAAGTGGAAACTGACTCAGATGAAAGCGTTGTCAAAAGGGTGAATGAGTCAGGTGCAGCCTCTGAAGAAGAAATTAGTGCTGTGGGCCTACTAGTGGAGGTAGAAAAAAACTGGCTGAAATGGTATCCAAAACATCTACAGTGGTCCCTTGAAAAATCATTTGCACCCATAGCTGAAACGTCTGAATCTGATCAAAGTGAAAATAAAAGTGAAAGGCTTGGATTGAAAACGTGCAAAGAATTGATGGTGCTCTGTCAGAGTTTCTCAGCACCTGAGTGGTCAAAATGCATGGAAAAAGTACAGAATGCCACTTTGAATGAACTGTATGAGCCACCCTGATGGCAAGCTGGTGACAAAGAGAAAAAGAAATGCTGAAACAAATAACTGAGAATTGTCAAGAACTGAAGAGAAAAAGAATCTTTGAATGATGAAAGAAAAAGAAGAAAAGAAAATAGAAAAGAGAACTATTCTGTTTAATTTTCCTTTTATTATTTTAGTTACTTATGTTAGAGAAGACTAACAGTTCCAAGAAGCTACTTGCAGAACTCTGCACTAAACATTTGAGCTTGGCTATATATGATCTGATTACAGACAAAATATGTGTTGCCTTAGAAATAGAGGTAAAATTGTTATATGCTCAGCTTTTGCAATAAAAATGTCATTTGTGAAATTAAATAAGTGTGATAAAGAACAAATCAATGGAGGTATCATGATTTGACTTTAACAAAGGGAGGATTGATGTAGCTCAGATTTCATCTGGATTCAGGCATTGCTTTATTTTTGTGTTTCAGACAGACTGCATTTTAAAATGGCACTTTTGGTGCATGCAAAGTGAAAGACATGAAATGAGGCCTGGTCAGAATGCTTTCAGTCTGAAATGCTTTCATTTAAAAATCATGCTCAATTAATTAATCCAGGGTGGTAAAATGTGTTTAGTTTAGATTTAACCTCACTATAGAATGTACATTTAATTTAAGAAATGTTTTTTTTGAACTTTTAAAGTAGCACATAATTGTGCTGAAATAACAGGCATTTTGCAGTGTAGAAAAATACTTGTGATTTCAGTTTCCTTTGGAAGGCTCACTGTGGCCTCTCTACCCTTGAGATAAGGAATGGAATGTTTCCTCCCGCCTCCTCTCCATGAAAGACCTTTGTTCCTCTGTTCCCGTCTCAAGAGACCTTGGCTTTGTTGCATATTTAGACAATGCATATTCAGTTCATAACACATCTTTCTTATAATATGTATTAATTAATCAACCATGCACCAACACTATACGTGGGGCAAACGCAATTTGCATGAAAAGCTATCTAAAACATTAGAGCATGTTGCTATGAGCATGTTTTAACTGTTTGTGCTTTGACAATTTGCACTAGTGCATGTTTATGCTATGTTGTACATTGCACATTTTGCATGTTGTGCACAAATAACAGAAAAGCTGCTTTAAATGAATAGCTTTTGCTAGGTAATAATTAATGCAGGGTATTAGAATGGTGGGAGGTGAACATAATGGGCTTTACTTCATAAATTAATATTCTTTTGTGTTTGTTTTGTTTTGGGGCCCACAATAAAATGGCTGCCTAGGAATCCAGCATCGCTGAGAATTGTCAGCAGTGTGCTGAATGGGAGACGCATGCGCAGAACCAGCTACATGAACTGCCACGTGCCTCAAGTGAAGACACATGGGTCAAGGCCACAATGATCTGCACACTCTTGTCACCGTGTCAATGAAACAGTGTTTGTGGGAGAGTGTCATCCCTGTGTGCGATGTGAAAGTGAGACGGAAATGGACTGATACATTTTTTGTCGCTTAGATGTTGCAATATTGTATAATTATTGATGGTGGTACATGTGACTGTATTAAGCCTTAACGCTTCCTTTGTTAAAACCGGTATGGGTTGGATTTGCAATGAGAACAGGATGATGAGACCCCTATGTCACCTGTGCTAACCAATCACAGTGCGAGTTTCTACTGAAACTGCAACATTTTAGTGTAGTCAGCAAAGAGTTAGGGTATAAATAATGACCCCTTATGGGCGTGTCAAGAAGAGGAAGAGACAGAGAAGAAGAGGAAGAGACAGAGAAGGAAGAGACAGAGAGGAAGAGAGCAAGAAGGAGAGACAGAGAGGAAGGAGAGATGAGAAGAGAAGAGAGAGGGGAGCAGATCTGACCAGACATCATTCGGGTTAGGTACGTGAACGTCGCGGGTGCAGCCTGGGAGGAGATTGCGTCCGAGGAGACACAGAGGGAGGAGGGGGCCTTGTTCACATATTTTAGGGAGGTGTAGGCTGGCCTTGCTTTTTGGCAGATCACATTCCTCTGTGGTCTTGTGAAGGGAGGGCTTTTTAGGAGCAGCTCCTCTATGTCAGACAGAGAGGCAGAGATGAACAGGCGAACACAGAGAAAGAGCAGCTGAGAGATCAGGACAGATTTTGATGCTAAAACTTTAAGTTTCATGCTTTTAACTAACTAGTTTTGAAAAGATTTATTTGTCTTATGCATTTATTTCTCTTTATGGGAGATTTTTGTCAATTATTAATTATTGATTAGGCTTGCAAAACTCACTCTTGAATTATATTTTTCCTGAAACTCTTTAAAGAGTTCTGACTGACATTTTATGCCTCATTCCCTTTTCTTTATGGACTGCTTTGTATGTAATCTATAATATGTTCTGTATTAATTCTATTTTTTCCTATTTTTCAATTCTGTAACCTGATTGCGCAAATGGCGCAAAAGCAAAAGTACGGCTGACCGCGAAACATATAAAAATATTCATCATGGCTACATGACAGGACATCAAACTGGCAAAAAAACTCTTTCTCCTAAATAGAATAAACCTGGCAGAAAACTCAAACAAAGAACTCTATCAAATTTTGAAAGAATTCACAGCTCCCATCAACCAGCCATCAATACCTGACTCCCAAACCTGGACCGACTCTCTTTCCGAATATTTCGAAGAAAAAATCATGGCCATTCATCGATCCTTTCCTCCACCACACAACTCTAATTCGGAAGATGTACACAGCATGTCCACCGACCCCTCCCATATCCTGGACGAATTCACCAAGCTTGACACCAAAGCAGTCTCCACTGCCATGTTGAGGATAAAATCAGGTTCCCCCACTGATATGGTACCGCCTAAAATCCTTCCCACTGTCGCCCCGGTATTATTGGAAAGTCTCACTGAGCTATTCAATAATTCACTTTTGGAGGCGGACTTTCCAAAAAGCTGGAAGGCAGCCAGGGTAAGACCGATCTTAAAACAACCCACTGCCGACCCAATGCTGCTCCCCAACTACCGCCCAATCTCTTTGCTTCCCTACTTTGGGAAAATACTAGAATCTCTGATCAACCAGCAGCTCGTTAACCATCTGGAGAGTCAGGGACTGCTCGATCCCTCCCAATCGGGCTTTAGGGCGGCCCACAGCACTGAGACTGCCTTGGTCGAGGTAACAGACAACATCAGGCTGGCCTTGGACAAACATCAGTCAGCCATCCTCGCCCTGCTCGATTTGTCCGCAGCCTTTGACACCATCTCCCACAGCATTTTAGAACATCGGCTTTGGGAGATAGGTGTCAGAGGCACGGCCCTCGAGTGGTTTAAGAGCTACCTAGCCGACCGAGTGACAACAGTACAGATCGGCAACAACCTCTCACGTGAGAGACCAGTCAAGATGGGAGTACCACAGGGCTCTATTCTGATCCTGACCCTATTCAATCTGTACATGACCCCACTGGCCAAGGTGATCAGATCCTATGGATTTGATGTCATATCCTACGCAGATGACACTCAAATTCTGGTCACTATCGGCCCAGATCCTACTGAAACACAGCTACGCTTCAACAAATGCCTATCCCACATCGACAGGTGGATGAGCTCCAATCACTTACAACTAAACGGAGCCAAGTCCGAGGTCATGCTCTTTGGCAAAGCACAGGAGCACTGGTCCATCGACTGGTGGCCATCTCATCTTGGCCTCTGCCCCACCCCCAAACTGACGGTGCGGAACCTAGGTTTCCACATGGACAATCAATTGTCCATGAGGAACCAGATCAACCATATCATTGGCACGTGTTTTGGAGTAATGCGTAGCCTTTGGAAGGTCTTCAAGTGGTTACCAGCAGAGGCCAGGAAACCATTAGTCCAAGGGCTGATAATAAACCGAATGGACTACGGAAACTCCCTACTGTTTGCAATTAACGAAAACCTTCTGGACAGACTACAGATCTTGCAGAACACTGCGGCAAGGCTGGTCCTGGATCTTCCTCCCAGATCGCCCTCCGCACCCTGCTTAAGATCTCTTCACTGGCTACCAGTCAGAAAATGAATTCTTTTCAAGGTCCTCTGTCTAATCCACAAACAGTTGTACG
Source organism: Calotriton arnoldi (assembly GCA_963921515.1). NCBI lineage: Eukaryota > Metazoa > Chordata > Amphibia > Caudata > Salamandridae > Calotriton > Calotriton arnoldi. The sequence continues at coordinate 1,692,075 of CAWUFW010003318.1, forward strand.
GAAAAGGTCCGAGATACTGGACCAAGAAATTATGTTGGTACCAACCACGCAGGGCACTTAGGTCCAGCAACCAATTTTTGCTCACCCATCTTAAGATACATACTGCCAGAAAAGGAGGACGATCTTTCTCCTTTCTTGCCCCATCATCTTGGAACAAAATTCCTATCCATCTACGAAATGTCCCTGATCACAACTCTTTTCGCAAAAGGCTGAAGACATGGCTTTTTGACATCTGAGCCACTTCACTTCCTTTCAGAGCCGTCTGCTAGCGCCATGAGACTTTCGAGTGATGTGTGTGCTGTACAAATGCCCCCTGATTTGATTTGATTTGATTGAAAATTGATTAATGAATACAGAATCAGAAAAACTAAACTTTTGACTAGAAAATAAAACCCTTTAAAATACTCACAACTCTCATTATTGGCTTAAATATTAATTGCATTTAGATTTTTTATGTTTATGTAAAGTCTCCTGAAGGTGATACACGGTGACAAAGGTCCATCACCTTTAAAGCGGTAAACTAGAGGTAAATGATGTTTTGCATTGAGAAATTACTGTGAAAATTACCGCTGGATCAGCATGGTGTGGAATGTAGTGGTGGGTTATGATATGATGTGTGTTGGTGGGATGTATGTGTGTAGTGTGTTTTACTGGTGTGTATGTGGGTGGTATATATTATACCTTCTAGAGACAATGGGCAGGCTGGGCAAATACGCCTCTGATCTCCACGCATGCTTTGAACAGCTGGCAACAGATGTGCCCAGCTGGAGTTATTTCCTCACTCGCCTGACAAATGCTGTTTTGTGGAGAATACTGGGGACGCCTGTGCACGGGAGTGGGGCAGGTGAGGTCCTCAAATAAAGCCTTATGATAACCGAAGCTGAACATGGGTTTTTCTTCATCAGATGGGAGTTTTATATTTGGAGGTGGTTAATTTAAGCTGATGGTTGCATGTTGGGGCCTCTGGCAGCTATTTGTTGGGACCAGCAGTTATTGTACTTATAAGAGATTGATTCAGAGCATTAGATGTAAAAACATAATGGGGAAAAAAGGAAAAAGAGAAGAAAGGGAAAGCAGTTTCAAAGGTAGAATGCAGGTAACTGCAAGATACATATAAAGGCGTAGAACATGTGTGGCTGCAGCTGGAAGGGCTTTACTTACAAAAAATGCACAAATGTTCGGCTAGTATTTTTTTCTGCATGCCTTTAAAAATACCAATAATTAGTAAATAAAACCATTTGCAGCTTTTTCTCTGCTAATAGATAAAGAGCAAGCATTTAGTGACTGTGTTAAACATGTAAGTATTTAAAATACATTTTTACAGAGAGAGAAGGGTTTAGTAAGGGAATAAAAATGGTAGGGGTTTATGAAAACAGTATATAGCGCAAACTCGACCCGAAGGTTTTGGAGCGCTTTACATGAGCACTAGTTACGTTACACAAGGACACTTTAATGAGCCTGTGCGCGTCAAAAGGATTCTGGGAAAGGTTGCGTGCGGTGGCCACATACCCGCTGTCAGCAGATAACTGGGCCTGTCACAGTTCAGCATGTTACTGTAGCGCCTCGCTGTCAGGCTGTGAGGCGCGGGGAGTGGGCGGTGGAATATGTTATCGTATATTTATGTAGTGCGCCTTGTGACCCCATAAGCTGCTTCGTAGCACGAGGAGCAGGTCTTCTGCCGAACCGACAGAGTGATGGCGCTCTGTCTGCTGTAGTCTGGTGGTTCTTTTACAACAGTGTCCTCCGTTGCTCGTGAAGCGCTCCGATGCCTTGCCATGGTTTGTGCTATATAAAAGTACACAAAACAAACGTAAATATTGGCGCACCTTGTGCCACAATGAAACCAGTGAGGAGCTGGGGGGTAGGAGTCCGGGGTGTCACAGGGTGAGCCGACCAATGGGGCTCGTATCCTGGATAATGACAATGTAACTTCATCCACAGAGTCAGGGAATAAATAGAGTTAGAGCACATCGTATTGTATTATTTAATTTTTAACATCAGTGTCTGTGTTTAACCATATTATTTCCACTCATGTCTGCTGATTTATCCTTCTTCATTTGGTGAAGAAATATATAAATTCTGAATTTGAACAATTATTTGACTGATAGATGCACCCTCGCGCTTCGGTGCCGGTCGGGATTTAACAATATAAACAGCCGCATGTAAAAAAATACAGTCACCTGAGAAGATTGGCATGGTGGTACAAACACGAGCAGATTGGCAGCTAGATAGGGACAGCACACCCCTTATTACTGCAACACCCCGTGGTACCAGTCCTGTCAGCTACTGGTCAGGCAGCAGTGACATGAAGAATCAGTAAAAATAGCATATTTTCGTATTTTTAAATAAATATCGACAGGGAAACTGATTGCTTTCCATTTTAAAAGATGAGTAAACAAGAATTACAAAGTGGACTTTCGATCGGAGGGATCAATGCATTACACAAAAGATGTCAATAGATCTAGCTTTCATGTGCTAACGCATGCAAAACAAGTAGATAGTAACATGACCCACGAGGAATGCAGCTGCCACCCTGCGCGCCGCTGCTCGCTCCCGCAGGCAAAACGCCGTGGGAGTGAACATTACAAAAGAGTTGGGACATGCACCCGTCTTCAGCCATTTGCGTGCATTCATTATTGAAAGACACACGCAAAAGCCAACCCAATGCGTGGGGGGAGTCAGACCCACAGAGAGCAGCCTTGCAGTCAACGCATGCGCGCTGCGCTAGGCTCGACCAAAAAAGCCTCAGGCTAATTGAGAAGCAAGCAGCATTAGAGAGAGCTGCCTACTCCATCTCTCCGAACCCCCCTGAATGCTCGTCACCTCCAAGCTAAATGCGCAGCTTGCTCCTATCACAGAGCCCCAGATGTTTGACCCCTACTCAGCCTGATGGCCTTGCAGTGCCCCTGCCAAGGGGTCTCCAACCTTTTATGTATTGAGAGCTACTTATGTTCAATGAAACGCATTGAGAGCTACTAATGTTATTAGTGTTGTATAATATACTTATTCAACTAAGCAACAGCTTTTAATTTAATAAGCTGGGCTGCACACAGAGGTAGATGGAGAGCTACAGTAGCTCAGAGCTACTGGTTGGAGACCCATAATTCACATACTTGTCTTTTCGCCTAGCAAAGAAGGGCTCTCTCATGATTTCTGAAGCGGCCTGTGCGCTACATGAAAGCATCTGGGCAGTTAAAGGAAGCAAGGTGCACATACGTATGCACACACCCTGGATGGAGCATAGCTCGAAATAATCTTCAACAATCACACATTTTCTGGAGTACTAAAATGCAGAGTTCAAATGTGCTGTGTGCTTTTCTGAATACCCACACCCTGACAAGTTTGTGGATGTTTAACTTTTGCAGGCTAACCCAACCTAGGAATACTCAGAATCATGCCCGAACCAGGGCTTCGAGTGGGATGATGATGGGGGGTCTTTAAAAAGGGTGTGGCAAACCTGGTAAAGGGGCACCACCAAAACAATTAGGAACATGGCCTAAATCATGATAACTAGAATCCTGTGATTAAGAAATTCATAAAGACGCATTCAGTAAAGGGTAATAAAATAGCAAAAAGCTATATTTATTTACCATAAATAATAACAAGCATTGGCATAGCCAATAGGTCTCGCTTTTGGGACCTTATAAGTGAATAGCCATGCAACACTTGATGTTGTCTAATCTAGGATATTGTGCTGGATAACTAAACATTTATAATGTCCCAAAGGTGAGACCTATTGGCTATGCATTGGGGGGCCTTATAAGTGTTTAGGTAGAGCTATTGACTTCGGCAATGTTTCCTAGCTGTGCTGTAGAGAAGTGTGGCTGCTGTGCAGCATGCTGAGAAGTTGTAATTAAAAAGTATAAGAAGCACTGAGTGATGCTGTGATGTCGTTGAGTGATGCTGTGCTGGCCCTGAGTTATGCTGTGGTGGCATTGAGTGATGCTGTGCTGGCCCTGAGTGATGCTGTGGTGGCCCTGAGTGATGCTGTGGTGGCCCTGAGTGATGCTGTCGTGGTGCTGAGTGTTGCTGTAGTTTCGCTGAGTGATGTTGTGGTGGCGCTGAGTGATGTTGTGGTGCCCCTGAGTGATGTTGTCATGGTGCTGAGTGATGCTGTGGTGATGCTGAGTGATGCTGTGGTGGTGTTGAGTGATGCTGTGGTGACGCTGAGGGGCCGATTCCGATCTCGGCCGGTAGGGCTCCGAATAGGATTCGGCTTTACCGGATCCGATTCGGAGCCCTTTTCCCGACCGAATCGTAAGCGGGTCCGGCCGAGCGAGTACGATGCGGACTCGCCGACCGACTCGTCCGGGCGACCCGACCGCTCCGACCGACTCGTACCCGGATCGTACCGCTCCGACCGACTCGCTCGGACCCGATTCGCACCGCGCAATGGAGACGTTTTCCGGCCGGGTAAGTACGATGCGCACCTCGACCGCTCCGACCGACTCGCGCCGTCCGACTCGAACTTCGCTGTCGGAGCCGTACTTTGGGGTCCGTGTCGGACCCCCCTGTACGCGTACCCGTGCGAGGCGCACACAGGGGGACCCATGGGTCCCCTACCTGTGCGTGTACGCCGCGGCGCGCCGCGGCGTACTCGCTGTAGGAGGCGCCCTTGTCCGCCTCGCACCCATTGAGGCAATGGGAGCCCGCGTACGCGTTGTACGACCGGCTCCCATTGACTTCAATGGGAGTCCGACCGACTTCGTGTCCGGTGGCATACGAATGCATCGGACTCGTTCGGTCGGACTGCACGGGTCCGATTCGGCCTCAACTCCCTATGTTATCGTAATAACAGGAGTCCCAGAGTTGAACAAGGGGTGTAGGGAATCCCATTTTGAACTAAAAAATAAATGCATTTTTTGGCTTGCTAAGTAGACGCAATTTTCCTATAAAGACGCAAATGAAATTATACTGACGCATAGGGTAGGCTGGGTGGGATGGAGACCAAAAGATGTCCCCGGGGATTGTGTAGTGATAAATTTCAGAAACACACGGGTCGTGGAAACTCTCATAGACTGCAGCTACCAGAGGGAGAAGGGGGGCATAGGATCCTTCCCTTTGGGATACTTCTTCCCCCCAGGGATTATGCCTCATTACACGAGAAGCTCAGGCCACGACTGGGGGGTGTGGAACCAGAATAAGTCATTTGCTAGTATGGTCAGGACACCCCAAGGCCACTATTTTACAACCTTCCTATCTTAAACAGATACAGCCCACTAGAATCAGTAGACTGACTAAGGTGCACTGGGCCCCTACTTGCGAGCCCTAGCCGTCAATTGGAGATCCCAGGGGGACCAATGCACCAGGAGGAACTTGTACAGCAGAGAGGGTGTAAGAAGCAGAAAGGAGCACAGGTGATGGTCTACTTGGGCGGAGAGAGAGGTGTAAATAGTAGAGAACATGAGAAGGCCCCCACCAGTCCCCCATTGTATCAGCCATCCCGACAGGATCCACAGGTAACTAAAACCATCCAACCATTGGTAGTAAAGCCCCCTCCCGCCTCAGTTGGCGACCGCGAATTAGGCATCGGCGCAAGTCCGACTGGGCGGGCGGGGACCATTGACCCACATCAAGCCCATATAAAGGCCTGCGTCACCCAACCAAACAATTCAGTTAACGAAGTGGGCCCTTCAGGCCTGCAGTTACTATCCTGGAACATCGCAGGACTCACCTCCAAACTGGATAACCCAGATTGGGGGTTATTCATAGAACAGCATGAGATCTGCATGTTCCAGGAAACTTGGGCTAGGGCGGACACACACAGATTTGGCTATGCGTCATTCAGCATCTTAGCTACCCAGGGGGGCAGGGGAAGACCATCTGGGGGATTGTGTATCTGGGTTGGCGTGCAACTGGGCTGTGAGGTTAAACAGATAGAGACCCCATCACAAGATATTCTCTACATTTTTCTGACTTTCGCCACAAAAACTGGAATAGCTCTGATCAATGTCTACTCACGGCCGGTCTGTTATGGCCAAGTTTCCCCCACCCTTGACCAATTGACCACCTTTCTTCCAACAATCCCCGATAATTATTGGGTAATCATAGGTGGGGATTTTAACTGCCAGTTCGAACCTTTGAATGGCCTGGTCACAAGTATCTCCAGCGAGGAGGACTCACTTTGGGCCATTCCGGAGCCCAACATGTCGCCTATTCGGGCTTGGACCCCGCTGGTACTACAGATGCATACACTCACACTGAGCTCTTCACTAAGGGCATGCAATGGCCGCACAGCATCCGACAGCCCCGGCAAGTGCACTTTTAACAGACCTGGGCAGGCCTCGATCATAGATTACATCCTGGAAGACACCAAATCGTGGCATAGGGTCCTAGATTTTAAGATCACCCCTCGCCACGAGAGTGACCATAATGCTCTTGTTCTAGAGGAAATTTTACCACATGCCGGTAATACACCTAAAACTCCATCACCACCCAACCCTAGATTAACACTGGCCAATGGAGGGATGAGAGTCCGCTGGGGGGAATTCTCCCAATCGTAGGAAAAGCTGGCCTCTTTATACCAACAAACCATCCCATTCATTGTTGCTGCGAACCAACTTTCAGTGACCAATGGTACCCCAACTTCCCAAACCAGAATGTTTAACAACCATCAAGACCTGCTCTCCACCTTGGCATCCTTCTTTTATATTAGCAAAAGGTCTAGGCTGTCTAGAAAACCACGTCATTCATGGTATAATGAATGCTGCAGTGCAGCCAAGTCAGCCCTTTTAGTTGCTATCAAAGCAAATGATAGGCCATCAATCAGGGAAGGTAGGGCAATCTATAAAACCGCCATAGCAAAGGCAAAAAGCAGCTGGGAGTCTGAAAAATGGGATTCCCTCAGAAATGCATTAAACAACCACGACATGAGGGCATTCTGGAACCTGATTAATTCAGGATCCCCTGAAGGCAAACCAGCCATATCACCAAACATTGGGAAGGAAGTCTGGAGAGCCCACTTTAAATCTTTATATTTAATTGCAGAGGATGAAGACGGGCTTGCGGCTAAGTCTCCCCCCCCCCCCTTGAGCCAAATCAACGAGACATCCCTCTGTTTTCCCAAAAGGAGATCACTGAAGCATTGGGTAAGATAATACCAGCTAAGGTGCCAGGGCTGGATAAGATCCCTGAGGATCTCTTCCGCTCCGAGCCTTCTGTCTGGGTCCCCTATTTGTGGTCACTGTTCAATGCCATCCTTCAGGGTATGGTGATTCCTACCACCTGGGCTGGGGCTGAAATCATTCCAATATTTAAAAAGGGTTCACCGCTCATTCCCGCCAACTACCGCCCCATCAGCCTCCTAGATGTAAGCCAGAACATATTTGCACGTGTACTCCTGGGACGATTGCAGTCCTGGATAGAAGAGCACAATGTAGTCACCCCTCTCCAAGCTGGGTTTAGGGCTAAGATCTCCACAATTGATTAAATTTTCAGATTACAGCTCCTATTCTGGAAAACTGTGACCACAGAGTGTGGCAGCCTCTATCTAATATTCGTGGACCTTAAATCCGCGTTTGATCTCGTCCCAAGGGACAAACTTTGGGCAATATTATCGGACATGGGAGCCCCCGAGTACCTTTGCCACCAGATGAAACGCCTACATCGAGGTAATTTTGCACAAATTAGGTATGGCAAAAATGGAGAACTCTCAGCCCCTTTCCCATTAGAGAGAGGTGTACGTCAAGGCTGCATCTTGGCTCCGACCCTTTTCTCCCTTTTTCTTAATGGCCTAATCGAGTCATTCGAGCTGGAAAGGATATTGATGCCCCTAGGCTAGCGAACCGTAAAATACCTTCCATGATGTTCGCAGACGATACCCTCCTGCTCTCGAAAACTCATATGGGTATACAAAGGGCACTTGATAACTTTAGTGTCTTTTGTAGAAACAGGGGTTTGGAGATCAACCTTAAAAAAACAAAGTATATGGCCTTTAATGCGAATAACAGCACTCGCCCAAACCTCTGTTTAGAAGGAAGGGCTCTGGAGAGGCTATCAATTATTGATTTCTTCGGGATCACGCTTACTGAGAAAATGGATTGGGGAGCACAAATAAAGAAAGCAAGCCTGAAGCTGGCTCAGTCAGCAGGGGGTATCTCAAAGGCATACAAGAGCTGCACCCATAAAGCTGTAGGCCCTGCGGCAGAACTCTTTAAGGTACAGGCTAGGGGTGCTGTGCTGTACGGAGCAGAAATCTGGGGTCATTGTTCAACTGGCTCCCTATTGCACATAGAGAACTCCTTTGCTAGGCAACTCTTGAGTCTCCCCTCTAGCTCCCCTCTAACACCCCTCAGAATGGACCTCGGGATTAGTCCTATTGCAGACGAAGTAGCTCTCAGACCTCTTAATTTTGGCGATGCCTTTGTAGAACTCCCGAACTGGTTCTGTACAGGGACGAGCTGAGAAAAGTCATGGGCCTTCAAGGTGCTGGAAAACTCCCATGGTTGGCATATATTAGGAACACCTGCCAGGCTCTGGGGAGGGGCAACTTGTGGAATACCGCAGAAGAAACCTGCCCCGTGACCCCTAGAAAGGTACTCTTAGAGACATGTAGAGAATATAAACTAGCCCAGCTATGGAGGGGGTCTACGCTTGGTCGTCTAACCCTTAGGTTTCTGGAAGTAAAAGCCCAATACAGGCTAGAATCGGTGTTAGACGATATTCAGCCGCTCCTTGCAAAGAAACTATTCCTCCAATTCAGACATGGGGTGCTCCCGCTCCGATCATTTACCAACAAGTGGGCAGGCGCCCCCAGTCTGGTTTGCCCAGCGTGCGAGAATGCAGAGGAAACTGAAATTCATGTGCTATTTTTCTGCCATGGTTATAGGAGGTCAAGGTCTCATTGGCTGCTACAGTTGTGCAGGAATCTGGGGTCCAGACACTGTTACGAGGTGTTTAGGTTACTTAAGTACGATACCGATATGCCCATTGTGTTTTCCATCTCGCGCTTTTTGTACTCTATGTGGTGTACTCGTAGAGCTATCTTAAAGAAGAGCTCATAGGCCAACTCCAGTCCACCACTACGCATCATGCCAATCGGGTCTTGTACTTTCCCTCTTAAAATGAATGAAATAATTTGTCGTTCCCTATGTTTAGCACTATTTTAAACAATTAGGGCCCGATTCTGATGCGGGTTGGAAAAGCTTCCCGACCGAGGGCCTGATTCTGATGCGGTTAGGAAGGCCTCCTAACGGCATTTGCTCCTTCCAAATCGGATCGGGAACGTGTCTTCCCGACCGAGGGCCCAATTCTGATGCGGTTAGGAACAAATGTTCCCATTGAAGTCAATGGGAGTTCAACCAAATCGTATCTGGAAGCATCCGGATGCATCCTACTCCGCCGGTCGGACTTTCCCGATCCGAGTGGGTCGGACACTATTTCCCAACCGATTCGGTCGGGAAGCTTTTCCAACCCGCATCAGAATCGGCCCCATAGTGTTTTATGAATTGCTTTTTTTTTTTTTTAATTGTCTTTCTTCTTTTCATACCAATTGCTGTAAACAGTCTAGGCCTTTTTCTTTGTAAATGCGCCAGCCCCTGTCCCACCTGAGTCATGTCTAGCATGCATGGTCCTAATTGCAAGCTACAATCTTATTATAGATGAAACTCTGCATGTGCATCTCTTCGCTCTCAGGAATTGCAAGACAAGGCGGCTGGCTCATGGATTTAATGGATTTTACTTAAATTTTTATGCCCATATTTTTATCCTGACATTGTTATTGTCTTTTTTAATGAAATTGTCTTTTTATACATCACAATTTGATACCTTGTTACCCAAAGGCATTCTTTTTGCTTCTCTCTAAGAGACTATATCTGTATGAAATTGATCTTTTTCTTAAAACCACCCCATTGTTCATGCACATTCACTTTATTGATTTTTACTTTGCGGCTAAAGAAAAGGCCATACGCTGCGTGTATATTGTACGATCCTTTCTAGGCTGGCGACAAGAGGAGTTGACCTCGCCAACCCAAAATCTCAGATAGGAAAGGCATATTTCTTTCTTCAAACCACTATCTGGTCCTACATAGCCTAAAGGATACTGCCAGTAATTTGTATGTAATGTATTGTGCTTATTTTACTTGTGCTTTTATGGCCCTTGTGGCCGAAATAAAGATAGTTGACTGACTGACTGACAATTCTCATTTATTCGTATTCGCATGACTGCATTTCGAGGGACATGGTTTTCACAACCCTATTATAATCGGTTGCGGAGTGCTTATTACGCTCTAATTATAAGGAGAACGCCATTCTCTTAATCAGTATTTGCCTTTTTTCTCTTTAAGCAGGCAGATCCCTAGAACTGCAGCAGTACTTTTCATAAAAGTAATGAAAGTCACATTAAAATGCACAGGGATCTCCAAAATAGCGCTCTCAGATTGAAGAGAGAATCCAGCCCTGTCCTTGCCAAGTGCCACCTGTAGCTCACCTTCTTCCATGTGGTGTCTGCCCTGGGATGATTCTAGTTTGGTTGTAAACACCACCACATCCACCACCACATCCAGTAGGAAAGGTGTGGCTCACAGGATATCACACTGGGCAGCTGCAGGAGGCTCCAAAGTTACTTGAATCGAGCAGAGAAAGGTGGCTATGTGATTAATAATAAGATGTTTTTTGTGGTGAGTTGTAGCTTGGTGAGCAGTTGTGCAATAGAAGTTACTGAAACTCCCTTAAAGTGTTATGACGTTTATTGAGATAGGCAAATAAGCAGCATGTTGATTAAAGCGCGGTACAACAGCACCACGCAAGTGTCAAAAAGAAACATAAATATCAAAGCGTGAGCCTCATTAGCCTGATGCTCAATCAAAATTAAGTGTGTGAAGCTGTGCCTGAATTTAAAAAAAGATATTCAATAGTGATTCTCGTCATAATACCATTTGCGGCCATGTTTCCATAAACCCATCACACGAGTTTAGGAAAGAAACCTTGGCGTGATTCATTAAAGCCATATAGCCTATGACATATGCAAGCTGCGTGTATGCAGAGAGCGTTTCAAAAGCACGCAGCGCCCAAGCAGCCGATCTGAGCACAAACAAGGAGCCCTTCAAAAACATGTGGCGCCCTAGCAGCCCCTCTGACCACATGTAGGGAGCCCTTCAAAAACACGTGGTGCCCGAGCAGCCATTCTGACCACAAACAGGGAGCCCTTCAAAAACAGGTGGTGCCCGAGCAGCCATTCTGGCCACAAACAGGGAGCCCTTCAAAAACAGGTGGTGCCCAAGCAATCTCTCAGACCACAAGCAGGAAGCCCTTCAAAACACGTGGCACCCAAACAGCCGCTCTGACCAGGAGCAGGGACCCGTTCAAAATCACTCGGGGGCATATTACCAAGGATTTGCGATAATTATCGCAAATTGTTTTTTTCATCGCCGGCTATCGCTGGATTTCATCGCGGAGATAACACGTTATTATCAACGCTTATCTCCAAGGCAATAAAAAATCCAGCGATAGCAGCGAAACCCAGCAATAGCACGAGAAATCCAGCGATAAATTCACTGCGCTAATGAAAAGCTCGCTAATAGGCAGGTGAGGACTTAACCTTACAATCCACCTCCCATTGACAAGATGGTTAAGTCAAGTTTTTATCAGGTGTTAAATTCCAGCGATAATCGCGGTTAGCGCAACTTTTTTTATCGCTTCGCGGGCATTGGTAATAGGGGGAAGTTGTGTTTGCGACTGTTTGCAGTCGCTTTTAGTTGGGAACACCTACTTTGCATGTAATTAGCGATAATTATCGCTGACATGCAAAGCGGCAACAAAACGGCCGCTATCGCCATTGACAGCTTGCTAATAGCGCGATAAAAATATTGCCGCTTTATCGGCAAGAAGTGCCGCTAAAGTGGCGATACTGCCCTTGCTAATATGCCCCGCAGTTCCCAAGCAGACGCGCTGACCTGAAAAACTGCTCCTCCCAGTGTGAACCTACAGAAAACGCAGTGCCCGGGCAGCCGCTGCTTGGCATTCCATTAATCATCAGACCAGCCTCTCCTGAATACAGTGTGAAGAAATGTACTGCCAAATATTCTAGAAAGCGTTAATTCGTAGAGTGGTTTGAGCATAATAAAAAACTAACTGAAACATCGCAAGTAAAACAAGTACCGGTTAGACCAGTCTCTGTGAGTACCAAGTCCCGATCAGCATTTCTCCCTCTAGTGTCTCTCTTGCAGCGCCACCACATACAAAATCAAGGGGTGGGGCTCTGGGCTGAAAGCGGGGCTTGGAGAATGATGCGTTTTAAGCCTCCTGGAAGAAAAGCGACTGCAAAAAGTTTTAGTAGAGGTTTAGCGTGCACTACTTTTTATGAAGTGGTAGAGAATAGAACGCGCCTTTAATCATCAGAAGTATGTTAACCAGTACTGGCTCGAGCAGTCTCTGTGAGTACCAAGGCTCAATCAGTATTTCTCCCTCAAATGTCTCTCTGGTAGCACTGCATGTAAAACCCAGGCTCAGAGCAGAAAGCAAGGCTTGGAGAACGATGCCTTCCAAGCCTCGTGGAAGAAAAAGGAAAGTTACAGCATGGAGTGAATCAGAAAGAAGAGAAACAAATGAAAGACACCATATGGGACCGGACAGCGATCAAAAACTGTTAAGCCTCCTAACGGAAATGCCAGTAATTGAAAAATAAGCACAGCGCAAGCATTGTGCAGTCAAAAGTTTTTTTAAAAGTCCCACAAAGCGTATCAAAACAGTACTTGGGCCATGAGAGACTGATAAGAGAAACACACAGCGGAACAACAGGAAATAGTATGCTACAGCCAATAGAAACAGCGCAAAAGTAAGTGGCATGCACACCAAGCAATGAAAAGTGAGGGCGGGATGTAAGCTTCTTTTAAGATTTATGTGTAAAATAGATTTAGCAAGTGCTGTGCAGATGAAACCTATTGAGGCAGCATCCCTTTTACACAGGTTATCCTTCCCTGGCTACATCAAGGAAGCGACTTGCCTCTGAACACAAAACTCCACACCTCCCCCAGCTCACCTTATTCACCCACAACTTAGCTCCCCTAGAACAGTTCTAAATTGTTTATTGGGGAGGGGGTGTTGATGTGTGGTGACAGGGAGTGAGAGCTAGATGGGCGGGTAAGTTAGCGGGCTGATATGGTGCTAAAAAACAGCAACTGCAGCATGTTAAAAATGATTAAAAGCACTTCAAACGGAATCACTGGAGCCAAGGTAGGGGGCGTTGCTGTATGCAGACAGCTCTTTTGACCCTTCTGATGATTGGCGCCCTGGACCTGGGCCCAGCTTGCTCATACTAAAAGCCAGCCCTGCTGCCTGAGATGCCTTTAAAACACCAAATAAAGTTTTACGTGTGGCTCACATAGTGCTGCGTGAGCCATATTTGTTAGGCCTGCCCTACAGTTTTCTTTAATACAGAAGAGGGAGAGGACCAGAAGCGATTAGGTCCAGTATACGTGCTCCTTACTATATCTCATGATCCATTAAAAGTATCCAGTTCCCATTAAAGAGTGTGCATAGGTACAGTTTATTAGAATGGGAATGTGCTCCAATAGGAGCAAGAGCCCTCACACACCCAAATGGGTGTCACGTTTCATCATTGGGGAAGCGGCTCATCTGGCCGGCGCTACAATGCCTGACAGGCACCCTCGAAGGTAGGTGGGCTAGTGGTGTAGATTGGTGAACTTAGATGTGAAAAAGAAAAAAAGTGTATTAAAATAGACCAAATGAGACATAGGTACAAGAGATTTTAATGCATGAGCTCACTTGTCTAATTAAAATCATGGTTTACTATTGAAGGATATAATGGTCCTAGATAGTTAAGTGGATTTTTAATGAGATTGTCAAAAAGATCAAGTGGTAATTCTTCAGGACCTAAAATGACCCTAATCTACACAGTGACAGGAATCTCTGCTGTGTATTCTCAACAGGAGATTACCAATCACTTAACCAAATTATGGTAAATCTTATACCTTTATGTCGGTAAATCCCATCCTAATTAGGGTTACGGTAGTGCCCCCGTAAGAGAAGGCAAAGGAAATGCTAATTAGCGTAACAGACGAGGATCGTCGTCTACCGCAAGACCTGCCCAGGACCGGGCATAAAAAAGCCAGGGCATTGACCCAGAGCCCAATAGGGACCTGTTTCAATGTCCCCTTTTTAAAACTGCCAGTGCTCATCACTGGCAGGACCCGGCCCACTTAAAGCCCTGCCCTGAACTATAAGATTGTGCATGCAGCGATTCAACCTAACTGAGGTAATGTCTACATTTGTAAGTTCTACCTATGACCGTAAAACTGAAACAGTCTTAACTCGGTGAATACCATTTGCGATTTTAGATTTACATAGAGCTATTTGAGTGTTTCTCAGTTGGGTCTAAGAATGAAAAAAAGCGTGAACTGTGCCCTATTAAGAGGTATTTTGGAAAATAAAGATTTTTTTTTTTTTTTTTTAAATGAAACAGGAATTATTCTGTACAGCCTTTAAACCATTTGTGCTCACTTGATTGTCTCTTCTTCATTCACTGATTCAGAACAGCCATGCTAGGCAAAAAAGGCACCTGCTCTGAAAAAGACATTAGGATACAATCTTCTGAATAACTACAGAAGCAGAAAACGAAGCAATATAAATTTACATAAGTGAAATCAATTTGAACGGTCACATAAAGTAGTTCTTTCTGACAGAATTCTCCTTGGGGGGTTGCGCCATTTGAGGAAGAGAGGTACTAAAGACGGACTATTAACATCTGTGGCTTCCTAGCAGGCGAGCTTGTATTCACGCGCTGCTCCCCCTCCCGCTGCTCTTCCCCCTTGGGTTTTGGTGGCGCTGCACATACTTATAGCCAGGACTTCATTAGAATGCCACGAGATCTGTGCTGATTATCAGGGCTGCACACCTACTCTGACATGGTACTTCTGCACTCCGAGCTCTGCCTCCCTGGTGAGAGGCGCCAGTGGAAATCAAGGCAGCTAGCTGGAATCAGCCAAGAAGAACACGTTATTTTCCTGAATGTGGCCATATGGCCAGGTACTGCCTATACCCCCTCCTCCCTCATCAATATCAAGATAATAACATGAGAAGATTTTGGATTAGGGGGTCGTAAACCCCCGGCCGTATTTATTTGCATAAAAATGTTAAAACAAAATTAATATACAATATTTACACAATACGCAGAAAAACATTACATTACATTGATTCATTGATAAGTACAGATGTCAGATGGCTAACCTTAACATATCACTAATACAAAGGTATTCCTATCCGAATCTAAACCTATCATAATCAATAACCATACTCATAACATTTCATATTTCATTTTCTGCGTATCCCTATTTTGAGCCTACGGCAAGGTCAATAACTGGCGCCAGATACTTATCAAATCATGCACGCCCTCCAACCGGAGTGCGCATGCGCAGGGGGCCCGTTCACCGTGAGGGTACTTCCCCCAGGTCACCCCCGTACGCCCTTATGCCCGCCCTCCAACCGGAGTGCGCATGTGCAGAGGGCCCGTTCCCCGTGAGGGTACTTCCCCCAGGTCACCCCCGTACGCCCTGTAGATTATCTCCATAATGGGGCCCTTGCAGTTATGCGCCGTTTACTTGCGCCATTGTGCACGTGCGGGGTGGCCAAGCAGCCTACTGGAAAGCGTAACTCCCACTCCCCCGCACCCATCCAGCCAACCGGCTGTAACTGCCCCTGGAGTTCTATGAGAGACCACTTGTCCCTCCCCCTTGGGCGACCCCCTTCAAGAATGGCGCCGCCCTCTAAGGACCTTAAATTTACTGCTCACCAATCATGACCTTACCGCCTGACCAAGGAATAGCACCAAAATACGACAATAAACATAACTTGTACATGAAAAAACCTCCTAAAACAATGGGAAAGAAAATCATCACACATATGATAAACATAACCAGGTCAACCTGAAAAGGGAAACCCTTAAACAATGGGAAAGAAAAATCCTCACACATATGATAAACATAACCATGTCAACCTGAAAATTAACTTCCTAACAATACACCCTGTACAACCCTGCTTTTAGGGGACGGTGGGTGGGGAAATGAGAAAATCCAGCCTCCTAGCGAGGCTGGCGTGACTAATGGTAGGCTGAGGGAGCGGCAAGCAAAGAGGCCAACTCCGCCGCTCCCCAGCCTTTTATTCCCAGGATGCCAGCCAGGCCAGTTCTAACCGGCCTGGCGTTAGCCCAAACGCCTGACCCGGAAGTGTTTTCAATCACTTCCGGGTCAAGCCCGGACTCCAACCAATTAGCGGTGAGGCGCGCCTGTCGCGTCATCCCTGCGCGCGACAGGCCCGCCCCGGATGGTCATCGGGTCGGGGGCCGGCACGACCGCCATACTTTCGGCGTGGCCGATGCCGGCCCCGCCTTTCAATATGGCCAAGTACTGCCTATACCCCCTCCTCCCTCATCAATATCAAGATAATAACATGAGAAGATTTTGGATTAGGGAGTCGTAAACCCCAGCCGTATTTATTTGCATAAAAATGTTAAAACAAAATTAATATACAATATTTCCACAATACGCAGAAAAACATTACATTACATTGATTCATTGATAAGTACAGATGTCAGATGGCTAACCTTAACATATCACTAATACAAAGGTATTCCTATCCGAATCTAAACTTATCATAATCAATAACCATACTCATAACATTTCATATTTCATTTTCTGCGTATCCCTATTTTGAGCCTACGGCAAGGTCAATAACTGGCGCCAGATACTTATCAAATTATGCACGCCCTCCAACCGGAGTGCGCATGCGCAGGGGCCCGTTCACCGTGAGGGTACTTCCCCCAGGTCACCCCCATACACCCTTATGCCCACCCTCCAACCGGAGTGCGCATGCGCAGAGGGCCCGTTCCCCGTGAGGGTACTTCCCCCAGGTCACCCCGTACGCCCTGTAGATTATCTCCATAATGGGGCCCTTGCAGTTATGCGCCGTTTACTTGCGCCATTGTGCACGTGCGGGGTGGCCAAGCAGCCTACTGGAAAGCATAACTCCCACTCCCCGCACCCATCCAGCCAACCGGCTGTAACTGCCCCTGGAGTTCTATGAGAGACCACTTGTCCCTCCCCCTTGGGCGACCCCCTTCAAGAATGGCGCCGCCCTCTAAGGACCTTAAATTTACTGCTCACCAATCATGACCTTACCGCCACAGGCCTGCATAGTTGCCCGACTATCAGGCCCCCCCCCAAAAATAATAATTGAAAGGTCATGCCTTGTCCAGCCAACCGGCTAATTTTTACAAATAGGCGCCGTCTTCTTAAGAAGCACAACACCCCCCAGATGTACTCCCTGTGCTATAATCTGCAAGTGGAGAGCCCTAGATAGCCTCAACAAATTTGTTAAGTATTCTTACCGAGTGGGTCAATGCCCCCACAGACTTACCTCCACCGCCATTGGAATCTCTGCACCATCTGTGACCAGACCAGGGTGTACCCCGGGCATAGACGTGCCAACCAACCCACCTCAGCGATTAAGGTTTCGACTCGCCCCCCTTTTACACAGGCATACCAAGTCATCCCCCCCCCCAAGTGCAGGATAATAATGCTAGGGCTGGCTAACTAAGAGGAGATTGACATACCATCTCGGGGCCCTTAAATGGCCTCACTTGAATAACAGCACGATGCGCCTGAGAGACACGTTGCCCCAGACCATGATATTCTTTGCTGGTGCCACTGCACCCATCTCAAGAGGGTTGATGCCATATTGGAATAATCGACTGACTCCTGAATTTGTAACATTCGGAAGACTACCCAGGGAGTGCCCCACCGGCCCCAAGATCTCCCATAACATAGCCATGGAATGCGCGCCCAACCTACACTTGGCCACTATGCTCTGGGATAGGCTCCGCGTAAGCTTCACTCCACTCCGGAGCATCCCAACTCCGTGCCGGTCTGCTAAGATGGCACCTGCATGCACAGGCGCCGTAGTGGAATAAGACGTCTACCATACAGGGGTGTTGAGGTGTTGCGTTTGCCCGTTACCCCCGGGTTTGGTCAAGCTGGCAATACCTACACCTGTAAAGCAGCGTACTGCTAAAGTACCCCAGCTGACATAACCTCTGATTGTCATACCTGTACACCACCAATACAGTGCATGGGCCGCATCATCTCCCCCCTGCATGCTGGCACCTCTTGAGCCCTTGAATTGATGGCCCGTCACTCTTGATGCAGTCGCTTGCCACTCAATCCGGATCTTCCGGTCCCATTGCATGTCCATATCTTGCAGTCATTGCGGTGTGGAGCACTTCCCCGGTATCGCAGTCATGGATCCAGCCATACATACATGAAAATCAAACACAAATGATTAGTGCTTTAGCCTTTGGATAACAGATACAGTTTACGTGCCAGACCCCCAGCCCAGGGTGCATAGGTACTGTGGGACACAACACGGATATCTAATATTTCGGTAAACGGATGCATCGCTACTGCGTGACCCTACACCTGTATCCAGTGCAAATTGTACGCGCCCCCATGGTGCACAGGTTTTATATGACCACCTAGGCATCCATACGCACCCAAACGTGCACAAGCCCCGAGGGGAATAGGTACCATGTGACAACACTGGAATAGAATGCTTAATTGTACAGGGCCAAGGACGTCAGTAATGTGTGACCCCGCACGGACATCTCACTGCATAAGTGTTCAGGTACTAGGGTGCAGAGATGCCGCTTGACAAACCACAGGTATATAATGCTTCATTGCACAAGCACAGGGGTGCACCGGTACTTCTCACTGCATAAGTGTTCAGGCACCAGGGTGCAGAGATACCGCTCGACCACCGCAGGTATATAATGCTTCATTGATGCTTCATTGAACAAGCACAGTGGTGCACCGGTACCGTGTGACGCCCCACAAACATCCAATGCCCACGTGTTCCGGCACACGGGTGCAGAGGTACTGTGTGACACAATCCATTATTGTGCATACGTGTATGAGCACGAGGGTGTATAGGCAACGTTTGGCAAACTACCAGCATATAATGCATACGTGTATAATCGCACCGATGCAGAGGCGCTGCGTGACATAACACGCTTCTAAAGCATACGTGCACCTGCCATGGGTGCCTGGATGCTTTGATACAGACACTTAATTCATGTGTAACCGCACACACGTGCATAGGTACTCTTGAAGGTGTGACAACAAAGCCTGGGACGTACTGATTTGACAACATAAGTGCTGACGTGGACTTGAGTGACGTCACCGAGTACAATGCCTCGCAGGACCGACCTCAAAACCGTGTAAATAAATTGCTGTGACATGATAAGCGTAACTCCCTTAATGGGTAGTACCCCAAAATGTGGAATGAGAATTAGAGCGAGTAAATCCGGCTGTCATAGATCCTTAGCACGCGTAACCGGTAATATGCTGATATATACCTCGTGCTTCCCGTGGACCGGCCCAAATTGGTATTTATGGAATTTATTGTGAGAGTCCAGCCCAGCATCAGTTGTATTACGTAAAGAACATTGAAATCAGACTTAACCATGAGCGCCTAGCCTAGCACCAGTTGCATTACCAGACTTTCAACTGAAAGCGCTTTAGCATTGCCCCAGTTGTATTACATGAGGAACATTGAAATTTAGGCTTATAGCGAGAGTTCTTAGCATCGCACCATTTGCATTACATGGGGACCCCTTCATATATTTCCACAGGCGATTAAATCATTTTTTACCAGCATTACCTGTGTTCTAGGTCATTGATATGACCCGATAAATGAAAACCGGTAAAGGGAAGGACAAAGTGCCATCTCCCTCCTG
This sequence comes from Calotriton arnoldi, assembly GCA_963921515.1. Classification (NCBI taxonomy): domain Eukaryota; kingdom Metazoa; phylum Chordata; class Amphibia; order Caudata; family Salamandridae; genus Calotriton; species Calotriton arnoldi. The sequence goes on from CAWUFW010003318.1 coordinate 1,711,816, forward strand.
GGTCCCTATGGGAAGGGCTGAGAACAAAAGTGAAATGCCCATGGCTAACCCCCCACTTTGTCCGATGAAAGGGGGAATACAATCCACTAATTCAGGTATAAAACGTGCTAATGTTTACCAGCATACCATGTACCCAGGTTCCCCTGAAAGTGTACACCAAATGTGCGAGCCCTACTAATTGAAGAATGACCCTGGAGTGCAAAGTTCAGTGTACTAGTGCATTCCTGATTACTTAAGGAATGCTGAAGCTAAGCGTTTGGTCAAAATCAAGGCATAATCCACACATGGTGAGTTCACCTAGTGCGTGCTTTTTAGTGCATCTGTTAAATTCCGACCCACTATCGTATGCTTGGGATTATCTCCAAATCCAAAGAATTCCATTGTACATGACTGCTCATGCAAAAGCTCGTGAATGGTATGCTCCGTGCCCCTTTAACTAGCAACTCGCAATTATCTTTTGCCCCTTTGGCTCTGTGTAACCAAGGCTGTCGGTAATCAAAAAGGCCGGAGTGCTCTCCAACAGCAGAGCGTTCATGCAATTATTAGCAATATTTTGCAAGCGAATGCTAAGGTAATATATATTTCGAAGAAGCAACTAATGCCCAGGGCAAAACGAGTACAGTTCGATAACGTAAAACATATTTTATATATGTATATATACACACACATACATATATATATATATATATATATATATATATATATATATATATATACATATATATATATATAAATATATATATACACACACACACATATACACCATGCTCACATGGACAGTGAAGAGATGGGGCAGATAAGATGCCACTGCAGAGTAAGCAGAACAAGAGAGAGATGCATGCATAATTTGCATGCAGGGCTTGGAAAAGTCAGATTGTGCCCACAAAATCAGTGCTCATCTCGAAAGCACTTCTAAAGTGACAACCCGGTGTCTTTGCTTTCCTGATGGCATTACCATCCCAGCACAATGTGGCCCCTTGTCAGCAAAACTGTAGAATAATTAGCCCAAATCACACAATGTCGGGAACCATGATCTTGATGAACAGCTCTTCACTTAAGTGCCACGAGGCAATTCGTCTTTCCAGACGCGCTATATAAACGCCAGTGACTTCATCCATTAGCATTTGTGAAGTCAATAAACTATAAAGAGGAGTCACGCACGCGGTGACCTAGTTTTCAGATCTGGGTCCGCACTCTACAGGCCCCTCATCCTTCAACGTGCTATACAGAGAAGGCAAATCTAAATACCCCATTCCTGAGAAACAAAACAACTTTCATCTGCCCACATATCTGTACAAATGCACACATATCAGTTATCGCCCAACTCAATGGTACTCTGTTAACGACCGCTGAAGGATGTTGGTACAGAAACTACGGCTTATATTTTTGTGGTCACAAGTTTGCAAGACATGTTACTGCTACCCAATTAGAATGTGTGCTGACGTCACCTCCATTTATTTCTTATTGAATAAGCTCACCATGCTGCAGTTCGACCCATACACCCCGCAGCTGAGATGCTCTGCAGACATTTGCAGTGCACAAAATGAAAACTATCTGGTCAGTGTTTACTGTTTGAGCTAGAAGACAGACTATTTTATGCGTGCCTGCCTGTACTTTTAATCATCTGAAGCAGAAGCAACTGCCAGGCCCATAATATGCTTACCGGGGGAGAGTTTTGTATAGCACGAACTAGACCCGAGACCTATTATCTGTTATTTGAGGGCATTCTACGAGGCATCAGCTCTGTGAAGATGTGCCAGGTTTATGTATTTGGCTAAATTGTGCAGTAGCATGAGAAGGTCACAATAAAACCCACAGACTCTTGCCGGTAGAAACTCGACTTTCGTGGGGGAAGGAGAGTTATGGGGTGAAAGTACAAAATAACTCTGGCGCCAGTGGGTTAAAAGGCAATGCGAAGTGAAGCTGAACAGATGCACACCAGCTTCAATCTGATTAGCCATTTCTTGGCAAGCAGCAGACAATGTTCTGCGAGTATGAACTTTATTTCTGCAGAACAGCAGCATTTAATAACCAATAATTAGGATATAAATGCATGAAGTAGTGCACTGAACATCCCCAATAACCATTCCCACAGCATTGTCCCCAGGGCTTTGGAAAGACATGGCTAAATTCTCTTTGGCGTTGTATATTCTCGCTTGCTTATTGCAGTTTCATTGCATCCCGCCCTTTACTGGTTGTGATAGTCGTGTCTTATTCTTGGCACAGCATATTAAGTAATAATTCAGAGGGAAGCAGCGTCTGTTATAGTGCCTCGCTGGAAATGAACCCTGGTTTTTGCGCGCGGCGCTGCGCGTGGACACAACAATGAAAATCCTCGGCTGCGGGTGCCAACCTGTCCCATGAGGTCATTACTGCACACCACTCAGACTGCTGGATACAACTCGTGATTCTGTGCTTCTCTTTCCAGCCATAGAAAATAGAGGCTTCTAACATTAGGAATTTACATTCAGAGATAATTGTACTGCAGCGTGGGTTAATATCAATTACCAGGTTATTTAAACACGGAAATTCGCACCGCAGCTTCTTTCCTCCTCTTCCAACGCCGAAATATCCCGCACCGCAGCTCCTTTCCTCCTCCAACGCTGACCCTGTAAAACGAGAGAGAAAAGAAAAGGAGGCTTCCTGATGTCCTCCGGTGTCGGGCTGCAGCGAGGTACATCAGCTGTTCGGAGCGGCTTGGGAAATTAGAAAATCCAGCCTCCTAGCGAGGCTGGCGTGACTAATGGTAGGCTGAGGGAGTGGCGAGCAAAGAGGCCAACTCCGCCGCTCCCCAGCCTTTTATTCCCAAGATGCCAGCCAGGCCAGTTCTAACCGGCCTGGCGTTAGCCCAAACGCGTGACCCGGAAGTGTTTTCAATCACTTCCGGGTCACGCCCGGACTCCGACCAATTAGCGGTGAGGCGCGCCTGTCGCGTCATCCCTGCGCGCGACAGGCCCGCCCCCGGATGGTCATCGGGTCGGGGGCCGGCACGACCGCCATACTTTCGGCGTGGCCGATGCCGGCCCCGCCTTTCAATTTTCCTGCATGGTGCCTTTCAACGCGTCACACCAATTACAGCAGGGGCCTTATTCCCTATTGTGCAAAGCAGCCTTGCATACTGTAATACTTTCAGAATACTCTTATAACGGATATATATATAACCGGAATACAAATTCGCACGTGGTGCAACCTTAAAACTGCATGGATACTGGACTGTTCAGTGTTCACACTAAAAAAATTTGCACGGGCCGGAGAACGCAAAAATCTCTTCGCTGTTGATTTACAGATATTCATGTTTTCAAACTTTGTTTTTGTGAACTGGGATAAACTTCTTGCAGAAGTATGAAATTAAACTCTAACAGTATAATGAATTTACATTCTGAAACAGAAACGTGACATTGGACACAGATTTCACTCTATGCATCGTTTGACACGAGATTTCACTCTATTCACTGAGTAATTTCCTCATTCCTATTTATAGTGTAGTCAGAGGCAAATTACGTTATGTAGAGTATCCATGACTACCAGGGAACTGCTGCTATAACCTCCCTCTTTCACTGAACTCATTTTATTCTAATGCCTTTATCCTTCATCCACTGTAACAGTGTCAGGAACATTTCCCTTTTTCATTTTCTAGACTTTAAAATACAAATGTTTACGTGAGGGCCAATGAATCATGCATTTTTTTCATTTTTTCAGTGTGACTAATTTATTATGTCCTATTCCAAAGAGGGGGAGTGAGAAGAATTATAGGGGTTCACTCACCATTCCAAAGTCAAGCCGAAGAATAAACGTGAAGGAACCCCTCAGTGCTTTCTCCTATTTCTTTACAGCACACACATAAAAAAAAAACACTCTGGGGTTTTATTAGCACTCTCACCCACTAGGGTTACTAGAGGCATTCTTCATCATATAGTCATTATCCTGATACCTAGTGTATCTGGACTGGATCAAACTTGAAAACCAAGGGAGCTCTTTGGTTGTTATGGGGGATCCTAAAATTAAAATTGTCCATGGTACCCAGAAGATTCTCCTATTACAAGGACACCTTGGCAAGGTTAAAACAGGTTGGGACACCTATTGGGAGCGGTATTTCCCCTTGTTTCCCAGGGTCAAAATGTTTCAGCCAAAACACCAACACCTCAACAGGTTAACTGGCTTTCCTCAGGACCTAGCAGGGATCCCATTCCAGTTCCTATTTCTTGGTCTTTTATTCACTTTTTGTGAACATTCCAGTTGTGAGATGCGCATTCAAATCTTCTAAGCCTGACATACACACCAACCTATCCGGTTACTTCACAGCTCCATGGGGAAAAAGAGGACTTGCTATAAATTTAGGAATGTTTCCTTCACAGCTCCATGGGGATGGGGGGTGGGGAGGGAGGCGAAACTTATTGTCACAATTTCGTCAAAGGTCTTATTCTGGTTTTTAACCTATTCGGATCCGACTTGCGGAAAAAAAGAAGGAGCCAAATAGGTTCAAATTAATGCTTATTTACATTTTATAAATACCATATAAAATAAGCTGTAGTTTTATGTAATACAGAAAATTAGTATGTAACGTGTTATTGCACATGAAATAAAATCAAATGCCCCAGTTTACTGCAGACCATCATATTCTTTTGCCTAATTAGTATAAACATCATGTGCTCTGGGGACAAGCAGAATAAGTCGCAAAAAAGGTGTCTCATATCGTAACCATGTTAGTTTTGAGTAAGCAAAAATATGTACGATATCACTGCGACAAAGAACACAATCCCAAAAGCCCTCGATTTGCAATATTTTCTGTTAATGTCCTCTGCAAGGCAATGTTCATTCGTTAAAAATTCCATTGACGACTCATTTTTTTTCATACGACTCATTTTTTTTCATTCTACTCGCATTTTGAAGTAACGATAGTGCTAATCAAATTTGCACCTTTATTCAAATTTTAATGTTCACGGCATGCAGGCCTGTAAATCACAGGTGAAACATCTGGGGAAAGTGCCTGATTCTGGTCCTGAAAAAAGAGATTCCGATGCCAGATTAAAAAAAGAAATTAGCATAGTGAGCACTTGTATCTTGAATGACACGCTTGGGAAAGTGTGGTGACTATGGGTATTTTGGTAAATTCCTATTTAGGGTGTACAAGCTGTCCATGAGGCTGTGGTTGCTGTAGCACTACCGTAACATCAAAATGACATGCATGTCACTACTCCCGATGTCTGCCGGACACACTTGGGGGCATATTTACAAAGAATTGGCTTAGGGCAGCACCGCAAGTCATTTTGCTGTGCTGCCCTACGCCAATTTGAAGGACAGAAATTACCCATATTTACAAGATACTGTGCATTCCTGTCCTTTCAGACAGCGCTGGCACAAAAAGTGAAGCCGTGCACCAGTGCAGGCACCCTTGCACCATGGTCCAAGGGTGTATGTGTTGTTGGCATGATTGTTTTTGTGCAGGAAGGGGCACCTTCCTGCACAAAAACAATCATTCTATGCGTGTTATGTTATGTTAAATTGACTTGATATAGCGCACAAATCACCCTAGGGCATCTCGGCGCTGCTTGCGGAGCAAAAACAGGAGTCAATGAGGGTGTTTAAAATAAGTGGGCTTTGAGTTGTTTCCTAAATTTACAATAATCTGGGCTAGAACGCACATGCAGAGGAAGCTTGTTCCAGTACACGGGGCGAGATAGGAAAAAGCCTTTCCACCGCTGCGTGTTAAACGGATGCGAGGGACCCACAACAGGGCTTTCGAGCCAGACCTAAGATTACGGCAGGGAGCATACGCTTTTATACTATTCTGAAGGTAGAGTGGACCCTTGCAGGCATTATATTTGAGACAGCAAATTTTAAATTAAGAGCGTTTTTTCACGGGCAACCAGTGTAGTTCTTTCAGCAGAGTGCCGAAGAAGTGCCAGAAGGGCAGTTGAGTACCTGCCTGGCTGCCCTATTTTGAACAACCTGAACTTTAGAGATCAGCGTTTCACTGACGTTTGCCAACAGGGCGTTGCCATAATCTAGTCTGCTTATTATGATGGCCTGAACCAAAGTTCTCCGGGCGGAAATAGGGAGGTAAGGGAAGATTCTGCGCAATAAGCGTAGGTAATGGTAACATGAGCCAGTAGTGGCCAGAATATGCTCTCTCATAGTTAAGGCTTGGTCCAATTTTATCCCAAGGTTTTTTACTGCTTGATTGGGCACAGGGGTAGCACCCAGTTGATGAGGCCACCAATCGTCTGCCCAGATGGAAGAGGCTTTACCAAACAGCATGATCTCGGTCTTATCTGCATTCAGCTGGAGATAGTTCTCATTCCTCCAGTCTGAGATGGCTAACATGCCTGAGGAGAAACGTTCTTTTTCTGCCACCAAGTCATGGCCCGGCGTAAACATCAGCTGGGTATCGTCTGCGTATGAGATTATATCAAAGCGTGCTGAAGACACGTGGAAAGAGGAAAAAACAAGGAGAATGGTAAACATTTCTCCTCGTTACGCCTGCTCTGGGGAGGCGTACGTTTTTGGTGCTGCTCCAGATTCATGCTATGTTGTAAATATGGGGCAGTATCAAGATCCATGGGTGTTGCATGGGAACATCCACAGCAACACCCATGGCAAGCCTCCCTACTGCAAGGTAAGGCAACGCAGCGACTTGCGTTGAGTGGCCTTACACCTTATCTATAAGGCCATAAAAAGCCATGCAGGGTGGCTTTGCGTGGCCTTGTAGATATGGGCCTGCACTGTGTGCCACAGGAGCGTCAAAAAAAGTGACGCTCCGGTGGCGCAAGGGGTTTGTAATTATGCCCCTTGATTTTTAACCCAAAACATGGCTGTCTGTGTTTTCACTTTCTCCCCTCAAAAGCTCTTCTCCTGATAGCAATCCAATAGTGAAATATCTACCAATTTCATTTGACTGGGGTTTTTGGCATGCACTTGTAGGTTGTTTTAACAGTTGCCAATCATCCAGCTAATGTTATCTGGATTCCATTCACTTTCCTCCTGCTTACAAACACTTGCTGTGTTATATAACTATCTGTTTCAAGGCCATTTCTTTTTAACATTTGCGAGGGAAACAACAAAAATTTATGTTTATGACAAACACAGCTTCTCTTCCAGGGGATACTCATCAAAGTCATAAGCACTGAATGATCCCTGCCCACGTGCGGGGACCTCGGAGCATATACAAAAATACATATATATATGTATGTTTAGCTAAAAAAGTACGGAGTACCTTCAAACATACATATATACATGTATACATATATAAACATGCAAACTACCATAACTCAAATAGGCTATGTCAATATTAATTGGGTTTTTCTTTAAACCGAAAACAATTCCATATATCATTTCTGTAACAGAGAACATGCACTTCAATAATGTTCCAACTCAGCCCTTTATTTTCAGAGAAAAAGGCAAATAATAGTAGGCAATTAGCCCTTAGGCTGCATAGATGAAAAAACATCACAGTAACAAAAAACTGGCACCCTGCCTTTAAGAATTCCAAGAACCTGGAAACCATGCCTTTAAGACCTCCAGGTGCCCCCTGCTCCCATCATGCACCACAGGTGACAGTTAGGTCAGTTCTATTTTCCGGCTCCTTCTGTGAAGATCCTGGGGCATTGAGCTCGTCAACTTTTGATTATTTTAGTCAGAAATTGGTTAAATTCAACTTTTTTTACTTTTACACAACATTTTCTGACTACTGGCAACTCTGTCAGGGGGTTTCTGACAATTTTGATAATCTTTTCTGGCAGAAATGCCAGCTTTGTTCAATAAATGTCCTTCCTGTGGGAAGAAAATGACTAAATCAGACCCACACTCTGTCTGTATTGTGTGCTTACCATCCTCACACAATCCAGAGAAGTCATATTATTGCCAGCAGTTTTCCAGAAGAACACTTCGGGACAGAGAGAAGATAAAGCTGCATGTCTAAATGAAGAGAGAAAAAGGACCTTCAAAAAGAGGCCTTGCAAGCACTCATGCTTTTAAAGAGCCCTCCTCTCAAGAAAGACACAGATCTGAGAAAAAACGGTGTTGTTCTGCTTCTCCAGCATCAAGAAGGAAGCAGATTCCTGATTGTTCACCTTCAGTGTCAAGATCGACGTCGGAAAAACAGGCAAGGCATGCTACAACGTTGAGGGACAGATCGCTGTCGAAGCGGTTAGAGCCTCAGTCGCTGAAACGTAAGTCGACGTCGAGGCATACTACTTTGGGTTCGAAGTATGTTGACCCTGAAAAATCTAAGTTGACGTCAAAGTTTGGGTCGACGTTGAAGAAACACCCGCCGACGTCGAGACACCGGTCGACGTCCAGATCTCTGCCGCCGTCACAGCTGGCACGGTCGGCATCGAGAGGGTCGACGTCGAGGACAGTCGGCGTTGAGGACGCCGCGGTCGAGGACATCGCGACAGTCACACAGGCGGGAGTCCTCAAAGACCTCACAGCAGAAGCGGTTGACGTCGAGAGTGGCACAATCTGTGTCGCCGGCGGGCAGGTCACCGTTCGACGTCGAGGGAAGGAAATCCTATGGCAGCTACGGGGGAAGTGTTTGAAAGGCCGAGATCGACGTCGAGGTCCATACAAATGACGTTGAGGGAAGTTTCTTCTTCTCCTGGCATCAATATAGTGCAGATCACGCCGAAGGGATCTCCGGTTGCGGAAAAACAGACGTCTCCTGTCAATCTTTCGCCAAGGTGGCTAGAGAGTGTACAGCATTGGAGGGTTCCACCCAGAAGTCCTGGCTCGGACTACTCTCAAACATACTCGCCCTCCAGAGTATCTGCTGGTTCTCCACCTACCGTATCCACGAGACCATTCACGATCCAGGACACCATATCAAAGGTCTAGATCTCACCCTTCCTCCACTCCAAAGAGAGGTAGGCGAAGGTCTCCGTCATGGTCCACGTCCTCAAGGTCATCTATGAGAGTCTATTCTCCAACCCTGTCTGCGACGCCTCCAGCCAGATTGTCTCCAGTCGATGACATAGGGACCTTTAATGAGGTTCTATGCAGGGGGGCCAGCAAGTTGAACATTGATATGTCAGTACCGGCTACCTCTTCATCGGTTATATTCGAAACCCTACACACAGATCCTCGGCAAGGCCTTTACTTCCCTTGGTTCCGGGTCTGCTTGAACCAGCGATGCAGACTTTTTTGACTCCAGCTACAGTGGGTTCAGCTCCCCCACGTATTTCAAAGAAGTACAAGGCCCCGGACCAGAATTCACTGTTCCTTAGATCGGACCCCCCACCCCCTGGATTCGGTCATAGTGGCGGCAGCCAGGAAGGCACATCCTGCAGCATCATCCTCTGCAGTAACTCCTGAGTAGGACAGTAAGCATATGGACTCGTTAGGCAAAAAGATGTGCAACACATCTGCATCTTTCGTGAAAGTGACTAGTGCTTCTGCTCTTCTGGGGAGGTATGACAGGTCTCTGTGGGACTCTTTAGCTAGGTCACAGAGAAGCTGCCCAAAGAAAACCAACAGAATTTTCAGGAAGTCTTGCAGGAAGGTGGTCTGGTTAAAACCAGGTCATTAGCACAGCTGCAGATGCATCTGATTTGGCTGCACATGTTTATTCTCACGGCATTTGCGCCAGACGCTCGGCCTGGTTGCATCTCACTGGTCTGAAACCGGAAGCACAAAGAAGAATCGTAAATCTTCAGTTTAATGGCACTTCCTTGTTCGGCACTTATGCCGATGACGAGATGTCCAAGATGAAGTCAGAGCTGGACACTCTAAAGGCGGTCGGGCATGAGAATTGAAAGGATTTTCGACGTAAGTACCGACCATACGACCGTCGGTACTCCCAACAGAGGGTTCAAACCCCTCACTGGTCGATGCAACAGCATCAACCCTGGTCACATTACCATCAGCGTAGACCGGGTCGAGGAAGTGGCGCAGCAAGACAAACACCTTCCACAGGGAAACAACCTGTGAAATAATGAGCCTTGGCTTCCCCCACCCCCGTTACCCACTCCGGTGGGGGCAAGTACTATGTTTCACTATGACAAGTGAAGAAAGATAACAAAAAACAAGTGGGTACTAAATTTTGTGCAGAATGGTTATTTGCTCAGATTCAAATCCCCACCTCCATCAGTACCACCTCGAGAAATGTTTTTCCAACACCACCACTTGTTACAGGCGGAGGTGAACATCCTACTACAGAAACAAGCTATAGAAGCAGTCCCTTCTCCGCAACAAAGGCAGGGAATTTATTCCCGCTACTTTCTGGTACGGAAAAGAGGTCCTATCCAAGAGTACAGACCAATACTTGACCTGAGGCTGTTGAACAAATTCATCCGCAAAGAGAAATTTCGGATGTTGGCACTGCACCAAATCTTCCCTCAACTACATCAAGGAGACTGGATGTGCTCCATAGACCTGCAGGACGCCTACTTTCACGTGCAGATTTCCAGAAAACATTGGAAATTTCTACGCTTTCAAGTAGCGCGTCAACATTTCCAGTTCAAAGTCGTCCCATTTGGGCTCAAATCAGCTCCCCGCACATTCTGAAAATGCATGGCAGTAGTATCTGCTTTTCTTCGCAAACAAAAGATCTTCGTCTACCTGTACCTAGACGACTGGTTTCTGAAAAGCTCGTCACCCACTCTGCTTCAGAATCATCTCTCATACTGCATTCAAGTGCTGAGCAATCTGGGCCTACAAATCAACTACAAGAAGTCGATCTTCAAACTGACCCAAAAGATCCACTACCTGGGGGCTTCTCTGGATACCGCAAGAGCAAGCGTGTGTCCTTCGGAGTAGAGGTTATCCTCAATCCACGAAAAGTGCTGCAATCTCCTCCGTTCTCATCATCCCACAGTCAGGCAAGTTTCCTCACTTTTGTGCTTGATGACATCCTGCAAGTTCATCGTCCCAAACACCAGACTACACATGCGTCCTCTGCAGCAGTCTCAAGAGGACCAGTGGTCGCAAATATCAGGTCGCTGGGAGGACCTTGTGCTTTTCCCACAGTCAGCCAAGGATTCCATTAAATGGTGGATGAAGCGATTGCATCTGCTGAAGGGAGTTCCTTTTCACCAGGACCTTCCCAGTCAGACAATCGCCACGGATGCTTCCCTACAAGGCTGGGGGGCTCATATGGGTCCTCTTCAAGTTCAAGGACTCTGGTCAGAGACAGAACAAGGGTACCACATCAACCTTTTAGAACTGAGAGCGGTACATCTGGCACTCAAATCACTGTTCCCGTCCTTCTGCTCAAGTTCCCTGTTGATTCAGACAGACAACACCACAACAATGTATTATCTGAACAAACAGGGGGGAACCAAGTCAGACCTCTCTCTCAGGAGGCTCAGACCATCTGGAAATGGCTTCTCGCAAGAAACCTGACCATTTCGGCAATTCATCTCCCAGGAACTCTCAACGTCCAGGCAGACTCTCTAAGTCGGGACTTCATCGAAGCTCACGACTGGGTGCTAAATGACCAGGTCGCACAGGGCATTTTCCACCAATGGGGAGTTCCAGACATCGACCTGTTTGCAGAAGCGGTAAACGCAAAATGCCCTGTCTTCGCATCCAGGTTTCACCAACCAGGGTCGAGAGGGAATGCGCTTTTGATAAAATGGTCTCAGACATTACTTTACGCTTTTCCTCCAATTCCCCTGATCCCCCTGGTGATCAACAAGTTCTACAGGGCTAAGACCAGGATGATACTAATCGCACCAGAGTGGCCTCGCCAGTGTTGGTACCCGGATCTTCTTCAATTATCAGAAGTCCTGCACAGGAGGTTACTATGCCGACCAGACTTACTATCCAAGAACGGGGGGAAGGTGTTCCACCCCAGCCTCTCATCTCTATGATTTACGGCATGGCTCCTGAGGTCCTCCAGTACAGGCACTTAGATTTGTCCGCTGACTGTATGAACATACTTAAAGAAGCCAGAAGACCTTCCACCAGAAAATAGTACGCTTTCAAATGGAAGCAGTTTTACTTATGGTGCATTAATAATGGTCATGCTCCCGTTTGGGGTCAAGAGCAGGTGATTCTACCATATTTGCTGTACCTGGCCAAATCAGGCCTTCAATTTTCTTCTATAAAGGTCCATCTAGCAGCTATTACAGCATACAGAAAATCTCCTATGCAGGTTTCCTTTTTTCAACTTCCTGTGATTAAGGATTTCCTGGAGGGGTTGAAAAAGGTCTACCCACCGATCAGAGCTCCATCTCCTCCATATTTCTTGCTAGATTAATGGGGTCCCCATTTGAACCTATTCACAAAGCCTCACTGCAGCACTTGTCATGGAAGACCGCTTTCTTAGTGGCCATCACCTCTGCTCGCAGAGTGAGTGAGATTCAAGCTTTGTGCTGCAAAGAGCCTTATATTATTTTTCATGCGAACAGGGTGGTCCTTAAAACTCATCCGATTTTTCTACCTAAAGTGGTCTCGGATTTTCACATTAACCAGTCCATCACTCTGACTAAATTTTTTCCTAATCCTTCGAATCCTCCAGAGAGGTTCTTTGCATTCACTAGACCTTAAGAGGCTTCTGAAATTCTACCTAGACAAGACCAAGACGTTGAGGAAATCAGACCGCCTGTTTGTAAACTATGGTTCCATAAATACTGGTTGTGCAGCTTCCAAACAGTCCATCTCTAGATAAATAGTCTCATGTATCACTTTTTCAATTCATAATCTTTATTTGGTCTCTTTTTAAAACAGATCATAAAAGCATCAATTCATCAGATAAGCCATAACTCAATATTATAAAACCATATAAAAACAATTAAAACAGTTAAGATCTTTGTAGGGTTATTGGCAATTTCAACCGATGGGCCCTGCACGAGAAAGATAGTATTTAAAACCATGTGTAGGAACAGTCATAGTATTTGTGCAATTATTGGCTTCTTAGGCCCCCATCACTCAAATAAAACCAATTATTTCCATTATTGCAGCAGGTTAAGTCAACAGATCCCGGTTCTTCCTCTTTCTCAAACATGCCCACAAAAAACATGCTACAGAGAAGCAGACAAAGGAGTCAGAGAGTGCCTTTAAAAAATACAATGCCACCCTGCATTGAGTGAAGTTATAGCGCCTTAAAATCGGAAGGATAAAAGCTTCCCTTTCAGTATGGTAGAACTTGCAGAATAGTACTCATGTAATAGACATGTAAATCCGTTTGGGGCGAGTAATTGTCGCAAGGACAGGGGGGAAATCTGAGTGTTTAAACTTCCTCACTGGGAGAGCTAGGATCAGAGGGATGTAATTCAGGCAAAAACGCAATAGAATAAATCTATGCTGTGCAAAGCTGATGCCCTAAAGCCGGCCATGTAAGTACATAATTCATATTTAATACTGTCTGATTATAAACGTTAGGCAAATACTAAAATATGTAACAAAGAAATACAACACAAAAAAGGTACATAGTAGAAAAATAGTATATTCAGGAGTGTTAAGTCAGGGAGGTTATAGAGCTTCCTGAATGATGGGTGGAGGAGCAAATGACGAGTTTTCAGAGTTATCAAGGAACTGTGTAACAGGTTTCCAAAGGTCCTTTCATTTTAAAACATTGGATAAAGGATGCATATAAGCAGTATCCAATAGGTGGTTGTGACAAACTGTGTACCACCATGCTTCAGATCATAACTGCGTAAAGTCTTTCCAGTTTTGAGTAATTTGCTGAAAGGCAATTGCTAATAGCAAGTTCAATATTTTCATATAAAATGAACCATTTACCCACACATCTGATATGCTTCCTAAAAATACATTAGAAATAGAATAAGGTAATTGGAATGAAATATAGAGTTAATCTGATCCCACGTTTGTGACCAAAAAGAAAAAACGGAAGGACATGTAAATAATAAATGCTTCAAATCAGCTGGGTGCGCTGAACAAGGCAAACAGGTATCCGAATGTCCAGGTTAATCTTATGTATAAATTTCAGTGTCATGAAAGTCTATTGTATATGAAAAAAAGTGTTTGTGTTGTGTTGGCTGCTCGGGAAGATTACCTAATTTTAATCCAAATCTGTTTACAAGTAGATACGGTTTAAGTGATGGAGAGATCCCTTTCTAATGCTAATTCAATACTACATTTATGTCTATTAATAGAAATATCTTGTTTGTGTGAAGAGATAGTGGAAGCCCCTTAGGATATGTATGTAAAAGACAGTAGCAGCCGGTGTCAGAGGAGAGTGGTAGGTGGTGGGGGGAGGAAACAATGACAAAGAAAACAAGCATTGGCATAGCCAATAGGTCTCGCCTTTGGGGCCTTATAAGTGTTTAGCCAGAGCTATTGACTTTGCCAATGTCTTCAAGCTGTGCTGTAGAGAAGTGTGGCTGCTGTGCGGCATGCTGAAAAGTTATAATAAAAAGTGTCAGAAGCATTTTTGTTACTTTATATATGACCAAGAAGGCATTATGTAAAACTGAACGACCATATTAAAAAGTATTTACAATAAAAAATTTCCTCAGTTTTCTTTTGTTCTTGCAATGCTGGCAATGGTTGTTTGTTAAAGCTTTTTTTTTGAGGGGGCATAAACAATCGGAGGGTGAAGGTTGGGAACTAGTACCTGTATTATAACACTAGCAGCGGCCAGACGCTAGGGGAGAATCAACAGATGCCAGATTCCGAGAGCAGGCTGAGGTGGTGCTGAGTGATGCTGAGGTGGTAGTGGTGGTGGTGGTGACTGTTGTGGAGACGATGCTGAGGTGATGCTGAATGATACTCAGATGTTGCTGAGTGATACTGCTGTGGTGCTGAGTGATGCTGTGGTGGTGCTGAGTGATATTGTCTTGGCGCTGAGTGATGCTGTGGTGGTGCTGAGTGATATTGTCTTGGCGCTGAGTGATGCTGTGGCGGCGCTGAGTGATGCTGTTGCGGCGCTGAGTGATGCTGTGGCGGCGCTGAGTGATGCTGTGGTGGCCCTGAGTGATGCTGTGGTGGCGGTGAGCAATGCTGTGGCGGTGCTGAGCGATGCAGTGGCGGTGCTGAGCGATGCAGTGGCGGTGCTGAGCGATGCTGTGGTGACGCTGAGCGATGCTGTGGTGGCGCTGAGCGATGCTGTGGTGGCGCTGAGCGATGCTGTGGTGGCGCTGAGCGATGCTGTGGTGGCGCTGAGCGATGCTGTGTTGGCGCTGGCGATGCTGTGGTGGCGCTGAGCGATGCTGTGGTGGCGCTGAGCGATGCTGTGGTAGCGCTGAGTGATGCTGTGGTGGCGCTGAGCGATGCTGTGGTGGCGCTGAGCGATGCTGTGGTGGCGCTGAGCGATGCTGTGGTGGTGCTGAGCGATGCTGTGGTGGCGCTGAGCGATGCTGTGGTGGTGCTGAGCGATGCTGTGGTGGTGCTGAGCGATGCTGTGGTGGCGGTGAGCGATGCTGTGGCGGTGCTGTGCGATGCAGTGGCGGTGCTGAGCGATGCTGTGGTGGCGCTGAGCGATGCTGTGGTGGTGCTGAGCGATGCTGTGGTGGCGCTGAGCGATGCTGTGGTGGAGCTGAGTGATGCTGTGGTGGCGCTGAGCAATGCTGTGGTGGCGCTGAGTGATGCTGTGGTGGCGCTGAGTGATGCTGTGGTGGCGCTGAGTGATGCTGTGGTGGCGCTGAGCGATGCTGTGGTGGTGCTGAGCGATGCTGTGGTGGTGCTGAGCGATGCTGTGGTGGTGCTGAGTCATCCTGTTGTGGTGCTGAGTGATGCAGTGTTGGCCCTGAGTGATGATGTGGTGTCGCTGAGTAAAGCTATGGTGGTGCTGAGTGATGCTGTGTTGGCGCGGAGTGATGTTGTGGTGGCGCTGAGTGATGCTGTTGTGGCGCTAAGTGATGCTGTGGTTGTGCTGAGTAATGCTGTGGTTGTGCTGAGTGATGCTGTGGTTGCACTGAGTGATGCTGTGGTTGCACTGAGTGATGCTGTGATGGCGTTGAGTGATGCTGTGATGGCGTTGAGAGATGTTGTGTTGGTGCTGAGTGATGCTGTGCTGGCTCTGATTGATGCTGTGCTGGCTCTGATTGATGCTGTGGTTGCGCTGAGTGATGCTGTGGTTTTGCCGGGGTGGGGGATAGAGTGAAGATATAATGCCCAATTAGAGAGGGTGGTGAGAGAGAAAGAGAGAGAAAGGGTGTACATAGAATAAAGAGTGGAGCGGGATAGAGAGAGAGAAAGAAGGGGAGAGAGAGTGAATGAAGGAGTTTGAAAGAGAAACAGATAAAGGGGTGAGAGAGAATGAAAGGCTAAAAAGATAGAGAAGGGAGAGTTAATTAAGTAGAGAGAGAATTAGAGAGGGGAGAGAGAGAAGGAGAGAGACAATAAGAGTGGGGGTGTGGAGTTTAAATAGAGTGAAGAAGTGATGCGGAAAAAGTAACCTTAAATATAGCTTTGTGCTTTGCGCGAATAAATATTTAAAAAAAACAGTGAGAGACAAAAATACTGGTAATTAGGCTGTGACTCCCAATATAAAACAAAGAGCGATATAAGGTGAAATCAACCCACCGAAGCAATATTTCTAACTAGACAAAAAAAGCTTGCCTTTCAATGCTAATCGCTGTTGTTTTTCATGTGACTGTAGTCCAGGGCCCTCAGTTGGTAATGTGAGCTGCTGCTGCGATTGAAACATCAGAGTCCAGAGAGTTAATGAGCCATGACGAGGAAATGAGGAAGAGATAGGAAACCCAGATGCCAGCTGCGTGTGCACGCCATCGTGAACTCAAGCTGGTCGCCAGCCGAAAGCCAGTGTTTGCACTTCCAAAACCCGCTTACTA
Organism: Calotriton arnoldi; assembly: GCA_963921515.1. Classification (NCBI taxonomy): domain Eukaryota; kingdom Metazoa; phylum Chordata; class Amphibia; order Caudata; family Salamandridae; genus Calotriton; species Calotriton arnoldi. The sequence goes on from CAWUFW010003318.1 coordinate 1,728,510, forward strand.
AAACTCTCGGCCAGACCAGCGCAAGCGCTGGTGCAGGCCGAGACCTAAAAAGGGGAGTATAAACAGAACTTACCTGCTGCATCACTGGTCTTCTGCTCCTCTCATGGCTCCACTTCAGGCACAGGCTCCCACACTCTCCTGTGGCGAATCCTGAAGCTGCTCTCATGCAGGAGAGCAGCTTCAAGATTGGCGTGAGCACCTTCGATTTGCTCTCTCAGGGAGACTGGGGGGCTGTGCTTGCTGTCTCCAACCCAGCAACTCAGCTCGGGTTGGAAACAGCTTCAGTCCACTTCCGACATGTGCACTGATAGCAGTGCATACCACTCCCCTTCGGTGCCTATCAGCCCCCTGCACCGCCCCCAAAACTCCGCCAGGAAAAAAAATAAAACTATTATAAACCCAGGTCTTTTATCATTTTCTTTTTCTTTTTTTTATGCTGCTGGCAGGGGGCGACACTCCTCCGCCATAGTGGAGGTGCCGCTGCTGGTAAAAGATCAGCTAGACAATAATGAGGTGACACAATAGGTGGAGATATTGATTTGAAATGATTGTATGTTTGAAAAATGGTGTTCTGCAAAGTCGTACATTTGTTTCAGAAGGAGGATGGCAGACGGAAAGGTGTCTGAGCTTGTGGGAAAGAGACGAGGGAGTCCTGGTTAAACAATTGGTTAACCCAGATTAGCCCTTTAATTCTGCAAGTGTGCCAATAAATAGATCTATCTTTTACTTTTACTAATGGAAGCTAATAATTTGCAAGTGTTTTTGAGAATATGGTTGAAATATTTGGGGGGGTTTCGAGTGAAAGTTAAGCATTCGAGAAATTAAAAAGGGGATAAGAACGCATGTTCCAAGTCCACCTACAATGGGATATATGACAAAGAGGACTCAATCCATTGCCTTAATAAAATAATTTGTGATATTTGGAGAAATCGGGGAAATTCACTGAGCCTTCAGTCTTGGGCGCCTTCATTTGAGTAAAGACATTCAAGGCTTTTTATTATTCCAAAGAATGGAAGATAATATTGAGTCCATTTTTGTGTATGACTTAAGAGGAATATTCAAAGGAATGTTGGAGAGAGTAAAAAGGATAATGGGAACCAACATCATCTTGATTGTGTCTAGTCGTATCCCATCTGCTGGTCAAGCAAGTTAGTTTATGAATGTAGATATCTATTTAACCAGAGATGGGAGAGGTGAGGGACTGAGTGAATTGGAGGCCAAGATATTTAATTTGTTTAGATTGACATTTAAAATTTAAGGAGGAGAAATCATCCTTAAAAGTGAATTTGTTTAGGGGTAAAATTTTCCAATTGACGGTGTTCAATTTTTAGCCAGAAACCAAAGCATAAGGATGAAACCTCTGATGTAAAAGCAGGGAGTGAGGAGTGAGGTTGAGAAATAAATACCAAGATATCATCAGCATATGCTGCTAGTTTAATATGTTGAGTGTTGTTAGAGAAACCATGTATGGCAGTGTTTTGCCAGATCTCAGACAAGAATGGCTCTAGAGCTAAGTTAAAATTATGCCCGGGTGGTAAACTCCGCTCCGCTTGCGGACTTTGCAGAATTTGGGCACTCTGCAATCTGCAGAGGAGTGCGGAGTACCTGAATCCCACCTTCCTGGGCCTGAAGCTGAGTTTTTTTCTCATTTTGCGTGCTCGAGATTTGTTTTTGCCCTTGCTCATGACTGCCACGATAGTCTCAGGCCGCTAGCGATCTCGCTTGATTCCTTGCGCTTGTTTGCACGGCTTCTAGCTGCAACAGTGCCAATATAGTGCCGATTGTGATCAGAAATGCACCACTTGAGCAGCTTTTGTCCTCAAGAAGCAGCTGAGCTTTTTGAGTGGATTTTCTTTTCCAAAGGGCCATTGGAGTTGGGTTTTTTTGTGCAAGAAGCCTATTTTTTTCTCCAACTGGAAGTGCCCAAGAGACTCCAAGTTCCTGTTCCTGTCCAGCAGGCTCCTCCCAGTACTTGCTATCTCCTGGTCACTTTTCCTTTGGATTTTTAGCTGGAAGGATCACTCTCCTTGTCTACTGCATATATACCATTGGATTTAAGGGCTTTGTATTTGAGATGTCACAAGTCAGTTCAAAAGCCTGTTGTATAAGGGTGTTGTTTGTTTGATTGGGGGCATGAACCAGGATTTATTTGTACTTTTATTAAATTTTTAAAATGTATTGTGGTGGGTGGCCTGCAGTTTCAGTAGGGGCCTAGTTATTTTTTTGTGTGTCATTTTTCTTGTTTTGTAAAGGAAAAATGTTGCACGGTTTAGTAAATTTTCTTGATGTTTTTAATAAATTTACAATATTTATTTAATTCACTATGTGGCCTAGTCTGCCAATGGGCTTTCCAGCCAGTAGGCCCAGTACTAGTTATCGGTGCACGAAACAACTGTTTCTGTGGTGTCTGTTGAATTGAAATATCATTTAGGCCATGGATGGCATTGGTTTAAATTACAAAATTTGTTTTTTGGGGGGGTACTTCACATTTTTTTCTGCAAACAGTGAATAGGTGAGGGATTATATTTGATGCCTTTGGAGGATGTGTGTTGTTGTAAAATCTTTTAGTCCAGTTATTTTTTGTTTTTGGCATTGCATGATTTTTGGCATGGCTGAATTAGTGCTGTTTTCTCCTGCGTTTCCATGCCTCCTTTCTTTGTCTGGCCAGTGTATCAATGTGTTTGCCATAGGCCACTATTTGTCTTTGTTCCCCATGCCATGTGGCCAGGGTCAATTTTTTTGTATAGTTAGTGTCCATAGGCCTGTATGTGTTCTTTGTTTTCCATGCCTCCTGCTTGTTGTTTGACCATGTGGCTGGTGGCCATTTTGTGTAGGCAGCCAGAGTGCTTCTGCCATATGCCTGCATGTGTTCTTTGTTTTCCATGCCTCCTGATTGTTGTTTTGCCATGTGGCTGGCTGCCATTTTGTGTAGCCATCCAGTGTGCTTTTGCTATAGGCCTGCATGTCTTCTTTGTTGTGGCCATGCCTCCTTGCTGGTTGTTGTTGTGACCATGTGTCTGGCTGCCATTTTGTGTACAAAAAAAAAAAATAAAAAAAAAAAAGGGGGGAGTATGGACCACTTGTCCTGTATAACCAGGGTCTTAGTGCGAGTGGGAACCGTCTTAAAAAACCCTCATATACGTACACAGGCAAATGGCGGTATATCTTGGTTCTCCGCCTCAGTGTACCGTAACAGCATGATCATTGGGTCTTTTCCTTTGGCAATATGTTGACCTCCACAAGGAGGAAGACCAACTGGTTTGTCAGTAGTGGCCAGGAATAAGAAAAGAGGGTGTGCTCGTGCTCTGATAAGTGAAGTAAAATTCCCTACATCACTTCTCACATGTATTTTATTAAAAAGGTTGTGATGTGGGAAATTAAAAACACAGTCGTGCGTGTATAGACCCAGTTACTGGTCTATCGCACTGATGTGGGTCAACATGTTTCAGCCTCGTGGGACCTCTAGAGGCTTTCGTCAGGACAGGGGTGTGTTTAAGAGCGCATTCTGGCTCTTAATGGAGGGGGGTGTACTCACCACCTTTGAAGTCTGAGGTCAGATCTGCAGTATCTGTACCTAAAAGGAAAAGGGGTGTAAACAATCACATCTCAATTCAGAACTGCTTGAGAGATAGATTGTTGATGCTGAGACAGTAATATTGAAAATTATCTCTAAAACTCCATATTCGGGCTGAGATCAGATAGCGGCCTTTCGGCGCATAAAGTGAATCTAACTAGAAAAGGTTGGTGGTGGAAATAAGGGCATATAGTGAGCAGTGATATTTTAGAGGGAAGAAGGTTGATATTTTGGCACAATCGTATGTATAAACGCTAGTAAATCGTCTTGTGAGGCTGGAATGTTCATGCCCCAATCTCTAATAATGTGTAGGTAATTATACTCAGGATGCGATCGTTAAACACAGTGCAGTGCTAAACGTGGTAGTAATGATGTCATGCCCCTGATCGTTGTATGAATAACCGCTCTCTCACTCTACCGTAGGGGCGGTTGACAAAGTGTTTCATCTCAGAGGGCTGAATTATAGTGATATCTCAAAGTGTGTCATAGGCACAATTAACCCTGAGACGCGAAATGTATTAAAGCGGCATTCGACCTCAATAACTTGAAAATAATGCCTCATTAATGAAGTGTTTGCTCTCAAAAAGCTGAATTATAGTGACATTTTAATGCGTGTTGCCGGCACAATTAACCCTGCGACTTTCGACCTCAGTAACTTTAGAAATAAAGTCTCATTACCTTATGAACTTCGCGTGGGTGGCCTCCTCGGGATGCCGGAGAGCTATGGGGAACCCAATTGCTGTGGGAAAAGAAGTGGGTTAATCTCAGCTTACTTACAGGTTCCTCCATCGGTGAAATCACCTCGTGGAGGCTTACCGGTTACTACAAGGTCATTGCTTGTTCTTGCTCTGTGTGCGGTGCCCCGGGTGACGCGGGCCCGTTCAGAGCTGCTTTTCAACTTCTGTGGGAGTAGAGATAGTCGAAGGACTATCGCTGGTTGGCATAGATGGTTGGCACTCCAGGGTGAGTTAGTAGAAAGACTGTAATGGGTTGAATTTTAAACTAATGTTGTGATAAATAGATATTCATGATTGAATAATATCGGTAATAGAAAAATTGTGGTAGTGAAAAAAAAATTTATGGTGCAACAAAAAATTCTGCTTGTTTTCAGAAAAAATATGTTAAGGGTTCATAATCTATTAAAGTGTGAATATACTGGGTGTTGCGAGTTTAAGTGCCTTATTCTGCCTGTGGTTATCTCCGTATTAGAAAATATTCATTGTGTGTCTTTCTAGACAATTACTGGTGGAACTTCTAGGGGAGAATATTGCCATGCCAATGTTGGTTCGTTGGGCGCACCACTTGGTGGATGAAATTATGTGATCATGCCAGTGAGTGCCAAGGGATATTATCGTTTAATCCTTCTGTGTCAGTCTTAAGGCGATGTACCCAGCGCTGTTCCTTCTCAAAGAGAACTTGTTCCACGTTGTTGTTTTTGATCTGTAAGGTCTCTAGGATTACCCAGTTCAAGTCCTCAGGGAGGTGATTCTTGTCTATGAAGTGTTTACTCATCTTCGTAGTTGCTTTTTTGCAGGTCACGTTGCTCCTGTGTTCAATAATGCATTGCTTGATTTTGCGGCATGTCATTCCAATATATTTTAATTCACAGGGGCACACGATCATGTAAACTGCATGTGTTGTGTTGCAATTCGTGTGGTTGCGTAACTTCCAGTTCAAGTTGGGCAGGAGTTGTAGGTTCTTAGTTACTCTGGTCAGTTTGCATATGGAACAGGAACCACAAGGATAATGCCCTACTATATGGCTCAGATTCCATACTGACGTTATGGTTTCCTTTTTTGCGGCGGGTCCTGGTCTTGTGTGTACTAGGAAATCTTTGATGTTTCTGGTCCTTTTATTTGCAAATCTTGGTTTTGGCCACTTAAGTGTATTTGATGTGAGGATCCTCCAGTTCTTGTTAATGATCTTCTTCACAGTGTTAGATGATGTGTTGTATGTTGTAACACAGGTCAACAGATCCTCAGGTTCTTCGCGTGGAGTGATTTCCAGCAGGCTCTCTCTCGGCTGGTTCCGAGCTCTTTTTTGGCATTTCTTTATTGTTCTAACAGGGTAATCTCTCTTCACGAGTTTGTGTTCCAACTCCTTCGCTTGTTTATTGTAATCCTCCAGCTTGCTGCAGTTTCGTTTTAAACGTAAAAACTGACTGTAAGGTAGGTTGTCCCTCAGAGGACGAGGGTGGAAACTACTGTAGGAAAGTATACTGTTCCTTGCTGTGGGTTTGTAGAAGGTTTTCGTTTGTAGGATGCCACTCTCGGTGTAGATTGTGACATCCAGGAAGTCCAGTTGTTTTTTGTTTGATGTGCATGTGAATTTCAGACATTCATCCCTCGTGTTTATCCAGGTCAGGAACTCCTGTAGGGCTTCTTGAGTGTCCTCCCAAATCATAATTACGTCATCTATGTAGCGTCGCCAGAGTCTCATTCTTGTGAGAAAGGGATTGGTTTGATTTTGTATGTGTTGTTGTTCGAAACTTCTCATGTACAGCCCGGCCACACTCGAGGCAAATGTGCTGCCCATCGAAGTGCCATGGCATTGTCCAAATAGTGTGCCCTCATATTCAAAATAGTTCTCAGTGAGAGCTAACCTACAGCACTCCAGAACGAAGTGTCTGGGTGTCCTGTGGTTCCAGTCTTCAGAGAATAGGATATCTTCCAAAGTGTCTAAGGTTTTCTGTTGCGGGAGGCTCGTGTAGAGGCTTTCTACGTCAAGTCCTACTAGTAGCATTGTTTCTTCATCATAAGTTTGCCCGTCCAGTAAGTTCAGGAGGTCTCGCGTGTCCTTGAGGTACGTCGGGGTCTTCTGTACCAGAGGTTTGAGGAACTGATCTGCAAACTGGGATAAAGGTTCTAGGACAGATCCAATTCCTGACACTATTGGGCGTCCCGGTGGTGGAGTTCTGTTCTTGTGGGTCTTGGGTAGAGAGTAAAAATAGGGTACTCTAGGTGATTTGGTTCTGAGGAAATCCGCCTCATGTTTTGAGATCCATTGGTTGGTTTCTGCCTCTTCTACCATTAAATCAACAGTTCTTTGTAGTCTTTTAGTTGGGTCGTTAGTTAGTGTCTTGTAGAACTTTTGGTCTGACAGGAGCTCAAGACATTGTTGGTCATATCCTTGTTTGGTTAGCAGGACAATCGCTCCTCCCTTGTCCGCCGGTTTGATTATGAGGTTTTCATTCTTACGTAGGTCATTCATCGCTCTTTGTTCCTGTCTGGTCATGTTGACGTATGTTTTTTTTGCTGTTGTTCCCATGTCCTCTACCTCTTTCATGATGGCTTGTTCAAAAGCTTGTATTTCCACGGCTACCATGTGGGTCGGTGGGCAAAAAGTTGACTTAGGTCTCAGGTTGGTGTCACTTTCTGTGGTATGGTTCTCCTTGTTATTAAAAAAAGTTTTAAGTTTGATTTTCCTACAGAACTCCGCCATTTCACACCTCAATTTGAAGATGTCCAATGGGGGCGTGGGGACAAAACCAAGCCCTTTATTTAAAACCTTTTCTTGGTCAGCTGTGAGGATGGTTTCCGTAAGGTTGACTACCAATGACTCATCGAACTGGTTCCGGGTTGTTCCTTGGTCATGCTCCGGGTGTGCACCTGTCTCTCTTGTTCGTTCCAGGTAACTCCTTTTCTTCTCCCTCTTTGGGTGCCATGGCCTCTCCCTAAAAAAGGAGGTGGTGGTTGTACGTTCGTCATAGGGCCCATCGCTGGTGGTCCCTGGAAGTATGGGTTCATCCAGCCTTGGAAATTGGGTATGTATGTTTGGAAGTTTGCTTGTGGGTGGTCAAAGTATCTCGGCATTTGCCAATTGTTTCCTCTTCGGCGTTGGTTTCGCCTGTACTGGCCTCTTCCTCTTCTGGGAGTTGTTCCATCGTCATTGCTCCAATCAGAACTGTTACCGGAGCTTTCTCCTGTGGAGTCCTCATCTTCTCGGTAGTCTGGTGTCACATAGTCTTCTCTCGCATAGGGGTGCATCTTCTCCATTGAGAATCTTTTTAGATCTTTGCTCAGTTTCTGAATCTTGTTCTGAGTGATGTACTCCTTGGTCTCATTCGTCTCTTTATTTATTTCCTCCAGTCTTTTCTTATATACTGAAATGTGGACTGTCGTCTTCAGTTTGGCTTCACTGACTTGTATCTTGATTGTCAGAGCTTCCACTAGCCTGGTTGCTGGCTTGATTATTAAAACTAGGTAATCCCTGGTACACTTCCATGATATGGATGACCATTCTTTCCGGAAAGCAACATCCTTCAGAAAGATCCGTGGGGCGTTCTGCACCCACAAGCCTTTGGGGGCCGAGTTGGCACGTAAGTATTCTTTCATGATGATACCATGGATGGCTGTTCTGACTTGTTCCTTTTTAGTCTCGGTTAGCTCGTCCCACTCATTCGTTTGTGTCAATGTCTGTGCCAAATCTTTATCCTGTAGGAGTGATGATTCAGATAGGATGGCATTCACTTCTTCCTCTGTGTAACTCAGACCCTGTAATTCCGCCATTTTCCCTGGTGTGTTCTAGTTATAGTTCACCTCGTGTTCATTAGCTAGGTCCCAATTTATGGGGCGTAGTCGTAATGGAATGGCAGTAGTCTGCCGCTCGGTGTGGTAGGGTTTCCCACAGCTGTGCGCTGCTTATATACTCAAGTATCAATGAAGAGGGAAAGAGAAGCTGTGATCCATTCGGCTTCCAATGGTTAGTACAAAAATCAAAAAAAGGGGGGGAGAATGGACCACTTGTCCTGTATAACCAGGGTCTTAGTGCAAGTGGGAACCGTCTTAAAAAACCCTCATATACGTACGCAGGCAAATGGCGGTATATCTTGGTTCTCCGCCTCAGTGTACCGTAACAGCATGATCATTGGGTCTTTTCCTTTGTCAATATGCTGACCTCCACAAGGAGGAAGACCAACTGGTTTGTCAGTAGTGGCCAGGAATAAGAAAAGAGGGTGTGCTCGTGCTCTGATAAGTGAAGTAAAATTCCCTACATCACTTCTCACATGTATTTTATTAAAAAGGTTTTTTTGTGTAGCCAGCCAGTGTGCTTTTGCCATAGGCCTGCATGTCTTCTTTGTTGCGGCCATGCCTCCTTGCTGGTTGTTGTTGCAACATTGTGGCTGGCAGCCATTTTGTGTAGCCAGCCAGTGTGGTTTTGCCATAGACCTGCATGTCTTCTTTGTTATGGCCATGCCTCCTTGCTCAGTGTTATTGTTTGACCATGTGGCACTGGTTGGCAGACATGTTGTGCATCCAGCCAGTGCGCCTTTGCCATAGGCTTGCATAGATGAGATATCAGTTTAATAATATGCTTGAGGATCATTGTAGTGTGTATATTAACAATATAATTTTGATGAACAGTACTTGCATGTATTTCATGCATTTTTGCATTGTCTTTTATCTTGCACCTCCAATAGGTTTCTTCTCATCCTCCTATATAAACATCGGCAATTATTGATTATTTTTTTGTAATTTTTATTTTATATTTGTAATTTTTTATTTTCATTTTTTTATTCTTTATATACTTTTTTATTCTTTATTTACATTTTTTGAATTTCACTTATTTTTATTTTTTTACTTTCAATTTTTTTATTTAAATTTTGTATTTCCAATTTCTGTAATTCAATTGTTTTTCCATTGTAATTTTTTTAAATTTTAATTTAATTTTCAATGACATTTTCTTTTTTTATTTTGCCTCGGTCGCTCTGCATCCGTCCACTATAGGTGCACAGCCACACAACAGCATTGTATTGTCTTGTATTGTAATTGCATTTATATAGCTTACTACCCCTGACGAGGCGTTTATTGTCTTGTATTGTAAATGCACTTATATAGCGCTTACTACCCCTGACGAGGCGTTTATTGTCTTGTATTATAATTGCATTTCATATAGCGTGTACTACCCCTGATGAGGCTTTGCAGTGCTTTTTATGGTGAGTAACACGCTACTCCGGAACCCATAAAGGATTAGTGGTGAATTAGTAAAGTAAAAAATTTAAGTAATTTGAGTGGTGGATATGTTAGCCAGTTATTTGGATTGAGAAGGATAGTGGAGGGATAGAAGAGGGAAAAAGATTTGCATTTATATAGCACTTGCTAACCCTGATGAGGTGTTGAAGTGCTTTTTCGGCGAGTAGAACCCTACTCCGGAACCCATAAAGGATTAGTGGTGAATTAGTATAGTGAAATATGAAAGTAATTTGAATGGTGGATATGTTAGTCAGTTATTTAGATTGAGAAGGATAGCGGAGGGATAGTAGAGGGAAAAAGGTTTGCATTTATATAGCGCTTGCTAACCCTGATGAGGTGTTGAAGCACTTTTTCGGCAAGTAGCACGCTACTCCTGAACCCATAAAGGATTAGTGGTGAATTAGTATAGTGAAATATTAAATTAATTTGAGTGGTGGACATGTCAGTCTGTTATTTGGATTGAAAAGGATAGTGGAGGGATGTTTTGGAGCTCATAGCAGTAGGAGGAGGCTTGGGGTGAGTAAAAGGGAGGTGGAGGGGAAGAGTCAGAGGGAAGGGTTTAGAAAGGCTTGTTTTGGGGGATCAGAATAGTAAAAGAGGTATGAGATGATGAAAGGAGGGGTAGAGTAGGGGAGTGTCTAGAAAGGGTTATTTTGGGAATCATAGTAGTGATATGGGGTTTGGGATGAATGAGAGAGTGGCGGTAGAGGATATATTTAAGGGTAGGCTGCGAACTGCGTAGCGGAGTTTGCCGTCTGACGCACGCTATTTAGCCTGTTTTGTCCAGCAGCTTGGGTGTCACTTGAATTCTCGTTTATGAGAAGAATGCAGTGTTAGCGTTCTAGCTGTTCATTTGACCTTTGTTGACTCCTTGACTGAAGTCAATGGATTGCCGAACACTCTTCCTGGTCGTCAAGTCAAGTGACGTCTTCTAAATTTCCCATCGACCACTTAGTGTGCGTGGCCAGTGCAGGATCTGTGCCCAAAAAACATTGTTTAGCCCTCCTCACCCCTCCTATTGGCCTCTACTCCCAGTTGCAGTGCTAAAAACAGTGCTAGCAGCGGGCCGCATGGTACATTCGTCACTGCACCCTTGTGGCCCCTGGCAGTTTGTGAGACACTGGAGGTGCCAAAAAGAAGGAAGCAAAAGGAGTAACTCGCCTGTGATTGAAGGAGGTAGGATGGGTTTTACTGGAGGTTTTTAGATCAGTGTTAGCCATCATACATATTACACACCCTTTGCTCACAATACAGAGAAGTGCCCAAGATGTAGTATATTTTTTTTGCGACTGGCGATCAGGCCCTTTCACGATCTTTTGTGAGATTACAACAAAGCTGGCACATTGTTCTGACTGAGTGCGCAGGTCCTTTTAAGATGCAGGGGTGCATCTTGGTTGGCTGCAGCATTGGTGGTGCTTAGCTCAGAGCACCACATAAGACCGCTGCGGTGAGGCTAGCCAGCCTGGTTTTAACTTTTAATCAGCTGCATTCTTTCCTGCTGGCTCCTGCAAACACATTGATATGACTGAGTCTCCCAGGCACCGCTGCACTGCCTGCTCTTGCACACTCACACGCCGCTTGGACACACACAATATGACTGATGCATACTCAGTCACACTTCACCGCGCTAGACACACTCACAAATGCACTCATACAATCTCCTGCACTGCACACACAGACTTCACCTGGACACAATCTCATGCATACACACATTTGGCCTTACACAACCCTCAGTGGACACCGGAGCCTTTGGAAGGTTTGGTAAGTTTGCTTTTCAGTGAAGCACCTCAGAAGTGTCTCTACTTTGTCTGACATACTGGGTGAATAAATATGCACAGGCCTCATCTATGCCAAGGGGGGAGGGGTGGGCGCCAGGTCCCTGTTTTGAGTCCTGTGCAGAGACATGTGCATGCATCAGCGCATGTCACATCCCCACCTGATGAAGTGCACTGCTTCAAATATAACCCACATGTAGGTATCTTTGTCGTGCTTATAGACGTCATTGACAAATTGTTACCTTCATGCCACCCACGTTGCCCTTCAGCTTCCCACCAGGAGCAGTCGACTGGTGCAAGGATGTGTGGCACTGTGGCTGCAATCTGCATGTATGTGTATTTCTCCATCTATAGTGTTTTACTGAGGCCTGATGCCTTCCAGCTGTTTCACACTCTGTGTGCATGAATACATGTGTACTGTTTACAGGGCTGGCCTATCCTAGTCTGTTCATAGTCTGTGCAGCAAGTCCCCTCTGACGCTAGCTTGTGCGAGGTTGTGATCTGCAAGACTGAATGTGAGGTTGCATTCTGCTTGTGCTTTTAGTTTTTATTAGTTAGTTTATGAATGCTGCCTTATAGGTAGGCCTGGGCGGTGAACTCCGCTCCGCTCGCGGAGTTTTCAGAACTCCGCATTACGCGGAGCTCGCGGAGATCCGAAAAACTCTGCCCCGTGTAGCGTAGCAGAGTTTTTTTCCTTGCTCGCGTTCGTCAACATCAAGTTGGCGAGCGCGAGCGAGGAAAATCCACCTCCCGGCGAGATTTTTCCTCGTTCGCGATCGTCAACATCAAGTTGGCGAGCGCGAGCGTGGAAAATGAACCTCCCGGTGAGATTTCTCAATGCGGGGGAGTCAGGTTTCTCATTGCGAGTGGTCGCGTATGCTCGTGACCGCTCGCGTTGAGAAACTGCCCGTTTGCGTTGAGAAAGCTGCCGCTCGAGTAAAAATCTACTTGAGCGGCAGAAAGGAAAGCAGCGCCCGCTTGCGCTGTGCATGGTACCGTTCGCGATGATTACGCAGTGCGGACAAGCATCCGGCACTGAAAATCATTGCGAACAGCATTTTTCTATCGCACTCCGCCGCTTGCGGAGCTCCGCGTAGCACGGCGGAGGTTTTTTCCCACTTCGCGGAGTTTCGCGTAGCGCGACTCCGCGAACTCCGCCCAGGGTTACTTATAGGTCCAACCACTTCACACTCTGCTTCTGAAGCACTAGTCCTCACAGATGCGGGCATGAGTGGTGCTGCCCTTTGTGTGAGTGAGGTTGAACTTTCTATGATGTGTGGGGTTGCACTTTGCATGTGTGAGGCTGCACTTTTCAGATCTGATCACAAACTCCACTCGCTTGCGGAACTCCGTGGAATCTCGCAGAGTTTTTCAGTAACTCTGCGGAATTCCGCGTAGTGAAACTCTGCGAGCTCCGCCCAGGCATAGATATAATGATAGAGGTATAGGGTGAGAAATAGGGTAGTGCATTGGAAAGAGTAGTAGAAAGAGGTTTGAAATGAGTCAGAGAATTGAGATAGAGGATATATTGAGAGCAGTATAGGGTGAGAAATAGGGTAGTGCATTGGATATGTTGAATTAGAAGAAAAGTAATAAATATATAGATCCACAAGTACATGGAAGGTATATAGATGCATAAAGGATGGTAGTATATGTAGATTAAAGATGCATTAAATAAACTCCGGCTTTTGAAGTGTTGTTGAAATACTTTAAATTAATTTTATTTTTTAATTTATATATTTTTTTGTAATTCAATAGTGAAGCAATTGTAGATAAATAGTTATGATAAAAGATTTACTTGTTTATGCAGTCACTTATATACATGAAGTAACTATCAGTAATATGTACATTTGTTAAGCAGGACTAATGAATATTTACATTTTTAAAACATAATTATTCTGCACGTTTATACAAAGCAATACATATATGTAGGTTCATATCTATAGTACAAATAAATGCTTATATGCAGAGCGATATGCTGCATATTTCTGTTTGCACATGGTGGTTTTGTGGGGAAGAGCCAATTCTTGAGTAGCTTCTGGAAGATAAGGTGGTTATCCGTGGATCTTATGTTGGGGGTAAAGAGTTCCATAGTTTGGCTGCTTGAACAGAGAAGGATGTGCCACCCATGGTTTTTTTCTTGTACTATGGGATTTTGAGGCGAGGTGCAACTCTAGAGCGGAGGTTCCTTTGTTGAATGTGTTTGGTGATGGTATTCCTGATGAAGAGCTGTCCTGTTTCATGTATCGCTTTGTGGGTGATAAAAAGCAGCTTGAACGTGGATCTTCTGGCAACCGGTAACCAATGCAGGGCTTTCAAGGCAGGGGAGATGTGGTCTTGCGGTTTTATATTTAAGAGTAGTCTGGCAGCTGAGTTCTGAATCCTTAGTAGTCTTTTCATGGACGTTAAAGGTGATCCGTGGTAGAGGCGATTGGCGTAATCGTGTTTGGACAGAACAAGGGAGATGGTAGCCTGGACATTGTGTGGAAATCCCAAATGGGGGAAGATTAGTCGCAGAGTTTTTATAGTAACAAAGCTTGATCTTGCTAGTTTGTTCACTTGGGCATTCATTGACAGATTGGAGTCCATGGTCATTCTGTGGTTTCTTGCTTCCTTCGATATTTTAGGCGGTGTTCCCAGATCCTCAGGCCACGCTGTGAACGGGTCATAATGTTTCCAAACGCCACATGTGAGTATTTCTGTTTTCAAAGCATTCAATTTGAGATGGCTCCACTTCATCCATTGATCCACAGCTCTGAGACAACTGAAAATTGGCAAGTTTCCAATGTCTTTGGGGCATTCCAGTTGAAGGAGTATTTGCGTGTCATCTGCATAGTTATAGCATGTGAGGTGAAATTGATTGATCAGTGCCAGTAATGACTCCATGTAGATGTTGAAAAGCATGGGCTAGATGATAGAGCCTTGAGGGACCCTTGCTTTTGTGAAGTACGGTTAGGATGAGAAAGAGGGGGTATGGATGACATTAGTTCTGTTGCGAAGGTAGGATGTGATCCAGTCTATAGCTGTCCCCTCAATGCTGGCTTCGTAGGGTCTTTGTATCAGAGTGTCATGGTCAACCGTGTCAAAGACAGCTGAGAGGTCAAAGAGACGTAACACAGCAACCCTGTTGCGGTCAACTGTGTTCTTCAAGTCATCCCAGATGGCATGGAGGGCAGATTATGTGCCTCTTCCTGGACGGAATCCCATTTGGAACTCTGAAAATATGGCATTATCTTCAATGAATTGTGACATCTGGGGGAATGCTGCTCTTTCTATCAGTTTGCCCAGGAAAGGTCCATTTGTAATCAGTCTGTAGTTGTCAGTGTTCAGTGGGTCCAAGTTGTTTTCTTCAGTAATGGGCGTATGTTGGATGTTTTGAGTTCTTCTGGAAATATTCCAGTAGTTAAGGAATTTTTGATGATTCTTCTTTCTAGAGTGGCAGCAGATGTTGTTAGAAGAATTGTCTTGAAGGTTTGCAGTGGACACGGGTCAGAAGGGCTGCCGGCAGGCCTGCTTGCTTTGACCAGGTCCATAAATTCATTTTGTGAAATGTGATGGAAGGAACTGAGAGGCTGGGTTAGAGTATTCTTGGATTGTTGTTTTGGAAAAGGGTCAGCACTGGTGCTTTGTCTTTGTTTTATGAGTCTGACGTGTCTGCTTTGGCTGTGTAATGATTTGCCAGATTGTCTATGAAATCTTGATTAATGGGGTGAGCTCATTCTAGGCAATATGGTTTCGAAATTCATTGAGAATTTTATGAATTCTTTATTTGCACATTTCGCATTTTGAATTGTGTCTGAATAGTATCTCTTCTTAGCTTTTTTTGATATCAGTCTTGTATAATCTGTTAATTTTTTGTAGGCAAAGTTGGTCTTGATTGGTGTTTGTTTTGAGCCAGGCACGTTGCAGCTTTCTAATTTGATGTTTTATCTCTTTTTTCTCTGTATTTCTCCAAGGTGCTTGTTTTCTTTAGTTCTTTTGTTCTGTTGTGTAGTTTTTAGTGGTATCAGGATATAAAAAGCTTCCTATAGCCACTCATATAGTTTTTTAACAGAATTTATTGTGTCTAGAACTGTACTGAATGTCAGTTGTGTTTCTAAGTGTTCTAAATTGAGTTTCTTCCACATTCGATAGGTGGATGCACGTAAGGTGGTTTTAGGTACGTCGCTTAGTGTTGTTTTATGTTGAAAAGCAAGCAATTGGTGGTTTGGCCATGTGACCGGAGTCATTGTTTTAAAGGTAACTAGTTCTGCATTTGTAAAAATTACATCTAGGATGTGCCCAGCGATGTGTGCGGGTTTGCAGGCGATCTGATGCAGGTTCAGTGCGTCAAGGCCAGCGATGATTGTTTTCGGATGGGGAATATTGGGTTTGTCTAACCAAATGTTGAGGCCACCCAGAATGCATAGGTTGGAGTGTAGTGTTATCAGGTTTGAACCCATGTCTAAAAGTGTGTCTGCAAATGTTGCATTGCTAGGTGGAGGTCTGCAAAGGATCAGGAAGTTACAGGAGGAAGACGGTGTAGGATTGCCTCTAGTGAAAAGGGCCTCACAATCTTTTATGGAGACGTCATCAGCTTTAGTGATATGTAATGTTTGTCTGAACACAGCAGCTAGGCCACCTCCTTTTTTGCCTATATGATTTTGCGTGACCATTTGATAGCCTAGAGGAGCGGCTTCATGCAGGACTGGAGCCATATCATCTCCCAACCATGATTCAGTTATGAAGAGTATGTCAGGTTTTGTTCAGTGAGAAGGTCGTAGACATGATGTTTGTTTTTAGAGAGTGATCAAGCATTTATTGGTAGACAGTTTAGAGATTGTACTTTGGCAATAGTGTGATTTTGTTTTGTAGAAGAGTGAGCAGACGTTTGTGGGCTTGCAGCAGGTGTGACCTTAGTGTTGGTATCAGCTGTATGAGGATAGCAATTGTGTAGCTGTTCTGTATCGTGTTCCTCATCCAGCAGGCTAAGAAGGCATTTTGATGGGTCTGCATGTGTAGGTGGTGGAGATGGTGGTTGAGAGTGAGTTGGTGTGCTGTGTTGTTTTTGTAGTGTAAACTTGGAGAAGCGAAGTTGTGAGGTGTGGCACGTTGCTTATTTTGTTTGCGTCTGTTTAGGGTGGAAGGTCTATGAGTTAGGGGTGGTGGTGCAGCATGTGAGTCAGGTAGTGAGGTTTTAAATTATCCATTGGATGAAAGGTGGTTAAGAGAGAGTTGCTGTGTTGCTGTATATGTGTTAGGTGGGGTGGAAGAGAGAAATCTTGGAATGGAAGATTGTTCATTTGTGTAGTCTGAAAGGTGGGTGTATGTTTGTAGTTTGTGATGGAAA
Source organism: Calotriton arnoldi (assembly GCA_963921515.1). Lineage (NCBI taxonomy): Eukaryota > Metazoa > Chordata > Amphibia > Caudata > Salamandridae > Calotriton > Calotriton arnoldi. The sequence goes on from CAWUFW010003318.1 coordinate 1,745,160, forward strand.
GTTATGAGGTGTTAGGCTTGAGAGATTTTGTTGTGCTGGTGTAAGTGTTATGTTTTGCTTTTGAGGAGTGGTGAAAGGAGGTGCTGATGTATTTGTTTTGTGAGATGGATTTGTTAGTATAGTATTGTATGTGAGTGGAAGTTGTAAGGTAAAAGGGGTGGTGATGTGTTTCTGAGTACAGTATATGTTGTGTGTTGGAGGGGATGAAGTAGAGTTAAGAGTGTTTGTCTTAGACTTGATTGCTGCAAGAGGTAATATGTGTGGTGCAGTGGAGTGTGAGTGTTGTGCGGTTGTGTTATTGTGGTAGAAAGAAGAGGAGGGTGTTGGTCGGAGAAATGATGGAAGACTGAGTATAGGTTTGTTAGTGACAAAAACGGGTCTGTTAGGAGTAATTAGAGTGGGGAGTGTATGTCTGGATGGGATGTAGTTAAGTATGGTGTGGATTTGGATTGCGTTAGTGATGAGTGGATTGGTTAGTGGTATAGGATAGAGTTGTGTACTCTTTGTTGGTGATGGTAGAAATTTTTTAGGTAAATAATTTTATCTGGCTGCTTTGCACTTTAGACACATCAGCATCATTCATTTGTGTAATGATGATTATTCCATTTCCCCCAGGACCACATTTTCTGCCATACAAGCACACTAACCTACATTTTTTAAAAGATTACTATACCATTTACCCATGCAGTTCCCTGAGTGCCACTGGTGTCTCCTTTAGAATATATGGACATAAAGGAAAGAGCTCTATCATTCTGTATATTATGTGCTCTTCTAATGGGTAATTAAATTTTAGGGTATGTTGTGTGGTTTGACTTTAAAGTGGTTATTATTACCCTAAGTAAGCAAGCACACTAATATTGCCTTTGTCTGTACTAATTCAAACTGCAAACAATGCCAGGATTCACACTAAGGTCCAGGTTAGGAGTCTGGTGGTCTACAGGCCACCAGACTCAAAGGGGAGCAGCGGTGGTGGTCTCCCCACCTTCCTACTATGAGTTGGGAGGTGGGACCAGCATAGCCCCACCACCAGTGAACCACCGTTCCCTGGTGGTGTTGCGACAGTGTAGGGCATCAATATGCTTGGCAGGACCGCAACGGTCCCGCCAAGCATATTAGGAGTTTCCTCTCTGCCAGGGTTTTCATGGCAGTTCCTCCTCCATAAAATACTGGCAGAGAGGAATCAAAGGGGGCCCTACAGGGCCCCCTGTGACTCTGCGCCCTCTGGATGCACACAGGGGGGCTCAACATGTGCCCCCTATTGTGCATGCACACCAGTTACTGCATGGCTCAGACTTTTCAATCCACGCCGTGCAGGAATTGTTTTTGGCGTTCCCATTGCAGTGCCCGTTTTAAGAGGCACCGCCGTGGGAATGCCAAAAAACAGCCCAGCAGACAGGAGTAAACTCCTAGGGGCAGATTTACGTTGAACTAACGCAGCGGGGTACAGCAAGTCATTTTGTTGCGCCGCGCTGCGTTAGTTTTGAAGCACAGGGATGCGACATATTTACAAGAATATGTCTCATCCTTGTGCTTCCCCCTGTGCTGGCGCACAAACTGCAGCCATGCGCCGGCGCAGGCACCCTTGCACCATGGTGCAAGGAAGCCTGCGTCGTGGGGAGATTGTTTTTGTGCAGGAAGGGGCATCTTCCTGCACAAAAACAATCACTACAACCATTTTCCTCTTTCAATGCGTGCTGCAGAATGCAGCACGCATTGAAAGAGGAAAACGAGGAGAAATGAAAACATTTCTCCTCGGTGCGCTCGCTACGCCACCTCTAGGGTGGCGTAGCTTCAGACGCATCTCCAGAATTACGATTTCTCGTAAATCTGGAGATGTGTCTTGTTCCATGAGTGTTGCGTGGGAACACCCACAGCAACACCCATGGAACGCCCCTTCACCGCAAAGTGCTGCGTGTGAAGGGCCGTATTTACAAGGAGAGGAAAAGTCACGCAGGGTGGCTTTTCCTCTCCTTGTAAATATAGAGCAGCCCCCTGCGCCACCAGTACGTCACAAAAAGTGGCGTACTGGTGGCGCAGGGGGCTCGTAAATCTGCCCCCTAATCTGGAGGGTGGCCCGACCACGGCTTTGGAGGTGCTGCGGCAGGGCGGGCCCGGCACTGCACTGCCAAAGTCGTAATCAGGCCCTAAATGTTTTTCTTGCTTGTTTGCTTTTAGGTGCACAAGAGAAGAGATATCACCCTCAGTACTGCCAAATAGAAGGCCTGTGCAGTCACATGTCAGTCCTCTAATCTCTTCCGCTTGTGCAGCTTAGTGCAGCTGCCAACTGAGAGCTTTAAGATGGCCCCAAAGAAAGATGCTTCCAAGAAAGTGGTCAGTAAGAAGAAGCAGCTTCCCACCAGTGGCATGTCACCCCAAGCCTTTTTTGGACCACCACATCATGTGCCTGCCGCACCGGCCTCTGGGGAGCAAGCTGAGAGCAGCACTCTCATGTCAACAGCAGAACCCCAACCTAAGCCCAAGACCATGTCTGTCAGTGAGGCGGCTACTGCAATCCTGGCAATGCAGACGAGCAGTCACACTGAATTTGATTAGTCCCTTTCGCAAAGTAGCGCCCAATCGTTTCAGGAAACAGAGCAAAGTGTACAGCAGCCACAGCCAGAAATAGTACAACTTCCTGATGTTGGAGCAGAAAAGAAGGTTGAACCTCCTTTCAAACAAGAACCCTTCTTTTAGAATCATTGGCTCCCAGATCTCTAACAAGGAAAAGGAAGGGTACTATGCCACCATCTTCTCCAAGCACCACTTCTAAGGATGATGATAGGGACATGGAGTGGACCCCAGCAAAGTCCAGGAGATGCCAGGAGAGGCAAGGGAAAAGAAAAGCTCCAGAAAGTCTTGGACTTATGGAAGGGGATGATGAGGAAGGTGACGACGACGAGGCAGTCGATGTGGAAGGTGACCCAGAGGAGTACGACATAGCTATTCAACCTGCTCCGAAGGATGTGGCACCGGTAGCACCACCAGCTCCCATATTTGCAAACCCCAGCAGAGACCTGCACTAATAGCCACTACCTCAGTAGAAGTATGCACTGCATTAAGGCAATCGATGACACGCCCACCTACCTCCAGTTCTTCTTCAGGCTTTGGTTTGGCAGTGGTACAGTAAAAAAAAAACTTCTCCCCACTATGGGACTTTTTTACAGTTAGCAAAGAGGGGGAGCACATTGCAGTATGCACCATTTGCCACTCGAATGTTCATCGAGGAAAGCTTGGCACACATTATGGTACTGGAGGCCAAACTAACCATATGAAAAAAACACGCAATCAAGAGGGAGGAGCACCTTAAAAACATTTCTGAACGTGCTCGGGGTGGTTAAGGTGAGGAGGAGAGTCGGGTGACATCAGCTACAAGCGCAATCATGGTGGGAGGTGATGATGATGAGAAAGAAGAGGGTGAGATCCTCATGCAAAGCAGGCCTGTCCCCAGAAGTGCACCAGCAGAATCACCACCTCTGCGACTTCATAATGGCACAAGACTCGGAGTACGCTGGAAAAACCACTGGATACAGTGACTATCCCACTACGACACGCACTCAGTCTACCACCACCTACTTCTCAAACGCCGCCTGTATCAGTGGCCCCAGAAAAGAAGAAAAAAACACAGGCTTCTATTACGGGCATGTTCAGGAAAGAGGGGCCCTGTGACTGCAACCACCCAATTGCACGTTTGTACAATGGGAAGCTGGCAAAAATGTTAGCGCTGGACCTCCTCCACTTTTCTGGAAGGAGTGAGATTCTTAGAATTTGTGGCAACCATCTACCTGAAATGGAAGGTTCCAAGTCGGACCTATTTTGACAGAGTTGCTGTTTTAGCGTTGCATCACGTTGTGCTGCAATTGGTTGAACAAGCTTTGCATCAATTGTTGTTCACACTATCCACCTGACGACAGACATATTGACCAGTTGTCAGGTGACTGATTATATGTGCATTACTGCACACTGGATCTCTTTTGCAGGGGTAAAGCAAAAGGTATCTACAGGTCTTGGCCCTGAAGAAAGTTTTAAGAGCGTTCTATGGTATGCAACAGTGGCCATATTCGCCATGGAGAAATCACATACAGCTGTAAACATCTTGGATGAATTTAACAGCAAGGTGTATGAATGGCTGAGACCCAGAGGTCTCAGAACTGGATTTGTTGCCACGGCAATGGCAGTAACACAGTCAAGGCCATGTCTCTCAAAATAAGGCCATGTTCTCTCAAAATAAGATCTGCGATTAGTGTAACTAAGGAACTGTTTAAGGTGGTTTGAGATCTTACATCGCCGCCAGCTCAACGGGAGCTAGAAAATTCTTTAGATTTTACCAATAAGATAGCCTTGTTTTTTGAGGATAAGATTTTAAAGATTATTTCTGAATTTCAGGCTGTGGAAGATGGTCTAGTGCCCACATCTATGGAAGATGACCTCTTAGGACGACCCTCTATTGTGGGTGAATTGTCCTCCTTCTTTAGTTTTTCAGTAGCAAAAATTAAAATTAATTTTGGACAAACTACATCAGGTTCCCCTGATGATCCTTGCCCACCTATGGTGATGCAACTCGCAACAGATCTAATTGCCATTTTTTTGGAGAAGGTGTATGCCCAGGTATTGGAATCTGGAGTGTATCCCCAGTGCTGGAAAGAAGCAATTGTCATTCCTCTAAAAAAGAAACCGAATGGGGACCCAGGAGATCTGAAATATCTTCGTCCTATCTCTCTGTTACTCATACCAGCCAAGATCCTTGAGAGGCACATAAATCAGGAACTAGCACAGTTTTTTACAGACTCTGAGCTTCTAGATTCCTCACAGAATGGCTTTAGGAGTAACCAGAGCACAGAATCTGTACTTATCGCAGTGACAGATTCTATTCGCCGCCAAGTAGATCAGGGAGGCGTGGCTATTCTAGTTATGCTAGATTTATCCTCAGCCTTTGATACCATCTTTCCCATGCGATTGGTACAAAGAGTGCGCCAAGGTGGACAGAGGGGTTCTGTCTTCAATCTTCTAGAATACTTCATGGCAAATAGGACCCAAAAAGTGAGATGTGGTGACTTTAGAGCTAAAGCATTTCAGCTCTCTTGTAGGATCCCACAGGATTCCTCCCTTAGTCCCACTTTGTGTAACCTCTATGTGGCCCCTCTGGCTAAACTGGTCCATTCTTTTGGCTTTCAGGTATTGACCTATGCGGACAATACACTAATTAGTGTGTCTATATCAGGTGACTGAGAAGGTGTAGCCGATACGTTTAGACTGTGCATGGGGCAAGTCAGCACCTGGATGCCAGAAAACTGGCTCAAAATGAATGCTGATAAGACGGAGATTGTGATCTTCGGGGCAGAGAACTCAGATTTGTCCGACCAGTGATGACCGGAGAGCTATGGCTCACTACCAGTTCCTGGAGCCTCTGCTAAAAACCTGGGGGTGCTTTTTGATAACACTCTGACATTTGACCTCCAAGTTAAGAGCACGGTGAGCTCTTGTTTTTCGATCACTAAGTGCTTGAAAAAGATCTTTCCCTTCCTCCCCGAGGAGCTAAGAGTGTCGGTGGTCGCTGTGCTAATAACATTTCACCTTGACTACTATAATGCTCTGTATTTGAACGCCAAACAGTATTCTCTTAATAAACTTCAGGTTATTCAGAATGCGGAGGCGCGACTGGTTTTGGGCATTCCCAAACATCAATCGGTGAGGGATGGGCTGAGGGCTCTTCATTGGCTTCCAGTGAGGAGGAGGCTGTTGCTCAAAGCCCTGTGTCTGGTTTTCAAAGCCCCTTAACCAACAGGGCTCTTATTTTCTAAGAACCATCTTTAACTTGTAATGTCCCAGTAGACAGGTGAGATCGGCTGGTCAGAGGAAAGTGACAGTTCCCCGCTTTAGGAAGGCGAGATGGAGTGAACATGCATTCTCAGTGACAGCTTCTAGGTTATGGAACACTCTCCTGGTATATATTGCTAGTATTACTTCATACTCTGCATTTTGCAAGAATGTGAAAACCTGGCTTTTTTCGCAGATATAATTGCCTTGTTGGTCTCCCCTTATGCTCTTGCTGGTTATAGCGCTTTGATGCCTATGGTTTAGTACGCTTTGCAAAGTTACATTTACATGTCAGACTGTGGCCATTTCAGGGTCCTGTGTTTGGCCCATTGCATCAACCTGGTGGTGCAAGACTTTCTAAAAAAAGAAGACATAGTCAGCAACATACTGACCAACCTGCAGAAGAGTCTGCACTCATTTTAGCCATTCTTTTAAGGCCCGAAAGCAGTTGCTGATTATTAAGCGTGCTAATAGAGCACCAGTTAAAGCCCTGATGCAGGAGGTGCCAACACATTGGAACTCGACCTATTACACATTGCAACGTCTGTTTGAGCAGTACAAACAGATCAATGACTATGTCATTCAAAGAGGAGGGGATGCAGTTGGAAAAGCTATGACCATGGATGCAGACAAATGGGGCATAGTCAAATGCCTGACACAGATGCTACCCTCTTTTGAGGTTTTCATTTGGGAAGTTAGCAAGGAGGACAGTACGATGGGCCAAGCTATCCTGTTGTTGCATCTGCTATAGGACCAGGTAAAGACGGTGTCTGAAAAGTTTGCCCCCTCAGCTGTGAATGAATACACATATGAGCTCATCTGTTGGATGAGAGCTTAATCTTTTGCTTGGCTTGAAAATACAAGGCTGCAACATGACATCATCTCATCCATACAGCACATATGTGCCACACTACTTGATCCATGGTAAAAAAAAATTATGCCCCCTTTCATAAGTTTTTCTGAAGGTAATGTTTTAAAATACAAGAGGTGGATTGTTGAGCAAGCCAGATACCTGGAAGAAGTATGGCTGGAACTTAGGTTCCCACCCAGCAGTTATGGGGTGCCGCCATCAACTTCTAAAGAGGGCAATCTTGTCTCACAGCAGCCAACAACACCATCAACCAGAACACAGGGAACAACAGCAACAGAAGGACCGGACCCAGCCTCTGCATTGTATTGGTTTCAATCATCAGGGCTTAAATCCAGTGCAGAGGCAATGGTAAAAAAATATAGAACAAATAGCAGCGCTAATGACCATCCAGAGGATGTTCCAGGAGTATCTGGATGATCCAAAAGAGGTCTATGTCGATCAAAACCCATTGAAATATTGGTATGGGAAGATGCACAAATGGCTAGAGCTCAGCAGGCTGGCAATAATGTATCTAGCTTGTCCTATCCCCAGTGTGTCTGCTGAGCGTTTGTTCAGTGCAGCTGGTGCAGTTGTTACAGTGGGAAGACCAAGTCTTTCACCGCTAAACATGGAGAGATTGACTATGATCAAAATGAATCAACATTTCATACCACATAATTACATGGTTCCCGAAGCAGTAGAGGAGGAGGAGAAGGAGGAGGATTGTTCAGATACAAGTGTGTCAGCTGACCAACTTCTAGGTGAACCACCTGAGTTTGAGAACGAACCCTACTTCCCAGACTGGGTATGCCAGTGCCCCCATAGAACTTTTAATTATTTCCCATTGAACATCTATCTTTGCCCGCCCTCAAAAAAATTATCTAGTGGAACATTAATATTTTTGTGTCAGATTTATGCTGCCCCACCATTTTTTTGTCACATATATATTGCCGTATTGTGGTTAGACCAGGGTGCATTGAAGAAGCCTCCACAATTCCTTCGTGACATTGGAGACAATGCCTGCCTCCCTCGCATGCCTATCCTTTTTGCATCACTTAGCAGGGCTGCCCCAAAAGATCGTTGATTTATAAGACTTCCAATACCAAATTCGAAATGTGTTGCCTGCATCAAAGATAAATTGTGTACCTACTACCTAACCTAACCTACCCGTGCTTGGATTGGAAGAGGTAACTACATCTATTGCAACGGTGAGTGAGGGAGTGTCAGGGATGCTTGATGCTTTGTGTAGTGGCAGACAGCGAGGGAGTGTCAAGTTAACCATGCGATCTTACCTTGAATCCACACGGTTGAGTTTCACAGAGACGTTATGGACCAACTTTCCAGTACCCTACCTTATATCCTGTGTATAAATAATTCACTAAAGTGATGTAATAGGGTTTAGGGAGACGGGCCGGATACTGGACGCTTGATGATTCCTTGTTGTCGACCTGCGAGGCAACAAGAACTAGTGTTCAGTATTATTTTCCTTCTACACTTATTGGCATTAATTCTTCCCTAAAACAAACTACTCACTCTTCTATGTATCCTTTGAATATTCCTACCTGCGATCTAAAGATGATTGGCTCAGCGTCCAGGTGTTCTTATTGTAGTGGTTGAAGGTCTGCACTCTTTTGGTATGACGTAGTTTCCTTCACTAGGCTCGTCTACGTAGAGTATACTACAATAAGAAATATAAGACTTTTAGTGACTGAATACACAATAACACTAGTGATTGCCTTTTGTTTAACTTTCCTTATAATACTTATAATATAACTTTGACCTTTTCCAGCAAGTAGAAAAATACACATGTTCTTTCAAGTCTTGCAACGCTATGAAAACATAAATGTTCTAATAATAATAAACACTAAGGGGTCGATTCTGATCTCGGCCGGTAGGGCTCCGAATCGGAGTCGGCTTTACCGGATCCGATTCGGACGCCCTGTTTCCGACCGAGTCGGACGTGCGTCCGGGCGAACGAGTACGATGCGAACGTACGCGAAATCGCCGACCGACTCGTTCGCGGGACCCAACCGCTCCGACCGACTCGCACGGACACGACTCGCACCGCGCAATGGAGACGTTCCCCGGCCGGGTAAGTACGATGTGCACCGCGAGCAGTCCAACCGACTCGCGCCGTCCGGCTCTAAAGTGCAGTCGGAGCCAAACTTTGGGGGTCCGTTTCGGACCCCCCTGTACGCCTAGCCGCGCGAGTCGCACACTACCTGTGCGTGTACGGCGCGACCCGCTTCGACGCGTACCCGCTATAGGGGGCGCCCTTGTTTGCCTCGCACCCATTGAGTCAATGGGAGCCCGCGTACGCGTTGTACAACCGGCTCCCATTGACTTCACTGGGAGTCCGACCGAATCGAGTCCGATAGCATATGAACGCATCGTACTCGTTCGGTCGGACTGCTAGGGTCCGATTCGGTTGGAAATCTCTCTGGGTCCGGCTCGGTCGGAGAGATTTCCTACCCGAATAGGAATCGGCCCCTAAATATACGTAGTTCTAAACAAAGAGTCTCTGGAGTCTCTGCAAGAAATGCAATGTTCTTTGGTAATTTTAAGAGTGACCAAAAACGGGTTTCCAAAAATTAGTCCATGTTTTTTAAAACATTATTGTTGCAATCAGTAATTTCTTTCTTGTGATGGGCGCCAAATATTTAAATTGCACTTAGCTTTTCCTGGTTGTTTTTGTTTCTCTCCAGGTTCGAGTTCTGAAGGACGTCGGGATGCTGAATCTTCAAGGAAAACCGCTGGATCAGCTGTCAGGTAAGAATGCAGCAGCGAGTGTCCCTAGATACCAGCATCGACAAAAACCGGAAAGCTAAGCACCTTCCAGAAGTGGGTGTGGCCTCAAATAGGCTTGCCGTCTGTGTGCCCTGCTGCTGCCCCTGATTGTGCTTGTTTTTTTCCTTTCTGTGCCCCCTTGCTGCCTCTGATTGTGATCGTTTTTTCCTTTCTGTGCCCCCTTGCTGCCCCTGATTGTGATCGTTTTTCCTTTCTGTGCCCCCTTGCTGCCCCTGATTGTGATCGTTTTTTCCTTTCTGTGCCCCTTGCTGCCCCTGATTGTGATCGTTTTTCCTTTCTGTGCCCCCTTGCTGCCCCTGATTGTGATCGTTTTTTCCTTTCTGTGCCCCCTTGCTGCCCCTGATTGTGCTCGTTTTTTCCTTTCTGTGCCCCCTTGCTGCCCCTGTTTGTGCTCGTTTTTTTCCTTTCTGTGCCCCCTTGCTGCCCCTGATTGTGATCGTTTTTTCCTTTCTGTGCCCCCTTGCTGCCCCTGATTGTGATCGTTTTTCCTTTCTGTGCCCCCTTGCTGCCCCTGATTGTGATCGTTTTTCCTTTCTGTGCCCCCTTGCTGCCCCTGATTGTGATCGTTTTTCCTTTCTGTGCCCCCTTGCTGCCCCTGATTGTGATCGTTTTTCCTTTCTGTGCCCCCTTGCTGCCCCTGATTGTGATCGTTTTTCCTTTCTGTGCCCCCTTGCTGCCCCTGATTGTGCTCGTTTTTCCTTTCTGTGCCCCCTTGCTGCCCCTGATTGTGATCGTTTTTTCCTTTCTGTGCCCCCTTGCTGCCCCTGATTGTGATCGTTTTTTCCTTTCTGTGCCCCCTTGCTGCCCCTGATTGTGATCGTTTTTTCCTTTCTGTGCCCCCTTGCTGCCCCTCATTGTGCTCGTTTTTTTTCCTTTCTGTGCCCCCTTGATGCCCTGATTGTGCTCGTTTTCCCTTCTGTGCCTGTTTCCGTCACTGCGCCCCTGCGGCCCCGCCCCCTCACTGCCCATTCGCTGCCCCATTCCCTGCTCCTCCCTCCCACCTCCCCATTTATGGCGGCCGCTGTGCGGCCGCGCAGCGGACGTGCGCAGCGGGCGCGCCGCTGGCGCGCCAAAGGCGCGCCTAAGGCAAGCCCGTCTGCGCCCGTCCGCGCCGTGACCGCGCCCAGCGCCAGACCCCCTGGTCCGGGCATCCCCCGCACCCGCCACATCAACAGACGCCGATACGACGCCAGCACCCTCCACGCACTCAACCCCGGAAAAGATCACGCCTGCTACCAGGCCACCCCGAAGCGCACCCAAGGGCCCTTCACCTGCCGGAACTGCAGCTTCGCCAGCACCCGTCCCGCCAAACCACCGCCCAGGAAAGAACCCAACTACCTCAGATGCATCCTCCTCAACACCCGCTCCGCCCGCAAACACGCCATCGAACTCTGGGACCTTCTCGACTCAACCTCCCCAGACGTCGCATTCCTGACGGAGACCTGGCTGAATCCCGCTTCAGCCCCCGACATCGCCATTGCCATCCCGGACGGATACAAGATCACCCGCAGGGACCGCACCAACGGAGTCGGAGGAGGCATCGCCATCGTCCACAGGAACACCCTCAGAGTCTCAACCAACACCGACGACACCCTCAGCACCGCCGAACACATGCACTTCCAGATCCACACCGATCCCAACACCACCCTCAGAGGAACCCTCATCTACAGACCCCCGGACCCCGACCACAGTTCAGCGATTCCATCGCTGACTTCGTCAGCACACACGCCATCGCCTCCACGGACTACATCCTCCTCGGGGACCTGAACTTCCACCTCGAGAACAACAAGGACACCAACTCCACCACCCTGATCGACAACCTCGCCACCCTCGGACTCAGACAGCTCGTGACTACACCCACCCACGCCGCCGGCCACACGCTAGACTCCATCTTTTCCGCAAGCCCACACGTCTCCTTCAACCACACCTTCGAACCCCACTGGACTGACCACCACTGCATCCACTTCACCTACAGGAAGCCCACCACACACCACCGCACCGAACAAATGCCTCGCCGCTGCTGGAGCAGAGTCACGGAAGACCAGCTAACCACAACCCTCGCCCTGAGCCCACCCGCCGAACCCTCCGACCCCGACCCCGCCGCCCGCAACCTCAGACAGTGGATCGACGACTGCGCCAACACCCTCGCCCCGCTCAAGAATCCGCCCAACAGCCACACCAGCAAGAAAGCCACCTGGTTCACCGAAGACCTCCAGGCCTCCAAACGAACATGCCGAAAACTGGAGAAGATCTGGCTCCACGAACGGACAGCGGACAGCTACGCCGCCCACAAGAGCGCCACCCGCAATCACCATCACCTCATCAGATCCGCCAAAAGGGCCTCACTCAAAGACCGCCTAGACAACAACGCACACAACAGCAAAGAGCTCTTCAACATCGTGAAGGAACTTTCCAACCCCAGCTCCTACACCAACGACATCCAGCCGTCGCAAGACCTGTGCGACTCACTGGCCACCTCCTTCCACCGCAAAATCGCCGACATCCACAACAGCTTCAACACCACGACCGCCCCGGCAACCACCGAGACCACTGCCCCCACAACCACCAACCGCCTGCTCTCCTGGACCAACATCAACGACGAGGACACCAGCGAGATCATGAACACCATCCACTCCGGTTCACCGCTAGACTCGTGCCCTCACCACATCTTCAACAAAGCCAGTACAGCCATCGCGCCCCATCTCCGGAAAATAATCAACATCTCCTTCGAGACTGCAACCTTCCCGGAAAGCTGGAAGCACGCCGAGATCACCGCCTTACTCAAGAAACCCAAGGCAGACCCCAAGGACCTCAAGAACTTCCGACCCATCTCTCTGCTCCCGTTCCCCGCGAAGGTCACCGAGAAAATCGTCAACAAACAACTGACCCGCTACCTCGAGGAGAACAACATCCTGGACCCTTCCCAGTCCGGCTTCTGCAGCAACCACAGCACCGAAACCGCCCTCATCGCCGCCACCGATGACATCAGGACCCTGCTAGACAACGGAGAAACAGCAGCCCTCATCCTCCTGGACCTATCAGCCGCCTTCGACACGGTCTGCCACCACACACTACGAACACGCCTTCACGACGCCGGGATCCAAGAGAAGGCCCTGGACTGGACCATATCCTTCCTTTCCGGCAGAACACAAAGCGTCCGCCTCGCCCCCTTCCGATCCAAGGCCACCAAGATCATCTGCGGCGTACCCCAAGGCTCCTCCCTCAGCCCAACGCTGTTCAACATCTACATGGCACCCCTCGCCCACGTCGCCCGACAGCACAACCTCAACATCATCTCCTACGCCCGACGACACCCAGCTGATCCTCTCCCTCACCAAAGACCCTCACACCGCCAAAGCCCACCTCCACGAAGGAATGAAGGCCGTCGCCGAATGGATGAGGACCAGCCGCCTGAAGCTGAACTCGGACAAGACGGAGGTCCTCATCCTTGGTTCCAACCCTTCAGCCTGGGACGACTCCTGGTGGCCAACATCACTGGGAACAGCCCCGCCACCCACCGACCACGTACGCAACCTAGGGGTCATCCTCGACCCCACCCTCTCCATGACTAAGCAGGTCAACGCCGTTTCCTCATCCTGCTTCAACATCCTCCGAATGCTCCGCAGGATCTTCAAGTGGATCCCCACCGAAACAAGAAAAACAGTCACCCAGGCCCTCAACACCAGCAGGCTGGACTACGGAAACGCCCTCTACGCAGGAACGACGGCTAAGCTCCTGAGACGGCTGCAACGCATCCAGAACGCCTCTGCACGTCTTATCCTCAACATCCCCCGACGCAGCCACATCACACCCCACCTGAGAGACCTGCACTGGCTCCCTGTCAACAAGAGGATAACCTTCAAGCTCCTCACCCACGCACACAAAGCACTCCACAACTCCGGACCAGCCTACCTCAACAGACGACTCAGCTTCTACACCCCCACCCGCCAGCTCCGCTCGACCAGCCTCGCCCTCGCCACAGTCCCCCGCATCCGGAAAACGACCGCCTCGCCGCCAAGACCTGGAACACCCTCCCCACCAACCTCCGACAGACCCAAGACCTACTGGCCTTCAGAAGACTCCTCAAGACCTGGCTCTTCGATCAGTAGCAGCACCACCCCCCTCTTCCCCCAGTGCCTTGAGACCCTCGCGGGTATGTAGTGCGCTTTATAAGTGACATGATTGATTGATTGATTGATTGCCACACCAAAGATGGCCACCACGCTGACGCGCGTCTAACGTAGCGTTGCGTGGCCAAAGTTCACTTTGATTCTGCAGCGCTCAGGACCAGACGCGTCTCACCTAATCACTGCTACGCTCTGTGAGTGTCTCATCCCTGCCTCTGCCTCTAGACTCATACTGATTCTTTAATATCGTTACCAATACGCATTACTTAATACTATTCAAGCGAGTACACAAATGATAAAGCGCACATAAATGAACTACGAAATGAACGCATCCTGCACACAATTACCATTGTGACAATTCTTTCTCAAGAATAAGTACGTAATACACAACATATGCAGCATATATAAGCATAATACTCATTATACATAAATCGGTCGTGCTGGTTGCACGGGATAGGGGTGGGCTTTTTATGGGGTTAAATATGAATCCTTTGATTCCTGCATCCCTGGCACTGCTGTACAATCTTCATTAACACTGGCTGGATGGACTATCATGACAGGGAGGGTGTTAAACTGTAATTTGAAAACTTGCTTGAGATGATTTGCAAATTTTGGGGCCTGAATGATGGGCGTTCATTTGTTTTACCTGTAGGTGATTGGACCTTTCACAGTTAGCCTGATTTACTTGCAGGTTCCTCTTCTTCTTTTTTCCGTACTTCATTGACCAGAACAGTCACCTTAGTTAACAAACAAAAGCCTATACACAATACTGCAATTATGTTTCTCTACTTGTTCTTCAACAGCAGTCCACTGCACGTCTATCTTGTTTGTTTCATGTCTGGCACAGAGTTACTCAGAGTCAGGAGGATGGAGGAACTCAGGGCGGGACTACATCATCAACAGCTAGAAACAAGAAGTTATCATCAGCTAGAAGCAAGAAGTTATCGATTTCAACGGGAAACCATGACTCTGAGGCCTTGTACTCAACTATGTGGAATGGAGAGAGTTGAATTGATTTGTGAAATGCTGCTGTGTGTGTGTGTGTGTTTGTTGCACTGGTGGCAAAAGTGAAACTGAGTCCTTCTCTTGTTTTTTTTTGTTCTCCCTTTGAGTCTTCTTGGTGCACTCCTCATTAAGCTTGCCTTCATTCTGTCCTTCTCCTTGACTCTAAATACAGTTTCTGTTTTACAGCCCACAGGCCTTCTAATCTCCTGCACAAACAAAATGTGAAAGCTGAGCTCAGTACACCTGCTCCCCTACCGGACCAGTCCGAACAGGCACCCAAGAGTATTGCAGAATACAGATGCTCCACCTAATTTAATAATACAATATCATTTTTCTTTTAACAATCTTATTTGGAGAACTGTGTGGGTGGGTTCACTCCTCCATAATTTTATTTTTTCCAACCTGGAAGACAGAACATTTAAATATCTGATAACTTGGGTCTCGGGGCAGAAGGACTGCTTGCAATGCATTCAACTGTACTGTGTCATTCTCATTTCTGTGTTTCCTTTCACAACAGATTGATGACGATGGTGTGCTGCTCATTCCCCAAATGAATGTTGTTGTCCTTGTGTAGTGTTTGCCTTTGTCAAACCTTTCTCCAGATCCGCTTTCCCATCTATTCATCAAACCCCATCACACTCTTCGCCCGACACAGTTCTGGGTTTAATCCATTGTTATTTTGCTTGCCACATCACCCCAGTGTGGACCCAGCCATATGCAAATCAGTCTTGACCCTGCTCCCCATGGGAACAGTCCTGCCTGAACTGCCAAGCCAGGTCCTCCCTGGCCCGGAAACAAGCATCCTGGGACTGGTTTTGGGGTATCACCCCTCATCAGCCAAGCTAGCTTGAGTCCAGTGGCACAACAAGCAAGGGACCCACATCTGGGCATACCCTTAGCCACTTAGGGTGCACATAGCAACATCACAAACTAATTTACACCTCCAATGGATCACAAACTTGGTGGGACAGATGTGGTGAAAGCAACACCAAACTCACTGCAGGATCTTCTAAGCAATAGCCCAGATGAATGTTGCCCTTGTGTAGTGTTTGTCTTCGTCAAACCTTTCCCCAAATCCCTTTCCCATCCATTCATCAAACCCATAACCTCTTCCCCCGGGCTGTGTGATTAATTGAGTTCTGGCTTAATTTACAAGATAAAATGATGGATGGAGTGTTGAAACTTTTCAAACATTCAGCCCCAGTCACAGAGCCGGGTTTAATCCAGCGTTATTTTGCTCAACATGTCAGCCCACTTTGGATTCAGCCACATGCAAATCAGTCTTGACCCTGCTCCCCATAGGATCAATCCAGCCTGAAATGCCAAGCCAGGTCCTCCCTGGGCCATAAACAAGCATCCTGGGACTGGTTTCAAGTTATCACCCCTCATCAGCCAGGCTAGCTTGAATCCAGTGGCACAGCAAGCAAGGGACCCACATCTGGGCATACCCTTAGCCACTTAAGGCGCACATAGCAACATCACAAAATAATTTACACCATCAATGGATCACACACTTGGTGGGGCAGATTTGGTGAAAGCAACACCAACTCACTGCAGGATTTCTAAGCAATAGCCCACACTGGCCCCATTTTCGCATCCATATTTTAGACATACATAGAATAACATCAGTCATCAGCATCATCATTCAGGCTTTGTATTGCGTAACTGTAAACCCCTAACCTAAGCTTGCCCACTCCAGACTTTGAGTCTATTTTTTATGACTCGAGGATTTCGTAACTTTAGTAGTTCCCCATTGCTCGAGTTACTACTATTTCTATTTTTTAAATATTTTATCACTATCAGGAATTCTTTGTTGTGTCATCGTGTAGTAGTCTGGTCTCAATTCTTTGCAAAGCTTTGATATAACCCACTAACCCAGTGTTTTTATTTCCATTTAGTTTCCTGCGATGAATAATTCTTCTGACTAATCCTACAGTTGGAGCTCACCTGGGTGTAAGTGGGATCTCGCTTGTTAAGTTGTGATGCCTTCGATGTTATTGCTTCATCTAGATTCAGGTAAGACTACTATGGAGTGAAGTGAACTAATTAAATTAGTAAGTAAGCAACTAACTGCTACAGCACGTAATCGTTTATCTAGGTTGTTGTAGACAATATAGGTCATGGCAAAATCTCCCCTAATGGTCAAGATAGTTAGAAAGGTATAATTCTATTACTAAGTGGTATAATACACTCTTCCAAGCAGATAAACAGGCTGCATAAAAACTAAAAGCAGCATTCATTCAATATCCACCCTTTCTTTCAACCATCCTTTCAGCCATCCTACTTTATTCACAGACAGGACAGACCGGAACAGCGGGGAGGAGGTCTGGCAATTATTTACCGCATTTACCAGGGGGGTGGCCAGTTCCAGCCAATACAAAGGCAGTAGGGCGGGGAGTGAGTACACTCATCGTGCCCTGCAGGTGGTGGCTTAGCAGGTAAGATTGTTCGCAGAGAAGTAATGTGCAATACAGCAGCAGTTACATTTAAAAGAGATCAGAAAAGTGGAGCCAGGCAACTCCTGCACTGAGGTGCTACAAGGAAAATAAATTAAAACAGATAAGAAGGGAGCCAGGAAACCTCCCCGCATTAAGTGTACAAGGAACTTAAATAGTTTAAGACACTCCTGTCCGAGTAATTAGACACTCAGATGGGAGTGGAATACACTTTTAAAGTTTTAAAGAAAACGCTCCTACCGGAGGATAGATCCGTCCCGTCCACGCCGCGGCCATCCTGAAATAGTCTGCTTCCAGGGCCGTGGCCAGTACCAGTCAATCCAGAGGCAGTAGGGCGGGGAGTGAGTACACTCACCGCTCCCTGCAGTCGGTGGCTCAGCAGGTAAGATTGTTCACAGAGAAGTAATGTGCAATACATCAGCAGTTAAATTTAAAAGAGACCAGAAAAGCAGAGCCAGGCAACTCCTGCACTGAGGAGCTACAAGGAAAGTAAAACTAAAACAGATTAGAAAGGAGCCAGGCACCTCCCTGCATTAAGCACTATAAGGAACTTAAAAAGTTTAAGACACTCCTGTCCAAGTGATAGAACAAATAAATAGACATATAAAATTCAGCTGTGAAACCATCAGGTTCTTGAGCTTTGACGTTTTGAGAAAGAGCAATGCAAGGTGAAGTTCTGTTTGTGTACTGTCTGCTTCCAAGGATTGAAAATAAACTTGTGAGGAGTCTGGTTTTTGAACAGAGGACAGGCACCATAAAATTTCTTGATCTGAAGGGAGATATTCTGGTGTGTATCAATTTGTGTAGAATTTCTGAAATTGGGCTAAAATGTCTGGGTCACTGTGATGGGTTGTGTCAGTATCATCAATAATTGATTCAATGAGTAGTATGTTTTGCTTAATTTAAGATAAATTATCAATAACTTTTCAGATTTGTTTTGGCCCCCGTAGTATTTAGCACTAAAGTTGAGAAGATAAGATGTTTTGTCAGGATTAGGTTACATAGACAATGATGATGAGACAGAGGAGGAAGTGGAAGTAGATCGTTTATTTGAGGAAGGTTCCTCCATTGCTGTGTATGTTGAGAGCACAGGAGAGTGCTTGATTAGTTTACCTGAAGAGGACCTGAGGGGTTTATGAGAGATATACCCTGGCACTCCACATTTACATATGAAATCTGTTATCGACAACAATTAGTCTTCATAAAGATATGTTTAATTATTTTCACAGGTGTAGACCAACAGAAAGAAGGAGTTATTGTACAAAAAGAAAGAACTGTTTCTTTGTAAGCTTTTCTTTAACAGTTTCTTGCAATTCAGGTTGCGAATAAGATACAGTTGTTACAAGTTATTGTTTTCCCTTTCCATTCAAAGCAGCTATGTTCGGTGATGATGGAGAACAGCCGACACGTGTTTCGTCACTGATGTGACTATTTCAAGGCTGTGTAGTAATACAATAATGTAGATGTCAACCATACTGTAAGCACCACTATTCCGTAGATAAGAAGATAGTTAATGTAGTGCCCAACCTAAGGTGAGTGTTAACGTAGGAAGTTCTACACCAAATGGAGACCAAAGAAAGAAGTCTTTAGAAGAGTAATGTGTCAGCAATAATTAGAGTGATTGCATGTTAATGATAATATTTAGTAACATGCAAAGAAAGGATGTCGGACTAGCCTTTTATAAATGCATGTGGGCTAAGAATGGTAAAAGAAATGTGAAAAGAGATATTACACCAGCTGTGGAAATTCAGATAGTTCCAAAAATTATCTACCTGCGAAGCATGAAGTAGCAAACGAGACGTATATTGTGGAGAAAGAAGAAAGTCGCCCCAAAATTTCTTATTAAAAGTCGTAGCTGTTAAAAAACATAAAATTGGAAAAATTGGGTGTAAGATTAATGTCCTCCTGTTGAATGACGACTAAGGTAAATGGCCTTTGAAATAGTGAACTTACATAAGCTAGTGCGGTAATGGTATCTCCAATAGTAGAAATCTTATAAGTAGCTTTGAAGTATAGTGCGTACCGCACTCAATAACAGTGGAAGCGTGTCAGCTCCACTATATGAAGGTGAAAAGAAAAAGGAAACAAGAATGTTTTGTTTCAACAAATGATTGCATTATCAGTCGAGGTGAGACCATTTGTTCCATTACCAACTTGTTGTTTGTTACAGGACCTGAGGGGTAGTTAAAGAACTTTTGGTCTGCCTATAGAGTAAACAGCAGAGGTATAAAAACACACTAACGCAGTATGAGTGATACTTAAAGCAGGTATGAGGTCTCAAGGGTCGGCAAAGCATCCAAAAATAAATGGCAGAAAGCAGGAAAAGCTTTTTTTTAATAGAATTTCTCTTATTAGCCTGAACAGCAGTGCAGAGTTAAACCATGTATCTCAGTATGCCCATTAGAGGTCACCACCAGTTACTTTCCAAAAGTCTTAATTTTATGTGCAAATCGGAGAACAGTGGTGGTGCGAGAAGTATGACATTATCATTAATTTTTCACCCTGAATTCAAAATCGTGGCCACTTCTCAGGTAATGAAGCATGTCGCCTGTAGTTTGTGAACCATGCCCTCCTGAGCTTTAAAAATGATATGTGCAGCTGCTGCAACGCATTACCCGAACATGGTGCTCCTTTAGGAGGCTAAAATGCCTGGGAGGAGGCTCCTTCACCACCGTTTCCAGAACCATTTTCCAGAGCCCTAAGGAGACGTGGCCATTTTGACAGTGCATCAAACCATGCCCCCATTATAAATGTTCTAATCAGTAATGATTGGTACCAGCAGAGTAGTGTGCTACCCATCCACAACTACTTCAGAACTTTGTCAGACGTAGCAAGTGCTACTTAAATAACCATACCATAACGTACCATACAACAAGGGGCAACAATTGTATTATATGGTAAAATTTCTATATCAATTCATATCCTTGGCATGGTCAGGCAAGAGGCTACTTTATTTGTTGTGCAAGGTAGGTAGAATGTGGGTTAATAGGGAGGCCTAAATGGAAAATATTGGTGAGATGTAGAAGAAGTTCGGAAAGTGCTCAAATCTCATCATGGCAAATTTGTGGCTCCGCTTAAGCATAGATAAGAGAAATAGTCATCATACTTGTGCTTACCATCTTTAGGCAGTTTGCTAAGAGCAGAGCTACTGGAATTGTGCAAGTTAGCAGCTGGGGCATTTTCCACATAATTATGAATTTGCTGCATTTGCCACATAATCCATCATCTAATACATAGTTTGCAGATTTTAACAAAAAAACGTTCCCAGCTCAAATTGACCAAAGTTACTAACCCACAGCAACATGTGTTGCCATGCAGTAGAAGGACCTTTTGTTAGGCTGTCTGGACTCCTTTCAGTTTTGGAATCTTTACCCAGATCACGTTAACTTGTGTGACAAGCATTTGCAAGATCTATTGGCTTTGTCAATGTTGTTTCTGAAATG
Source organism: Calotriton arnoldi (assembly GCA_963921515.1). Lineage (NCBI taxonomy): Eukaryota > Metazoa > Chordata > Amphibia > Caudata > Salamandridae > Calotriton > Calotriton arnoldi. The sequence goes on from CAWUFW010003318.1 coordinate 1,765,663, forward strand.
TTTTCCAACAGTGCGGCTGCTGTGCAGCATGGCTATGGGAAACAAGCCTTTACAATGCAGGCATTAACATGCAATGCCTTTACAATGCAATTTATTCACCATGCAATGCTTTCACCACACATATGCCTTTATCATGCATATGCCTTTACCATGCATGCCTGGTAACGGTATGCATGGTAAAGGCATGTGTTGTATAGTCATACAACCCATGGCTGATAGCAAAAAGAAAAAAAGAAAAATCCATATGACTCGATTACAGCTGGTCAAGTCATGGTGCTTTTTTTACTTTGTTTTTTTGCTTTTTTGGCTTAAAAATCATTGACAAAGCCAAAAATTAGAGCTATTAGGCTCTGTCAATTTGTTTTTGCCTTGTTATACAGCAGCGTGGCTGCTGTGCAGCATGGTTGAAAGTTTAAAAAAAAGTGCTGATGCAGCCAGTTAACTTTCTGCACAGTGGCCGCGGCTGTACAACTTGGCTAAAACAATACTGACAAAGTCAATAGATCTTTCATATGCGAGACCTGTTGGCTTTGCCAATGCTTGTCAGTATTTTGGATGCTACCTACCAGGTTGCTCACTTCTCTTGCTGCTTCTTACACTGCATCACTTCTGAGCTCTCTGATGTCCTGCTCCTTCTTGTCAGTACTTCCTTATCTGACTACTGCTCTGAGAAGCCCTAAACAAACGTTCATGTCCAGCATAGCCAAAGTCTAGCCTTTTATCTGTCCTTCCTGACTTAAATTGACATTTCTTTTGCTTTTATCTAAGAATTCTGATTATCTCATTGTCTCTTCAAAGGCCCGGTTCTCTTGCTGTGTCTCTAGTGTTTTCAGTCCCTTCATCCTACACTTAGATGACTAGATTCTTTGCCCTCCCCCACTCTACTCCCTGTGGCCCTTTCCCCTTTAGTTCCAGTAAATTAACCAAGCACTGCTGCACCTGAATAGATTTAGAAGACATACGTTTGCATTTATTTAAGCTGCTAATAAAATAGCATTTTGGCAAAATATTTCTTCCCTGTTTGCTTAAATATATTAGCATCCATTCTAAAGTAGCAATATCAGCTGATCGCAACACAACAGGAATTTCAGCTACCTTGTGCCAACTAGATGAATGTGTGATTCCCTCCTACTGTAGTGTGCCATTATCATTCCAATACACAATCACAGTATTATGTGGCTGTGTGCTGTCCCTTTTAAGACCCCTACAAATGTATCATCTGCTCTAATAACTCTAACAATATGTGGGGTTAACATACAGATGTCATATACACCGTGCACCACTTCTAGTGTGAAGTCTCTCATGTTTACATTCCTCCATGTGTCCGTGTCCTTTGATATTGTAACACTGGAAGTAAAGATGTTTACTATTAAATGATATTAAGATTATCTAAAATACTACGATTATCAAAATCTGAAGGATGAAAGTCATAGGCATCCTAGCAAAGTTTCAAAGGTGATTCCATTTCACATTCAGAAGTCATCTGCAAAAGTTACTAAAACAACTAGATGTAATACTTTGGGATATGAATGTATGTTACATTTCTTTCGCGTATTGTGTGTGTGATCAATGCAAATAGATGTCTACCTGCATCAACTGTCCTAGGGTATACATCAAAGTTTTGAAAACTGACAATGGCTTTCGTTTTTCATTTGATTCCAAACCATGGATACTGCTCTGAAACTATCCTAAGCAGTTACAGGTGTCTCTATAATATTCTTTAATATTCTGTCTTGGCAAAATCCTCAAAATTGCATGTTTTCGACACAGACATGTCTTTGCTGGCAAGGATCCTAATGCACGTGTGTCATATATACCAATATCACTAATTAATTGTGATTTTAAAATTTATACCAGGATCCTTGCCACCAGAATGCCATCTTGTAGACCATATGTAACATGGATTTATCCCTCATAATGATACTGTGGAACATACCATATTAGCTATTGCTGTTTACGAAGTTCCAAAAGAAAGTACACTGCTAGCTATGATGATCCTACTAGATGAAAAGTCGTTTCATAGGGTATCCTGCCTCTATCTCTGGCTCGCTTAAAGAATCTTAGATTCTGCCCTCTTTTGCATGGGTGAGCACATCCCTTTGCAGGGATCTTACAGCACAGATTTCATGTGGGGGTCAATTATAACCTACGTTAGCTATTATTTGAGGGCCGAGACAAGTGTTCACGTTCTCCACAATTATTTGTACTTTATTTAGAAAATAATTTACTCCTTCTTAAAAGTACATCTCAAATTTAATCGCTAAAAATTCATACAGTGGTAAATCTATGTATACAATTGAAAAGCTGGCAAATAGCTTAGGTCAGGTATCTGGTTATCTTTTACATTCAAACAAAACCATGTCCTATATAATTGCACAGCTGCCTCTTCAACTACTTATCTCAGAGTACAACTCTCTAATTAAATCCTGAACATATTTGAAATCAAATATGATGCACTTCTGGGTGATACAAAACTGTGTTTTCAAAAATGGGAGAGGCTCCATCTAGGGCTGATTTGTCAGTGTAATTGGATTAAAAGGATTACTCTTCCTCCTTTCCTAAATATATTTAAGCCAGACCTTATTAGCTTGCTCTTGCTTATTTCATAAAGTGGCATATTTATGCTCATGGTTTGTTTGGCAGTATTGAAAGCCCAGTAGAGTTTTTCATTTTATATAGCTGCCCTGCATAGGAGAGGAGGGGCACTCCTGTCCACTAAAATGTATTATTATGTGTGTTTTGCAAGGAAAATGTAACAGATTACCAGATTAGGGCACAAACCATGGCCATTACAAGATTTACATCCAGATTTTCACCTATTTTTTAGCCTATTTCAAAAGCACTAGGAATACGATCCTGGCTGTTTTTTCCAGAATATAACAGGACCTTCTTGCAGCTTTAATTTCCCAATTATTAATAAGTATCTCTATCACTGTGATCTAATCCAAATGCACCTAATTTTTCACATGATATTTACATGACTACAGGCCTGATTTAGATCTTGGCGGACTAGTTACTCCATCACAATGCAAACAGATATCCCGTCCGCCGAAATGTAAATCCCATAGGTTATAATGGGATTTATATTTCGGCGGACGGGATATCCGTCACAGTTATGATGGAGTAATCAATACGACAAGATCTAAATCAGGCTCTAAATGGCTTTGCACTCCTTTAGTGAGGAGAGGGCCACTGTATGAAGAGAAAATTCTTCTTACATTTGAACACGTTCTAAATTATATAGCATCTCAAGCTCAGGATTTTTTAAAATACCGCCAGATTAGGGATTATTTTCTCAGACAGGTACCTGAATCTGAATTTATAATATATTTTATCTTTTAGACCTTAGGAATTCCCACTCTAAATGGGTAGCATCATGGACTGTCTATCATCTCTTTCTAGAGAAGAGGAGAATAACTAAAATCATGTGGCAGATAAATGGTCTAATAAAGTAGGGGAGAATGTACTTCATGAGGACATCTACCAGATTATAACAATGAGCCTTAAAATTTAGAACATCTCACAAAATAAATGTCAATATAAATTGCTTCAACATTGCTACTATAGACCAAAGAGAATGCATTCTCTGGGACTCTGGGAGAGTTCCCAGAGTTTTCATAGTACAAGTACTGAAACCAATACTATACATATATCTCTTTAATTGCCCTAAAATGCAACGATATGGAGTTAGGTTTTAGAGAAATGACCAATCTATTAGATATTAGAACTTTGGATTGTTGAGAGCTCCATTGAAGACAATGGATTAGCACTGGGCTTATTTTGGCTGGTATAAGCCTTCTGCTCTAACATTTCAATGTTTGTCTTAATTTAGAACATTCTACCCTTAGTAAGTGGAATGTTCTAATAGCCTTATAGCCCTCTGCCTCGGGCTGTACTGGTTGTTAAAGGCCCTCTGCCTCGTTATGTATAACTCAGGTTCAATGCCTTTACCAACCAGTATAGCCCTCGGTAGTGGGCTATAAGGCTATATTAACATTTCCACAGCTACTGATATAATTCTCATAGATCATTTTTGAAGGACAATACCCAAGAACCCTGGAATTAATCTTTTTGCCATAGTGTCCACTACACTTTATATAGAAAAAACTTGCTTAAATCTGATTCTGCAGATCCAAGACAATGGGGAGAGAATTTTTTAACATTTGTGATTTGGAAATGTCTATGGGGCATATTATCAAGCGGCAGCGATAATTATCGCTGGCCGCTCTTAGCGAGAAATTATTTATCGCCGGCTATCGCTGGCAATTATCGCCATGCTATCGCTGTATCAACAACGCATAGCGCAATGGCGATAATTTTCCAGCGATAAGCGGTATTTTCCATGGAACATCGCTGGTTTTTCAGCGATGTTCCATGGAAAACGGCGATAACCTTGCTGATACGACCCTGTGGTCGTATCAGCATAATCCACCCCCATTGTTAGGTATAGGTAAGTCTGCAAACCGCGGTTTTCGCCAAAAACTAACGTCTGCAAAAATGCGTGGACCTCCTTGTAAATATCGCGATGTACATTTCGCGATATTTAACAAGGTGGTCCGCCAAGGGTACGCCCAGTGACGCCCACTTTGCATCTCATTAGAGATGCGAAGTTAGGCGTGCTGGAAACGGGCGCTAAGTCAAGGAAACACGCGCTAGCGTATCCTTGATGATATTGCGATAAAATTATCGCCGTTTTTCGCCCGAAATCGGACGCTAAAGCGGCGATAATGTTATCGCCAGCCCTTGTTAATATGCCCCCAAATTCCAAATGAATCAAAGATGTTGTTTTCAATGGGAAATTTGGAGACCAATAATTTGTTGGATACAGACTTTATTACCGGGACACCATGAGGCCTCCCAAATTCTAATTATTACTCTCAGAATTTTAATATTTTGTAATTCTGCACTTTTTTGTGAACTTATAACGCTGCTATAGTCCCATGAAGTAATTAACTTGCACAAAAATGAAAAACAACCAATAAGTTTGCCAAATGGTTATACTGCCTTATGGATACTTGTGCAAGGCTGCACTTAAGACTTGTTCCAGTCTATAAAGTCTGTTATTGACTGTATAACAGTAAAACTTGACCATCTTCTCAGATGTCAAATCGAACATACCCACTCTGCTTCTAAAAATAGCTTCTTTAATCTTAATTTGTGGTAATTCTGGGCCAGGCGTCCGTTTTTCAGTTTGTCGCTGAGACCTGCATCTTCTAATGAGAAAAACACTTCTGCCATTGCCACCAAATCGTCAACAAGTAAATTCTATATGACATTTCTTGTGCTTTATGACGGTGAATTGTGGCACACTTTCATGAAACAGTTGTTACATTAAATTAAATACAGTGTTAAACATTCATAAAAAGCTTGGAAGATAAATAATTGTACAGTTGGGAGTGGCAAATGCTAAAACTTAAATAGATCTTTAAAAAGCATTTGCAATGCAATAGGTCTCGCATTTACGAGAGTTTAAGCTATTGGCATTGTAAATGACAATGCCTATTATTTTTGTTTTTTAAAACATAAATAAAACGCATTGTTAATTACAACGCCAATAGCTTAAACTCGCGTAAATGCAAGACCTATTGCATTGCAAATGCTTGTTAGGAGCCACTGTTTGGGAGGTACATTGGATAAAAATTGAATTAGGCTTTGATTTATAGGTGTGATGTTGATGTAGGAATTGACAATTTAACCCTTATGGAAACAACAGCCAAAGGTTGATGTTTATTTTCAATTGTCTATTTCTGGTTGTGTTTTTTTGCCAATGGATCTAAGTCACTCGTGTTTTCAGGTTGTGACATTTTTTGCTTGACGAGTGGATTATTCAGTTAATGAAAGAGTTCTGATTTATTTTATTAATTTTACTTTCCAACGATGTGAACAATTTTCTCCAATTGACTGCACACCCATTCTTCGAGGATATAAAAATCACAATTTCACGATCATTGTGCACTCTTTTCTACTAGGCGCCATCTTTCCTGCCACATATTGCGTTTTGCCTTGCACAAAATGTCACACGTCAAGAGACATTGAAATTTGTAGTTTAAAAATGGCACATTGGTGCTCATTGTGCATTGTGACAAATGTGTATCAGTTTTTTGTGCCTTTAACGAGGAACAGAGAAAACAGCTGTGGCTCATTTTTTAAGTGCTTATATGCTACCATAACTAGGGTAACATCTGTTTGCTCCAATTCCTCATTAAGTGAACAGAAAAACACATTCAAAGTCGATAGCTACATATCTGTTCTTACTGATGTAGGAATGCCAGCCATTTTGCTACCACATGACCAGATATCTGCTGCTGCCTGGGCTTTCCTTCTCACTATAAAAAGCAGTGCGAAGATTTTCACCATTCCAAAGCAAAATATAGTTTTCCAGTTGGGGTGCTCACCGTTGCTCTATAGTTGCTCATTTGTTTAACATTTTATAAAACACGAACCGTGCTGGGGCTTATGGAGCACTCAACAACAAGCAGGGGCAAAAAAGAAAACAGCAATTACTTTACAGTATACAACAAACACTGGCAAAGCTAAAAAAAAGTCTGCCGTAAGCATTCTGGTGCAAGGGTTCCTTTCTTTGTTTACATGCTTTATTACAAGTTCATGCCACAAAAATAAAACGAAAAGAAATAAACACAGACTGCCACATATATGTGGTAACAGTATCTGTGCAATAAATATGTTAAATCAAAAAACAAAATTGATGACATGACTCCTTTACTAGAAAAAATAAGCCTTTCAGTTCATAGCTGCCAAGGTTTCAGATTGCTATGTGTGACATTTTCATTATTTAAGTGTAATTATGAGTGACATTTCAACGACTATGAGTGACACTTTATCGCAAGCAAAATCAAGCCATGAAGACCAGGGAAACATATAATTATCAGAAATTATACCTATTTGAGTAACGAGAAACTCTAAGGTGATGTTAAAATTGCTGTAAAGCACCAGAAATAAAAAAGTGGCCTTGTAACCTGATTGGACAGTAGTCACTGACACTCCGCATCGGGCAAGCATCAGGAGAGTGAGGCTGAAGCACACATAGGTTACAGCCAGCTAGGGCAAGACTAAGGAATGTGCACGAGGAAGATTATGCAAGACAGTTTTATTCGTCCAATTAGTAATCTACAGCCCTAAAATACCAAAAGCAAAAAGTACTTGCAAAATGTAACTAGCACCTACGTCTGGAACGAAAGGAGAATAGCCATGGGTGTGGACTGAGGGGCAGAGTTTTAAAACACACACTTCACAATACCACATGAAGAAAAAATAAATAAACATAAGTCAACTGTCAACGTAAATCCGGGTAAGACAGTTGAGTTCAAGTGGAAATGTACACAAACATAGACACCATGTTGGAACGGAAATGTTTTGTTTTGTTAAAATTAACCTAAACCAAATGTTGGACGAAACGCTTTCCATAATAGAATCAGCACTTTAATGAGTTAAATGTAGCAGCTATTCTTTGAAGTAGCGTTCGGAGCAAGGCAAAACATGAATGCACATACTTAGAAAACTTTGGGTTTCCTTTCAGAGTTTCACTTTATATAGTTTCTAATGTTGCGGTTAAGGGGAACCAGAACCACCCCGAAGAGTCTGACATCTCAAGCCGTGCTTTCGGTGTCCATAATAACCTTCTTTGACTCTTTAGCAAAGCAATGCAGAGAACTGCACAAATATTTGTGCGTTAGTTCACACTACTAATGCGTGAATTGTGTTTGTTTTCATGTTAACAATATACCGCTTCCTGGTCAAAATTACAAGTAAACAAAAGCACCCTATAGTAACGTGTTTAGTTTAATAGGTTTCATTGTTTTTTCTTAAATATGTAACAGGTACAACAGAACACGAGTATTTCCAGCAATCCTATCCTTGCATGTTTTAACACTGCTGCCGAAAGTAAAGGACAGTTAGAGCTGTTTGCTGGCCGAGGGTGAAGTGAAAACGTACGGTAGCAGACAGCAGCATGCGCCCCCGGGCATTTTGGGCAAGGCAGCCTCTGGCTCTGTGAGGCAGCACACTTGGTCGCGGCCCACCGGCAGCCTCGAGCCTGCAGCCATGCCCAGGGCAGAACTTCACCAACACTGCAAGCAGCTGATAACGCGCTGCCACTTACACAAAAAACACATATTGAAGGTAGCATCAGCTGCCGCTTACACAAAAAAAAGTAAAAGTGTAAAAGCGAAAGTGAAAGTGCATCGCGATCGCGATCCACTTAATGACCCGTGACAGGAGGAAAGACAATGGCGGCTGCACGCGTGCACGCAAGCTTGAGGCCACCAAAATGCCTGTGGTAGCACTTTGAAAACCCGCTTTCTAAATGTCTCGCAGGGCAGCGCATGCGCTGGCTCAGGCGAGACCTAAAAATGAAGTCGTTCAGGTGAAGCACATGACAGAAAAACATCATACTTTACCACAATGAAACATAAATCAAGACTTTACTGGCTGCTGGACGTATGCAGCATGCCATTTCTACTATGTTTAATTTAAACCAGGAGCTGCAATTTCCTCTTTTGAAATTCAATTAAATCGATGAAACAAAATAATAGTATTGTTTAAAGTTGCATAGTTCTCTCAAACACTTCTGCATTTTTAACCACGTTTGATGGTAGAATACTGCTGCCTTTTCGAAGAACTTCATTAACTATTCATTAAAGCACTTTTTTCTTCATCAATCCCTTAAAAATTAACTCTGGTAATTCCATCCACTATTTAAGCGTTCCTGCTCATGAATTTCAACATGCAACTACAATCTTTTTACCTGGCCCCACGGCTTCAGCTCTGAGGCTGCTCTCGAGAATGACTATCACCCTGAAACGAGATCATTGCTGCTCAATTTACCTACTCTCTTGCCTCGTTCAGAAAAAGCTCTCTTTTGACAGGAAGTAAAAATAACAGTTGTCTCAATTTCAATGATTTTTTTTCAAAGCGATCTATCCATCTATCTATCATTTTAGAGATGCATGCATTTTCTGATGGAATCTCATGAATTTTCATGTAATAATATAGGTAATAATAATTCCAGATTTGTGAAGCACGACTTATCACCCTTCCAGGTATCCTGGCGCTGGGGGCTGTCAGGGAGATTAAGAGAGCTATTGCCCAGAGTCACATGATGTGGAGCTGAGCTGCCACCGGGGAACCAACCGTGAGCCCCGAACTCTGTAGTAAGCCGCTCTGGCCGCTGCGCCCCACCTCTCCCCGTTTTCGGGGTACTGTCTTGATAGAATATGCACCATGCCATGTAAATGGGTGTTACAACTATTCAAGGCACGGCACCTCTCGTCGGCTTTCCACAAAGTGAAGCCAGCCAGCCTACCATCGAAGTCAGATCCCAAATAAGAAAATGATCTAACCATCTCCAGCCTAATGCATCCGGTGTACCAAGAGTGTTTCCACCGCTGCAGTATCGAATGTAAACACTTTAACCATCAGCCTGTTGATTTGCATAATCACAGTACTTGAAAGTGCATCTGAAGTTTTGTTAGTGTATTTGCAACCACAGTTGTGTAACTTGTGTACAGGAGTGCTGCTGGCTTGTGTTTATTATCTAGTTTGGGGACATTCTGGAACACAACTCATAGTTTCTCCAGTGTAAAAATGGAAATATTGAATAACACTGGGAGGAAAACAAATCTCTGCTCTATTTTAGCCTTGCAATTCATTTACAAGATTTGTTACATACTTTCGGGTGCTTTTATTGTGCCACTATGGTCTTGTTAGTTGAGAAGAGGTGTCCCAAGCAGATAGATTATTCCACAATTTGCTTCTATCAAAAGTAATTGCAAAATCCAATAAAATCAGAACAGTGCCACTGCTTTCTTCACTAGAAACCCACTAGCCACCATTGTAAGCACATTCACATTGTGCATTTTACATTGTTATTTTGTTTTTTGCTGGTGTTTTTATTCTTGGCACTGTGACACTGCCAGTCAGTCTCATAGTGTGTGTACTCGGGTCCCTACACCTACACTAAAATTGGCAAAGCCCAGTTGGATTATTCAATATTTAAATACAGCCACAGTAAGTTGATGCAGGTAATGCACCAGTGGCATCAAAGGAAAATACCACATTCAGTTTATAGTGGGCAATTACACCATACACAGTTGACTGGAAAAATATTACCTCAGAGTTCAAGATTGCTAAAAGACAATATTCCAGGTCCCTGATCACACCCTCTCAATTACGCTCTTGTATGGTCTGCATCGTCATGTTGATATGATCTTTGTAAGTGAGGACGTGACATAATTGCTCTTTGAAGGATTCTTTTCCTCCTTTCCAGCACCTAATTTGCAATCACTTTGATCACTCTTTTACTAATTTCTACTAGAGCAATGACATGGTGGTATCTGTGGAACATCGATCTTTCATTCATTTAGAGCTCAGAAGATTAAAATCCAGGGAAATAAAAAGATCACATTGTGACAGGTTGGGATGTCCATTTAGCACCCAACAAGACAATATATTACATATGCACAAGTTAATAGATGTTGTGTAATTCCTAAATCAATGATTGCAAATTTTGTCAAAGAGACAACAATCCTTCATCAATCCTTAGCTGCCCCAAATCTGCTCACATTGGAAGGTTCTGTTCTGCTAAGGGCAATACATTTGATGGTGAGTAGGGGTGGCCTGAACTTGCAGAGTTGAACTGGGTGGAATTCTGCGGAGTCACATGAAAACTCTTGGAGATTCAATGGAGTTTGGCCCACCCCTAGACAATGACTATGAGTGGCCACTGAGAGATAACTAAGTGGTGTGAAAGAAATGGCAACCTATTAGAGTGGTCTATATTCAAGCCTAAGGAATGCCTGGAAGGTATGAAGAATCATTAGCAGGGGCGATTTATGTTTGTATGCCAGGGCTTGTTGCAAGTAATTTGAGAAGGATACGTGCGGGTACCTGATTTCCTCATCTGAGTGGGCTCTCTCGTGGTGTAGCACGGGGCCACTCATTTTACGTTTGTTCAGCACAAGTACAGAAGTACAAGTACTATTCATTAGACCTTATATGCACATACAGTTTAAGGGGTCCAAGTCGTGGTTTTTCTGTACTCCTGCCTACTGGAGTACTGGATGTTGTGTGCCCTCAAGATTGCTTTGTGACTGCAGTACCTGGCTGCCTTCGTCCATCGGCGGATTGTCTTGTTGTGTACCTGACACAATGTCCGTGCATTAACATCTGGATGTGAAAAGAGATCTAGCGGCCTAAGAATCATACAGTGCTGAACGGAAGCTAAAAAAATTTTAAGATTTTGGGTAAGTATGGTGCCAGATAGCCAAAGCGCCACTTGCGGTTATCTGGTCGTGCAAGACCATTTGAAAGTCACAGGTTCAGGCCAACCGAGATGGAGTGCAGGCTGGATACAGGGACCAGGTTAATTTTACTGAAAGAGTTACCTTCAAAGTCCAGCATGAAGAGGTCTGTTCACGGTGGAAGGGGCAGCAAGGAGCAGGGAGAACATTGCAGATGGTCATCAATGTAGCGTGAAAGAGCAGGCCCGAAATCTTGAACGGTCATTGCTGTGTGAAGATCTTGTCAGGTGTCGCGGGCGGTTTCTTGCTGGAGCTACCAGTTGGCAGTCATCGAGAGCTGTCAATGCTATAGCGTGAAGTGCAGATCTCACATTGCGAGGCATTGTTGGCAGTCCCTGTGGTGCTTCAAATTAGCGGGTGGCACAGGTGGCAATATGTTGGCACCAACAGGCCCATTTGTGGTTGCAAAAAGCCCCAAACTTCAGGATTTCTTCTTTTCTTTGGAGCGGAGCTCAACAGATAACACAATAAGGGTCCAGAACCTGAGGGGCACCTCTTGAAGATCAGGAAATCACCCCATTCGAGGCCAGCAGGGCTCAGACAGGTCCAGTCAGCAGGTCAGCTGGGCAGTTGCAGTGGGCCTCCGGAGCTTGTTATGTCGCTATAGCTCAGAACAGGAGGTTAGTCAGCTGGCCCTTGAAGTCACTTCAGCCTGGGATAAGCGTGCAGGTCCAGTCTTCTTACTTCCTCCGTTCTGTCGTATGTCTGAGTTTACTACCCCCCCAACCCTGCCCCTCCCCGCCCCACCCCACCGCCCCGCAGCACGCCCTATGCGAGCCACCACTGTTCTGTAGCATCCACAAGTCAAGGAGTGAACTGAAGAGTGGGTTTGAGGGTTCTATTTTTATACCTGGAGTCTTCTTTGAAGTAGAAGTTTCTAGAGAATTCCATTTGAAGCCCTTAAAGTGTGCTGCCTCCCCTGCCCTGGCTCCAAGCTGGCTGCATGAACAATGAAGTGGAAACAAGTCCTTTGTGTGAAGGCAGGTCACAGCCTATTCAGTTGCAAGTGGGGCTGTGCCCAGCTCCACCCCCTCCCATCCTGCCAGTTGATGGACTGTCTCTGCACATCCAGTCCCTCTATTGTGTGTCTGTCTGGGAGAAAAAAACAAAGTCTAACTGCCAACTACATCCAGTCATGTGACCCAGGAACAGGCTGCAGGCAAAAATAGGACAGGAAAATGCTAACTTTCTAAAAGTGGGATTTTATAAAATAGACTTACCATTAAAGAGGATTTTTAATTACAACTTCTCAGACACCAAACATGAAGGCTTTACCTGTTCCCAATCAAAAGATAGCACTTATTAAATATAATAAGTCAACCAAATGTTATCCTATGGGAGAGGTAGACCTTGCAGTATAGAAAAATGTTTTTAAGAGTTTTTCATACCAGGACATGTAAACGTTAGAGATACATGTACAACTTTTTAAATACACAGCATACCGACCCTATGGGCTGTGTATGGTCTACTCTAGATGTGACTTATATGTATTAAAAAGGAAGATTTCATTCTGGTAAAAGGCTTATTTTGCCAAATCAAAATTGCAGATTAAATCTGCACACAGGTTGCAATGGAAGACTTGAGACATGTTTTAAAGAGCTACTAAAGTGTGTTGCACAATAAGTGCTGCAGGCCCACTACCAGCATTTAATTTTCAGGCCCTGAGTACATGTAGTACCACTTTAATAGGGACTTACAAATAAATTAAATGTGCTAATTGGGTGTAAGCCAGTTTCACCATGTTTAAATGAGACAGCATAAGCACTTTAGCACTGTTTAGCTGTGGTAAAGTGTGCAGAGTCCTAAAGCCAACAAAAACAGGTTCAGAAAACAGGAGGGTGAAGGCACAAGGTTTTGGGATAACACTGCAGGAAAGGCCAAGTGCAGCACTGACCACATTAGTTTCATGCTGATATGTCAAAAGTTGCCTCTATTCTCAGGATTTGAGTAGTGTTGGAGCTCACAGCCTTTGATGTGGTCTTCTCCAAAATGTTTTGCTTCATCACCTCCTGTTTGCTGTTGTTGGCCTTTGGACTCTGCACCTTACCAATGCTAACCAGTGCTAAAGTGCTTGTGCTCACTCCTTTAAACATTTTAAAACTGTCTTACACCTGATTGGCACATTTAATTTACATGTAAGTCCCTAGTAAAGAGGTACTATATGTACCCAGGGTTGGTTAATTAAATGGTACTAGTGGGCCTGCAGCACTTGTTGTCCTACTTAAGTAGACCCTTAAAATATGTCTTGGGACTGCAATTGCAACCTGTGTGCAGTTTTTAACTGCCAATTCAACTTTTAATCAGATTTCGATAGCGCCAAGACGCCCCAGGGCAGGAGATTGCGCTTTATAAGTTACATTACATAAGTGCTTCATTTTGATTGAAACAGGTGGAAATGTCATGTTTGCTCTCAAAAGAATTCCAATTTCAACTCATCCTTAATGGTAAAGTCAGATTTGAAGTCACAGTTCTGAAAATTCCACTTTGGGAAAGTTGGCATATTCTTATCCTAACCTTCTGCTGCCTGCAGCTCGTATCTTTGATCATATGACCGTGGAAAGTTGGCAGTTGGCCTTTGTGCATTCCTCCCAGACAGTGAGACAAAGGCAAACTAGGTGTTGGCCGAATGGGCCATCCTGCCAGGATGGGAGTGGCAGAGGTGTTCCCTGCCCCACTTACATTTCAAAGGGACTGCCTCCAGCACATCAGAAAGAACTTGACTCCAGTCTATTGTCATCCTGGACCTCTTGGAGCCTGGGCAGAGGAGAAAGGAAATTTCTAGGACCAGATGTGTGTGGAAGTTTAAAAGCTTACCTCACATCAAAGGCTGGCACAACTTACAAACATTGGACCCTCAAACCAACTCTCCAGTTCACTCAAGAAGGACTGTCTTGTACTCCAAAGGACTGCCCTGCAGCTTAAGGCCTGCCTTGCTGCTTGATCTCAGTACTAACAGAGTGAATCAATGGGCTAGTTGGCTGGCCTCCTGTTATGAGCTACGGGGAAAACAACAAGATCCAACAAACGTGAACCCACACCTAGACCCTGCCTGAAGTGAGCCCTGCCCTCCAAGTGGTGCCCCATCAGTCCTGGACCCTTGAGAGTGGTGCTAAATGTGCCCAAACTGCCAAGAACTGAAACTTGGGGCTTAGAAAATTTTCCACCAAAATGTAGACTGAGAACTGTGGGAGACCCAAACCTACATGCTCGCCAATCCGCCCGAGGTGCATCACCGATCGGCCTGACATTGCGGTAGCTCCCACTACATTCTTCTCCACAGCAGCAAATCCTGTTCAGTGGCTCATCTCGTAAGGGGTGTCTGGCCTTATGGAGCCCTCATCAGCTACAGCCTTCAGCATTGTTCCGCTGGAGATTTTCAACTTCTAAAAGAGTGACAAAGTTCAAATATAGAAATCTTCACTCCAACTTCATCCAGTGGCTCCCGGATGACGATACCTTCTCCTCAAACACCGCCGGCTGCCTTGCCCGCTGAACTTTACCTTTTCAGACATTGTTCCTTAAAACGCCTTCTAAGTCTGAAGGTAAGCAGAGACTATGTCCAATCCACCTTGTGTATCCGAACCAAGCTCCATCGCGATTGACCACATCTTTTGACTTTGCCCGGGTCTCACGAGACTAGAAGTCCGTGGTTGGAACTTTGTTATTTTGGGTGCTAGTTGTTACTGAAAACTTTAAAAACTCATAACTCTGATTCTACCAATTGGATTTTTGTCATTCTGCTGTCAAATCATTTATTAAATCTTTCACTATTTTTCTAAATTGGTGTGGGATTTTTCTGGTGTTGTGTTTTCACTTTATAACTATTTGAGAGCTGCATACATACTTTATGCATTGCGTCAAAATTAAGCCTGACTGCTTTTGTGACATGCTACCAGAGGGTTAAGTACAGGTTAATTTAGTGATTTCTGTGATTCACCCTGACAGGGATTGTGGTTGTTGCTTGAGAAGGGTCTTTACCCTTCTCAATCTAAAACCCAATTTCCTACTAGTGGTAATGCTCTTGTATAATCAATATTATTTTTACCAAAACGTACACAGTACCTGACAGTTTCCTGCCTTTCTTGAGTCTAATAAAACTATGTTTGACAGACTGGACCATATGCACTTCTCCTTAACACTTAAAGCTATGTTAGACATGATGTGTTGCATCACCAACTTTAGGCAACTCCTTCTAGAAGTTGGTTGGAAGAAAAGAATGCATTGTTCCTTATTCAGCAGCGGGTTAATGGTTGTATGTTATGACCAACATGCCTGAGGCCTAGGCCTGTAACTCTACAACAATTGGTGGATCTGTCTTTACACACAGACCAGGAGGAAGCAAGAGAGAAAGAAAAGACATAGTACATATTTAGGTTTTTCACAATCCCCTGAAAGTTTCCGGCACTCCTAGAAAAGGAAGAGAAATCCATGCAATTGGGCATTGTCCAAGGCTTTTTCTCTAACACGGAAAGACAAAGACTGAGATTGTGGTCCAACATTACTAAGATTTTATGTTGGAGTTGTGTCACTTATTTGGCACATCCCCAATGCTAAATTCATTTTGGGATTTACAAAGTCACCTAAATCCTGATTTGCATGTCTTTGTAAAAAAAACAGTAAGGCAATGCGCTGCCTTGCAATACCTTGTGTCAGGTAAGAATTAAATGGGTGGTGTATGGGCATTTCTGCACTTACACCAAAGTATTTCAACGCAAACCCATATTTACAAAGTCTTGTAAAAATTTGTTTGCACCAAAATGTTGCACCTCTCTGAGGCTAGTGCAACGAGGAGAAATATTTTTATTTCTAGGAGAGAGCAAAATTGCTCCATGTCTTTGAAAATATGATGCTGTGCTGCTCTCTCTCCTTCATGTGCCACTTTACAGCAACTTCACTTACTGCACTGCATTGCATGAAATGTTACTAGATAAGCCCCTATGTATTGTGGTAAGAGGGACATATGGTTTGATCATATCTTTTATTCTCCAGTAATTTTCATGGAAACAAGAACACTCACCTCTAGTTAGAAAAGAGAGAATGGGTGTACTATTCAAAATCCCCTTAGGGATTGTAGTCTGCAGGCAGCAGGTCCTCTTCATTCTTTCCTTTTAGCTTTTACTGTGATACTATCATGGTCTCCATCATCTGACATACCACATGAGCGATGCCCATGATTAAAGGGCATTGGGTCTTTTAATGGACATAGATTGATCTACAGTGCGTCATATCCCAATGGTCCAAAATAAGCAAGCTGATGTCATGTAAGCAGCTAATTAACCCTTGAAGAGCTCTGGATCTGTTAATGAGCATGCCATAACCATGTAATTGCTCAACATAAAGGGTTATGTGCTTTTGAATCACCTGTGCTTCCTCTTCACTCATTGATTTCGGCGATTCTTGGATTTCATGCATAATCCCTTTATTAATTGATCAAGCAATAAGTAATAAGAGCTTCTGAGTTTAGTCATAATGAAGATGGAGTCATCATACAGAGCTACTAGTGCTGTATAATTTTGAAATACCTTTCTCTGGGTAAACGAAAGAGATACTAGTGAATATTGAAACTTTCCCTAATGAAGCATCCGTTGTTATGAGCTCGACCTGATGTGGAGATTAGAACAGACCATCAAAACATACATGTTCTGAAACAAATGCAAAGTCTAAATAGTTGACAAGCTTGTTGGGCGTATTGTTCCCCGCCCGATTCTTGCTTCACATACATTCCTGCAAGTCCTCAGTATAGGTATACTTAGGGGGATATTATCAACAAATTGCGATAATTATCGCTAAGCGCGATAAGCGTGCTTTTTTTTATCGCTGTCGAAACCCAGATTTTATCGCCGTGGTAGCGACGTATTAACAACGCGCCGCTACCCAGCGATAGCTTCCATTACCGGCGCTAATGGACGGCGATATATCCTGCGCGACGGCGATAAAAGATTTCACGCTAACCACAGAAAAGTCGCGATGGGCCAATTAGCTCTAAAATCGGCCGGAAAATTGGCAGCAGGCCTGCATGTCACACGATTCAAGCGCCAAAATGCACTATAAAACGCCTAAAAGCAGGAAAAAAAAAATAATCAAAATGGAGAATACAACAGATACCAGAAGAGACATGGAGGAAGCTGGGACAAGTGCTGAGCCTACAAACAACCCCCCAGCTAGCCAGGAGGACCAGACAGAGACCCAGGATAAGGCCAAGAGGAAGAGGAACCCCAGGTTCAGTCACCAGGAAAATCAGGTCCTGTGTGGCCTGGTGGCTGAACATCAACAGGAGCTATTTGTCAAACGCACAGTGCCATTGTCAAGAAAAAAAGAAATATGGGAGGACATTACAGACAAGGTGAATGCTGTTGGAGAGAGGAAGAGGAGGACAGTGGACGAGGTCAGGAAGCGCTGGAATGATAGTAAGAAAAATACCAAGGAAAAAATAGCAGCCAACCGGAAGGCAGCAAATGCGACTGGAGGTGGGAGTCCAGTGCCCCTGCTGGAGCTGGATGAGACGGAGGAAATGGTGGCCCAAGTCATCACTGAGGAAACGGTGGTCGGAGTGCCGGGTCAGGATACTGCTGAATGTGAGCAGATACAACCACAGGGTGAGTACCAACCATGGAGTGGGTGGATGGGGGTGGATGGGCACAATGGCACTCATGCACATTAAATTGCATTGCAGACCCACAATTACTGTGGATCAGGTCCCAGATAGCCCTGTGCATGGTGGCATGGACACATATCACCTGACTCAACCAAAACATTGCAAGACACATATTGCCGGGCACACAGACTTTGAAATGTGCACCAAAAAGTTAGCCAAACACAGTCCAGGTACAACATCAGACCACAAAATAAGGGCAACATCAATTAGCAAAGTGACACATCACCTAGAGATGCGGAAGGCTGGCAAAATGCACACCTTGCATCATCAGAACTCATATCCAATTCATCAGCACAAGGCCGCATCTCCCAGACGCCCAAATGAGCATGCAGTGTGAATGTGACAGATCACGTGCCCGAGTAAGCATGCCAACAACAAGCTCAGCACACCTGCAACATTGCGCATGTGTCTGACTTGTGTGCAAGGTTGTGCATGGCCATCAAGGGTGACTTTAATGGCCATACACAACCTTACACACAAGTCAGACACATGCGCAAAGTTGCAGGTGTGCTGAGCTTGTTGTTGGCATGCTTACTCGTGCACGTGATCTGTCACATTCACAATGCATGCTCATTTGGGCGTCTGGGAGATGCGGCCTTGTGCTGATGAATTGGATATGCGTGGTGATGAGGCAAGGGGGACATTGTGACAACCTCATGCATCGCCAAGCAATATGCCCCCTTGCCTGTTCATGCAATGCAGTTCTGCGTACAGCAAGTGAGAAAGCATCTAGTGAGTCTGCATACCGGCAACACATGCAATGTCCCAAAAAAGTGACCATGTAGGCCGATGGCTAAAATAGCCATATGACTAAATGCACATATGCTGCAGACTTTACTCATGGGGTAATGGTATGCAATGAGCAGGGGGGCAATACCTGCAACACCACGGTACGTGTACAATGCATATCAGCAATGTGTCTCACAAAGCTGTACTGCTTTACTTGTTGTTGTGACAAACTCACACAACAACAATGTCCCCGTAAAGAAGTATGCCAAACAAAGTATGACAACAAGCAAGGATAGCAAAGTTGCCACAAACAATTAAAAAGCCCCAAATGGCACACTGAATCATAAGGTCAAATTTCACTCATCCACCCCCAAGTATACACATCTGCCATACTGAAAACAGCATTCCACCTCTGTCATCATTTGAGTTGGCCATCACACGATCATGTGCATGTAAACACATCTGTTTGGTAAGTCAACTGTGTCAGTGAACAAGCATCCAGTCATGTCAAATCATCACACACACGCAAAGCCAGGCCTTGAATATCTGGAACCAGGACAGCATGTATCATCCATGTCAGCAGCTGCGTGGCACATACAAAAATACACATCACCATGCCATTTGCATCTGTTGTGAGGGTGGGACTGACAAGGCCTGAGCAACATAAATACACATCTGAAAATCAACATACGCAAAATCCTGTAACACACACCAGTAGTGTCCCGTATAGGGCGTGCTGCCGGGCGGTGACGTGGGGCAGGGGAGGGGCAGGGTGGGGTGTAGTAAACACTGGAATACGGATGAATGCAGGTAAGTATATATTTAAATCATTAATACGGATTCATTTGCGCGCACTGCATTGCCAAATGCGATGCAGGGCGCCCAACGAAATCCGTTTTATTGTTTTAAATGTCTACTTACATGCATTCATCCGTATTCCGGTGTTTACTACCCCCCACCCTGCCCCTCCCCCGCCCCATGTCACCGCCCGGCAGCATGCCCTATACGGGACACTACTGCCACACACACACCACATGTGGGGTCAAAGTTGCGGGTAATGGGTGTTGACTCCGTCTGAACAGACAGTAACAACTATTGCAATACATGCTGCACCACACTCAGAATGGATAATCCAACAGAAGTGCAGTAAGCAATACATGCAAAATTAAACATGACTGACAGAATGCACACAAGACAAATCACAATAGCCAAAGCTACATAGATGCACATGTGTCCTACATAGTGCAGCCACGTTGAAAAAGCAAGTAGGCTCTCATTGCCAATGTGCCAAAAGGGTGCCCTCCTCACACATAACTAATCTCACACAAAACACATGCACATGTGCAGTACCCTGCAAAGCTGCAGGTCTGTGAGCCACACTGACAAGGCAAGTGACAGGGCATGATGAATAGCATGCCTGCAGGACAAACATATATACATGGTGCAGGACATCTCACTGATGTGGCGGAGTGTGGACCACCTCCTTAAAGGAGCAGGTCACACTCTGACACATCCTTCTGTACACACAACCCCTGATGTGAACCAGACATTTTATGACCTACTATGCACAAGTGTCACAACTCTGACCAAGACACATAATCACCACAGCTTTCAACATCTCTGCATTGTACATTCACAGAAGTCAAAGGCTCATTGCCTGAAAGGGACAAGGGGCAGTAAAACAAAAGCAGCAGGTGCCACTATCACACAATGCAGTGCACACACATACAAATCTGAGTACATCAACATTGACTACTAGGTGTTAGGAACTGCATCACTCACACAACTGAACAGAGGACACAACAGGTAGCGCTTGTGTGTAGACACTGTCCAAAAACATTTTTCATATTGGTAAAATGTGAGATGACAATGTACAAGTACAAGCTCACATCCGTGATGCCCTTGAAATAATCACCATCCTGCTAAAAATAAGCATCTCATCCAAAACAGTCAGAATGTACAGTCTCCCGCAGTCTGTTTGTAAAGTAAACAAATGCATGCTCCTACATGTAACACACTGTTAAACTGTATTTCCCATACAAATTGCAGAGGGAGAGACAACACCTCCTGGACAGCAGAATGACCCACCCCTCACCGTTGACTTGGACGATTACACCACCATCAACCATGAGGAATTCCTACAGATGCTGGACTCCCTTGGCACACCATCTACAGAAGCAGGGCAACCCAGCAGCATTGCGCCAACCCCACCCCCTGCACAAACCACCCAGCAGCAAGCACCTTCCACCACAGCTGCCTCCCAGGACCTTGACGACCCATATCAGGCTTTTCACCGCCATGTGCTTGAGGTCCAGCGGGAGATGCGTGACCAGGTGCGGGTGGGGTTTGAGAGCCTGACAGCCAAAATGGACGACATACGTGGGTGTCTGAGTCCCATTCGGGACCACATGCAGAGGATGACAGACATCCACATCACGCTCAATGCTCTACAACGCTCCCTGGATGACATTGCTGTAGTCCTGACTCAGAGACTAGACCAACTGTCTCAGCAGGGTGGCTCCAGTAGTGTCAGCGCAGATTTGTCCAGACTTGCCCGGATAATGGAGAGCAGGGAGCGGACGGAAGAACAACAGATGGCTGCCATGGCTGCACACCAGCGCAATGTAGCTGGGATCTACCAGGCCCTGCATCTGCTCGTCACCTCAGTGCTGCCCCAAGGTCTGGTGCCAATAGGTGCTGCTGCTGGCGCCTCCACATCCTCAGCTCCGCCCCCTGATGTGTCCGTGCCTCACAGTGCTGCACCCACCATACCACCACCCACATGAGAGCCACATGACACATCAGAGGACGAAGATGAGGATGATTCCGCCATAATGGTAAGGAGAACACAGAGCAAACATTGATGCCAAAAGGCCTGTCTTACCTTGGTTCTGTTCTTACTATCATGCCACTGAACTTCCGCTTCCATTGTCTTCCAATGTCCCCCAACACTCACCTTGGACCTACACATGGACTTCCATATCTTTTTTTTTCTTGACAATGACACTGCAAACTCTGCCTCTTCCCTTGTATCCGTCACTCCAAAGGACTCTGTCTGCCCCTCTAACGGGCATCCATGCAATGTTGGGTTGTATGGGCAAGTACTGTTCCAGTCTTCCCCCTTGTACTGTAAATAAAATTATCCAATTCACACAGATGCGTGTTTACATGACCAATCAAGTATTGAACTCAGTAAATAATTCATGGACTGTGAATCCACAAGAAGGTCCACCAAGGGAAATACAAGCAATGTACATGTGTTACCTGACACGGATAGGCAGTGAGATGAGCCTGTATGTGTAAAATTGCTGTGCCCTCATTGATCAGATACCATAATCTAGCAATATACCAACTTTTACCCACGTCCATTGAGGAAATAGGCATGTGTGATTAAATGTACAAGTCTGTTGCAGTACACAAGTAGTGTCACCCTGAACAATGCTAACCATAATCTCCTGCCATATCTACTTACACTCAACATGGGGTACAAAGCTTGTTGTGATGTTGCGCATTGCATATCACATCCCTAGATGTTGCACAACAGATTCACATTGATGAGGAGACCTAAGGGCACATGTCTAACATACATATATGGAACAACAAAGTCTGCCTCACTGAAGTGTAGTTTACAATAGTGACTATAGCCAAAGTGCAAAGCGTCAGTCAGCCCCTACCTGTGCACAAACAATGCCTAACAAATTTGGAGCCCTCTCATGCTGTGCCCACTGTGAGCATATTGGCCAATGTGTCTACGGATGTCTGTTGAACTGCACTTAGCATATAGTCTGATTCAGTGGCAACATTCCAAGGGTGTCATCACAATGAGCCAATGCCAAAAGTAACAGCTGGGACGAGTGCCCATGACACTGTCGGTACAGGGAGCTATGCAACATGTCACCACTTGTGTGCAGAAGAACAGTGTGCCTGCAACAAAACGTCAACTGTGACCAAAGCATAACTTAACTAATTATGGCAGTCACAAAAGGTAGATAGTAGAAGTTAAGTCAGTATACCTAACAGTGCAACTCCTAAATAACATTTGTGAATAACCTCAATTGTGAAGTCATAACTCATTCTCACATAACTCATGTGAGTCACAAACACTGTTGTGCCATGTGACGTTACCAATGGACACACAAATGACCTACATCATGCATGGCATGGACATTGAGCTGCCATGCACAGGGACATGTAAGGCAAAGCAAGCTGATACCCTGGCACCACGCATCAAGTGTGCCAAGGTCTGTGCAATGTAGATGGACTCAGAGCCCGGAGCATCTGATATGCATGTGTTAGACGCTATATGTGTTACTCGGTGCATACATCCATATCCATGATGGATAACTGTAGCAACTTCTATATACTCACAATGCAATGTCCCTACGTTGTGTTGTAAATTTGCAACAATGTGCAGTACAACCCTGTGCATCACACTTAAGATGTAGAACGTCACAAAAAAATGTCCCTAGACTAGGCCGTAAACCATACTTGACAATCTGTCAGCCATGCAAGTTGACTGTGCTCACATCTATGGTATCCTGACACAATCCATCCTGCTAAGTTACAGGTCATGACCATAGTTACACATTCAAGGATTTGGCCAGTGACGGTATGAGTTGCATACAATGGAACAAGCCCCACTCCCCCACATCATCCCTGACGTAAGTGCAAGCAGAAAAAAAAAATAACATTATTTATTGAACAATATAAAATATATAAATTCCCTACACTACCACTAATAACTAATACTAATACTAAATCTAAACTAACTATAAATATTTTACTTAACTTAACTCAATACCCTAACTATTCCTAAACACGCAAAAACATTTACGACATCAACCCCCACCCAAAGGAAAATGAAACTTATCCCCAAATACCATAAAATTGTAAAAATAAATATAATTACTTAAAAACTACCACTAACTAGGCCTACTCTAAAACTACTCTACCTAAAACTTACAAAACTTCACTAACACTAGCCAACACTAAAACATAAACATTGTGGCAAGGGAGAAGAGGGGGATGGGGGCCAACATGGGGAGGAATCACTCCAGTCCAAGGTGTGTCCGGATGTCATGCAAGTTCCTGTTAAGGTACAACAATTCTCGCCGAATGTCCAAGAGCAAGGAATTGTTCGCAGCGATCATCCTCCTGTCCGTGGCATTAAAATGCTCCACGTGATCCGCAGGTGTAGGTGGTATTGGCACCTGGGCAGGTGTGGTCAGAGGGGGAATGACAGGCTGAGACACCACACTGGCACCAGAGGGTACGGGGATGGGCTGGCTGCCGGTTCGTCCAACATCCTGCAACGCATTCCATGTTCCTGCCTTCCTTTCATTCCGATACCTCCTCGCCATCTGTCTAAAACCTTTGGCAACCTTCTTGACATGAAGGTACCGGTCCTTGGCCACCTGGAAGGCATGTTGCTCCGCTGCTGTCATGTTGTCTGTAAAATATAATCAATGTCAATTTCAGTACTTCAGACTATGTCAATGTTGAACATTAAATCTGTATTCAAAGATTAAATCAACATGGGAGCCAACACACCAGCGTAACTATGTGAAGTCAGAGACTGACCTGGTCAACCAAATCTTGAAGCATGAATCATTCACTACATGCTGTGGAGACTGACATGACAGTGCATGTCATGGGACATGTACTGTCACAACAAAATGAGACTGACACAGTCAAAACATGGCACCATTGGACACCCTGACTGCGGTTGACATGTACAAATATTTGGAGGAGGGCGGCATTAGCCCTCCGTGTACAGAACCACCCTCATCCTGTCCTGTGACACACTGCTGCATCTTATGTACAATGCACATGTGCAGCCCTGTGTGTCCACCAGCAACTGTGTGCAGGTCATCAAGTCAGCGCCAAGACAGGCACTCTTGCACAAGAGTGCAAGGGTGTCTGTGTGCAGGTGTGCTTGTCAATCTATTGAAAGGTCACCCTACATGCGCAGGAACAAGACTGGGACAGCCCTACTCACACTTTCAATCATGCAGCACACATGGAAACATGTTTGGTGTCTGAACGCTTACATTGACATGATGCGCTGTTCCTCACTCCACCATTACTATACAATTTGTGATGTTTTGCCACTGAGAGGGGGAGACATCATTTCACCAAAATTGTCACTCATGCATGTCTTGTAACCGCTAACCTCACTCCGTAGTAAATAAGAACACGCATGCCTTTACAACGCAAACTGTTACAATGCATTCAACATTGTAACGGCACCCTGGGGTCATGAGCGTTGTGTTATTGTTATGGCTAATGCTTACACACAGATGGTGTCGTTGAGCCCTGCATTGTTAAATATATGGGACTGCAAATAATGCAGAGCTCAAGCATGTGTTGAAAATGTGTGTGGAGTAATGTCACCAATTGTGACAGAGGAGTATGTACACATGATCCAGAGTCAAGCATGGAATGTCCCCACGGACACAGCCTGGCAACACCATTGCAGTGCACAAAGATGCAATTGCAATTAACATGGACATCTTTGATATGTGTTTGTGTAACGTGCCATTGATATGTTTGGCTCTCAGCTACACACTGCCACTTCTGTGAAGCTGCTATGCAGCATACATAAGAAATCACTGTTCCAACATGTCTGTGAGCTTGCACACCCTGAAAAGCACTGCCTCCTTGTGCACAACGTAACACCCACTGCACGCCCCTTTGACGATAAACACTGCATGAAAGTGTGCCTTATTGACAAGGCAGCGTAACTCAACATCGGCAATAAGCCGATGACCCGATTGCCAACACAACTTCAGTGAAAGTGACGCAGTGGCGGCGTTAGGGGATTGAAATTATGCCCCTCAATTGAAATGGGTATCACTGACTGTTGATGGGCAAAGTCACAACTGTGAATCAGATGCATTGCCCCACCTTCACCTACCAATTTGGACACAAATCTGACTTACACAATGCATCTTCACATTGTGGGCAAGGGACATGCGATACACACCCATACTGCTAATCGACAAAGTGTAGCATTTGTAACAGACATTCATGACACCGCAACATGACAATATTTAATGTCCATACTCACCAGTGGCGTGTGGGTCCCTGAATCTGTCTATGTCCCCCTGTGTAATAGGTTGACGACCATCTGTGAGACAACAAATGTAAACATGTGTTGTTACCAGACGTAAACAAACGTCACATATTCATAATGAAATTCATTACAGTAACTGAGAATGCAACATAACTGTGGTGTTGCCTTTCATGTTGGCCACATGACTGTGACTACTTTGACTGCCATTCACACAAGACCTGTGAATGCAGAGGCGGACCACACAATACATTACTGCTGGCAGACATGCACATATGAGTCGTGTGACACAATGTCAAGGCCCCATTTCTACACGGCCATGAGATAAAACTTGCTCTGTGTACGATTGCATCTCTGCAGATTTAAAAGAGGCAGTTACACAGAGATTTTTGGGGTATGACACTCTGGAGATGTCCCATTTCCTTTGTTTCTTTTGACCTCTCAAATTCATACTCACACATAAACCATGTACAGGGGCAGCGTAGCTACGGTTCCACAAGTTATGTAGGACTGCAATTTTTACACTAGATTCTGGCCAGCACACAGCTCACACACACAATGGCTTGGATTGTACATGTACAGTCACCCTTACTGTACACAAACATACGTTATTCTGCACGCAGGTTTTGCACAAGTGTGCCAGCTTTGGCACCACATTGCTAAGTAATCCAGCGCAGTGGGTCACCCAAAATAGCCCCCTATGCTTGTCGACATGATGCAGTGTTGTGCCTCTGATGTGACCACATCATGTGTAAACACATTGCACCTCACACCTCACTCAGCAAATGTACTGCAATTGACCCCTACTTAATGACGTCCGCTGCAGGGACAGACGAGCAAGACCACTGACTATCTGTCAGTGAAATTGTTCTCCCACCCTCGCAGCTCCACCATTGAATGAGGCCTCTCCCAAGCACATGCACTCTCTAGTGTGAGTGTTTGAAGCCCTCCTCCACCCGCAGGTTCACCTGCGCATCAACCCTGGTGGTCCAGTGGACCTCTGACTCCCGCTTTCGGCTCCATCATTCACTCCTATCAACTTGTTACTTCACTTGTTTCCACCCTCATACCTAATCTATTGTTCGTCAGTATCCGGCTTTCTGATGCTTACTCTGTTTTCCCTTTCTACCTACTTTTCCTCCTTTCACGCCCCTTTCTCGGCAACCGCTGCTGCCCCCGCGGACCTCTCGCCAACTCCATCACCAACATCATCTCCCCGCATGCCATTGCGTCCACCAACTACAACACACTGGGAGTCCTCAACTTCCACCTCGACAGACAACATTGCTCCCCATCTTCAGACCAAAGAAAATGAAAATGGCTCGTCGACAAACACCCCCCTTGATGGACTTGAACATGCAAACCCCCCCCGCGCCTTGCGACCCTTACAAATGAGTAGACGCTCACAATAAGCATGTGATTGATGGAATGTGTCCCACAGGAGACCTACATTACAATCTGGTCTTTACAGCGCAATATGTTTTCTACGCGGTCATTACAACGGAAATTGACACTACAACTTGCGCTGGATTACGCTCTACAATAAGGGATATTAGGATTGAGTATTCCGACACCTTCCCTACTGTTGCACACACTGTAGTGGGGAGACTAAATCATACAATTCCAAAGTCCAGTGCATCAGGCGCAAGTCTTTTTGACGACTTGCATTGTATTAACCACGTTGTAACAGTATCACGGTGTTAAGACAGCAAAATGACGTCATACCTTCATGTCCCACACGTCAATTGTCAATGTACGTAACAGTATTCATGGTTAAAATAGTGTTTGTACTTACCACCCTGTATGCCAGTCATGACTCCGGTGAAATCAAGGATGTCCGCGTCACGTGCCAGCATGTCCTGCCAGCGGTGCTTCCACTGGCGCACGTTACGGTCCACTCCAAAGCACCGGAGCATCTGCACCCGCACACGCTCCCAACGCAGCTTCCGCACTGTCACGCTGTACCCTTGCAGGATACGTCCACCCCTCTCCAACATCAATGGCATGTTAAATTTGACCAGCCAAAGAAAGCCCCCCAATGCCCCCTCAGACATCCTTCCTGACCTGCCCACAGCCGGCATCTCCTTGCACACCAGTAACCCCTCAACCCAATGAATGATAACCCTCTAAAACCACAAAAGTAAAATACCCCAAGACAAACACCCAACAAGACTGAGGACAGGAGACAGTAAAACAATTTTAAACAATTACAACTAAATTAACAGACACTTTTCACAGGACACAGACACAGCACACTCTCACAATCTCAGACCAACAGCACAAACCACCAGACACCTCCTTCACTCTGAACAATCACCAGCAATGTGCTAAGAACAGAAAGTGAAAGTGAAAACCACTCCTCTGGTAGACAGGAAGCATGCATACATCACTTCCTATGTGTATGCGGCCCGTTTTTTAGTATGCGATGTAAATCTGCACGCAAATAGCTCGCAAATAGGCTTGTTGTAACTATATTGTGTATGCGGCCCGTTTTTGGGAATGCGATGTAAATCTGCACGCAAATAGCTCGCAAATAGGCTAGTTGTAACTATATTGTGTATGCGGCCCGTTTTTGGAAATGCGATGTAAATCTGCACGCAAATAGGCCACAAATAGGCTCGTTGTAACTATATTGTGTATGCGGCCCGTTTTTGGGAATGCGATGTAAATCTGCACGCAAATAGGCCGCAAATAGGCTTAGGTTGATACTGTATTGTACAGTGAGTGTGTCTAGCGATGTTTTTTACATAGCGCGTTTAAATAAAACATTGCGTTAGCGTGTAGATTTCACGCAAAGACCAATTTCATACACAGATGGACAGTCAGAGGAAATGTCTTATCAAAGCCATAAAATACAAGGTAAAGATTGTTTTGCACAATGAAGACAGCCTACATTTTATATTTCAAGACAGATGACAGCCTAAATTTCACGTAACATGACTCATCACCACCTCAATCGCAATTTGCACATACAATCAGTGAATTAATGATGTGAATTGTAAGTGCACTACTCACCTGTGGTGGTCTGTAGGCGATGAGGGTGTGCACAGATCAATCAGTCCATGAGGGGGGTAATAAAGTGCACGACTCACCCGTGAAGCTCACAAGGCGCTGGGGGGAGTGAGAGTGCAGCTCCGTCTCAGGCAAATAGCCATGTCTTGTTGTTCCTCCTGAAAGCGTGCAGGGTGGGAGAGCGTTTGATGTTGACTGTCATCTTGTTCTAGGATTTGCCAGCGACGTAGGCGAATGCTCTTCCTACCGCTCGGGATTAGCGGATCCGGGGAGAGTCTGCGAGGGCAAGGTTTGCAGAGCGGCAGTTCCTCTTGGGGATGTTGAAGGTGACTCTCTCGTTGATGTATTTGTGTCCGATGATGTTGAGTGATTTGTAGGTGTGTGTGAGTGGTTTTAAGGTTACTCTCATCTTGACGGTGAGCCAGTGGAGGTTTTGTATGTGTTGGCTCATGTGTTTGTGACGTGGGGTTCTGATGACGGGTCTGTCTGCGGCCTTCTGGATGTTTTTGTGCTTGTGTAGTAGTGTTTTGTTGATTCCTGCGTTGAGGGCGTTGCCGTAGTCCAGTCTGCTGGTGATGAGTGGGTGGTTTACATTTTTTATGCATTCGGGGGTTATACATTTGAATGTATTGCGTAGGATCCGTAGGCAGTTGTAGCTGGTGAAGGCAATGGAGTTGATCTGGAAGGTCATGGTGAGGGAAGAGTCGAGGATGATGCGAGGTTGCGTGCGGGGTCTGTCGGTGAGAGCAGGCTCCCGAGGGCGGAGAGCCACCAGGTGTTGGCCCATGCGGATGTGGATGGCCCGAGGATGAGGAGGTCAGTCTTCTCTGAGTTGAGCTTTAGGCAGATGTTTTTCATCCAATCTGCAAGTTCCAACATTCACTCCTGGAAGCAGAGTTTGTAGTCTTTTTTGATCTTCGTGAGGGAGTGGATGAGCTGTGTGTTGTCTGCGTAGGATACTATGCTGAGCCCGTGCTGTCTGACGATGGCGGTGAGGGGGTCCATGTAGACGTTGAAAATCGTGGGGCTTAGGGACGATCCTTGGGGTACTCCGCAGTTGATCTATGAGGGTTCATGGATGAAGGGGGGAGTCTGATCCTTTGGGTCATTACGGAGAGGAAGGAGTGGATCCAGGAGAGGGCGATTCCTCGTATCCCAGCGTCGTGGAGTCTGGTGGATGGGGTGCGTTGTGAGATGGGGTTGAAGTCTGCGGAGAGGTGTAGTAGGATGTGTTCCGCAATGTGACCCTGGTCAAGTGGCATGCGTATGTCGTTGTTGGCGGTGAGGTGTGCGGTCTTGGTGCTGTGCTTGCAGCCGTACCCAGACTGGGAGGGGTCCCTGATGGAGTTTTCTTCAATGAAGGCAGTCAGCTGGGGGTTTATGTGTCTCTCGGTGACTTTGTCCGCAAAGGGAAGGAGGGCGATGGTCCAATAGTTCTTCAGGTCTGTCGGGTCATACCGCCGATACGCAGATTTGTTCGACAAAGAGATAGGTCTTGATGTGCTTCATGAAGGTGTTCAGGGATGGTGCGCATGTGAGGTCTGCTGGTGGCTCATTCAAAGTCTTGGGTGCAAGGTAAGATTATTTTTTCATATTAGACCCCCATTTCACACCCAGTTTTCATATTTGACCCCCATTTCACACCCAGTTTTCATATTTAACCCCCATTTCACACCCAGTTTTCATATTTGACCCCCATTTCACACCCAGTTTTCATATTTAACCCCCATTTCACACCCAGTTTTCATATTTGAGCCCCATTTCACACCCAGTTTTCATATTTGACCCCCATTTCACACCCAGTTTTCATATTTGACCCCATTTCGCACCCAGTCTTCATATTTTACCACCATTTCACACCGAGTTTTCATATTTGACCACCATTTCACAACCTTGAAATGATAATTTCACACAGACTGAACATTCATATTCATTATTTCCCACATACGACCCCATACATTTCAAGATTTTAAACCGAGTACACCCTGTAAATCATGATTTACTTACAGTATGACACACTAATTGAGGAATTGTGTGCCACAATTTACACCTTGGAAAGTCAAGTCGTGCACAATTGACACACTATAGCATCTCTGTACTGAGGTGACATACACACCATTGATTGACTTTTGTGATCTTAATTGCAATTATTGTGCAATGGTAACATTTCATTTGTGATATACTTATGCAGGAGAGTGACTTGCAGACAGGGTATATGTGTTGAGTTTGTTTATTGTCACAAACAGTTGTTGTGGTAATGTTCCAGAAACATATCTTTGTTTTAGTCAGTCACAATGTGATGTGCTCAAGTGAAGTAATTGTTTATTATCCTGTCCCTTCGGGAGATTCCTGCTGCAGTGGCTGTGGGGTGTGGTCCACCTCGGTGATCTTCCTCATCATCCTCGTCATCGTCCGGTGCTGCAGGCACTTGGATCCAGGGGGCATTGGTGCGCACACAAATGTTGTGCAATACACAACATGATAGTATGATTTTATTTACCATTTCTGGGCTGTACAGAAGTTTGCCACCTGTGATATCCAGGCAACGGAAACGTGACTTCAGCACGCCAAATGTGCGCTCAACGATGCCACGGGTGCGTCTATGTGCAGCATTGTACTGCCTCTGTGCCTGAGTGGTGGGGTTTCGTATGGGTGTCATCATCCATGGGCAGAGAGCATATCCTTGATCACCTGTAACATGTAATAGGGAGATGTGTCCATGATTCATTATGCATACTGTGTTGGCAGTGTTGACAGTTTTTTTGTATAGTTATTTTTGCTATTTTTTGATTTAGGTTGGCCATGTGTTGCTTCTGGCTATTTAGCAGCATCAATGCTAAGTACATTGCCTCAGTGTTGATCCTCCAAACAGCCATTTTGCTAGTGTGTGCTGCAAGGTTGCATCCTACCATCTAGCGATGGCACTAATCCGCACTCCTCGCAGTCAACGCCATGTGAATGTTCAAATGACATAGGCCACGCCTGACACAGCTCACATTCAGATCTGCGTCTGATGCTGACGCCAGACCTGTGACACCACACAACACATGCAATTGAATATCCAGAGCTAACACAAAGCAACAGACAGCAGCCCCTCGCCTGCAGGGCCCACTGAGGGCATTGACGGTTTGCACACACCATCAACAACATCACATGCCACAACGTAAACTTCATGGACTACATCCTCTGTCGCAAGCAGAGCCTCAAACTCACATACCACACCTACTCAAAATCAATTGCACTCTATGAATTTTTTGACAACATCAGATTGTCCAAACACTTCACCACACTGATACACATGGCAGGGCACACCTTTGCACACTTCTTGGCATTTGTTATATTTTTGAAGTTGACAAACCAAATTCAACACACATGTAGTGACCACATACACATCCACTTACTGATCGGGCAACCACAAAACACACCATATCACAGATGGGACAATGAAAAATTTGTGTAGCTGGGTTAGAGATGAGATGCTACACACCACCATCAACAGCAGCACCCACAACACTGCAGTCAACACTGATGGCGCTAGATAGTGATTTCAAGACAGATTTCTCCACCTGCACATACACATTTGCCACACTATGCAACTCCAACATTCAACATGCATTGATAAAAGCCTGGTCACAACACAGCTCTAAATTGACACACTGATAAGACATGGGGGAGTACTTGTGTGACATTTAGTCAACCATAATATGTCACCAGCAACAAGGACACCAACATTATGTTCATCCTCACCAATACGCCCACACACCAGACTGGGATACCAGTGAGGATAACTATGATTTGCAACATGGATGTTCAGAAGCTGGTGGGTACTGTACGCAGAGGAGCCTGGAGACCTCATCCTCGTACACAATACATCAGCATGTGACACCATGTGATGTGCCAATGCCTTTTGCAGCCCCCCCCTATCAGTACCTATGCGACGTATTTGAATCCTCCCTCTTGATGGAACAACATGATTGTGGATTTTGGGCATGTGGTGTGTCCAGTTGGTACTTACCGACAAGCAATGAATTTCCATATAAGCGATTCTGGAAGCGCTGGTTTATGACGCAGTGTCGGTAGATGAATGCATCGTGCACACTGCCTGGAAATTTGGCAATGACATTTGTGAACAGTCCGCGGTGGTCCACTATTGCCTGCACATTCATTGAATACGTGTGCTTCCTGTTGCGGTATATGTGTGCGCTCTCCGCAGGGGGCACAAATGATACATGTGTGCAGTCAATTGCACCCAACACCTGCGGGAAGCCAGCGATGGCATAGAATCCTTGCTTGATAGCAATCTGCTCCTGCATGGGGTTGGGAAAGTGAAGGTGCTGGGGTATCAGGCTGAGTATGCCATCTAAGACAGTGGGGAGGAAGCCTGAGAAGGCTGCCTGTGATACTCCACCAACTCTGGCTGTTGTTGGTTGAAATGTCCCAGAGGCCAAGAAGTGCAGCACAGCAAGCAGTTTTGTCTGCGGAGGGATGTTTGTTCTCCGCTGTGTTGGTGGCGTCAGCCTGTGGGCAATAAGGGTCAGGATATGCTGGATGGATGTCCTTTTGAGCCTGTAGTGGGCTATGACATCCTCTGGCGTTAATTCAGCGAGGCAAACACGTCTGCACAGTGCCCGCTGTCTTCTTTGTCGCTGCCACAGTGGTGGTGGTCCTGGGGGTGGTGGCATTGGCGGTGGTTGTTGTTGCCTTCGTGGGACTCCAATCTGCATGATGACTACCTTCATGGCTTCTGTGGCTGTTCTGAGGGAGCTCTGGCCTAGTCTCCCTTATATATATCCACTTATCTCCAATTTAAGTCAGGTTTGTATCAGGTGTTAATAACTGGAGATAACGTGAGTTAGCGCGAATTTTTGTGTAGCTACGCGGGTCAGCGATATCATTGTTAATAGTGCGAAGCTGTGTTAGCGACATTTTTCAATGATTTTTAGTCAGGAACGCCTACTTTGCATATCATTAGCGGAGATTATCGCTGCCGTGCAAGGCGATAACATTTCAGGGTACTATCGCCGGAAACTGGCGCTAATGGGGGTTAGCGACGCCTTGCTGATAGGGCGATGAAATTATCGTCGCTTTATCACCAAAAAGTGACGCTAACGCGGCGATAAAGCCCTTGATAATATGCCCCTTAGTTGGATCAAATCCGCGATCTATGTTGACGCCTACTCATTTTGCTTTGGCCCTCTCCTCTTTTTTGTACAGATATAAATAGCCTTTCGTGAGGTGGAAGATGTGCTACCCAATAATTACAACAAGGTCCTGATAATATGATGTACAACAAAGGTTGTGGGCTCCACCGCAGCTCTTTGATTAAAGCAAAATGTAATCTATTGATACTATGACTTACAGGCTCTGGTCATTAAGGAACATTGTCAACCTTACATTGCACATCTTTCAACTCCATGGTTTTCCCAAAAATACAATGTATCAGACAGTCGTGCACTATTTAAACCCATTTCTTGAAAGAAGTATGCAAAGGTCTAAAAACTCAGTAGACCTTTTGTTCCACCGTCAACCTGCAAAGCAATGTGCAAACAGAACACTTTAATCAAACACCAGAGCACTATCTATGTTGTTTTACTAACTCATTTCAGGATAACTAGTCTCGGTTGTTAGCATCTGAAGGATTTGCATGCAAGAATGTAAAAAATCTTGCAATCTCAAGAGTCCTATCTCCCTCCAATAAAGCAGTTATCTCCGCTTGTTGCCTGCAAACCCAGAGGGGTGGGAACCTCACACATTTCTTAATGACTTTTTATACCTGTAGAACCCTGAGGAAGAAGGCATGTAACGTTTGAATTACTCTGTGTTTGAAGAATACAGGTTTATCTGCTGGAATTTTGATGATATTTTAATGATGATGAAATAAAATGGATAGGAAAACAAACTGCATTAAGAGCTCAAGAATTGTTTTGTGCAGCAACAGGTACTTAACTTCACAAACATTTGTGTGAGTTTATATTTGTTTATATATATCAGTGTGGTTGATTTTGCTCTTTGGGTTTCCCCTTTGTTTGCTACATCTGTCTTCCAACCACCTTAATTCCCTATGGCTAGTTCTGTTATTGACATAGTTTATTTTGCCAATGAGTTCCTATTGGTTTTTTAACAAGCTCACATACGAATATACATACTTCTAAATAGGAAGGGGATTCGGCTGTACAATGACCAACTGCCTGTTTTGAATAAGTCCCCATTCAAAGACTTCAGGTGGTGGAGTTAACCGACACTCCTCCATGAAAACCTTGAGCTTTGCGTCTTTAAAAGAGGCAAATGAACTATGAGTTTGTGTTGCTGCAGCTTTGCTGATGTATGTAAAACTCTAAATGAGGGCAAAAGTTCCAAGGTAAAACTTTTGATTGGTGCAACCCGCAACACCAATCCTTCTGCTGCTCCATTGCGAGTAATCATGCCTGGGTGCCAATCAACTGCAACCATTGATTTAAATTCGTGCTTTGCAGTTTACTGGTGCTTGTTGCATTAAATCCTTGAATAAGTATATGTTTGGTTAATTTAATCCATTTGATGTAATATTTGTGTAACTTTGCTTATCAATTTTTTTCTTCATTTTCCTAAATTGGTTTAGGAATTTTATTTTAAATGTTATTGTATTGTTTTTGACTTTGATGTTGTTTGTTATTTCTTGAACCTAACACCCATTTCTCCAGAATTAGTTTTGCTGCTTAGCTATAGCTACAAGGGATTGAGCAAAGCTTTCTCAGTGAACTGTGTTTTG
Source organism: Calotriton arnoldi (assembly GCA_963921515.1). Taxonomy (NCBI): domain Eukaryota; kingdom Metazoa; phylum Chordata; class Amphibia; order Caudata; family Salamandridae; genus Calotriton; species Calotriton arnoldi. Next base: position 1,801,197 of record CAWUFW010003318.1, read on the forward strand.
GAATTAGCAAGGTATTGTCTTGTTAAGTTGATGGGATGCTCTATGCCCACATTAATAATATGAAGTCCCACATGCTTACAAAGTCCAATTTGGGTCTTGAGAGAGGTGTGGCACAGCAGAAGAGCGGCTAACTCTGGAGCGTGAGGCTCACGGTTCAATCGCAGATGGCATCTTAGCTCACCCCATGTAACTCAGGACAATAGCTCACTTAATCTCCCTGACGGCCACCAGCACCTTGAAACCTCAAGTGGTGATATGTTCGCGCTTTACAAATATGCATTGTTATGGGAGCTTCATCTCATACATGGTGGACTTGGGTTATTGTGTAAGGAAAACGATTGCTAGCTATTATGCCTGCTTGTAAATCAGTGGTCAGGCCCTACGGAGTTGTCTATCAATAAAGATAACATCTCACTTGATGTGGACTGATTTATCGTACAATGTCTTTAGAATTTATGGTATATTCATTTAACAGTACTGCTGATCTTCATATCAGTATCTTCAATTGCATCAATTATGTCTTTCTTTAATTATTTATGTGATTCTATAACATCAATAAAAAGCTTTTAAGTAAAAAACAATCTTGGTATATTTATAGGTTTTGCAGTATTGATTATTGTTGGAAAGTGGATTATTAGTAGGGGCAAATGTATATCTGCCACTGGCAATAAGGCCACTTACACAGTATAGGGTTCAGAATAGGTCTTAGAAAATTATTCCTATGCTCAACCCTTGGTAGCTTGGCTGCGAGCAGGTAGGATTAACTACAAAGACAGGCTTGTAAAGCATTTAAAAACACCAATTCAGTAAATGATTGAGACACAATGCACAATAAAAATCCAATACCAAATTATAAAAATAGGAAATATTTTTATCTTTAAAATGACACCAAAATAACAAAACTCTAATGTAGGGAACCAGAGATATGAATTTTGAAAGATTTAGCATTATCTAGCCCATAGAAACCTATTGCGCCTTATCGGGATATCTGGTCGCGATAGACCGGGTCAAAGTCAAAGTTTCAGGCCGACTGCGATGGAGCCCTGGGTGGCTACCCCTCACGGCAGGTCTCAGTCAAAGTTGTTACCTTCTGACTTAGAAAGTTTTCTGGAGCTTTTCTTCCTGGGATTTCTAGAAGCTCTCAGCCAGTCCGAATTCAGTGAGGGTTTGCCGGATTGCCTTGCGACGAGCTCCCAGTCGAACTTATGGAAGTCCGACCTCCCAAGCATTTCAGTGGGACGAACCAAGGATCCAGGCCGACACGCGGTTGAAGGCAGGAAGCTTGGCTTTCGCGGTTGCTCCCCGTCACCTTTTCTTCGTTCAGACTTAGAAATATTTACGGAACTTTTTATTGCGGGGTCCCTCGATGCTCTTCACCAGGCCGGATTCGGTGAGGGTTCCCCGGCCTCGGATTTCGACTACTTACGGTCAAACTCTGGAAGTAGGACGTACAGAGCTTTTCAGAGGGACAAACCTGGACGGCAGGCTGACTCGCGGTTGAAGGCAGGCGGCTTGGCTGGTAAGGTTGAGTCGGTCCCCTTATGGAGCTTTTTTCCAAAGTTGCTCTAAAGTTCTCCAAACTTCTGGAACTTCTTCCTGTAGTTCCCCAAAGGGTCCCAAAGTGTCTGAAACTCACTCTAAGGGTCTGGAAGCTCCAAGATGGTCCTTGAAAGTTGAGGACTTCAGTTCCCACAATCCACTTCGACAAAACCCTTACAAATCCTCTGGTCGTGTTACAGGTTGAGGATTCTTGGTGGTGATGTACCAGGTGAGCTCTGTTAACCTGTAGCTTGCAGGGAGTCCACTCTTTAGTCCTTTTACAGCAAGGTAGTCCACAGGGCTGTAGTTCTAGATGATGCAGAGGGTGCAATATTCAGAGTGCAGGCCTTAGGAAATGCACATCAAACTTCTCAGCATGGCCTGTCTTGCTTTCTTAAGTTTCAAGCAGCAGATCTGAGAGGCTTTGCTCCTCTCAGATACTTATTCCAAGTTCTCTGGGTCAAGCAGGAGGTCACTCCTGTCCACTGGGGTGTAGGGTACCACTCCAAGGTATGACCACTTCCTGCAGAGTGTGGCACTATTTTGTCCCAGAGTGCACCAATTCTTCAAAATTGGCTGATTTTCCAGCAGGGAGAGAAGAGCTGGCTAAACACACCCCTAGGATGCTAATCGCCATAGTCTATCCCCCTTGCATCTGCTCATTACTTCCTTATGCCTAGCATCTGGCTGGGTTCAAAAGAGTAGAGTTGTAAATGACAATGCTGTCTTCCCCTTCTCTTGAAGTCCATTGTTTACGACTCCTCCCCCTGCTCTGGCATTCCTGTGTAACAGAGCACTGCCCTCCCAGCAGAGCAGGTCAACCCCAGGGGCTCTTTATCACCTCTTAAAAGAAGCCTGGCTCATCCACTTAACTCTGACCAATCAGGACAGACCACTAGAAGGGTGAATCTGGGCTTACAGACAAGAAAGTCTTATAACGTCTTGTCTGTACATTTTAGGAGAAATTCAACAATATCATATTGTTGAGTTTATTAATACCATTCTGGGAAGTCTTTGAATGGTATTTTTAGCCTTCTCCTATCAAGAGTTAGTAGTTAATAATTTCTTGCCATGTTAACCTATGTGGCAGGGGATTTGCAATGGGAAAAATGACTAAAGCCATTTTTCCAGCACCAGGGCTTATAAAAACATATTTTATAAGTACTCTGCCTATATCTACAGGACCCCCACCCCTTGAACACCTAGGGGAGACTTTATCACAATGTGGGGAGTGAGATGTGCAATTTCACTTAACCCAGGGCATACAAAACTCATTTTATAAGGGTCCGCCTTATAAATACCTGACCCCCAACCCCTGGGACACCTAGGGGAGTCCCCTGGGGTACCTAATATGCCCAAACATTGTAGGGTATCTGTTAGACCTGGCATCCTTGGTGTGGTTTCCCCTGACTTTTTGCCTCTACCTCCTGTATTTTTTACACTGTGCTGGAATTCGTTTTTGCTGGTTTAGATGCTTTGGGCACTTTGCCACTGCTGATCAGTGCCAAAGTGCAAGTGTTCCCTGGTTAAATTGTTATTGTGATTGGCTATCCATGATTGGTATATTTGCTTTACCAATAAGTCCCTAGTAAAGTTCACTAAGTGTGCCAGGGCTGGTGATTCAAATGCTACTAGTGGGCCTGCAGTGTTACAGCAAAAAAATAATTCTACAAAGAGCTGCAGTTCAACTAGTCATTACTAGGTGTCCCTCACGAGTCAAATGCTTTTGCATTTGACTCATGAGGGTTACCTAGTAACGTCTAGTGGAACTGCAGCTTCATGAAAGGGTTTCAATGCTTTTGAATTTGACTCGTGAGGGACACCTAGTAACGACTAGTGGAACTGCAGCTTGATGTAATAATTTCAATACTTTTGCATTTGACTCGTGAGGGACACCTAGTAACGACTAGTTGAACTGCAGCTCTTTGTAGAATTATTTTAATATTGGATACTATAATATTCACTGCCCACTGCTAATCTCGTCCCATAATGCTTTGCAGGGCCTTTGGTTGGGATTGTATTTTGGCCCATAACTGTGCTTGGGGTGGTCCTAAGAGGATGGGACCACCACCGAATCGTTCAGCAAGATGTGCTATTTGTTTTCAGGGCATCTGCTTGGTTCTCTCCCTAGGTTAGGGAGGATCCCAAAATCATCACCTCTCTCACTGCTTGCTAAATTTCTATTTTCACTTTTGTGAAATGACTATATGCATTTTAGCATGTAAAGACAGAGATACTTGTTATTTTTCCAAAAGTATATGAGGTTTCTGTTTTATTAATTGGGAGTCTGACGAAACGGATCAGCATAGTAGTACTTTGCAAATTATGCCCATCTCTAGATAAAAGGTCAGGGCCTAAGAACCAAAGGTTGCAGTGTTATCTGCGCCTATTTAGGGTACCTATATGGAATATAACACCCACTCCTCTTCTGACTGGACAACATATGTAACCTATCACTGTACTTCTAGCATAACTAGATAGCGGTACGCACAAAGTTAAAAAAAATCTCTTTAGCTTAAAAATGTTGAAAAACTTCTAAAAAAAATTCTAAAAAACTTAAAAAATGTAAAAAGAAATTTTCCAAGCCCTAGCTTTAAAAAGTGTCTGTAATTTTAGTCCGAACCACTATAAGCATTAAAAAAGGCGTGTATGCCCAAAAAATGAAAGGAATGTCAATTTTGTTTTTCAGTTCCCAAAATGAGCTTGTGTAAAAAAGGGCGAATTTCTTCCAGCACACGACGAGCCAAATGAGTCAATTGTTTATGTGTCCTGGCTGGTAGACGCAACATTTCTGTTGCTTGCTTCTGCCGTAGACGGCCCCTGTAACACCTCGCAGAGTATGTCAATTGAGCACAGATGATGTTCCACGCTGTCCGCAGCCGGTGCTGGCGCAGCCTGTGCGCCGTCCAAAGCCTGGGTGTCAGTGGAGGAGCCGGTGTTCATACCAACAGGTGCAGTTACTACCTGCGGTGGCTCGTGGAATGCCGCCATCAACATTGGAATACACTGAGGACACTGCAGAACATGGCGGTCCAGTAACGCATTCACGTCCGGTTGCGCACATGATGTGAGTGTCAAACACAGGTCTAACACGCATTCTTCTCCGCAAAACAGGCATCGGAGGACAGGTAAGATGCAGTCCATCCAGATTGGTCGAAATGACAAGAACCAAGATGCACTTAGTTCTCTTAGGCGAGGTGTGCCCAGATGTTGTACCATACGGTCACGGTATTTACGCTCCTGCAGTGCTTTTTCCATCTCCTTGGTGACTGGGATGTCCATTGCGTAGCAAATATAAAATAATCAGGATACCTGCTGTTAGGAACAGGATGAGCGGAAGTCCTCCAAAGATGCTTCCAAATACGAAGTGTATGAAGTTTGGGATAACTCCATGTACTGTCTGAAAGGTGCTCAGAAGTCCAGAACCTATGGTCTTAAATATGTGGACAATGCCTGTCGTATCAGACATGTTAAAGATACGATTTACCATTTCTGCTAAATGGAAATGGCAGTTTGTATGAATGAGCGTCTGTATCTCTGCCGAAGGCCTTGCGATCTGGAGATCAAAAGTCTCTCGAGTGGAGGTTAAGGGCACAGGCTTCTGTAGAAGCATGGCTTTCATTCTGCTTAGAGTATCAAACCGTATTAAAGAAACATTCAGTGAAGGCCATAACTGCGCCTCCCTGACTGTATGTGTCGGTGGAAACAATACTTGCATACAACAAGCAACCCTGGAGCTCACGGTTACCAGATATGCGATGCCCGGGAGCATTCCGCAGCTGCCTTGACTGTTCAGCATCAAGTAACTCCCATTCGAAAGTAGCCTAAAAGCTGGTGTAATCATTTCAGCTGGGGCACCCCTCAAATGACAGGACAGGTTTGCCACAGAACCATTACATGCCCCGTGCAGCATTATATCCTGTTATATGAGTGATCCACTTAAAGCGTTCTCACAGTTTGGACCGCTTAGAAACACTTCTCGATCCCCACTCCGGCATCGAAATCTGTATGGTAATACCCATTATTCCTTGATGTATTCCTTACCCATTTCGTCATATCTGCCTACCTGATTTTGTTCATGGCAATATTAAAACTGAAAAGTAGTGACCGGTAGAGCTATGTGGCCATGGATTAGCCATTCTGTGGATGGTGATTCTGCTACTGTGAATTCTAATCTATCCAGTTTTTCGATACGCAGCATTGTATATTTTGCTCCCCTTTGTGCCATTTCTATTTGTTTATCTGTTAGATTGTATTCAGAAAACAGAGACATACTGTTGATATAACGCCAAGGCACGTAGCCTGCATGCAAATATTGCAGCGTCCAGCTTAACAACATAGTAGAACGTAATTGAGATTGCCCGTGTTGTAATATGGCCAAATCTTGTTCTAGTATGTCTATCGCAGAAGATACAATGTTGCCTAAGGAATATATCCTGGAGGTCAATGTAGTTAACCCATTGTCTACCACTGCTAGAGATGTTTCTAGATTTATACAGTCTATCTCACGTAGTCTCTCTGCGGCCTCTTGTTGGGATATTTTCCATATTTCATTATAGACAGCATAGTAGAAATGTTTCTGACGTGGCTTCCTGGGACCCATTAAAAATCCCTAAGATCCACATCCTGTGACAGTAAGGATAAGTGTTGTTTTACCTGTGTGAGTGTTGAGGTTTTTAGCCAATCAAGGAACAACTTCCCAACACTGTAGGATGTCACTACCCCTGGATGTTGTCTTTGTACATAACGTGGATCTGGCCTATGGATACTAAACCCTTTGGCTTTACCCATGAATCTTGCCTGACAACTATTAGTGTCTGTGGGCCAAATCAACCATTTTTTCCAATCGGGGTCTGATCTGTTGTATTGTATGATGTCATCTAATGTAATCTCCTTCTCTGATGTTATGTTACCCTCGGTTTGTAATGGAGTTGGCAGCCGAGGTGTGTTCAAGTCTTTGTTCTTGGCTAGTCCAAGGCAAGACGTCTGTTGCAGTGTCTCGTTCAAAAACATGATTTGTTGAGGGATGAGGCATGCTCTAAACAAGGCTTCTGTTCCCTGTACCTGCCATTCCCTAGTACCCCAGACTGATTTTAGGTCTATGGTGTCTTTCCACAAGTCGAAACCTTATTCGGACAACTGGGTAATAAAGGAAGCAGAGTAAATCTGTTTGGTGTTTGTCAACATATTTTTCTGTGCTGATGTTGGTGCAACCTTATAATAGTATGAGGCTGGGTCAGACATATTAAACCCCGAAAAATATGGAAATTTCTGTGTAAATGTTTTTGAACTGCCTTTCGGCGGTGTTGGACAATGTTCCCACTGGTGGAATGTGAACACATTTCTAGGATTAGCAGATTTATGTAAAAAATGATGACCATAATGTTGATAACAATACATAGCCTCAAAATCTGACGTGTCTTCCAATGATTCCCTATTAGAAAACGCAGCAGATTCTTCAAAATCAGATAACATGTTATTAACAGTTTCAAAATCCCAATCATCGGAAAATGCACTTGAGGTAATGATATCACTCATCGATATTTTAAATAAATGTGGAATTCTTAAAATTTCAGTCGGACCAAATATATCGAAATCAACCTTGTCCCACACTATACCATCAGGTATAGGAACTGCTGTAATGTTCACTGATGACAAGTCTCTTTGTTCTCGATGAGATGATTGGTGTGGTTTTAAAAGTAAGTTCACCTTTTGGGCTGCAGAGCTTTGTCGAAGGTATCTTCCATTAATAAGCATGCTAAAAACTATTACTAAGCCGAGCCAGAAAAGAAAGAAAAGTACCCCGGTAATTATCCATAGTTCTACACATGGTGATACCAAGTAAGTCATTTTAAGAAAGTGCATAAAGACTTTAAATTGCTGTTTGCGTGATTTTTTGGCTGGCGTCGTTTCCGGTTCTCTTGGATCCAAAGAAAACGTATCAAAGTTTATGAAATAGCCAGAAGCAGTTTGATCAATTGTTGGTATTGCATCCGGATTTTCTGAAATCGTACTTTGCTCTTGTCGAGGCACATTTATGTAGACATCTGTATTTGGTCTAATTGCGAGTTGTCTTTCATTTTGAGTTTGATTTTGAATTTGAACTTCAGGTTCAAGAGGAACGAGTTCCATAGCATTGTTGCATAGTCCTTCATTCCGTGCAGGGGACTCTTCGAACGTGATGAGTCTTTTAGTTTGAACTTCTTGGATTATAGCGAGAGGAGGGCGTCTGCTACTTTGGATTCCACGTGGCCTACTACTCAGTATCGGCCACATAATGTGGTTTGATTAGGTCGATTGAGACAAATCTTTTCTCCTTTTTTCTGGCAAGAGGCAGTAGAAGTACAGTTCTTGTTCCTTTAACTGCTAGGACCGGTACAGGTCTTCTGTATGATGGCCCAAATTCTTTCTTGTCCGCTATCTTTTCTCTGACCAGATCCCCGACTTCTGGGATCCAGACAGGTCTTGCCGTGACTGATTTGACTTCCCCAGTGGCGGTCTGCGTCAGGTGGACATTACTTTGTTGTGTCCTGGATTCATTTAGATCCTGTAAAACAGCCAAACAATTATGGATGTCAAAAGGCTTTTCATCCGCCACTGTGCCTTCACAATCAAGATCAGGTACCCACATTCTTGTCCCAAATAGGACCTCATATGGAGTGACCCCCCCTAGAGAACTTGGCATATTGTTCAAAGCTTGCTGGACTCCATACAGATGTTTTACCCAACTTTCACCCGTGCCTAATACTCTAGCTGTTAAAGATTGCTTTAAGTCCCGTTTTTTTCTCTCCACTACCGAATTTCCCTCGGGATGGTACAGAGATGAGTACCGCAATGCTACACCCAATCCTCGCATGGCCTCCTTGTAAGCCCGAGAGCTAAACGCAGGGCCCTGGTCAGAATGTGATGTGCCAATTGCGTATGTCCCTATAAAGACTCGCAAATCTTTTATAACAGTTCGAGCGTCAGCCGAGCATTGGGGCCACACCCAAAGGAATCTTGAGCAGGAATCCACTGCAACCATGATATACCTATCAGCCCCATCTGTTTGTAAGGGGCCGCAGTGGTCCAAGTAAACACACGCTAGTGGTTTGCCAGATATTAATAACGGTGTCTGTGCTGTACGTGTTACGGTGGAACCTTTCATATGCTGGCAGATGTCGCATTTCAAGACATAGGGGCCGATTCCGATCTCGGCCGGAAGCGCACCTAACACTATTCGTCCTGAAAAAATACAAGCCGAATGCGTGTTTCCCGACCGAATCGTACACTCGTCCGGATGAACAAGTACGATGCGTATAACAACCCAGTTACCGAACGAGCCGTACTCACCCAATGCAGCTCCTGTTCCCCGCCCGAGCCGGATCCGTAAACGCCGATTCGAGCCGCACGGAAGCAAATACACAGCACCTTCCGGCCGGACTAGTACGATGCGCATTCCGTACGCGCCGAACCCGTCGCTACGTCCGGCACGTTTGAGCATCCGGGCGAGCCGTACATAAGCTCCGTTTCGCGCCACAAGACAATCCACGGCTACGAGACGAACAAGCCAGCGACGAGTACGAGTCGAAGACACGAGAAACCCGAACGAGACGATCCAAGCATGAATCCCATTGCGCAGGTCCTACCTATACTCTACATCTATTACCGGGACCGGCACAGACGCGTACGGCGCAGACGGTAAGTCAAACACCAACAATACAAACAAACTACACGTACCCGAAATATGTCACCCACACATAGGGATGTACAAATGACGTACACAAGCAACAGCAGAACCATAGGGGTGGGATGGCCAACACCAATGCCATACACACCCATAGGGGGATGGATGCCTACCACCAACACCACCCTACAACCACCCCTACTCATGGGTGGCTAGATGCCTGCCACCACCACCACCACTACTCAGGGGGGGCTGGATGCCTACCACTACCACCACCCCTACTCAGGGGGGCATAGATGCCTGTCACTACTACCATACCCACCCTTAGGGGCTGGATGCCTGCCACTACTACCACCCCTACTCAGGGGGCCTGGATGCCTGTCACTACCACCACCCCTAATCATGGGTGCCTGGATGCCTGTCACTACTACCATCCCCACCCTTAGGGGGATGGATGCCTGCCACTACCACCACCCCTATCCAGGGGGGGCTGGATGCCTGTCACTACTACCATCCCCACCCTTAGGGGGATGGATGCCTGACACTACCACCACCACTATCCAGGGGGGGCTGGATGCCTGTCACTACTACCATCCCCACTCATGGGGGCTGGATGCCTGTCACTACTACCATCCCCACTCATGGGGGGATGGATGCCTACCACTACCACCACCCCTAATCATGGGTGCCTGAATGCCTGTCACTACTACCATCCCCACCCTTAGGGGGATGGATGCCTGCCACTACCACCACCACTATCCAGGGGGGGCTGGATGCCTGTCACTACTACAATCCCCACTCATGGGGGCTGGATGCCTGTCACTACTACCATCCCCACTCATGGGGGATGGATGCCTACCACTACCACCACCCCTAATCATGGTTGCCTGGATGCCTGTCACTACTACCATCCCCATCCTTAGGGGGATGGATGCCTGCCACTACCACCACCACTATCCAGGGTGGCCTGGATGCCTGTCACTACTACCATACCCACCCTTAGGGGGCTGGATGCCTGCCACTACTACCACCCCTATCCAGGGGGGGCTGGATGCCTGTCACTACTACCATCCCCACACATGGTGGGTTGGATGCCTACCACTACCACCACCCCTAATCATGGGTGCCTGGATGCCTGTCACTACTACCATCCCCACCCTTAGGGGGATGGATGCCTGCCACTACCACCACCCCTACTCAGGGGGCCTGGATGCCTGCCACCACCACCACCCCTACTCAGGGGGGCTGGATGCCTGTCACTACTACCATCCCCACTCATGGGGGATGGATGACTACCACTAACACCACCCCTACTCATAGGACGGGTAATGCATGACACAACCAGCATACTCCCACATAAGGATTGACAGAAAATTACATCCCCCAACACCCTGACAAGCGTGTGTAGTCTGTGTCAAATGCCTACAAGACTGAACATGACATTGAACATACAATGTGACCCCCTAACACATGTGTCACACATAAATGTGTGTGGCCTCCACAATGCAAGCCGACCATGGCCACTGTGGCAATGGGCTCGAACACCCCATCACCACAGTGACCAAAAGGGAAGTGTGGTGTCCATAGCTGAAGCACTTTTTGAACAGTGTGGCAATGGGGCCTAAAGCCCCATCACCACAGTGACCAAAAGGGAAGTGTGGTGTCCATAACTGATGCACATTTTTGAACAGTGTGGCAATGGGGCCTAAAGCCCCATCACCACAGTGACCAAAAGGGAAGTGTGGTGTCGATAGCTGATGCACATTTTTGAACAGTGTGGCAATGGGGCCTAAAGCCCCATCACCACAGTGACCAAAAGAGAAGTGTGGTGTCCATAGCTGATGCACTTTTTGAACAGTGTGGCAATGGGGCCTAAAGCCCCATCTCCACAGTGACCAAAAGGGAAGTGTGGTGTCCATAGCTGATGCACATTTTTGAACAGTGTGGCAATGGGGCTTTATCACCACAGTGACCAAAAGGTAAGTATGGGGTCCATAGCTGATGTAACTTTTGAACTGTGGTGCAATGGGGCCGAAAGCACCATCACCACAGTGATCATAAGGTAAGTGTAGTCATGGTAAAAGCTGCCAAAGCCAAACTGCATGGATGAATCCTGGTCACACAACAACAAACACATCAGTGGCATAGTAGTGCTTGTGTCCCATAGCAACATAGATTGGTCGAGGCAAACAGTGCAGTGTCACTGAAACATCGTTTTGGCCATGTGCATACAAACATCACCCATGGGGTCCCACATTGTCAACATTCACAAATAACACAATGACAGAAGTGACCATCATAATGCTGACCCACATATCTGCACCAATGGACACACAAATGTAGATATCCTGTGGAGACTGTAGATGTGAGGTGAACAAATACCATACCATGGCAGCAATGGGACATACAAACCATGATTATTGTGCTGACTGATGACCTAGGAGTCCCAGGGACAGCAGGGGAAAGCCACCAAACAACATACAGCCAATGGCACACTCAAGATATGCCAAAGCAGTGGTGCTAAGGCACAAACACAAACAGGCAGACTCACACTGCATATCAAACACAACGGGTGATGGGGGGGGTGTGCCAGTGTCCCCAGGCAACCACACAACACATGAGGAGGCCTGAATTCCAACCACACAGATGTGCAAACAGTGCCAGACAAAAGTTACTCATGGATCGGATATCCCTATGTGGGCAATCAGGCATTGTTAGATGAGAGGTAGCCCAAATTACACATGTCACACAAGCTTGTAGGAACAGCAACTAACACAGCAAGAGACAGACCCACCACAGCACTACCCCCAGGGACCCCACATTGTGCTGACACTAGCCTGCATGAGAATCCCACTGTGATGACAAAGGTAGATGTCGTTTACACTGTGAACCACAGCCATGTGTCCTGAGTAACAAACTACCATCACACCTACACAAGCTCTAATCAATCAGCACGGCCTGCCAGCCAAGGCCAATATGGAGGTAGGGGTCTAGCCGTGCAACAACTCACATTTGCACACACTCAACACCACACACCCTGATCTCCACCAATGTGCAGCAGTGAAGCTCACATGGACTGGTGACATTGCACATGCACCCATGACAATACCAGGGGTGGTGGTGGGAACTAAGGTGCAGAAAGCCATCACACATGGCCAGTCAACAAGACTCGTCAATGTCTGACACACAGCACAGTACGCTGTACATGGGCATGATGTGAAATCCACCACAATCAATGGGATCCTGGCCATAGTCACACACCAACGAAGAAGCCAAGGTGACACACTAAGAACACACGTACACAACTTCCAACATTGCAGCTCTGACCCTGAGGAGTGGCAGCAGTCACACACACAACATGTCACAATCACTGAAAGCTACCACAAACTGTAAATCACATGACTTGTGTAAACAACAAGTGCCAAGGGGAATCCTGAATGTGTCCCATCAGCGTTTGACCACATCCCCAGCCCTGACAACAAAGACAACCTGGGATGACAACCTCATGAACATTAGTTTGCCATGCACCCACATCATGGAGAAACCAGGTCCAAGATGCTGGATGAACACAGAACAACTCAGAAAGCATCAAAAACAGGAACATCCCTAGGGACACAGCCTGTGTAGGAAAAGGGAAGGGAACACGCACAGACATGCTTACACAACACACAACACAGGCCCACGCAATGTCACCGGATTACACACTGCCATGAGGGCACTCCACTCCTGTGGAAGGTCCGCTGTGCCAATCCTTGTCTGTGCACGACCCAAACATGTCAGCAGAACACTCCGTCAGTCAGTCAACAACTACAACACACAGAAGGCTCTGCTCACATCATCCTGGGTACAGGAGTGTCACGTCAGTCATCTGCATACACCCAAAACACGTGTCAAGCAAGTTGCACTGTATACACAGATGAGTCCTTCGACATTGATGTGCAAAACTGCATGTCCAGTGGAGCTGGGCACACAGTCAGGGAAATCGGAACATTGAACAGTGGTAAGCCCACCAGATGTGCATCAGTGTAAGACAAAGATGTTCATTTACAAATGCTAAACGTACATCCCTGTGTCAAATGCTGAACATTACACCCTCAGACTGCAGCAAAGGATGCCATAGATCCAGACTACAACAGGACACATATCCCATGGACCACATGGAGTCCATCACAGCAACACTTCATTTTCCTGATATGAACACTATTACAACTGCAAATGCAGGATGCTACTCATCCACATCATGTACATCAAAAGAAAAGCCACAATTAAACAAAAAGAGGCTTTATTCAGCAAAAGTCAAGGTAAACTCTGAAGTCCAAAGGAAACTAAGGCCAATGGCCAGTCCAAAATCACCGTCCCAACAGGGTGATAAGTGACAACTGGTCACCCATTGCTTGCCTGCACTGGTACGGACAGGGGACATCCCCTTGGAGGGGCATACAAGGGGCAGGCCAGGCACCGCATGGACAGGATCAGGGGATGGCAGAGTGAGGCAGTGAAGGGGTGGTGGGTGCAGGAGTGTCACCGGCAACTGCAGTGGAGGTGTCTGACTCAGGGGGCCGGCACCACTGTGGTACACAAGTCAGTTGGTGTGGGTGCTGCAACCACTGCAGTGGGCTGGTCTGATGTAGTGGACTGGGTCCCCACTGCAGTGCCCGAGTCAGACGGGGTGGTTGTGGACTCCACTGCAGTGCATGACTCCAAGGGAGTGGAAGGGTGGGCAGGACAGAGGGGGGGGACCCGGTCTCCACACCAGTGGCACTAACAGGCAGAGCGTCTGGGTTGGGGGTGGAAGAGCAAGAGGCAGGGGGGGAGGGCCTAAGCAGTCTGGGGATGTGGTATCGGTGTGTGGGGGAACCTGGGGCAGGGTGTGGCGGGGGAACCTGTGGAGTGGTGGCCTGAGGGATGGAGGAGAGAGACTGGGTGGTGGAGCTGCGTGGTGGTGGTGGTTGGGTCTTGCTCTTCCTGGTCCGGGGGGACTTCCGAATGGGGTCCTGTGTCTGCCTGCGCCTGGGGGAGGGTGTCCGGGGGCGAGGGCACTCCCCTCTGTGTGGGTGGACTTCCTCTTCCCCGGTATGCTGGATCAGCAGGATCGGAGGGGAAGAGGCCGAGGTCACACAGGAAGATCTGCTGTGTAGGTGGGGTAGCAGGTGAGGCAAGGGAAGGGGTCTTGGAGGGAGAGGATTTGGAGGACTGCGGAGTGACTGTGGATGCCTGGGTGTGTCTGTTCCCCATCCCCTGTGTGTGTGGTCTCAGTCCCCTGAGGATGCTTGTGTGCACGTCTTGCCTTTCTCTTGGGTGTGTCTGTGCTGCTCGTGTCTGTGTGCTTGGGTGATTGTGCAGGTGTGCATGTGCTTTGGACAGGTAGGGTGGCAGGAAGTTTGGATGGGGCAGAGGTGGGAGGGGTGAGGGACTGTTGGAGGAGGGACACGGCTGCCGTCAGGGAGGAGTCCATGGACTTATTGCTCCTCTGTAGAGCAGACATACCCGTCGAGATGCCCTCCATGAACAACACCAGCTGTGTCAACAGGGTGGTGTGTGCATGGAGGACACTCAGCATTGCTGTCTGCCCTACATGGAGCTGCCGAAGGAGGTACACAGACTCCTCACTCAGGGCAGCAGGGGACACAGGGGCAGGGGGTGCGGTGCCTGGCACGAAGGAGACATGCTCCCGAGCACGGGAGCCTCCACTGACCTCAGGAATGGGAGCCAATGGGAGGGCGGTGGTGGTGGTGGCGGGGCCAGACAGACTAGCTGGCCTTTGGTGTCTGCTGAGACCCGCCTCCACAAGGGAGTCATCCTCCAAGCTGCTGTGGTCCTCAGCTGAGGTGGATGGTGCTGAGGACTCCTCGGTGTGGCTCCCCTCGCCCTCTGTGCCACTGGGTCCCTCTGACCACTCGTCGGATGCTGACCCAGTCTGGCTCCGCTGCTCCTCCTGGTCAGTGGAACTGTCCCCTCCTGTGGCCGTGGATGTATCTGCAAACAATTAGGGAAACAGACAAACATCAGTCACCTGCACTGACCGCACACACCACAGTAAGTACAGCACATCACAGAGCAAGCCCTGGCATCCTTAGTTGAACATTGCCTAAAGTCCTCACACAGATTCGGGGAAGCCAATTGTCAGTCTGATGGTCAACCATGGGACTCACACCCCTCCTGCCCTTGCACCCATCTGTCTGGTGCCTGTCTGATGGTAAGACCCCAGTGTGGACACATGCACCACCTACACAGTTGTTGGACATTGCAGGGAACACAGTGAAGTATGATCACAACATGTCAGATGATCCACGGGAGTGGGAGTACAGAGTGTATTGTATGCCCTGGAGTAGGCATGACTGTCCAGCTCCACCTGTAAGAGGGATGAGTCCTGGACAGTAGGCAGGTGTCTAAGCATGTGTGACACACTTGATATACATACTCCTGAGGCCCAAACATTCTTCCCACCCACAGCATGGGGGTGTGCCAAATACCCCAGGGACATGTGGTGAATCAAATCAGCAAGTGGACCACAAATCAAAGTTACACCCAGATTACATGTCAGGACTTGGGCATTGTGTGAGCAATTGACCCACCCATGAATCCCACAACATAGTCACCGGAACAAATGCTGTCCCCCACCTTGAGCAAAGCAAAATGCAATGACACAGTCCCCAAGTGACACAATTTCCTGACTGTAAGGGCCACACATATGCGTATCAGTTGAGGAGTGGGTATGTCACAATAGAGGGACATGGGTCCTGGACCACAAGACTGATGTACTGTGGAAGTTTAACCAGGCCAGAGGAGGGCACATAGCATGTCAGACAAAGTGCACAGTGCTGTCATGGACTCACCCCCTCCTTGCTGCTGTCTGGCCTTCAGCTGCCCATCCAGGTCAGGGAAGACCACCGCCAGGATCCTGAGCATGTGGGGGGTCAGGGTCCGGTGTCCGCCCCTCCTGCGAGGAGTGACAGCTTCAGCTGGACTCTTGCGATCCTCCGGGTCCAGCCTCGAAGGTCCTGCCACCTCTTCTGGCAGTTGTGGATCCGGCGCTTGTAGTCCCCCATGGATCTTACTGCCCGGGCGAAGGTCAGCCAGATTTTCTGTTTCTGGTGGGCATCAACCTGTGAGGATGACAAAGTGAAAATGCCATTACTACACATGCAACATGTCCGTGCATCACACAGTTGGATATACATGTCTCAATCACTGGGGCACATGATGTACCCAGGCAGTGCAACGATGGCTATGAACAGTTTGCCAGCAGTTACTACATGGTATCATTGCATGGAAAGTAAACCTTGTTGGAATGCACTGTTACTGCACTGTACCTGTTCAGTGCATGTAACTACACACTTTGGGGGCTCAGAACTACTCAGTGAGCATGCTAGCCAGTGGTGTGCACACTGTAAGTCCTGCTAGTCAGACAACATGCAAAATTAGAAGGGCAGTGGACAGCACACTCACCTGCTTCCCTGGTGTCCCATACAGCTTGCTGTACTGTGGAAGGAGGCTGTCCAGCAGGGCCTGGTTCTCCTCAAGGCTGAAGGCTGGGGCTCTCTCCACAGTGCGTGCCATTGCAGTAGCCAGAGGATGCAGAGACAGCAGCAGTGTTGGTGGCAGATGTCGTCCTGGAGCATGTAGTGCAGGCAAGTGAGCTCTCAGGGGAACAGCCAGCATTATATGTGTGCTGCAGAGGCAGATACTGTCCCATGTGTCCAAAGTGATAGGTCCAAGTTGTTTGCATCTTCTGAATCTGACCAATCCATGGAATAGCAGCACTAATACACGCCCACAGCATCCTTCAAATCTTTAACTTCATGACACCCATGATTTTGCAACATTGTTGTGGCTGGCCAACTGAATTCACTGCATCAGACTCGTTGGAGCTTCGAAAACGCATCCGTTGCCATGCCAGGCCACAGCCAATGCGTGCCCACCGGTCGGTCCATTGCTGTACAACGCGTATTTCGGGATACAACGCGTACCCGCTCACAACAGATGCAATGGGCCGGCCGGGCACACCGATCGGTCCATTGCTGTACAACGCGTATTTCGGGATACAACAGATGCAATGGGCCGGCCGGGCACACCGATCGGTCCATTGATGTACAACGCGTATTCCGGGATACAACAGATGCAATGGGCCGGCCGGGCACACCGATCGGTCCATTGCTGTACAACGCGTATTTCGGGATACAACGCGTACCCGCTCACAACAGATGCAATGGGCCGGCCGGGCACACCGATCGGTCCATTGCTGTACAACGCGTATTTCGGGATACAACAGATGCAATGGGCCGGCCGGGCACACCGATCGGTCCATTGCTGTACAACGCGTATTTCGGGATACAACGCGTACCCGCTCACAACAGATGCAATGGGCCGGCTGGGCACACCGATCGGTCCATTGCTGTACAACGCATATTCCGGGATACAACAGATGCAATGGGCCGGCCGGGCACACCGATCAGTCCATTGCTGTACAACGCGTATTTCGGGATATAACAGATGCAATGGGCCGGCCGGGCACACCGATCGGTCCATTGCTGTACAACGCGTATTTCGGGATACAACGCGTACCCACTCACAACAGATGCAATGGGCCGGCCGGGCACACCGATCGGTCCATTGCTGTACAACGCGTATTCCGGGATACAACAGATGCAATGGGCCGGCCGGGCACACCGATCGGTCCATTGCTGTACAACGCGTATTCCGGGATACAACAGATGCAATGGGCCGGCCGGGCACACCGATCGGTCCATTGCTGTACAACGCACATTTTGGGATGCAACAGATGCAATGGGCCGGCCGGGCACACCGATCGGTCCATTGCTTTGCGATGTACCTGTACAGGTCAGTCGCATATGTCACCATGCTTGGCACTGGTGAACGTATGCCAGCCACATATACCTGCCAGAGACACAGGGGCACACCTACAACACCACACCCAGTCCACACTGTTTCCTAAGGCATGTAAGGCTGCATTACCTTTTCTGTGTATGGGGGTTGACATGTGGTTTCTGTGGTGGCACTTGTGGGCAGCCACACCCAGGCTGTGCATGTGTTAATGCGGACAGGGTCCTTTGTGTGTTGTGCACATGACCACTGTGATGTGCAACAGTTCATTTTGGAGCATGTGGCATGGTCACATTTCCAGGTTGTGTATGTGTGTGACATGTCACATACCCCCAGGATCCCATGGGGGAAGGCATGTACGTCACAGGATGACCCATAGCCACAATAGTGATGTCCCTCCACAGTCTGTGTGCATGTTGTGTTTCCGATGTCTCTGATTCCATGTGCAAGATGGGAGACAGTCTCCACATCAACGTTGTTTGTGCATGGACTTTGATGTTGTGCGTCACTGGCGTCCATGTCTGTTCTGCGGAGGCGACCGGGGCCACTATCTGTGGGAGTCATGTTTGTTTTTCTGAGTTGTACATGATACGCCATGTCATGCCAGTGTCCATGTGGCAAGACAGGGTCACTGGGAATCTACCTGTCAATGAGCTGTGATGCCTGTGGCGCATCTGTCCAGACATGTCACTGTGGTGTGTGTGTGGAACGTGACAGCAGGAAATGGGTACTGTGACACAGCCTAATGGTTTCCCATAGCACAACCTGGTACCTGTTGTGCACACATGTTGTACTGAGAAGTTAGATGATGGGCATGTAGGTGTGAGTTATGTCTGAACAGAACAGCACACACATCAAGTACTTGTGTCTCGTAATGATGTATCATGTGAAATTGAGTATGGTGAATGGCACATATGTGGGGTGACTGACAATCTTTCTTTCTTCAACCTATGCACTGCAGGGCTCCAGCTGTCCATAGACCATTCCCTGACCTGGCAACGATGGTGGAACGTGACAGCATCCGACGGTACCGCTTCACCAGGCAGCTGATTGATGATTTGGCAGTGCGCTTGGTACCACATTTGCAACCTGGCCGGCCGTACCCTACGGCGCTGACACCCAAGGTGAAGGTAATGGCAGCCCTACACTTCTTTGCCACCGGTACCTTTCAACACACTGTGGCGACTGCCGGTGGGATGTCACAGACTATGTTCAGCCGTGTGCTACGCGATGTTTTGGAGGCAATGTTGAGATGCCTGAACCAGTACATCTATTTCCCTACACGTCAACAACTCACTGACGTCAAGAGTGACTTCTATGCCCTGGGGAGGATGCCACATGTCATTGGCTCCATTGATGGGACACATGTGGCTTTGATACCACCACAGGCACATGAGCAGGCATACCGTAACCGTAAACATTACCATTCGATCAATGCTCTGGTGGTATGTCTTGCAGATATGAGCATCACACATGTGTGTGCCCGTTTCCCTGGTTCAGCACACGATGCCTACGTGATGAGGAGTAGTCGCATCCCGAGGATGATGGCACAGATGCAGAACCAGCGTGCCTGGCTTGTCGGTGTGTACTGACTTTGTACCATTGTGTGTGTTCTGATCTGTAGTATTCCACCCACTTTTCCAACTCAGCTAATGTGCACTTGTCTGTCCGTAGGTGACTCCGGATACCCCAACATGCCGTGGTTGCTGACACCCCTCAGGAACCCTGTGACACCAGCCCAGATGCGCTACAATGAGGCACATGGTTGGACCAGGAGAGTGATTGAGCGGACCTTTGGTCTGCTGAAGAGCCGCTTCCGCTGCCTGGACAAGACAGGAGGGGCCCTCCCATATGCCCCAGCAAAGGTGTGCAAGATTGTCATCGTCTGCTGCATGCTACACAACCTGGCAGTGCGGAAGGAGTTGCCTCTCATCCTGGATGACGATGACCAACGTCCGCCACCTGTGGAGGATCCTGGCCTGGACCACGATGCCAGTGATGATGATGATGGTGATGTCCGCACACAGCTCATCACCAACTTCTTCAGCTGAATGTGAGTATCCAGGGAGATGTAATGTGAATGATGTGAGTTTGCATGATATGTGTGGGTGGTGCTCTGGTGCTGTTTGAGTGTGGCCATGTGCTACTTGACTGGATGCGTGCAGCAATGTGTCCTTACAGGTAGTCTGTACTCCCCAACAGTTTTGACATGCTAACTTGGTTTTGTGTAGTTGTCTTGTGACATGTATTGGGCATGAGTATTGCAGTTCTGTCCTGTTCTTCAGTGGTTTTAACTTTGTGTCATTTCTATCCTTCACAGGGTGCTTACTGAGTACTTTGGTCAACTTGGATCCCCCGACACCATGATTCAGCTTTCAGGGTGGCAGCAGTAGTTTGCCTACAAGTGATGTGCCACACACCCCTGGACTTCATATCTTCTGCACTTGTTGACTGTGTGGCCACTGCCACGTGGGTAAACCTTGCATTTGTAGTGGAAACAACATGTTGCAAATGTGTAATGAACCTGTGCTTCACTTTGGGATGTGCGTTGTCTGTGGTCACACATCTGACTGACATTTGCTTACTGCACCTGTGGGCTAGTTGACACAGACTGTGAATAGGTGTGGTGTCTGTGCATTCCACTGTATTTCCTGGCAACATCACTGTGGGCGATGAGTCCGATGGCCCTGGTGTCTCTGTGTTGTGTAGCCCTAGTGGTGTGTCTCCCTCATATGTGTCACGTCACCATGACTCACACAACGGTGTTGTACTTGCTGTAGCAGTTAGCATACACAGTGTAATTTAGCAGGTCATCATCACCATTACAGTATCCACATTTGAATAACAACAAAGGCAAGTATGGTGTACTAGTGATTTTATTTACAGAAATGTGTGTGTGATAGTGCATAGGATGGTGGGTGCTGTACATTGGGATTGTGATCCAAAGTTCCCAGATGTGTTGGAAGTCTTGGTAGCAGAAATGTCCTGAGTGAAGTCCACAGACATATGATACATTAGTCCAACTTGAACTCCCCATGTCATGTGGGAGAGTAGTGTTGCATTCGACAGGGTGAAATGTTTGCACACAAAGGAGAATTTCCGGAACAGGTGTTGGCTTCCTGGGGGATGTACGTGGCCATCAACCTCTCAGTTTTCCTTCCTCGGACGACCCCTCTTCTTTGGGGGGGGACCCTCACGTGCCGGCTGCGGTGGTGCAGGGGAGTCTCCGCCAGAGTACTCCTCCCTCCCTGTGGCGGTGTCAGTTGTTGCAGCACCAGATGTTGTGGGCACACAGGGAGGTGTGGCCATGTTGGTGCTAATCTGGCAGAGGCATGTCAATATGTCCCTATGCACCGCTGTGAGTTCTTGCAATGTGTCCCACTTGGACTCCATGCGAGACATGTGTGTCTCCACACGAAACATGTGGGAGTCCAAGCGGGCATGATGGGCAGCCTGCTGCTGTTGTATGTCCTTGAGGATCCCCACGACCTGTCTGACCTCTCCGGTGCTATCCTGGTACGCATCAGTTGTGGGTCATCATGCAGTCCAGACCCCTCTGCAAGCAGCGACCTATGTCTACCACCCCTCCCACCACCCCTGGTGACACGTGCAGGACCTGCGGTGGCACGCACAGGTGACCCAAGGCCCCCTTGGGGGTTGTTAGTGGTGTTGTCATCCATTGCTCCACGCTGGGCCTGGGGCTCTGTGCTGTTGCCATCGGTGGTCCTTGGTCTGTCCGTGTCGGCGGGGGTGGTCTGTGTGTTGGCAGTTGATGGAGGGGTGGGTGCAGGGGGTGCAGGTGTTGGTCCAGCTGGTGCTGCATGATGACTCACACCAGGTGCCAGGTAGGTCTTCGCCATCCGAGGAGGGCAGAGGCTGTTCCACACCAGTGAGCTCAGTGTCCCCCGGAGCCTGGGACAGGGACTCCTCCTCGCCTGCTGCTGTGTCCCCATCATCATCACCTGTATTTGGAAGAGACACACATTGTATGTTATGTTTCTACAGGCATCAATGGTTCACACACCTGACAGTTGTGACTGTACCTCTGGATGCGGGCATGTACATTGCATTGTCCTAAGTTGTCACAGTAAGAGGTTGATATTGGTGTAGCACATTGTATGCATACCTGGGGCATTTCAATGTGAATGTTGAGGTGTGTGCATGGCAAGCATTGGTTGTATTTGGTGGACATCCGGCCATCCTTCTCCACCTAGCCCAGTTATCCCACCATGAAGCATGCCACCCTTGCAGTGGGTTCAGGTTGACTCTCAGGATGTCATTCAGTGGTGGCTTGCTGTTGGTTGTTGCACAGTTCCCAGCAGGGCCTTGTGCTCCCCACAGCACTACCCAGTGTCAGCCATCTTGTCAGTCCTTTTCCACTCCCTGTGATGTGAGCATGGTTCAGAGTGGTGTTGATGGGCCAATTGTGAGGGTGAGCAGTTTCTGTGACTACAACTCCCATCATGCTATTGCCTACACCCCCTTCCCAGCATGCCCGTACTTCCTTCCTTTGGACTCTGCTTCCCTGTGGGGTAGTGTGCCTGTGCTGACAGGAAGGCTGACAGTGTTGTCCTTGCGTTTGTTTGGCTACAAGTCCCAAGAGTGTCCCTGTGCTTCACACAGCATTACCCAGGGTGGTGGTTCTTTGTGGGATCTTCATTTGGTATGTTAGGCATTGCATTCTCCCAGGTGGGTTATGTGGAGTTTGTGTTGAGGGGGTGTGTGAGGTGAGCTGCTTTTTTTTTTTTTGTCCTCATTTATGCGATTAAATGTGGTTATGGTAAGGCCAAAGTCACCTTGTATACCCAAAACTCTTACAGGAGAACCGCCCGTAGGGTACAAGGTTAACAGCAGGTCTCAAGAACCTTCAAAGAATTTGAAAAATGGTCAATCATGGTCCCACCATGATGATTCCATCCATGTCGCATTAGTTAAAATCATTGGACGTCCGCCCTAATTTAAGATGTATTCTTATCCCATAGTTCCCAGTATTTTATTTGTTTGCTCTTCCCACTAGCTTTATCCAGTTTCTTGATTCTATCTACTGACCTGTGCCAATCTGCCACCCCGGGAGGAGTAGAGAGAATCCAATTGATACACACCTCCCGTCTAGCTAACAGGATCAAGACAAATAGTAAATATTTTTGGTTTTTACTTAATACCATATCCACTATGTTATTATCCAAAATGCCAAAGATAACTGTAAAAGTGCTTACCTTGATGTTAATATCTAGAGCTTTTGAAATACTCTTACCAACTTCTTCCCAGAAGACATCAAGGTGTGTACACAGATGGAACATGTGAATATCGTTTGCCTTTATCTTGTTGCATTTCGGGCAGTGTTTCATCTCCTGGTTATTTATTTTAGACAACTTCTCGGGCGTCCAATAAGACCTATGTATGGTAAACAAATGGTTTTTCCTTAGGGGTGCAGAAGCAATAGTATACCAAAGAAAAGTGCAGGATACTTGCCATAACTGTTGCAAGTCTTGGTCGGGAAATACTTTTTCCAGATGTCGTCTGGGGTGGTGAAATCGCCTTCTTCATCTTGAATCATATACCAGTACCATTTAGATATTTCTTTCCGAGTTGGATCTTTTTGAATCTCTTCTTCCAATTTTTGTGTGGAAACTAATGTTTTCTCTTGATCTTTTGACCAGCTCACCAACTGGTAATATTTGAACTTAGAGATGCCTCCGTTGGTTTTTTCTAGCAATGAGGCCCAACTTTGAAGAATGCCATTTTCAAGGAGTTCTCCCCAGCTAGTTATACCAGCATTTATTAATGGGGCAGCAAGAGAGTCTTTTAGGCAATCCGGGGTTCCAGGAGAGCACCATATAGGTGCTAGATCACTGTAGTAGGGGATTTTCCAAGATTTCCTTAGATCGTACCATAACTTATAGGCTGATCTCAGAACTTTTAATTTTATCTTTTTGAAATATTTTGGATGACCAAATTTATAAAGACAGTTATCCTCATCCGTTACAGTATGCCAGTACGGAGGATACAAAGCGCGGGGTCTAAGAAGAATCCTAATATTCTTAAATTGAAAGGCTCTGTAATAAGCCAAAAGATCTGGACTAGCTATGCCTCCTCGAATTTTCTTCTGGGAGAGCTTCTTCCACGCTATCCTTACTCCTTTGGAAGCCCAAATAAAAGTATTGATTTCACTTTGGATCTTCTTTAACCATATGGGCTTAAATTCCAGTGGGATTGCATTGAATAAAAAAGTGAATTTGGGCAGAATTGACATTTTTACAGCATTTGTTCTCCCTAAAAAAGTAAGAGACAGACTATTCCAAGATTTTAGTAATTTCCTCATTTCTTTGACTTTTGAATTGAGGTTTACTTGAGCAATTTCATCAATATTTTTTAAAACCTCTATCCCCAAATATTTAATTTTATTATTAGCTCCTATTGGTGGTGAATTCATATTCCAGAGCATCATCTCAGTCTTCTGGCTATTAAGTAAATAGCCAGAAACACTACCAAAGTCTGATAACAACTTTGTTATGGGGTGGAGGGATTTATCTAGGTCACTTGTGTACAGCATTAGATCATCTGCATATAATGCAACCTTAATGACCCATTCTTTAAAGGTAAAAGGAATAATTTCTTGAGACCTTCTGATCATGTTTGCGAGAGGCTTAATATACAGATTAAAAAGATGAGGAGAGAGCGGGCACCCCTGTCTCGTGCCTCTGTTAATAATAAATTCTTTCGAGAGACTTCCATTAATCAGAATTTTTGCTTTGGGGGCTTTATATATGTTTCTGATTGCTCTCAAAAAATTATCTCCTAGCCCAAAATGAAAAATAACAGAATACAAAAATGACCAATTTACACGGTTGAATGCTTTAGCAGCATCAAACGTGAGTACCGCTAATGGGATTTTTTCTTGGGTGGCTATATCAATGGCGCCTATAAGTTGGTGAGTGAGATCATATAGTTGCCTCCCCTTAGTGAAACCTTTCTGGTCGTTATGAATGATTTTATCGGTTATGTTGCCTAGCCTTATGGCTAAAACCTGGGTAAAAATTTTATAATCATTATTTGGTATAGAAATAGGCCTGTATGATTCACATTTATAAGGGTCTTTGCCAGGTTTCAAAATTAAACTAATGGTAGCATCATTCCATGATTTTGGGAGCTGTTGGTCAACCAAGTATATGGAATTAAAGAGGTCTGTCAAAATGGGAGCTAGTTGTTCCTTTAGAGCTAGATAGAATTCGTTGGGGATAGCGTCGGGGCCAGCAGCTTTGTTTTTTTTCATCTTATTTATCGCCCTCATGACCTCCTCTGTAGTTATTGCTTTATTTAGGGCCTCGCATGAGTCAAAATCCAACCTTGTTATTTGTGAGTTTTTTAAGTACAAGTTTACCGCCTGGGCGGACGGTGTTAAATCTTCCTCATACAATTCCTGAAAAAAATCTACAAATGCTTCTTCTATATCTAAGCTATCTTCTACCCTCCCCCCTTTACGAGCATTATAAATTGCCATAATCTTGTTCCTATTGGAGTCTGTTTTAAGCTTCCATGCTAGTAATTTCCCACTATTTTCCCCATACTCGTAGGATGACAAACTACTAGCCTCCCATCTTTTCCTAACTCGATCTTCTAAATATAATGATAAATCCTGCTTTTTCCTAAATAATTCCTCAATTGCCCTTCCTTGTTCTGCCTTTGAAATAGTGTCTTCGCTCTTTTTTTGCATTTCTAAAATGTCTGCCTCATACTGCATAATTTTATGCCTATTTTCCTTGTTCTTCCTTGCTGCAAGACCAATGAGGTTTCCTCTAGTAACGGATTTATATGCGTCCCACACTGTGTGGCTGGGTACTTCACCATTAGCATTTATTAAAAAATATTCTAATGTCTCGCCCTTCAACTTCTCAATTAGTTGTTTATCTGACAGGAGAGTACGGTCTACAGTCCATCTTTTCTTACCCTGAGGGGGTCTTGAGTTAATTCCATCTGGACAAGGGAGTGATCGGACAGATGCGCTGGTATATGTACTACCTTTTTACCTTTTTACTCCATAGTTTATCGATTAGAAAAAAATCAATTCTGGATGCGTGACCATATTTATGGTTCCTATAAGTAAATCTATTACCTTGGTCACCTTTACTCTTCCATATATCTACCAGCCCCAAGTCCTCTTTAAACCTATTCAACCAATCCCTCATTTTTATTAAATTGAGACCTCTTCCAGGCGGATATCTGTCCTGTTTAGGATCTAACAGTATATTAAAATCTCCTCCAAGAATTATTGGCGTAGATACATTAATTAATTGGGCATATAATGATTGAAGTGGTTCAGGGTCATCCGAATTGGGGCCGTAGTAACCCACCATCGAGAAGAGGTTATCCCCAGATTTCATTTTCACTAGGCTCCATCTACCTTTCGGGTCCCCACACTCTTCCAACATAGTTATTTTAGATGGTCTTTTCACAATCACTGCAACCCCTTTTATACAGCAGGTTTGATTTGTACAAGCACTACTCTCAATCCATTTTTCATATTTTGTAAATTCATGCCATTCTGATTTTAATAGGTGAGTTTCCTGTAGTATTATAACATCACTCTTTATTAGTTTAAGATATTCAAAAATCTTTTGACGCCTTTTCCTTACCCTTAGCCCATTAACATTCCATGTTGTAATTTTCATTACGCCCATCTTATAGGAGATTTTTGGTCCTACAAACTATTGTGGCCTTATTTACCATAAAATGTACATATCGGACAAATGCATTTTTTTTTTTTCCCTATGCTCCCCACCCAATAAAAACAAAACGTCATAAATGTGCTAAAAAAAAAACAAAAAACCTAGCACTTCTACCCCCTCTAAAGCTCCCACCCCTCCCTGGAGAACCCTCCCAACTTCCATTTGGGCAATCTTATTGCCCTATTTGAGCTCCGCTATTGTAGGGTTGTCCTATCTTTATTGCGTTGTATCTTGGCTCTTACTTCAGTCTCATTTATTTATGTGCTTTTATTGCTCCAACAGTGATTCTACCTCTTTTGGTTCACGAATATTAAAAGTCTTGTTATTCCACATAATTTTCAAGAGGGCAGGAAATTTCATTTGAACCGAGGCTCCTGCTGCTGTCAACTCTTTCATATAATTCCCTAAAGCCCATTGTCTATCTGCTGTCGCCCTAGATATGTCTGAACGGACTTTATAGTTATATCCATCCTTTATGAAAGTGGTAGACTTTAACGCAGCGTTTAAGATGGTCTCTTTTATAGTGTAAGTTTTAAAATTAACAAGTATTCGACGCGGATTTTTCTTTGGTTTATTCAGTCTAAAAGGGTCCCTGTGAACCCTCTGGATATCATCCTCTAGCACTTTTTCGTATAGCTCTGGAGAGATTCCCTTGATCAGGTTAATTATAAAGTTTTTAGGTTTGAACCTTCAGCGCCTTCTGGAATACTTAGAAACCGTAAATTACTCCTCCTTGCGTTGTTTTCCAACGTTTCAAGTTTGTCTCTAAGTTCCTTCTCTGAAGATCTCAACTCCTCAATGTCATTTTGACAAGATCTCACTTCTGTTTTCGTTTGTTCCAAAGATACTTCTATAGTAGAGACCCTAACGACTAAGGCATTAACCTTAGATTCTAAGGCCTCGCATGTTGCCTGAATCCTCTCCTGATTTTTTTCAGACTTGGCAAAGCCATGCTTCATTTCTTTAAAGAGAGACCCCATTAGTTCCCCCATTTCAGTGTGCGGGGGTACCTCTAAACACTGATCTTTATTTATAACCTTTTGTTGTTGATTTTCATGCCTCTCATGATCCTCCTCTTCTTCGATATGATTATTATCCTCCTTATCTGTCTGATCGAGGACTTGAAACGGATTAGATATCTCTATTGTTTGCATAACACCAATAGGTATTGGTTTTTGCATGTTGAGGGACCCCTCTACAGATTTTTCCTCTTTTAATCGTGTATTTTTAGACACCTGTTGAACTTTAAAGAAGGAGCGAAGAGATGGTGTAACTTTTAGGCTGGCGCCCCTTTTAGCTGCTCTTTTTCGCCGCCTTTGCTGCTCTAGTAGAGACCACTGCTACTGTATCTGCTTTTACTCTTTGGTTTTCTTGTTTCTTAGTTGCTTTTATAACTGTGGTATGACTAAGGCTGGCAGTTTGTTCTTGGTCAGGTTCTTTATACGTTAATAGAGCAGCGTCGACTTTAGACGGGACGGTTGTAAATTTCCTATTCCTTAGTGCATAAGTTATATCTTGAATTCGATTCTTTGTACTCTCTTTTTATCCGAATCCCTTAAGTCTATAACAGTCTTCTTAGTACCATCCAAAGTCTGTAATTTAAAATCTTCTGCAGTTACAACCTCGTCTTGTAATGATTTTATACTACTGATGTTTTTGGGTGAAAACAGGTCTTTTACCTGGCCCTTCCCCCTCCTTCTTGCTGAACTCATACACACTACTTTACGAGTTACTGTAGTGGTTCTATGTTCCTCGCTTGGTAATTCAGCATTTAGTTTCAAAGGCAGTAACAAGGAGCCACTTGGGGGCCTCTAAAACTTACTTTTGTTATGGCTCTTCTCCTCCGATGTAACTCAGCTGCAGCAACTGACCAAACCGCTCCCCTCCCTCCTCTCGGTGTCTGAGAGTTCGAGGGCAGCTCTCCTCCGAGTCTTGCCTGCTCCTCCGCCACCGTTTTCGCGTCCACCGTGCCTCCAGCAGTGGCTCACAACCCTTCACCGGCAAGCCCCAGGCTCCAAACTCCAAAACGGCAGGGAAGAAAGAAGCAAGAAAAGGGACCGCTCTCCTGGTCAGCCGCGGGCTCCGCGGCTCAGCGCGGCTCGGCGTTCTATGACTCCCGCGTACACCCGCGCCAATCAGCAAAGCAGAGTGCACGGACTGCGCTGCAGCAAAACCAAGGTAGCCGAATCCACCCTCGAGGATGCTTCGTGAGTTTCCTGCTCCTACGAGCCGTTACATTCCTATGAGGACTTCCCTAACTCACAGAGCTCGCGACCCGCTCTCCTAGCTGGCCGCCATGTTCTCCTCCATGAGGTGAGCTGCTTGTAACTATGGTCAGTGCTGTGAGTCCTCCTTCCCACCCAGCCAGATATCCCACCATGCAACGTGCTTGCATTGCAGGGAGTGCAATTTGGCTTTCAGGATGTCAGGCAGTGGTGTTGTGCTGTTTGTTGGTGCACAGTTCCCAGCAGGGCCTTGTGCTCCCCACAGCAGTACCCAGTGTCAGCCATCTTGTCAGTCCTTTTCCACTCCCTGTGTTGTGAGCATGGTTCAGAGTGGTGTTGATGGGCCAATTGTGAGGGTGAGCAGTTTCTGTGACTACAACTCCCATCATGCTATTGCCTACACCCCCCTTCCCAGCATGCCCGTACTTCCTTCCTTTGGACTCTGCTTCCCTGTGGGGTAGTGTGCCTGTGCTGACAGGAAGGCTGACAGTGTTGTCCTTGCGTTTGTTTGGCTACAAGTCCCAAGAGTGTCCCTGTGCTTCACACAGCATTACCCAGGGTGGTGGTTCTTTGTGGGATCTTCATTTGGTATGTGAGACATTGCATTCTCCCAGGTGGGTTATGTGGAGTTTGTGTTGAGGGTGTGTGTGAGGTGAGCTGCTTGTAACTATAGTCAGTGCTGTGAGTCCTCCTTCCCACCCAGCCAGATATCCCACCATGCAACGTGCTTGCACTGCAGGGAGTGCAATTTGGCTTTCAGGATGTCAGGCAGTGGTGTTGTGCTGTTTGTTGGTGCACAGTTCCCAGCAGGGCCTTGTGCTCCCCACAGCAGTACCCAGTGTCAGCCATCTTGTCAGTCCTTTTCCACTCCCTGTGATGTGAGCATGGTTCAGAGTGGTGTTGATGGGCCAATTGTGAGGGTGAGCAGTTTCTGTGACTACAACTCCCATCATGCTGTTGCCTACACCCCCTTCCCAGCATGCCCGTACTTCCTTCCTTTGGACTCTGCTTCCCTGTGGGGTAGTGTGCCTGTGCTGACAGGAAGGCTGACAGTGTTGTCCTTGCGTTTGTTTGGCTACAAGTCCCAAGAGTGTCCCTGTGCTTCACACAGCATTACCCAGGGTGGTGGTTCTTTGTGGGATCTTCATTTGGTATGTGAGGCATGGCATTCTCCCAGGTGGGTTATGTGGAGTTTGTGTTGAGGGGGTGTGTGAGGTGAGCTGCTTGTAACTATGGTCAGTGCTGTGAGTCCTCCTTCCCACCCAGCCAGATATCCCACCATGCAACGTGCTTGCATTGCAGGGAGTGCAAGTTGGCTTTAAGGATGTCAGGCAGTGGTGTTGTGCTGTTTGTTGGTGCACAGTTCCCAGCAGGGCCTTGTGCTCCCCACAGCAGTACCCAGTGTCAGCCATCTTGTCAGTCCTTTTCCACTCCCTGTGTTGTGAGCATGGTTCTGAGTGGTGTTGATGGTCCAAATGTGAGGCTGCCCATTATCTGTTACTACGAGTCCCATCATGCTCTTGGCTACACTGACTTCACCAGCATACACAGGATTCCTTCCTTTCTGTGAGCTTCCCTGTGAGGTGGTGTTCTAGTGGTGGCTAAATATCTGACAGTGTTTGTTGGTTATATTTGTGCCACTGCCTAGCTCAATTTGGTATTGGATTTGTACATGTCATGACAAAGTTACATATCACTATGAGATGGCATGTATTGTGTTTATCTGTCTGACATACACTTTTTGGGATGATTATCTTTTGTTTGCTGTTGATTTGCTAGGGGTGCATGGTTTGACTGTCCCCTTGACAGTGATGTGTGTGTATTGGCACACAATATTGTGTATATTAGTTGTGTACTCACCAGGCTCTGGGATGTTTGTTAGTCCATATACGCTCACTGGTGGTAGGATGGCCCGCACCTTCTCCTCCCAGGGCCTGAGGTATACTGGTTTGGCAGGAGGGCCACTGCCGGTGTGCTGGCTCAGGAGGTAATCCTTCTTCAGGAGGTCCCTGACCCTCCTGCGCACATCATACCACCTGTTCTGGATGTCTTCCTTTGTGCGCAAACATGGTGATTGTGCGTTCACCCTGTCGACGATCCTCGCCCACATCTTGGTTTTCTGCGACATGGGGGTCTGTTGGACCAATGTGCCAAACAACTGTGGCTCTACCCTCAGGATCTCGTCTACCATGACTTCCAATTCACTATCTAGGAACTTTGGATTCTTCTTTAGGGGTTCTTCTGACCGAGTAGGACGTTGCAGTTATCTTGTGCGCGCATCTCCGAGTCGTTCCCGCTGTGTTTCAGCTCTGTTTCATATGCGGCATACGCGTCGTTCACGGTGTATTGTGTTTGTTTGGCTGGGTTTTGTATGCGTGTCGGTCGTACGGCTTGTGCTCCGTGCGAATCGGTCTGCTTTTGCACCCACTGTATCGTACTGCGCGGGTCGGAGTTTGCGGGTACGTTTCGTTCGGCTTTCTTCCTGGTGCGTGTCGGTCGGTTCGATTCGCATGGTTTTCCGGCCGGATAGCTTGTTTCCGTCCAGGTCGGTCGTTCGCCTTGAGTTCCGTACGAGTCGGTCGTGATTCACATGCATTTCATCGTACTTCCCAGGTCGGGCAACGCCGGTACGTGTCGGTCGGACTATTATCCCATACCGAGTTGGTCGGTTTTTTTTCCGAACCGAATCGGAATCGACCCCATAGTCTTTAGTCTGCTTTGTTAATCCAGGCCACCAATAGTGTTGTTTCAGTAATGAAACAGTCGCTGTAACTCCTGCATGTGCAGAACCTATCCCTTCTGTGCTGCTAGAATTAAACCTAACCTACAATCCATGTTTGGAATTACTCTATCCCCCACTCCAGGAATCTGAGCAAATGGAATGTTAGTGGCATCTAACTTGTAGGAGTACTTGAGTGGAAACTTCTTTGGTAGTGCTTTGCTGTTTTTGCGTGAAGCAATGACAGCTACCATAATCTCACCGTCTATTCTCGTTTTAGAACGAGTGATTGCAGCTACGACAGGCGTGCGTACAGCCCCCTTTGCAGCTTCATCAGCCAATGAATTCCCTTCAACGTGAACGCCATCACGCTGATGACTCAGTGTATGTATCACGTGAGCTCTCGGTAGTTCGGTTTTCAACTCCACTACTTGTTCCCATAGCATTTTATGCTTAATTGTGCCACCTTTTGCATCTTTGAACCCATTTTGAACCCAGTACTGCAAATATTCATTGTAAGACTGCACACAGTAAAAGGAATTGCACACAATTAGTGTGGGGAATTCTCGATCCGTATTCACTAGTGCCAGTATTAGGGCTTTTAACTCTGCCAACTGTGCCGTGCAGTCTCCTAAGGACTGCGACCTTTAACGATTGCACATGCTGCGCTATATTGTTGCTTACTCCCTATGGCCGGTTGAGCAGATCCGTCAGTGTAAATTATATATCCATACTGATCTAGAGGCATTATTTCGTTTGGAAGACGATATTCTTGTTTGTATTGCAGAAATGCTTGTGTCTTTAAATTTGGGTCGTACCTCTATTCTATATCTGTTGCAGTGAAAGAATTAGCCCATTGTATCCATCTCGGATGTAAAGCTTTAGCATTAGGAACGCTTGCCTTTGTCGCAGCCTCTAAGGCTGGAACTGGAGTCACTACTATTATTCGTTTCCCCTGAGCCAGTGCTCTTTCTCTCACTACAGCAGTCTGTACTGCTGTCACAATCTTTTCTGTAGATGCGAAGTGCATCTCAGCATTTGTGTACAAATGTGATTTGTATACAATTGGTACTGTTTCACCTTCATTATATGTCAGATAGGTGTACCCAGATTGACCCGCAACTATACGGATCACCAGGTTGCGTACGTTTACGCATGTCTGTAAGTGTTTGGAAGCTATCATGTCAGCTTGTAAGGAATGAAGTGTATCTGTATGTTCCTTTGTCCATTGTTTTACTGAAAAATCAGGTTTCATTAAATCGTAGAAAGGTTTTACTCTTTCTGCGTAATCCAAAATGTATGTTCTACCAAAATTTAGGAATCCCAGAATTGACTGTAAATTTTTCAATGATTTTGGAGGTTGGAGCAGCACGCATTTTTCTAATAAATTGGCTGCCAGGCTTTTTCCTTCACTTGAAAGCTCATATCCTAAAAACAGGACACTGAGGTGGGCAATTTTTGATTTTTTAAAGTTGAATTTGTAGCCCTCAGATGCAAATCCCAAAATTATGGTATTCACTCTGTTCAAGTGTTCCTCTAGGTCATCGTCCGTTAGATAAATATCATCCACATAGGACAATGCCTCTTCATCCAAATTTTGAAGTAACTCAGTTACTCTGGCCGAAAACAACCCGGGGCTGTTCTTATACCCCTGGGAGAGTCGACAAAATTGACGCTGCGTCCCTAGCGCTGAGAAGGCTGTCAGATATCTGCTTTCAGGCACTATATTTTGGCAGAAAAATCCATTTGAGATATCAAGTGTTGTTTTATATTTTTTCCGCACAATGTTATTCATTAATGTAGCACTATGTCCATTTTGAACTGCAAATGTCTTAGTGCAAGTGTTTAAATGTCTATAATCTAAAACTAGACAATATGAATTGTCAGGTTTCATGACAGGAAACAAAGGATTGTTCATTGGTGAGGTGCAATTTTCGATCACCCCTTGGTATTCAAGTTGATCTAAGATCTCCCTGACCTGTTTTTTAGCTTCTTGCTTTATTGGATACTGCCTCTGTGCAGTCGGAGTATTTTTCAAAGGAATTATGTGGTGGGTTGAATCCTCATCCCATCCAACATGGTTTTTGTATAATGCCGGAGCCTGGGCTACCGCCCACTCCTGCGCATAAGTGTGTTGTAAGTGCCTGGGAATATGGTCTGAGAAAGCCGGAAGAATTACCGTTTCTCCTTTAGGGCAATCCATGACAAATGCTGGCGGCCAATCTTGTTCAGCTAATAAAATATCATAGCCAAACGTTAGGTTCTCCCAAGAGAGACCTCTCACTGTTCTACATTTGTCCCCCTCCATTTGGAGCGTTATTTCATATACTTTATGTGGGACACTTACCCTAGTATCAGGTGTTTCTACTGTGATATAATCATTCAAGTCCGCTGTCACCAGAAATTCCTTCAGGTTCTGGCGAGCTATTGTTACTTCTGACGCACTGTCTAGCATCGTCAGAGCCCATTCCCCGTTCAGTAGTCGAGTCCTCAGAATTCTGGGCATGTCTGATCTTTAGACCTGCAACCTTCTTCTTTTTGAACTGTGGCTTTTGCATTGGTTTCTCTTCTTTTTTAGAAGTGTAATCTTGAGCATGCTGCTTGTCTCTGGACTTTGTACGCTCTTCTTGCCTTTCTGACCGTCCTTCCCTCTCGGAGTTTTTAGATGAACCCTGAAAGGAACGTGAGGAACGTGTATCAGTATCCTGATACCTATCAGGTTTCCTAATATTATCCCTATTCCTAAGGTTGTACCTCTTTTCGGGGGGCTCCTGTGGAGGAGATCTACCTCGGGATTGAGATCTATTTCCTTTAAAGTTTTGTTTTTTACTGTCCCACTTCTTCTTAGCTAAAGCAGGTGTCTGCTTAGAAGTCTCCTTTTCAGGACTGCCCATCAGATGTGGTTTTAAAGCTTTCCCACCCAAACTGTCTCTGCCTAATTCTGCATACGCAGTTTCAATTATTTTTGGTAGCTCGTGTTCCTGTTCTAAAGGACTGAACTCCCTCAGGCGTTGGCGGATTGCCACTGAAGCTGCTTCCTCTTTAATATTAGCTAGTATTATGGCTGATACCTGGGCATAGTTACCTAGTAACTTCATCCCTAAGTTTAGGGCAGGCTCTGCTCCGTACTCATTTTGTATTTGTCTCAATACATTAGGTACTACTGCTAATGACGGGATACCATGAGTTCTGGTATAAATGGCAGCAAAGACTGTACCCCAAGTGGTACAATCCTTTAATTGTGGTGTTATCCCCATGGGCAAGCAGATTGTTAGCATTCTGTGTTTTTCATACAGGGTAGTATTCGGGAATACTGCCTCTAGCTGCGTTATTTTCTGAGCTACCCAGAATGGTATTTGTTCACGTTTTGTGGGCATTTTACCCATTACCGCGTGTAATGTTTGTGGTGTACTTTTAGTTGCTGTACCCTGAATTTGAGTTCCATTAGTTGCAACTATTGCTGGTTGGACTGTAAATGTCCTCATGATGAATTGCGTCAAGTTCCTATAGATTTTAATTAAATCTTTATGTTGTATGAGTAAGTCTCCTGGTGGCATTGTGTCAATGTCAGGATGTGGTGTGTAGGCTGCTAATATCGGCCATGTTGCCCGTTCTCCTCCGAGCGGGCCGAGTCTTACTCTTCTTCTTGTATGGGGTAGGGCACCTTTAAACCAGTATAAGTGTTCCTGGTACGTGAGCGGAACCTCTATGTCCTCAAACAGACAATATTCCGCTGGTGCATCTCCTTCTGTGTAACAGTGAAATGTTTTTGTTCTTGCATTTGCTGTTGGGAATGTAACCCACGAATAAAATACCTCTGTTATTTTTGATTTGTGTGCCTCAATCACGAAAACTATTATGCCACCCCTAGATGATAAACCATTCTCTAGCAGTCTCAGGGTGACTGTATTTCTAAAATTTTCTGCAATTTGTATTGCCTTCTGCATCTTCTTCTCCGGCTGAGAGGTGTAGATCTACTCTTGCGTTATCTTTGTCCTCAGTCATTTTTTAAAGAAGAAGTTTTTCAAGGGAACTAAGATAAGGTGTTTTTGCACAATTTAGGAACAATGTGTCCTTCAAGCTTGATTAACCAACAGCCAATAAATAGGATTTTTAGCCTACTCAGCTGTGGCGGAGTTTGTGCCCACCTACTCCAGACGTCTCTGGTGTTTTGTGAGTAGGGGTCTCTGAGAATAGCACGACTGAACTACTCAGATTCTACTGTAAAATAAGTACACAACCAATGTTGGCGGCGCCATGTTGTGTAGTTCCTATATAACCTATACAGGATCCGCGCGTTTGGATAACATAAACTGTGGGTTTGGTGGCAGATGCATTCTGTGCACCCCCACCGGATACGTTAGCCTGTCTGTATTAGCTATACAAAAGGGGATGATGGACGGAACGTTTGAGCCAATCAAACACTCACCCCCAGTCAACTGATCTGGGTTTAATCCATCATCATTCTTTAGCTCACTCCACCACCCCAGTTCAGACATGGCCATATGCAAATCAGTCTGACCCTGTGCCTCATGGGAACAGTCCAGCCCGAACTGCCAAGCCATGTCTTCCCTGGACCGGAAACAAGCATCCTAGGACCGGTTTCTGGCATTCCAGCCGTCATCAGCCAGGCTTGCTTGAATCCAGTGGCAAAGTGAGCAAGGGACCCACGTCTGGGCATACCCCCGCCAACTTAGGGCGAACAAAGCGATACAAAAGGGGATGATGGACGGAGCGTTTGAGCCAATCAAACACTCACCCCCAGTCAACTGATCTGGGTTTAATCCATCATCATTCTTTAGCTCACTCCACCACCCCAGTTCAGACATGGCCATATGCAAATCAGTCTGACCCTGTGCCTCATGGGAACAGTCCAGCCCGAACTGCCAAGCCATGTCTTCCCTGGACCGGAAACAAGCATCCTAGGACCGGTTTCTGGCATTCCAGCCGTCATCAGCCAGGCTTGCTTGAATCTGTATTAGCTAGCTCACAGTGCCACTATAATCTCCTCTTATCGGGGAGAGAATAGTTCTTGGCAACCTCAGAACATGACAACTCTGATCCCCCAGGATCGTGGAAACAATATACTACCTTTCGCTCAGTCACTCGTGCTCACTTAGGGGCCGATTACGATGGCGGTCGGTGTCAGTACCGCGGTGCCGGCGGTGCGGAAAAATGCCTTTTACCGCCCGCCAGCAGCGGTCCTCACGGCCGCCATATTATGAAGGGCAAATATACCCCATTTCCCGACCTCCGCGGTGCAACGCCGACCGCCATGAAATTGCGCCCGCCACTGCACCGGTAGGAGCCAATGGAGACTCACCACCGTGCGGAATGACGTCCCGTCCGCTCAACAAATTAGGATGCGCCAAACAACCCGTCGAACCGCAGGGGAGAAACCGCCCTTCCAGACACAGCAGAATCTCGACAGCGGAGCGTGAAACGAGACTTCCGGAGCCCTCCACCCAGAGCCGAACACCATGGATCCAGCACTACACGTCCTCCCGGTGCTGTACGTGATACATCACCAGGTCAACATCGCCCGCCGCGGACGCCGCCGCAGGTACGTAAAAAAAACACAATACAACACAAAACAGAACACAAATTCCACGGGCTGAAACAGGGCACCTGGCCACACCAGACACACTGGTGTGGACAGGAACACCTCCATCAGTGTACCCACACATGTCTCATCTGGCACCAATTCACACCCTGCATCAAGCCCACCAAATTACCGCGAACATAATGTAATGTGTTGCTGACGACACCGCAGCGGTGAGTATGCGGGAAATCCATCGCACAAAGCAGAATGCATGTACAGCAACGGTCAGGCCAGAAAGACCACAGGCCACCACCACCACCCACCACCCACAGCTCCGCCGCACACAGCAAGAAACATGCCAATCCCCCCTCTGCACCCCCATGTCCAACACCAAGCGAGCTAAATCCACACCCAGCAGCACACAACTAACACCTAGGGAGACAGACACAGCAGCATTGGGTGTAGATTAACACACAGCACAGAGGCACAGGCCCAGGGCAACACACACACCACAACACCACATACATGGCAAGAAAGCTGAATACAAGCACAAAATTAACATCCACACACACAAGGAACATAGAGACTACTGGACACACACCCTGCCAACTCACACAGACATACCCCACACCGACACACAGCCACATACACAGACTACATGCCACCAGCAATGGAGCACAACATAGAGGAAAGCAAAAATGATGTGCACACAAATGGGAGGGCAAGGAGACAACCAACAACCAGGTGAACAGACACATGCAGGACAAGGAACCTAGAACAACATCCACACCCCATCCAAGCACATGGCTGGCACAGTGAGTGAAGTCAAACAACAGTCACCTCAGTGCAACAACTCAGGGAGACAGCAAGGTAACCCATGTATAGGGACAGGGATGAAAGGAAGGACCTCAAGTCAAACAGTGAACAGCAAGTACACATGAGTATCACACAGGGCACATTGGCACACTCAATGACTGTCAAACACAAGTAGGAGTCCCCAAACATACCCCCTCATATCTGCAGCACACAACCCCAATGCCAGACACACAGAAGGGCCTACATAATGTCCAGACAAGATACAGACAAACAATCAAACCCCCTGGAGGCATCCACAAACATCACACACACACAGGGATTTCAGTACCAACGTTTGCACCAAAACAAAATGGCAAACACAATTCAAAACAGAAGCACATACAGAACCACAAAAATAACACACATCACCTGTGCAGCCAAACTAGGGGAAGGCAATGGGAGCACACACACAACAGGAGTGCACCACCTCATCAGTCAGGAAAAATGCATAGGCTACATACCACAACACAGACAAGAAGTGCACCATCACAGAACAACACAGACACATCAAACACACAACAGATGCACAACACCACAAAGCACATAGCAAACACAGCAGTACATCAGGGGATGTACACTAGGACAACACAAGGCAACATACACCCACAGCACTGAATGCACAACAAGCAGTGTGTGCACACAAACACACAACAGTCCCACACAGCCATGAGTCACACGCCATTAACACACACATCAACACACACGACAAAGCCACAACCAACACACCGTACAACCCTTGACCACCCAAATGCACACCATGTAAGTAACCGTTGTGACTAGGATGACTGCCCATCACAACATGACTACACATCTACACTGCTAGGCATACATGAAAGCAAGAATGCACATACATGTTGAGCCTGGTCAGCCTGCCTGCAATCCCGTGTATATGACCCCTCTATGTGTTTGCAGTGCCCACATACCAGGATGCAGTAAAACATAGCCAACAGCAACAAGGAAGGAACATGAGTCTGGTATGTCACCGAAAACAACATCACTGACCCCACAAGTATCCGAGTCATGAAGAACTGAAGTCCCCGTCACCCCTGTAAAAAAATGATAAGTCAAACAAGCCAGTGGCACAGTTGAAGTGGCACACAGAGCATGTGGCCCAGTAAATGTTAGACATACAGGAAAAGCCTTATTCAGTAAGGACAATGACACAACTGACAACATGAGCAACTGTTTTTATTCACAAATAGCCCTGATAGGCAACAATATCAGACAAGACCAAGGCACAAGCTGCAGAGCCTGAACATGAGAAGCTGCACAGGCAGGGGGCAAACTGCAAGGCCAGTGGCCAGTCCAAGGTGCTGACAGAGTCAATGAGAAGCTGCACAGGCAGGGGGCAAACTGCAAGGCCAGTGGCCAGTCCAAGGTGCTGACAGAGTCAATGAGAAGCTGCACAGGCAGGGGGCAAACTGCAAGGCCAGTGGCCAGTCCAAGGTGCTGACAGAGTCAATGAGAAGCTGCACAGGCAGGGGGCAAACTGCAAGGCCAGTGGCCAGTCCAAGGTGCTGACAGAGTCAATGAGAAGCTGCACAGGCAGGGGGCAAACTGCAAGGCCAGTGGCCAGTCCAAGGTGCTGACAGAGTCAATGAGAAGCTGCACAGGCAGGGGGCAAACTGCAAGGCCAGTGGCCAGTCCAAGGTGCTGACAGAGTCAATGACAAGCTGCACAGGCAGGGGGCAAACTGCAAGGCCAGTGGCCAGTCCAA
Source organism: Calotriton arnoldi (assembly GCA_963921515.1). Taxonomy (NCBI): domain Eukaryota; kingdom Metazoa; phylum Chordata; class Amphibia; order Caudata; family Salamandridae; genus Calotriton; species Calotriton arnoldi. Next base: position 1,841,030 of record CAWUFW010003318.1, read on the forward strand.
GGTGCTGACAGAGTCAATGAGAAGCTGCACAGGCAGGGGGCAAACTGCAAGGCCAGTGGCCAGTCCAAGGTGCTGACAGAGTTAATGAGAAGCTGCACAGGGAATGTGTGTCACCAAACTCCGCCATGGTCAGCAACACAGTCTGGTGTGTCACGATGGGCAGCACAGGTACCGGTGTGGGAGAGATAGGTCTGTGACGTTGATCAACATTCATACTTGGCTGTCAGTCTGACTGGGAGCTGACTGTGTGTCGGGCACTGTTGGACCACTTGACTGGGGAGTGAGACGCCCAGCTGAGGAAGAGCTATCAGTGGCCTTGGACGCTGGAGGGCTGCTTGGACCAGGTGGTGTAGTGGCACGTGGAGGTGGACTCAGGCCGACGTGGGACACAGTGTGGGAGGGAGACAGTGGAGGGGTGCCTTTCCACTTCTTGGGGATTCTAAATGGCTTGCCTGTCTTGGTATCAATGGGAAGTGGTGTGGACACAAACGGCACACTCATCACCAAGGCTGCCGCAGGTGCACACGCTGGACCACCCTTTGGGGATGTGCTGGATCCAGAAGGATGCTTAGCCTGGCATTGCCTCTGCCCCTCCATCCCCTCTTTACCCTGTGTGCCCCCTACAGTGCCCTCCTGTCCCTGCTTCACTGGACTTGGAATGGGAGTAGAGGTAGTTGGTGAAACAGCCTTGGATACCTTACTATGTGTAGCCTTGCCAGGCCCCACCTTCACAGTGGGCATGGAGAGTGTCTGCATGCCTTTGCGAGACGTTTTTGGGACCACAGAGTCTGTGGCCGGGGATTGCTCTGAGGCTTGTGACCCTGAGTACTTCCTCCTTGAATCATGTGCCTTTGCAACGCCTGATGGGCTCTTCCCTTTGCGCTCTGGGGTTGTTTTTTTCTTTGTAGGGGAAGGTGTCTGTGACCTTGACCGCTTGGGCTGCTGCAGCTGTGTGCTACGTGTGCAGTATCGTGACGTTGAGGTGTGTGAAGCGTGGTCACCGTCGTCAGACGTCGCCACTGGCATGGGGGTGGACAAAGGGACTGGAATTGGACTACGAGATTGAGCCAGTTGAAGTGCAGCCGCCATTGTGGAGGACATTGTCTGGACAGTGCGGTGCAGCCCACCCACGTCTGAATGGATGACCTCCATGAAAGCTAACACCTGTGCCAATTTGCGGTCATGGTCTGACAATGCATTGAGGAGCCCTGTCTGCCCCACACACAGCTGGCGCATAAGGTCCACACACTCTGCACTGATGGCAGCAGGGGGCACAGGGGCAGGGGCAGCGGTGCCTGGAATGAAGGACACTCTTCCCCTCTTTGTGGTGCGAACACGGGCAGCAACAGAGGAAGTGGCTGGGAGGGTGGGCCCTGCACGCTGTGTGCTGGAAGATGTAGCAGACTCTCCGTTCCCTGTGTCCTCCAAGATGTCTGCACCACCGCCGTCATCAGATGATGTTGAACTTTGCGTCTCGGGCTGTGATTCCTCCAGCATACTCCTATCCCCCTCCGGGCGCTGGTCACATCTGTGTCACTGGGATCCTGTGCAGCTGTTGTGCTTGTTTCACCACCACTGGTGTCCTGCCCCTGTCCCTCCGTGCCCACGGGAGATGCTGCATAACAGAGAGACATGTAGGGTCAGCAAAGTGACAGCAACAGGACAAACATATTCAAGCAAAGCAACACTGAGGATGACAAAGTCTACATGTTGCAGGCCACCCCGTGCAATCTCACCATGCAGACACACTTCACTACCTCAAACAGTGCGTACAAACATCTAAACACGGCATAGCTGAGCCATGTGATGGGCAGACAGCACAACATCATGCATGTTGGGGCGTACAAACACTAACACCAATGGACCAGGCCTGCAACACACCACCCACAATGCCATTGAAATTCCCAGGATTGGAAAAACATCAGTAAGTGCATGTATGTAAAATCCGTGACTGCCACACCCAGCACAGGGGCCACTTACAACCCACTGCATCACAGTAACCACATCACGTACACCAGCGCAGGGACAGGCTTGGTACACATGCAGCCACTCACAGACAAAATCAACCTTCACAGAATACTCACCCCTAGCTTGCTGTTGATGCTCCTTCAAACGTGCGTCCAGCTCAGGCTGTGTCACAGCCAAGATGCGGCACATCAGTGGTGTCAAGCTGCGTCGTGACAACCTGCCACTGCGAGGGAGTATCCCCAGTGTCATCTCGGCAACGTTCTTTGCCAGTCGTGATATGTCGTCCCACCTCTTGTGGCAGTGGGTGCGCCGGCGGTTTGACACTCCCAGAGCCCGCACCTTGGTTACAATGGACCTCCACACGGCCTTACGCTGGTGTACCTTGAGCTGCAGGTGTGGGAGACAAGAGGGGGAAAACATCAGTGACACACTCTCATGGTAAAACCTCTCTCTCTGAACAGTGGCATGACACAGACTCATCTCCACATGACAGATATGGGTCATTGATGTACACTCATGCCAAACACACACGTATCACACTCTGTACAGTCAGTGATGTGTCCTTGTCACATTGGGCGTGGACAGTCCATGCCAGGTAGAATCACACAGAGATGGACAACGAGGAGTCACACAAACAGTCACATGAACAATAACTGTCCCGAAACATGCATCACCAGATAGCTGTCACACCATATGGATGTGTACACAACACATGTCCATCCACCCTTCATGCCCATGCATTTAATGTGTGGGTTGCATACACCCCCTTAACAACTAGGAAACAGCATGTCAGCTAGTGCATTACACAACCCCACACTCTCAGGCACATACACCATCTGATCGACTACATGTGTGCCCCCCTTGCACTCACACCTCCACTGTTGGAGACTTACCACAACATTTGGGCCACCATATAGCCGTGGGTACTGTGTCAGCACCTCGTCCACCAGGACATCCAGCTCCTCGCTTGTAAATGGACTGGCACGGATCTTCTCCGTCCTAGCCATCACTGGGGACATGAGACGTCAGCGGCGGCAGTGGGCGGTGAGGGGTCCCAGGCAGCAGTCCCTGGAGGCAGCAGCAGGTGAGGGGTCTCAGGCAGCAGTCCCTGGAGGCAGCAGCAGGTGAGGGGTCCCAGGCAGCAGTCCCTGGATGCAGCAGCAGGTGAGGGGTCCCAGGCAGCAGTCCCTGGAGGCAGCAGCAGGTGAGGGGTCCCAGGCAGCAGTCCCTGGAGGCAGCAGCAGGTGAGGGGTCTCAGGCAGCAGTCCCTGGAGGCAGCAGCAGGTGAGCGGTCCCAGGCAGCAGTCCCTGGAGGCAGCAGCAGGTGAGGGGTCTCAGGCAGCAGTCCCTGGAGGCAGCAGCAGGTGAGGGGTCCCAGGCAGCAGGCTCTGTGAGCAGTGGAAATGTGGTGCTCCCTTCCACACATATATAGGGCCCTGGACTCGTTTCAGTGGTCATAGTCCTCTGCCATTGGTGTTCCAGGTCAGCCTTCTTCAAAAGCATCCAATGACCGCCTCCGCGGGGGCGGAGCACGCCTACCGCGATTTTTGAATCTGCAACATGCCACCGCGATAGTGGTCCCCATTGGCTGCAAGGGCATGGTTCATGGTGGTGACACACCGCGGGGTCCTGGCCAGCGCTACCGCGGTGGTGCATCTTACAAATGCATCCTATCTCCGCATCCGCTGTGGGCGGAGCACGCCTACCGTGATTTTTGAATCTGCATCATGCCACCGCGATAGCGGTCCCCATTGGCTGCAAGGGCATGGTTCATGGCGGTGACACACCGCGGGGTCCTGGCCGGCGCTACCGCAGTGGTGCATCTTACAAATGCATCCTATCTCCGCATCCGCTGGGGCGGAGCACGCCTACCGCGATTTTTGAATCTGCATCATGCCACCGCGATAGCGGTCCCCATTGGCTGCAAGGGCATGGTTCATGGCGGTGACACACCGCGGGGTCCTGGCCGGCGCTACCGCAGTGGTGCATCTTACAAATGCATCCTATCTCCGCATCCGCTGGGGGCGGAGCACGCCTACCGCGATTTTTGAATCTGCATCATGCCACCGCGATAGCGGTCCCCATTGGCTGCAAGGGCATGGTTCATGGCGGTGACACACCGCAGGGTCCTGGCCGTTGCTACCGCGGTGGTGCATCTTACAAATGCATCCTATCTCTGCATCCGCTGTGGGCGGAGCACGCCTACCGCGATTTTTGAATCTGCATCATGCCACCGCGATAGCGGTCCCCATTGGCTGCAAGGGCATGGTTCATGGCGGTGACACACCGTGGGGTCGTGGCCGGCGCTACCGCTGTTTGATTGCCATAGAGTGACATGGGTGACCGGGATGTGGCTGGTGGAGCATGACAAACGCCATCTGCAGCTATGTAGAGGGCCATCACTAACACCAATGTGTCATGTGCAGCACATGAAACACTTGCGTCAGTGGTGGGCATCGACACAGGTTCAAATGGTGGTTGGCATGCTCCGCCACCCAATTCACGGACAGTATGTGCGTCCGCTATGGGGAATATGTAGCATCACATCGTACACTCTGTGCGTCATTGTGTTTATGGGGCACGTTTAAGGCACCTACGGACAGTTCTTGTTGTGTGTGGATCAATGGTCATTACTGTACTACGCACAGTGGATACGTACAGTGGCACATGGCACTGGATAACATTGATATGGTCTCCTGTCACAAATGTCAGCCACTGTGTAACGTCTCACACCAAATGGAACACTGTACTCCATTATGTTGAGCAATATTTACACACAATGTCGCATCTGCCACCCATGCTGACCACTATCTCACACCTGAGCCCATGTGTTACACTGAAAACCCAGATGAACTCATTTATTCAGCATGACTGTCATCATTGGAAACAGATGTCACCCTGTTGTGTTATTGCTAAGACCAATTACATTCCGCATGTTATGTCTTTGTACACACTGGCAACTCCTGCAGTGTATGTCCACATGTACAGGGGGCTCGACCTGCTAAAGGATGACGAGTACTTCAGCACCACACCTGGCATCCGTTGCATTATTATTGTTTGTCACTTGGGTAGACGGCCAGAGCAGATGTCTTTGCTACATGTCTGCCACCTGTAACCACAGGGACCTATGTGGTAGTGTCAGGTCTGTGCTCATGTTGTTTGGACTGTTGTATGTGAATCAGTGACATGTACATTTCAACAATGGTGCTTAGCTAAACTATGTTTTTGAGTCTTGTGCTGTGTTCCGGTGCTACTCACCTGCCACCAGTGCATGTCCATTGTTCACATCAGGAATGTTGCGTTGGCAGATGGACTGCATGCACGGTTGTGGATTGTGCTAACTGTATGGAATATAGTATGCGACATTTGTCCACAGGCTATGGGTGTCCAGTTTTGCCTGTGCAATGTGTGTGCACTGATTAGTGGGAATTGTCTGCAATGTTGGATGGTCAGCACAAGTGGCAAACGTGTGCAGTGTGTTGCCACCAACACTAGTGTATGTGCATGCTATGGGGTGCTAGCCATCCTTGCTCACCATCTATTCCAGCACTGTGTGGGTGGATCACATCTGCTGGTGTATCAGGATGGAGTGGGCACCCAAGACAGGTGAGATGTACCTTGACTGTTGTGCCTGTGACACTCATCCAACTCCGACATTTGGTCACTGTGAGGTACCAGTGTCCCACTACTCATGCACAGCCAGCATGTTTGTTAGATGTGGGATATTGATTGTATGCTGTGTTGGGCCTGACAGCCTGTGTGGAATGAGGGTCAGGATGAATGTCCTTTGGGACATGTGGTGTAAAATTACATCCACTGGTGTCAGGTGTCTGAGCCAGTTGTCCATATGTCATGCATACAGTCTGTTCATGCGTAGACTTGTTGGCATACTGGCTTGGCATTGTCCATGTAGTGTTGTATGTTTGTGTTGTGGCACTGTTGTGTCTTGAAACAGCTGGATGTGTATCACCATGGTATGTGTTGTGGTGCACATGTGTCCTTGGGCAGTCCATCCTTGATGCTGCATGTAAATGTCCAAAATGGGGAAGATTAAGGGTGCATACAGGCCCTGCTGATCACGTCCCTCATCTATTGTTAATGTGTGCCACATTGGCTATCTGTGTGCTTGTAGAGAGTATTGGGCAGTGGGGTAATGGTGGCCTGTTACAGTGGTACACATACTCTGCACAGGCGTGACATCATCTGTCACTGTCCGACTTTGTATTCAAGTCAGCAGCAGATATGGCCTGTGTACTGATGACATTGGCACATGTATGGGTTTGGGATGTGAATGTAATTGAATTTGAGTGTGTTCGAAGTGGCACTGAGTACAAAGACAATCCCAATGATCTATCCACATTGTGTTGTTGATGTGTCCCCTGCAATTATTGGCCAAGGAGGTGTGGCAGGTACAGCAGCAACGTGGAAGCCAGCAGTGTCTCTGCTTCACACATGTCCTGTGTCATGTACACCCAAGGCTGAGTCCACCTCAGCTCGATATGTGACTCTTGGCATTCACATAGACAGTGTTCGTATTGTATCTACTGACTGTGCACATCCATGACAGTTGTACAATTAATCTGTCTCATGTTGGGACAACACTGAATTGCACTGTGTGCTTTCAGGGATGACAGTCAATGTTAGCGCCGTGACAGGACAGACTTTATGAATTTGTGCACATCCTAATTTATGTTGCTATGACGTGTCCCCTTTCATCTCACCTAGGAGGCGACCTAATGTGTTTCGTACCTTCACCCTGCTGGCTAACATGGAGGATACCAACATCATAAGGCGATTCCGTCTGGATCGGACAAACCTCCTGGAACTTTGTGCAATATTGGAGCCACACCTGCTTCCACGCAGGACATACCCAACAGCACTCACGGCAAAGGTGATGGCATTCCTACATTTCGTGGCTACGGGATCCTTCCAGCAAACTGTGGGCATTGCAGGGGGGATGTCCCAACCAACATTCAGCATGGTGCTACGTGATGTCCTGTTGGCTATGATGCAACACAGGGACCAACCAATTCATACATTTCCCCAGGCGGCATGAGTTGGCGGATGTGAAGGGCGAATTTTATGCACTTGGACACGTTCCTAATGTAGTTGGTGCAATAGATGGCACACATGTTTCCCTGATTCCACCCCAAGCACGGGAGCATATTTACCGAAATAGGAAACATTATCATTCCATCAATGTGCAGGTGGTGTGCCAGGCAGATATGGTCATCTCACACGTTTGTGCAAAGTTTCCAGGATCAGCCCACGATTCACACATAATGCGCAACAGCATTTTACCACAGCTGATGGCCAATCTGGCGCCGGAGCGGGCATGGATTGTGGGTGAGTACAAAGGGTCGAGTCGTGTGCTGTTTGTGTGCCATGCTGTCCTCGGACACATGTCAGACACTCAATCTGTATGTGTCTTTCACACTTAGGTGACTCTGCATATCCCAACGGACCTTGGTTGCTGAGTCCACTTCGCAATCCCAGGACACCAGCTGAAGTGCGCTACAACAATGCCCATGGGAGGACACTTCGGGTCTTTGAGCAAACATTTGGACTCCTGAAATCGCGTTTTCGATGCCTCGACAAGACCGGAGGGGCTCTGCAGTACTCACCCGTCAAGGTGTGTCAGATAGTGGTAGCATGCTGCATGCTACACAACCTGGCCGTGCGGAAGGGGATCCCCTTAATCCAGGATGATGATGACCAGCCACAGCCCCCACCTGCAAACACCCAAACGTCAAGTGACGAGGATAGTGGAGAGGAGGAAGGTGTTGGACAGCGTCAGCAGCTCATCAACAACTACTTCACTTGATGGTCAGTGGCAATGTCAATACTGGCTGTTGTCTGATGATGTTGTGCTTGGTGAATATGTGTATGTGAGTTTTGTGACTACAGCATGTTGCAGAGTCAGTGCTGGCTGCAGATGTGTATGGTAAGGGATCTTTTGACACAGCTACTTGATGTCTATGTTGGTACAGTTGCTCCTTGTGACATGTGCAGATTGTCGTACCTTGATGTGCTGTGTTGTGTGATGGTTGTTAGTCCACCACCTGAGTAGCAACTGATGTTCTGTTGTGTTTTCCTAGGTCCCTTCAGCCTCTACTTGCCTGCGGAGTATCCCTGCTCCTGTGACATTGTAATCATGGGTGTGAGTTTACATACTGTGATGAACATGGAACAGTGACAACTACATTGGTGCGTTATTAGTGTTTGTTGGACTTGGCCCTTTTTTGGCCGGTTCACCCCTAAACTTTTTGCCTTGTGTGTCAGTAGTTTTAAGTCTCTGGGCACTTTAGCACTGTGGGCCAGTGTAAAGTGCGTGCGCGCTGAGTGCGTGTGGTGAGATTGTCCTGCCCTCCCATAGGAATGCATGGGGGATATGTGTGTCCATGGTAATTCCTGGTGTGAGAGGAGTGCAGGGGCGAGTTTAGTATGTGCGAACTCGTGAGAATAAATGCTGCGCAATGGTGTGCGCAGATTTATTGTGACTGGTGTAGAAATGCCACTTTTAGAAGTTGGCATTTATGTGTGCTCTGTGTCTGCCTGCCTGATGTGAATTGCATGTCTGGCTTTGTGAGTGACAGGGGCTGGGAGGTGTGTGTGGCTCCAGGAGGGGCAGGGTGAGTCAGCGCAGTGGTGAATAGAGAGATCTGCATCTAGATGGGAGGGAGGAGTTGCACCTGGGACCTGAATAGGGCTGTGCCTTCCCTCCACAATGCTGGCTCTACCCCCTGTGGTGCGTCTGATGTCCCTAGCCTGTCCTGTGAAAGGAGAGAGGAGCTGAGCAAAACAAAGTGCTCCAAAGCTCCCCCAAACCAGTTGCGTCTGCTTTTTACCCAGCCCTGCACCTTTACACAAAGGGAAAAGGGTGTATAAAAGAAGGGGCTGTGACCCCATGTAAATGTTCAGTCTGGTGTTCCTGAATCCGGTGGGGCGTGCTGCTGCTGGGGCCCAGGGGAGGCTGCCAGGAGGCCTTGCCTCCCTGGGCCCTGCATTGCCCCCTTGATCTCTAGGGACTTTGTTGGGACTTCTAGCGCCTTGAGAGCGCTGTGCTTTATTTTAATTTAGCCCTGCTATGCCCATGGACTTGAGGGCTCCTAGTTCCTGGGAGCGCTATATGTTTATGTCCCCCTAGAAGAGGAGAGCGTGGGCGTCGCAGCGCAGAACTGCAGTTAGAGGGAATCCACCCCGCAGTGTGCCTGCCTAGCGGGAGCCTACCCCGCTTTATAATTATTTAAAATCGCGGGTGCCCACCCCGCTGATGTGCTTTGCTGGAAGCGGGTGCCCACCCCGCATTGCCCTGCCAAGAAGTCACCGCCCGAGCCGCTAAAGAAATATTCTCCGGGCCGCTGTTCAGTGCGACCCGGAAGTCAGGCGTTGCCTGTGCCTGGTTGTGGGCGGGGCCTTCTACAGGCGGCCGGAAGCTTGGCTGCGTGATGAGGAGGACGGGAGCCTACCCCGCCTCCTCGAGTGCCGATTATCAAGTCCCGGGTCCCAGAAGGGGGCCCGGGTGAAGCGAGGGGAAAGGGGAGCCTTGCGGGCTCCATTTCCGCCCCCCTCCTCGTCTTGAAGGGAGGAAGGTGGGTTCGCCCGTCCGGAGCTGTGCAGGCTCCACGTTGAAGTCCCGGGTCCCAGGAGGGGGCCCGGGTGAAGTGGAGAGGCCGCCGATGCCTGACGGGGCTCCCGTGGTGAAGAGGGAGCCCCGCGTGCAGCCACCATGTAGCCGGGCAGAGCAAAGACTGTGGGGAGCAGTGCAGAGTGCCACGAGGAGCCGGTGAGTAAGGGCTCGATGTGGTCCATTTTGTCTCTCCTGAGCGGCCCCCGCCTGATAGGGGGCTGCTCCAACGTTGGGGGCAAGTTTTATTTAAAAGCCCCTTGGCGGATTTGGTGGTAAAGGGCCCCAGGGGGGGCCCGTGCTTTCCCCCCATGTGGCCATTGGCCTACAGCTGCCCCGTTTGGCTAGAGGGCAGCTGCAACGTCTGTGGGGCATGTTGGTCCCCAGGTCGGAGCACATTGTCGGTGCTCGTGTTCCTGTCAGTTTTGGCATAGTTGTTGTGCAGGGCACAGCAGTGCCAGGCCTCATCTTGATTTACAGCTGTGCAGCAATTAGTGCCAGCTGCATCGTGTAGGCCATTCTTTCCTTTGGGGCTATTTTTCGCTAGGAGTGAGGTACACTCCTCTGCCCCATATCGTCCCAGCTGCCCAGCAAGTAGTGGGCAGCTGCTACGTTTAGGTTTGCGCAGTTGCGCACCCTTGACTTTTGCTGCACAGGCAGCGCGCCCTGACTTTTGGGACACAGGGCATTTGAGCCCCTTTTTAGGTGGCCAGTTGGCCAGGGGGGCGGTATATATTTTATAGGGCGCCAGGCCCTAAATGTGATTTATGTGCTAAATGTGATTTATAGGGTGCTAGGAAATGTAATGTATGTAGCATGATTTACGCACCCTGTTTGATACCTCTAAATGTGTTTTATGATTATGAGGTTGTTTTGCATATTATGGTTTATGCTAGTGAGATTATGTTCCACTGATATTATTTCCTAATATAAGTTATACTTAGGAGATTATGGTCTAAGGCATTTAGACTGTTGAAAGGATTGCATAATGTATTTATGCTGGTGAGGTTGGCGCAGAATGTAATTCGCGCCTGATGTGATACTGTGCATAATGTAGTTTATGTTACAGGCTGATGCTAAGTACAGTGGTTACCAGTGATTACTGGTTGTACGTTCATGATGTGTTCTACATTTATTATAAGTACTACCTATACTAAGTTCGCTTTGTGCTGGTTCTGACAGTGGTCCAGTTGGCCCTGTCAGGTGTAAATAATTCCCTTGTAAATATGACCCCGTGCCAGGTGGCACGATGTATATTATGTGAGTACTATTCTAATGTGTTTTATGATAATACAAAGGCTATTTTTATATATAACCTTGTGTGGAGTTCCTTTTTGTGGTGTGCCTAGTATGTTGTTGCTGTGGGTGTGTTGCGCAAACGCTTTACACATTGCCTCCGGGATAAGCCTGACTGCTCGTGCCAAGCTACCAAGGGGGTGAGCAGGGGTTATCTTTGGCGTGTAACTCCCTTGCCCTGACTAGAGTGGTGGTCTCTGCCTGGCTTTGGCGCAAGCCTTAGCCAACCAGAGATCCCATTTCTAACATTGGTGGCAGCGGTGAGGATAGGACTTGCTTTTGCGCAGTACCACAGCAACAACTGGTTGCACTACAAACTCTGCATTTAGATAATCACATATTGGGGATTATTTTTACTGAATTTATTTTTCTCCTCAACAGTGTCATTTTTTAATGGTGTTTTCTGCGCTTTTATGATTGGTGGCAGAAGAGAGAAAATGACAGGGCGGGACGCCAGTAGGTTGGGAGGTTCCCATAGATAGGGAGTCCCTTGCTGGGTCCAGCGCCCAATCCCTTTTCCTGTCCCCAGAGGTGTGGGTGGATAGGAGGGAAGAAAGGGAGTGTGGAGGAGAAAAAGTTAGCTCTGGAGGGTAGTTTATCCCCTGAGCTCAGTTGAGTTGTCTGGATTCACCAGTAAGGGTGGGATCCAGTGGTGGCAGCAATATGGTGTCCAGTGCAGGAAGTCCCATTCCCCGTTCCCACAGTATGGTACCTGGTTCCCATTAAGAGGGGGACAGGTTGAGATTCAGGGGCAGTAAGGAACTGTATCACCAGTCTTGGTTGGGGGGCGTGTCTGGATGAGTGGTGTGTTGCACTGGATGAGTGGGTGTGAGTTCTTTTGGTGATAAGGAGCTTGCACGGGAGGTGGACCTCTGGCTGTGTGCTAGAGGTCCTGCAGAGGCATTGGAGAATGATTCCAACAAGAGTGGCTCGGGTATCTTCCGGTCCAGTGTGGTGGAAGAGGTTCAGTGTAGCCCAGCTAGGTCCCAGTGTAGTGGGAGGGGTGTAGGGGCTCACGTCCTGTCTCAGAGGAGAAGGAGTGAGTGTGGGCTGTGTCCCAAGGTGCCCAAAACCCAGTCCCAGGGCCTGGATGGTTTCTTCAGGGAACACCAGGTTGGGGGCCTAGGCTGTACTTGTAGGCCATTTGAGGAGGATCTCCCATTGTCTAGAGGACGTGGAGTGTCTGTAACCAGAGCTCCAGCGGTCCTGGTGTCTGGCAGTACCACTCCAGTTGGGAGAGTGCAGAGGTCCAGAGTGAGGGGTGAGAGGGGGAAAGAGTCCTCAGTGGAAGAACCAGTGGGTCAGGGGCCAGCCAGAAGGGCTGAGTCGCCAATGAATGACCATGGTGACGCCACTTCTGTCCTGGGGGATCTGCACGCACTGTCAGATGGACAGGAGGTCGTGAGATCTGCGCCAGGCAGACTGTCACATGACACATTAGTTATGTGTCACCCTCGAGGGGGCATGCATGCTCCCCGTGAAGTCCTGGTTCGCCGGGCATCTGACCAAAGGGTACCGTCCCTGGGTTGGGGAGCCAGGTTCAGGTGTTTCCTGACCTGGACGGCAGGGTGACTGTAAAAAGTGTCCTGGCCGGGTTGCCTTCTAGGGGTACCCCTGTGAACACAGGTGGGGCCCATCTTAAGTGAAGAGACCCTGTGTTTCCCAGAAGGGGTGGTGCAGGCCTAGCTGGGATCTTTAGGGTCCCTGGCTGAATGTGGTAGTACTACCCTGAGAGCAGGTGGGGCCCATCTTAAGTGAAGGGACCCTGCTCTACAGTGGGAGGGTGCAGAACTCTGGAAGGGGGTGCAGAGGGAGGGAGTCCTCGCCTCTGACCCCGGTGCATCCGGTGAATTTGGATCCCAGGTGGTAGACCAGTTGATGGAGAGAGGTCCTGAACTGGTGGGAGAGTTGTGTTCTGGTGGGTGCTTCCCCTGGGAGGGTGCGGAACCCCAGAAGTACAGGTAGGGTGAGGAGATGCTTTGCCCGTGACCTCTGGTCAGCCTGAGGGTGCGGACCCTCGGTTGAAGGATCAGTGGTAGTTTGGAACTACACTGAGAGGGAGAGTGGAGAATGGCTATTGGATGCCAGGGGTTACTGCCCCCCACTCTGGATTGGCAAGGACCAGTGGCATCTGGGTGGCCTAGGGCCTGGTCCTGGCCGTGGACAACTAAGGAGTACCGGTGGGGTAGCCTAGTTGGTCCTGAGTTTTTTTCTCTTAGATGGATTCCATGGGTTCCAAGTGGCGTAGAACCGGAGGGTGTCCCTGCAGTGCGGGCCCGCGTCCGTGTTCTATCGCCCCAAGCAGGGAAGCCCATCACGGTGGTGATTGGTCTGCCCTGCGTTTTGGCTGGAAGGGGGTTGTGTTGGACTTGGCCCTTTTTTGGCCGGTTCACCCCTAAACTTTTTGCCTTGTGTGTCAGTAGTTTTAAGTCTCTGGGCACTTTAGCACTGTTGGCCAGTGTAATGTGCGTGCGCGCTGAGTGCGTGTGGTGAGATTGTCCTGCCCTCCCATAGGAATGCATGGGGGAATGCATGGGGGTAATTCCTGGTGTGAGAGGAGTGCAGGGGCGAGTTTAGTATGTGCGAACTCGTGAGAATAAATGCTGTGCAATGGTGTGCGCAGATTTATTGTGACTGGTGTAGAAATGCCACTTTTAGAAGTTGGCATTTATGTGTGCTCTGTGTCTGCCTGCCTGATGTGAATTGCATGTCTGGCTTTGTGAGTGACAGGGGCTGGGAGGTGTGTGTGGCTCCAGGAGGGGCAGGGTGAGTCAGCGCAGTGGTGAATAGAGAGATCTGCATCTAGATGGGAGGGAGGAGTTGCACCTGGGACCTGAATAGGGCTGTGCCTTCCCTCCACAATGCTGGCTCCACCCCCTGTGGTGCGTCTGATGTCCCTAGCCTGTCCTGTGAAAGGAGAGAGGAGCTGAGCAAAACAAAGTGCTCCAAAGCTCCCCCAAACCAGTTGCGTCTGGTTTTCCCCAGCCCTGCACCTTTACACAAAGGGAAAAGGGTGTATAAAAGAAGGGCTGTGACCCCATGTAAATGTTCAGTCTGGTGTTCCTGAATCCGGTGGGGCGTGCTGCTGCTGGGGCCCAGGGAGGCTGCCAGGAGGCCTTGCCTCCCTGGGCCCTGCATTGCCCCCTTGATCTCTAGGGACTTTGTTGGGACTTCTAGCGCCTTGAGAGCGCTGTGCTTTATTTTAATTTAGCCCTGCTATGCCCATGGACTTGAGGGCTCCTAGCGCCTGGGAGCGCTATATGTTTATGTCCCCTAGAAGAGTAGAGCGTGGGCGTTGCAGCGCGGAGCTGCAGTTAGAGGAATCCACCCCGCAGTGTGCCTGCCCTAGCGGGAGCCTACCCCGCTTTATAATTATTTAAAATAGCGGGTGCCCACCCCGCTGATGTGCTTTGCTGGAAGCGGGTGCCCACCCCGCATTGCCCTGCCAAGAAGTCACCGCCCGAGCCGCTAAAGAAATATTCTCCGGGCCGCTGTTCAGTGCGACCCGGAAGTCAGGCGTTGCCTGTGCCTGGTTGTGGGCGGGGCCTTCTACAGGCGGCCGGAAGCTTGGCTGCGTGATGAGGAGGACGGGAGGCTACCCCGCCTCCTCGAGTGCCGATTAACAAGTCCCGGGTCCCAGGAGGGGCCCGGGTGAAGCGAGGGGAAAAGGGAGCGTTGCGGGCTCCATTTCCGCCCCCCTCCTCGTCTTGAAGGGAGGAAGGCGGGTTCGCCCGTCCGGAGCTGTGCAGGCTCCACGTTGAAGTCCCGGGTCCCAGGAGGGGGCCCGGGTGAAGTGGAGAGGCCGCCGATGCCTGACGGGGCTCCCGTGGTGAAGAGGGAGCCCCGCGTGCAGCCACCATGTAGCCTGGCAGAGCAAAGACTGTGGGGAGCAGTGCAGAGTGCCACGAGGAGCCGGTGAGTAAGGGCTCGATGTGGTCCATTTTGTCTCTCCTGAGCGGCCCCCGCCTGATAGGGGGCTGCTCCAACGTTGGGGGCAAGTTTTATTTAAAAACCCCTTGGCGGATTTGGTGGTAAAGGGCCCCAGGGGGGCCCGTGCTTTCCCCATGTGGCCATTGGCCTACAGCTGCCCCGTTTGGCTAGAGGGCAGCTGCAACGTCTGTGGGGCATGTTGGTCCCCAGGTCGGAGCACATTGTCGGTGCTCGTGTTCCTGTCAGTTTTGGCATATTTGTTGTGCAGGGCACAGCAGTGCCAGGCCTCATCTTGATTTACAGCTGTGCAGCAATTAGTGCCAGCTGCATCGTGTAGGCCATTCTTTCCTTTGGGGCTATTTTTCGCTAGGAGTGAGGTACACTCCTCTGCCCCCTATCGTCCCAGCTGCCCAGCAAGTAGTGGGCAGCTGCTACGTTAGGTTTGCGCAGTTGCGCACCCTTGACTTTCGCTGCATAGGCAGCGCGCCCTGACTTTTGGGACACAGGGCATTTGAGCCCCTTTTAGGTGGCCAGTTGGCCAGGGGGCGGTATATATTTTATAGGGCGCCAGGCCCTAAATGTGATTTATGTGCTAAATGTGATTTATAGGGTGCTAGGAAATGTAATGTATGTAGCATGATTTACGCACCCTGTTTGATACCTCTAAATGTGTTTTATGATTATGAGGTTGTTTTGCATATTATGGTTTATGCTAGTGAGATTATGTTCCACTGATATTATTTCCTAATATAAGTTATACTTAGGAGATTATGGTCTAAGGCATTTAGACTGTTGAAAGGATTGCATAATGTATTTATGCTGGTGAGGTTGGCACAGAATGTAATTCGCGCCTGATGTGATACTGTGCATAATGTAGTTTATGTTACAGGCTGATGCTAAGTACAGTGGTTACCAGTGATTACTGGTTGTACGTTCATGATGTGTTCTACATTTATTATAAGTACTACCTATACTAAGTTCAGCTTTGTGCTGGTTCTGACAGTGGTCCAGTTGGCCCTGTCAGGTGTAAATAATTCCCTTGTAAATATGACCCCGTGCCAGGTGGCACGATGTATATTATGTGAGTACTATTCTAATGTGTCTTATGATAATACAAAGGCTATTTTTATATATAACCTTGTGTGGAGTTCCTTTTTGTGGTGTGCCTAGTATGTTGTTGCTGTGGGTGTGTTGCGCAAACGCTTTACACATTGCCTCCGGGATAAGCCTGACTGCTCGTGCCAAGCTACCAAGGGGGTGAGCAGGGGTTATCTTTGGCGTGTAACTCCCTTGCCCCGACTAGAGTGGTGGTCTCTGCCTGGCTTTGGCGCAAGCCTTAGCCAACCAGAGATCCCATTTCTAACAGTGTTTATTATGGATACATGTGATGTAGATGTGGATATTTACAGATTTGTGAATGGTGGATAACAGATTTGTCAGTGATGGTAGATGAGACAATAGAGTATACACTAGATCGGGATGTATGATTAAACCACTACCACTTATACAACGAGTGCCTAAACCACGAAGGCTAAACAACGACCAAAGCCAAACCACTACGTATTGAACAACGACTTACTAAACCACGAAAATTAATGAATTGCCATATAACCCGAATGTACCACTAAGTTAAAAAAAACACAAGATTGTAACATCAAAAATAAAATTTAATTAATTTAAACAACACTTCTAATGAAAACTATTTATAGTAAAGATTCTTGAAATTAACAATCAAATAATCTTTTTTTTTTAAATACGGACGAACTTACAAAGATACAGTAATAGACGGAAATCAACTATAATATATTAGTCCATCATCTTTTTTAACAATAATGTCAGACTAAAATGCTAACTAAAATTGCGGCATAACAAACGGAAAAATAACTCAAAATGCACTATTTTTATCGTTTTTTAAAAAAAAACAAGTTCTTACATAAAATAATTTTTTTTAAAAACGTTTTCCAGAACATATTTTTATTTAAAAAAGATTTGCCTCAAATTAAACATATAAAAAAACGTCCAGCCATCATTTTGTTACCTTTTTATCTGTGAAAACCAGAGAGAATAGTCGCATCGAGCACAGGTCAGAATCGCATCAGTGATAAACAAACCTACAGTGCCATCTACTGGCCTAACAAGTTACATTTATACAAAGTCTATTATAACGACAGAGACCGCGTAATTAAAATAAGGAAATGTACAAATCTATTTAAAAAACTAATATTTGTTACTTTTTTACAAAATTTAAAACAGACTTAGGGGCCCATTACGATACCCGGCGTAAATAAATCCGCCAGGCATGGAAGCGGCAAAAATCCGCCCGCACACACCGCCTGAACACCGACCACGCCATTACGATTACACAAACCGAAAACCGCCATCGGCGGAAAAATCACACAAAATACCGCCCGCCATCGTCCGAGTCGGAGTCAAACCGCCCGCCACGGACGGAAACACGCACGACAACACAAAACCGCCCGCCCTCACGGCCGACACACCGCACGTGAAATTACGATCGCACCGCCATGAGCGCGGAAAAACCACAAATATACCGCCCGCCAGCGCAAACAACGCCGATGAGAATCGACACGGCAGAAGCCATGGCGCCAACGTACCTGCACAGAAACCATCCGCACACAAAACCAATAGCACACAACATGGCCAACAAGTCCACACAGCAAGGCATGCACAAATACACAAGCACAGTACACATCCCGAAAACACCCCCGGACAAACAAAAAATACAAAGGCCAGAACCCCAGACACAACACACCTGAAAACAACAGACCATGAGGACACACCCACATAGGTGAGTACAAAAGCAGCACTCCCACAGACCACAACCCCTTGCTACATTGCAAACCAGAGAGGAGAGGAGAGGACACAGTGACACAGCAAGGACAGCAGCACACCACAGAAACGCACACATCACTACCACCACCACCACCACCACCACCACCACCACCAAACACCACCACCACCACCACCACCACCACCACACCCCGGCACAACAAACCCCATGCACATTACACAACACACACCGCACCAGCACCACAAACACCATGGCACCACAAAGGATGCCCAAGTTCACGCCCATGGAGCTGACGGTCATGGTCGACGAGATCATCAAGGTGTACCCACAAATCTATGGGAACATGGTCCAGCACACACCACTAGCCACCAGAAACAGAATGTGGAACCGGATCGTAGACCAGGTCAATGCAGTCGGGACCCTGCCCAGAAACAGAGTCGAGATTAACAAACGTTGGAATGACGTCAAGAGCCTGGTCAAGAAGAAGGAGGGCAAAAACAGAGAGCTGGCTGCCGTCACTGGCGGAGGAATCCCGCGCCCTTTAAGACCTTCAAAGCGTGGGAGGAGAAGGTGCGAGTCGTAATACATCCGGAGATCCTCGCCGGATTAGCAGAGGAGTGGAGGCTGGTAAGTACAAACTAATGTATACCAGCACACCGCTATGTACTCACATGCGCAACTACCATGCCACAGCTCCCAGGGACAAACACCCCCATGTCCAGCACACAATACACAACACATCACACACACATGCAACAGACACTACCACACACAGCCCAAACCGAACAATTGTAAGATGCGTGGGGACATGTGTACA